>CP142452.1:79162500-80362500 GCA_038049695.1 Cinnamomum chago
ATGCTTTGTGCAATAAAATGTTTGTTAAGTGTTTCTCAATGAGAATATGAGATAATTTGGTGGTGGTCAGACTGTAAATTGAAATGCTTGGGCATAGTTTTTATTATTGATTATGACGAATTATATTAAAGAAAATCAGCATAATAGTGTTTTATTTTGAAGTTCCAATGGGGGAAAGGAGTCAAGGAGTCACTGTGAAATTATTTGTGTCGTACTTGTTATTCAATAAGAACATGGAACAGGCTGATTGCTAGGTCATTGTTTTCAATTTCACATGGAACCTTGTTTCAGTTTGACTATTTGAGGTGAAACATGTTGACTTGTTCAGTATTTCAGATTTTAATTTTTTATTTACTTATAGGAAAAATACTTTAAAAATCTCAAAAATATATGGTCAAGTTTTAGGACAATCTGGGTTAGCACATTTCGGATTATTTTAGCACAAAACTTAAAACAAAATAGTAAAAAAAAAAAATTAATGGAATGTTAATCCTCTTAGCCTGGGGTGCAACCTGGGTCATGTTAAATCTAAGTCTGCATGAAAATGCAATTCAGTCTAAGCTTGTCCATACTTGGCTTGGGCTTGGGATTGGGATTGAATATGAAGGGTTGAGTGAATTCAGGCAGGGCTTTGGTTCAGACCAAAGGTATGTGGCATAGTGCTACCACACCTAGATACTTCAAAAACTGGCATTCATTTTTCATGTGCAAAATATGTGTCTCTGCCATATCCTTGGCATCCCCTTGCCGACCCCTATTTGTCTACTTGTTGGGCCGGGGCTTGACAAAGGTTTCAATCAGACTAGGATCAAGCTCGGCCTAAGTTACACGCATAAATGGATATATGAGCCTGGGCTTGATGCGAGCTTGAACCTCGACTCCATTAGCTCATGAGTCTTGCTCGCATAAATGTACATACAGCCATAAGCCCAACCGCAAGCCTTCGTTCGGCCCACTTCGACTGTAAATGTACAAAAATATGCACATGGGCATATTCTTATTTGAGACCGAAGACGAGCCAAGCTGAAGCCCAAATTTGATATGGGCTCGTTATAATCAAAGCTTGAGGTGGGGTCGTATTTTAGTAAATTGAGGACAAGCCAAAGCTCGAGCCATGGATCAAGTTATGGAACTCAAGTTGGGCCGTGTGCAGCTTATTATACCTCTGGATCAGGGAGTTGAGCTTGAATTTGGGCCAAGCCTGGCTCATCTATACGTTTAGTTAATAAATGAACATTGTGGGGAGAAGGGTATCGGAGTTAATGTTAGAATTGCTGGTCCATATGGTTGTTGGAATCGACGGGAACTTCTGTGCATTTCAGTGTGAGATAGATCCTGCGAACTTACGGTAAATGCTCTCACATCTTTTGAATGATCAACTAAGGCTCTCATCTCCCTTATATAGAACAATCCGGAAGAGTAAACCCTACTACGTATTCTACCCCTCCTCGAATCACATGACGTGGGAAATTAGCCAACCCAAAGTTAGATGCCAATCCAGAACTCTTTGCGAGAGTCTATCCATAGTTGTCAATTCCGTTTTGGTCATTATTTCGGTTTGGAATATTTCGGTATTTTGGAAATTGGGCAAAATTTTTCGGAATAATAAAAAAAATATAATATAAATTATGCATGTTTCATCATATGAATATTGAGAAAAAAAATTTTAAAAAAGTAAAAATTGTGCTACAAATTGAAATAGACCGGAATTGACCAAGATTGACAACTGGAACGGGCAGCAATTGACCGAAATTCAAACCGAATTTTTTTAGTACCCATTCCATTTCGATTGGAGGACCAGAACGAAAAATTCCGGCCGAAATGAAATGGAAATGACAACTATGGTCTGAGCCCTATCCAAACTCTTCAAGGGTCACATATTAAAACTTTAATGGGAGATTCACTCTTGGTCTTGGCCATATGCTTAAGCCGACGGGGGTCCCATACTCCCGTGGCAGGCTGGCCACCCGACCTCTTCAATTAATACAAATGCAACAAGAAGATTCTTTCATGAAAATGTTCAGTGGTAGGGGAGATGTCTCAAAATGGACAAATAGTTAAGGGCTTTCTGTTTTTCACTCGGTAGATTTTTTTTATTTTTTATTTTTTGGGTAGAAAAGTTATGGGCTTTCTTGAAAACTTAAATAGCTGATGCGGTCCTTACTAAAGTATAGAAGTTGGCTAGTATTGATTACGGGGAGAATGTTCTCTTACGAGCACACCAAATGTGCAGTCTAGCTGGACTGGGTTGGTTGGGCAACCTTTGATCAATTCAGCCCCTCTTATATTGTTTTCATTCCATAATCCGACACGAGACCCAATAGAACATGTGAACTACATGTTGCTAGTATGCAGTCCAACCCGTAGAGCCCATGTAGATGCATACCTATAGGGGGGCGGGTGGTTTGGAATTCAATTCAACAATGAGTGAAGGTTCAATGAGATTAAAATTGAACCTGATGCTGCATTATGGGATGATAAGAGTATCAAAGATGCCGGAATGATCAAAGGTGGGGCCCAAGTGATCCCCATAGAGCTAGACTGCACAATCAAACCGCTGATAAGAGAACATTTTCCTGTAATATGAACCGCTCAACATATGCTCATATATTAATTGTGTTTTCAATCACACATGACATTTTATTCAACATGTGTAAATTTTACATATGTTAAAATTCACATATACAAATATTACATATGTAAATCTCATTTTCGTATTTTATACATATAAGACAAATAATCCGTAAGTGAAAAGTGGCCAAAACTACCATCTATAAAGCGATTAATGCAATATTAAATAACTCCTAATTCATTAATATTTTCTTAATTTCTTGATTGAGAATATTATTAATTTTTTACTGATAAATTCATATGAGCAATTTAATTCAAAACCCAAGTTCAGAAATAACCCAAAGACATATATGGTAGCCTACTTAAATACAATGGAGGCCCAATGAAGCTGAGTGGGACCACCTTTCAAGGACAAATGACATGTTCGACTTATCACTTCAGCCCTAAAAGGAATTATGTGGTGGGAGCCCAGTCAAAGAAAATAAGGAGAGGGGATGAAATATTTGTGGCTCTATTCAAAGGGAGTATTGAATTTCATAGTCAAAGAAATATGACTTGCAGATGCCGAAATGGAAGACCCACACCAAAAGAAGAATGTGTCACATAGGGAGGGGTTTGAATATCATTTTCCATAGTGTCAAGCCACAACTAACAAAGTCAATTTGTCACGGCCATAAATGCCGCAAAGTCCATGTGCTTTGTCAAAAAGACTAGGATGCAAATGGTCCCTTATGTCAGGAACCAATACAAAAAAATTTGAAGACATTGACTCATTTCTAATTTAGTTGAATTCCAATTTTCATTAGTGGGCTTGAGCTGGCCGAGTTGTCACTACTACGGTTTCATCTTTTGGGTTTAGAGGTCTTGGTATCAACTCCTAGT
This sequence comes from Cinnamomum chago, assembly GCA_038049695.1. Classification (NCBI taxonomy): domain Eukaryota; kingdom Viridiplantae; phylum Streptophyta; class Magnoliopsida; order Laurales; family Lauraceae; genus Cinnamomum; species Cinnamomum chago. The sequence continues at coordinate 79,165,954 of CP142452.1, forward strand.
CTCCTCTTTTTCAGGAATCGAATGTTGAGTCCACTAGTGCTATTATCTTGGGGCAACAGTGGTGTTTACCTGGCTTATCTCTAGATCCAGATGTATTAGTCCAGTTTAAAGGGTTGGAAACCCTCCGACAGTAAAAAAAAAAAAAAAAAAACTCTAGACCTGGGTTCAGGTTCATCATATCAAACCTAAAATATACTTGGTTTTTTTTTTTTCCTCTGTGGTCCGGATTTGGTTGAATGAGTTAAGTCCAACCTTGCAATTGAAAAAAAAAAAACAAGTAGACCCAATCCAATCATCCATTTGTAAATAGGAACATGGACCCTTGAAGAGTGTGAGACATATATTACTAGAAGCTGTTCTGAAAAGGAATAAATGGAAACTGAAGGGTTGGTCTTCACCAATTTTCTGTAGAAATCAGGCCATGGAATTCTCCAACTTGGTCATGCTTGGATTAACTCGAACAGCGCTGCTACCTGGACATACCCGGGGGACCGGGCCACGGTTCGGTCCCCCGGGTTGTCCAAGTCGACTTTCCCTAACTCGAAAATATGCCTTTCAGTGGGAGGCATAAGCACATGAGCATGTTCATGAATTTGATGGTTCAGTTTACATCGGAGAGAGAGACAGAGGTAGTAAGGTCAACTTTGGACCCGGACAGGACCCGGCATGCATGTATGATATATTAGACCTGGACCCGGACTCGACCAATCCAAGTCAAGCCAAAGTACGTTATTACCATGTATTGTGAAATTCAGATTTTTTCTCCAATTTCTGCTACCTTCCTTTTAACATTTTCTCGTCTAATAAATACCCAGACACCCTCTCCAAGTCCTACAACCATCAGCGCTATATGATTTCAAAGATTGATCGCTGATTGTTTCCGTGGAGAAGGAGGCGCTCATCAGAGAGCTGCCCAATTGGCATTATTGTGTTACAATGTTAAAATGTAAAAAAGATTGGGGTGAATATATGATGAAAACTGTAGAAACAGAATATATTTAATAATGACAAGATTATAAAAAAAAAAAATAAGGAAAAGTTCTTAAGTGTAAAACAAGTCACAAATTAATTTCTAGAATAAATAAGGAATTATAAATAAATTATTAAATAATTAATAATGTGGGAAAATAAAATATAAAGATTAAATAATTTTTCCACTTTAGATCTCTTATAGGGCCATGTTTTGAACTGGCCAGCTTCTCAACAGGGTTCCCATGTTTCATGTTTGCTATTAAATTAAGCAGACAGGTCTTCCAAGATTATCGGTTGAAAATTATTGATTTAGACCTCCCACAAATTTCGAGCGGGATCTATGTTTTTATGATTCAAGTGGATAAGCGTTCACATGCATGGTTTTGTTGGTAATTACATGAATAGTTTTTCTAATTCAATGAGTAGAAATCTCCAATTATGATCTCTACAAAGACTCTGATCATGTTTCTGCTGATTAAAATAGACATTAGTTTTCACAATTTTGATTAATAAATAGATATTGTTGATAGTCAATTTCAATTGGAGATTATGTCATTAAGCTCTCTTTTTGTGGAAATGCCTTTTTTTTTTTTATGATTCGAAATGTCTCTCTAATGAGGCCTATGTTTTTTTTTTTCCTTCTTTTTATGATTAAACAGAACATTCATCTAAATTTTTTAGGTGAAATTAGCGGATTAAGATCTAAAAAGATTCAGCATCTCTCATTAAGTTCAGAGAGGATTCCATCGTAGATAACCGTTACAGTTGACAATGGCTGCACTAGAATATGAAAGAATATATAAATATATAATTTTTTTTTAGAAAATTCATCTACAACTTGAGGACCCAGGGATCAATACCTAGGCATGTATGTAAGACTAATGTGCCGACAATACCACTCAACCGTAATTAGCAGTTCATTTACAACTTTAAATATACTCTTATATGTATTTATTCATACTCATGTATATTTTGCATAAAAATGTCAACTCAGTTGGTAAATCAACTCAAGTTAACCTTAAGGGTAATTCATTTGGCCTAGGACGTACTATGACTTGCTCTCAGAGGTTGAGGGTTCGAAATTACCCTACCACATTGAGGCCACAGAGGATTTACCTAGCTCCCCCTGTGTCAATAGGGATTAATCTGGCCCTAAGGGCTGGGACACCCTCCATTATAAATATAAAAAAAGGGCTCAAATTAACTTAGTCAACAATCTCAAGCGCGAACCATGAGCTAATCAAGTTGAGCTAAACTGGCTAATTTGCTTAGTTCCCTCACAGCCAGTATCCAAGTTAGGTAGGTCCCATTCAACGCAGATAAGCTCAAGCTTGCCTTGATTAAGGCTTAGCTTGTGCTTTAGCTTAAACTCTAGTTAATATGTTATAGGGATCAAATACATACTTACACAATAAAACATAATTAATATAGTAAGCATGTATAATATTTAATTTATAGCTAAGAAGTATGATTACATTTTTGGGCCTCCTTTTGTTTTGATGCCATGGCTGCATCAAAGTACCTCTCACGAATTGTGTAAGAAGTGACTTTATCACTGACATAGATCTTAGAGAATGTTAGAGAAGGTTGGACATGGAAAGGATGAATTATCTTAGATTAAATTATATTAGATTTTGGTTATATTAGGATGATGTAATCTAATCAGGTGAGTACAAGCTCAGTTGAGCTTAACTCTATTTATTTTTGTTCAAGCTAGAAGAATGCTTAAGCTTCTTAACTTTTTTTTACTTGAGAATCCTAAATACTAGTGTGTGCAAAATATATATATATAGAATAAAAAAGAAAAAAATCCTACATACTTGTGTGTATATATAAAATTAATAAAACAGAAAAAACTTTTACATATTAAACAACTAGCGTGTATATATAGAATAAAAAAAGTTGCAGCTTCCAATCAAACACGTGACAATTGTCAAGATACAACGCTTGTACTTAAATTTTTACAAGAAAGAACACAAAGCTATATATCTTGCCAAAATGCTGCTAGACATGCACATGCTTTTGTGAGTGTAGGCTTCTAGCATATCTCCTGTACGCATGATTGTGATGTCTCTCTGCGCGTGGGTCACCAAACAAAGCATGAGTCGAAATACACAGAGAGAGAGAGAGACTATAACCGCGTTCTCTTCTTCTCGTGGCAGAGAAGTTCTATACGTGTGGCAACGCAATACATACGAGTGAAGACTAAATAAAATACAAAAGAAATGAGAAAAGGCAGCAAAAGAGAGCAAGTGGAAAAGGGCAACCCCAATCCATAACGCCTAACATTTCCAATTTTCAACAATGACAAAAGCAGTAGTAGAATAACACACGGAACAACTTGTTCAGAGTCTATATTTTAATGGATGTCATCATAAAATTATACATTTAAAACACTACGTGGCACCGGATGTTTGATTTATGTGTAGTCCATCTAGATGTATGATAATCAATTAAAGGAGCATGGTAATAACAAGTTTGAATATAGGTGAAAGAAATGTAAGATATCAAGCTGAATAAATGATCTTAGTCTTGAAGTTTTATCTCGAAATTTAATAAATGATCTTAGTCTTAAATTTTATCTCGAAATTTAATAATTATGTTTGTAGATTTCTTGAATGAATAGAACGTAGCATTCAGTGGATTGGATAGGACTGATGAAAGGTGGGCCAGATAAGAAAAGCTCAAAAAAGTGCATAGGAATAGTGAAGCATTGAGGGTGATGGTGAAGTAAAAGACTGTAAGGTTATGGGCCACCATTCTTGGCCCTTCAAAATGATTACAATTGTGCATGTGGGTTTTTTCTGCAGCTTTGGATAGATGTTGGTGGAAACTTGTACCAATCATATGATCCAATCCGTCCCTTTCAGTATACATCTAGGTCATCGATCAATATCCTGGGTTCATCTCTCTTTTCTGGTCCTTTAGGCCAGAAGGGCCAACTAAACAAATGGTCAGATGCAAGTTACCCATCTTAAAGATGGGCCCCACAAAATGTGCAGTGGTCTGCTGCACTACAATTTGGGTACTCCCACAATATAAACCCTAGCACAAAAGCTAAACCAAGCTTGAATCCAAGTCTACAGAGACAAGCCACAAAATTCTCTCTCTCTCTCTCTCTCTCTCTCTCTATAGGGTTTTCTTTATTAGGGTTCTTGACAACTTTGTTCTTTCTCTCTCTCTCTTTCCTTGTCTTCTTCTTCTTCAATCTTCACACCCACATACAGTAGAGACCTTCTCACTCACTTCATCCTTAATTACCAGAACCAGATCCAATATCTAATCATCAAGACCGACCTCAAGTATGCGTTCCTGATCACACCTGATCAACTCAAACAGCTTAAAAGGTGGATCGAAGGCATGGCAAGAGGCCTCTTCCTCCTGATATATCGGTGGAGAAAGAAGAAGAAGAGCAAACTCCAAGCCAACCCACCTTCACATCACGTGCCGAGCAGGACATGTCGGCCATGGTATCGGCCCTCACTCATGTGATTAGAGCGAGCGAGGCCGGAGCAACGGCACCCATATCGGGAAATCCGGTGCCGGCGCCGGACTCGGGCTCAGGGGAACACCCACCATCTCAAGAACAAGGTATTATCATATCTGTACTCATCATCGGTCACCACCATCCCTTTTAACACTCTAACCATGGGCTTGTAAGTAATTATCATCTTTCTTGTGGGGGTAACTTGGAATTGGGTGGCTTTTCGTAAGCTTCTGGTTCTCTTTTATCCGCTTCTTTCCTTTGTTTTTTTGTCGTTTAGACCAGGAACATGATAACTGCCAACCAGGTCCACCTTATTTTAATGCTCTTCATATAATTGTATGTGACTTTTTATGTCTATTTTGTTATTAGTATGTATTGATCTCACTGTATTGCGAGTTTATGACGTATTTGCTCACGTTAGAGGACCATCTTCGCCAACGGGTAGGGATGGGGGATCCATGCCTTTCATTGGGCTTGGCCCCTATAGTGATGAGTCTTGGGAGATCTTCCTTTATAGGTGTATGTGTTGCAGAGTTAATGAGTAGAGAGGCCTGATGGTCGGATCTTCAAGTTAAAGGGGTGTTTGTGAGTTTTGTTGTAGAGTGGATGTGAAAAGGATTTGAGTTTGTGAGCACGAGTCAAAACTTTGCAAAATCTAGGTCTCCTAACAATTTTAATGTCATTTGCAGTTGGTTTTCTGATTCAACCTGTCTCTCTATCTCCTCCACACAAACAAACGTACACTTGGTGATTACCAAATCTTGCTTGCTATTCATATACTCTCATTGCACTTGGATAATATTATCCAAGTTTGCATAGGCTCTCTCTCTCTCTCTCTCTCTCTCTCTCTCTCTCTCTCTCTCTCTCTCTCTCTCTCTCTCTCTCTCTCTCTCTCTCCACACATACACATTCTATGATGGTAAAGCTGATATTTACAAAGAGGTGGTAGCCATACACCCTCTTTCATTACGCTTGGATATTATCCAAGTCTGCATGAGCTCTCTCTCCCTCCCTCCCTCTAGACCGTTAACCATCAAAACTTGCATAAAATTTTGAGGCTTTTCCAAAAGTTTGCATTAGTTTCTACACAACCTTGATTAGTAAGTTTATTCCCTTGATAAGTAAGTTTATTCCAACCTGATTTTTAACCAGAATTTCTTTAAATTGTCAAGTTCTCTATATCTATGTAACTTGCTTATTCTATTGTCCAAACCCCATGAATTTGTAGCAAAGGTTGAGGTGTAACCATTACTTCTCTCTCATATTAATAGGTTAATTCTTAGATTCAAAGCAGTTATTCTCATATTTTTTATGATATTATGAGCTAGCATAGACTTGTGCTTTTTATAATAGTTCCATTAGCTTAGTGATGGTTTTATAGTAGTTCTCTTAGCTTAGTGAGGTATCCTCCCCCTAAAGTTATCGAGCAATTGGGCGAATTCCTCCAATATAGTATTTCAGTTGATCAGTTGACTCTAGAGTAGCGTATCCGAATTCAATTTGATTATGTTTTGCTTCGTATTGGGGTAGGATGACCAACTAATCCAAATGATAGTTGTTGCATATTGTATCATCGAATAAATCATGATGTTTCTATAACATTGTTAATGATCTTAATAAAAAAAAAAAAAAAAAAAAAAACACTTACAAACCTTGCCAAACAAGTGCTAGGAGAAGAAAGCATGACAAACATTGAAGGTGAAAGTTATTTATTTTAAGTTAGTTATGCTTGTCCTCTTTTCTGAGCCCTTGTTTGGAAACTTGTTCAAAGTTTTAGATCAGGTTTTTGTTGATGTGTTTGTGACATTCATGATTAATTCTATGATCAAATTTGTGAGAACCTCTAGGGAATAGATTGAGTGGAGATAGGGTGGGTCCTGTAGCTCAGAGGATTAGAGCAAATGGTTAGTGTCAGGAGTTCGAGTCCTTCCTCGTCCACAACCGACCCAAAGGGGAAGGACTTTTCATTTACCTCTTGGGGTAGGAAAATCATGATCGGGATAGTGGACGCAAAGCTATGGAGTAGGTTGGATTGTTGTGTTTCTTTATAACTTAAAACATTATCAATTTGAATCGAAAAACCAATTTTTGAAACTAAAAAAATATGATGAGGTATCCTTGTGACTTTGAGAAAAGGGGTGCCTAAGTGTTAGATTTGGCTTTCCACCAATTCACTTGTGATGGATGTGATTTCATGTGTTGGATTCACAAAAGGCGGCCTCATTGTTAAAAATTAGGGACCATGCATCTTGCCAAATACTAATATAACACAAATCTAATCTAATACTAATATAACTCTTCCAACATTATTCACAATATTTTCTATTACAAATACCAACTAATTTTAGTCCGAAGAAAGATATAATCAGACAAGACTTAATGATAATAAGATAAGAGTTACTTCACAAGATATAACCATTGTTCGTTCGATGTGCTAGGTAATAAGAAGAGCCCATTATTTATGGATTGTAGTTGGAATCAAATCACTTGAATTAGATGATGATAGGCACCTGCTTAAGGCCATTCAAATTGACTGTGTAGGATAATTTGTTTCAACTATCGATTTTGCAAGACTCTTAGTGATCATCATTATCATCAAATCCAGCGATTTTGGGCCATTGACGATCCATTGAAATCCACCCTTCCAATGGCGCCAATATGGGACTTTTAAAGTAGTTCCAATCAATTTAAGGTGGAGTGCCCATGTGGGGCCTTCTGTAATCTCATCCCTCTCCTAACACTCCCTCTTGAATTGGCACCAAACATTGTTTAGCACTCTCCCGGACTGTATCCATGTTGTATTTACAGTTTAAAAAGGGGAAAAACTTCAGTACAATTAATGTTTTGAGAACATTTATGTGTGTGTACTTAAATAGGTGTACACAACAAAATCATCAAACGAGAGGTTCACATGTTACCCTGTGGAGCCTACTTGCGTCTCAGTTCCCACTTATCTTCTCATTCTCCTACCCATTCAATCATCATCAAGCCAACTTTCATCTTGAGTATAGTTACACTGACAATTAGATTAAACTACTACTTTTTCAAGTTGTTTATTTCTACTCTATCTTTAGGGCCTTGTAATGCGTATCTATGGTTATCAAAATAAATTGATTTAGCATCTCTGGTTCATAAATAGACCTTCAACATATCCCTTTTTGGAAGTGGCCCTGTGGGGTGGGGGGGCGGCGGGGAGGGGCGCTTACAAATTAAGTGGGAGAGAATCGTAGCTCATCAAGAAGGAAACCTCCTCCTCCTCTTCTTCTTCTTTTTTGTTCATAGAATTACACATTTACCTGCAAGGATTTTATTAGGACTACACATAATACAGTAGTATTCAGTAAACAGCATCATAAACACATATGATCACATGTAGCCAGCTACACCATCTAGTTGGATTAGCGATTGAAAAAATGCATTATAAAGGTTATCTTCAGTGTCAACAAACCGTTAGATATCAAACTCCATTATAGTTTATATGTCTAGATCATTAACTTAATCATGCTAGCAATCAGGCCAACAACCCATGAATAGTTGAGATGGAATGGTAAAATTACATCCAGCCTGTTGCATACGATCCTCTCTCCCTCCCTCTCTCTCTCTCTCTCTCTCTCACTGAATAGTCTAAACCAATCACCATAGCCATTTATTTTTAGGGCCCTTATGAGATAATTATGATGATTTGTTTCTATTCATCATCAATCTATGGAAAGTCTAAACCAACTATTCACTATGAATATGCAATAGGTTGACCATGCCACACATGGCAGGTGGTTATATTTAGTTTTTTTTTTTTTTCTACACTTGAGACTCGAACTTATGTACTCTCATTTACACTCATGTTCTTAACCATCCGAACAATGAATAACTAATGAAATCTCATATTGTGATGTCACCTTAAGTTCATTTATAACTTAATATTTCTCATTTTTTAACTAAATATTGGGTTCACTCACGCACCCACATACATACCACCAAAGCCCCTAATCAAGAAAGCTACAATTAGTGATCAATCCCTAATTGGCATAGAGAATCTCAAAGCTTGTACAACTCTATAATATTTTGAAATTATTTGTTTCCTTATATTTTGAAATTATTTATTTCCTTAGGGCTGTTTCGTAATTTATTTCTATAGTAAAGTGAATTAAATTGTCAAATATGGGGAGAAGAAAAAAGCTATGGTCAAAAGTGAAAGTGCTAAATGATTAAAAAAAAAAAACTACACTTTCCTAAGCTATAGTTTTTTGTCATTTAGTGGATGAGAGAGTAGCTTTTGGCATTTTGGTAAAGGAGAGAGGTATTTTTTTGTTATTTACTACCCATTCTTTTCTTTTCTTTTTTCTCTCTCTCTTGATATATGATCATTCACTTCACTAAACAAGTAATATTACCAAACAACCAATCAAGAATTGTTGTGTGTTTTTTCAAAATTATGCTGGTGGCATATACAAGTACATGAGTATATTCCTCTCTTCTTCTTTTTTTTTTTTTTTTCCATTGCTAAAATCATTTCTATTTCCTAAAGTTCCCTCGAGGAGAAGACACTACAGAGGAGTGAGGCAAAGGCCATGGGGCAAATGGGCAGCTGAGATAAGAGACCCCAACAAAGCAGCCAGGGTCTGGTTGGGTACCTTTGACACTGCAGAGGGTGCAGCCATGGCCTATGACCGAGCTGCTCTAAGGTTCAAAGGAACCAAAGCCAAGCTCAATTTCCCTGAAAGAGTTCAAGGACATACCGATATGGGCTTCTTTCTCTCTACTCCCAGCGCTTCCTCCACCCATGCCCGGCCTCCATCTCATGACCTTCACCTTCGGCCTCCAGCACCGCCACCCCAAGATCCATTTCCAGACCTCTTTCAATATGCACAGCTGCTACGCAGTGGAGAAGAAGATTTCCACTTTGCCGCATCAAATCTATATAGTCGAGATTTCCTGGCCTCGCCTCCAACGGATTCATCATCGACTATGCCAGTGTCGTCGACTTCTTCTTCATCATCATCATCATCATCGTTTGCATCGCAACATGATTATATGCGGTTTCCATCGCAATTTCGGAGTTCTTCTTCAAGCTCTGATCTTCCTGAACAAGGAAAGGAGACAGGAAGTAACCTAAAAAAAGAGTATTAGCATAATATTATTGAGTTTATGACATGCAAGACAATGTATGAGAGAGAAAGAGAGAGAGAAAGGGCCGGGGTCTTGAGGTGTTTTTAAACTTTGGTATTTTAACGAGTCTGTCTCGTGGGACTTGCTTTTTGTTTGATGTTCGTTTGGCTTTGTTTGAACTTTTATGCAAGTAGATTGCAACGTAAAATGCATCGTGGGTTTGTGTAAAAGAGAATTTGCAGTTGACAGGGATAAAGCTTCTGCCAGAAAAGCCCTTCCACTACACCAAAAATCGGAAATTGGAACGGAAAAGCGTTCCTAATCCTCCCGTTCCTAATCCGTTAAACCGTTCCAATTTCCGTTCCAATTTGGATTAGGAACGGTTGGTACCAAATTGGAACGGAAATTGGAACGGTTTAACGAATTAGGAACGGGAGGATTAGGAACGCTTTTCCGTTCCAATTTTCGATTTTTGGTGTAGTGTTCCTCTTCGAGGACAACCCTTCTAATTGACTCGTTGAATATGGCTCTTATTTCGTTAGCTTGGACTTAAATGCTAAAGTTGAATTTATATGATGGCAAACCCAACTTCAATTGGAGTGAAAATTTTAAGAAAAAAAAAATTAGAGTGAAAAAGTTGAATTTATATGATGGCAAACCCAACTTCAATTAAAGTGAAATTTGATTAATGCAAATAAAAGAAAGGACCTCGATAACCATCAATGAATTTCAGTTGAACAAAAAAAGGAAGGACACGATTGGACCATGCCCAAAGGCCCAACAAAAAAGACATTACGTTTACTTGACATTTATCACAAATATAGGAAGTCAACTTAGTTTGAGAGGATAAAAGAAATTTCTCAATTGCAAAAGAGGGAAAAAAAGGGATAGCTCTATTACTAAATCTTTGTATAGGAGGAGTAAGAATTGGAAATAAAAAAGAACATTAGAACATTGAATTAAAAGTAGAATGGCAGGATGCTTTATCATGAGAGATATTGTCTTAAGGATGGTTTGAGTTAAGAGAAAGATTGGACAAAATGATAATTGTATTGTGGACATCTTTTTCTGCTTGTTTTCTTAGTGCCCTAATGATGCTAACAATGAAGTCAGTTACGAATGTTAGTCACTACAAAAAGAAGTAACTAAATAGCGGCGGACAGGATGACCTTTAGTGGCAGTTTTTTTTTTCCACCTCTAAAGGTCAAAATCAGCGGTGGATTTTTTTTTTTTTTTTTTTTTGTCATTATTGCCACCAATATATCTTAGACGCGCGGTTTGTTTAGAGGCTAATACAACAATTCTTGTGGCAGAAAAAAAACCCCAAAGATAAATGTTATAATGTCTACCATTGTAAGTATCTTTTTTTTTTTTTTTTTTTTAGTTTATACATCTTATAGTGCAGGCCAATGAACCCCATCTACATTCCATGTGTCTCCATTTTAGTTGACTATTGAAAATTTTATGCATGATAGCCATGAAGAAACCAAACAAATTTATCTCAATTTTAAGTGTGTAAAGCATGTTGTCATTGCTGATAATCATTAAACTCATTGATCACAATTGAATAACTCACATGTAAACAAATTAATTCTCCATATGCAAATCATAGTTAATCATGTCTGCAACTGTGGTCCAACTAAAGAAAAACTTAATGACCTGTTCAACACGCGGCAAAATCTGCCCTAGTGTTTGAAATAGGATGCCAGATTCAATGCAGCTCAAGCCTATCAAATAGTAGTAATAAAATACATTGGATTTTAATAATCTATATAAATTAAAAGAAAAAAAAAACTATCTACTGATTGTTATCACAATCTAAATATAAGTCCATAAAATGGTAGGCAAAGTTTCTATTTTCACTGCCCATTTATGGTCATGTACCCTGAACTCCTCTTGCCAATGAGCTAAAAAAAAAACACCAACATCTAGCTTCTGTTCCAGAGGAGGGTATGGATCCTTGAATCCTTCCTTGCAATAAAATTCGGACAGTTATTTTGTGGAATTAGGATTTAAGGTGGGCCCAGACCATCAACTGCCTGTTTGAAAGGAACATGGTAAATGTAACTTGGGTTCACTTTTCTCTTCCATCTCCCACCACCGCCATGATCATCTTCAAACACTAGAGTCTATTTAAAACGTCAGCTTCACGACCACCACTGCTCCGCTGTACATATATACGACAGGCAACTCAAGTTTCAGCTCTATATGCATGTAATCCATCTGAACAATGAAGACAATAAATGGGACGGTCAAAAGGTGATGGGTCAAAAGTCATAGAAGTCGGCTATGCAGTTAAGAAGACCCGTGTTTTCTTCTCCTTGCAGGCTGCACGCGTTTAGAGCCTGCAGACAGCGAACTAGCCACGCCTCAAGGAGCCATAGACCCACTTCTGTTCTCACTTCAAAATCTGTGTAACACTTGCATGGAGTGCGGGATCTAATTAGAGGGTTACACCCACAGGATGTGTGTGTGAGAGAGAGATGTAGAATTCTAGGGACCCACCTATTTGAAAATTTAAACAGATCAAAATAAGCACAACCATTTATTAAAAGATATCATAAAGTAATGTATAATATTAATAAATTATGTGTTTTATATATTATCAATTATATGGTTTATCTTACAAAGGGATTGATTTTTGCTGTAGTAGAATTTGACGACCTTCTCATATGTGAGCATTTATTTTGAATAGTTCATATTTTATAAAAAAAAAAGGTTTCAAGGTAAAACCTCATTTGTCTCAAAACTTTGTGAACAAGAGTAATAGAGGGTCCTTAGCTCCTCTCGGATGTGAAAAGTAAGGCCACCAGAATTTGAGGAGGAGCACATTAGCTCATTGGAAACACAGAATAATGTGTAAAAGAGTATACTCATTTGATATTCTCAGCTGTCAAAACCAACAACATGAAATGGACAAATAAAGATTCAATTAACATCATCCAATGAACTAAGTTTGTAGTAAATGGCTAGCTTTCACAGCTCTAAATCATTCAAGAAACTTAATTGATTATAGATGACTAATTCTAAAACTCTATTGTTTTCTTATTAGTTATTACAATACAAGTATAATGCATGTCCTAGCTGGTAAAGAGGGAACAGTACTAGCACTCCTCCCAAGTTTCTCACCACGTGATAATATAGGTGGTTGAAGGGTGTTTCTTTTTGCTGAGAGGCATACTCAAACTTTCTCTTCCTGCATGCCCTGTGCTCTTGGGATGCGTTTGTGCTTGGTGATTTTTGAACTTTAAAAGACAGCGGCTCTTAAAAAGTGGGGGTTTATCGGGGGCTAACTTTACCACTATGTGGTACTAATGCTTTTCTTGAAGATTGAAGATGATTTTCTGGCTTTGCCACATTTAGCTTTGTGTAGAAACACTTTATTACTATTAAAAAAAGGAAAGAGAGTACAGGAATATAATATAATGTGGTTCATCTCTGCCCCCACTAACTACAGTTTGGAGCACAAAAATCTATAGAACTATCCCACCTTTTTTATTCTTTTGTGTTTTCTATAAATAAAAAAAGGGTTAGATTGAGACTTCGTTCCCTTTATTTTTGGGTGAATATGGAGATCATTATCAACAATTTAAGAGCTTTAAATGTTAAAAAAAAACATCTTAAAAAATTATTATGCTTGGTGTTGTTGAATTGATCGTAAAAAAAAAAATATTTTAATATCATAGTGTTATTTGGCCAACTTTCATCTCCATAATTGTCATGCATGTGCTTAGCTTCCCCATAGCATAAATTCCCTTTTCAGAGATGGTACGATTGTGGCGATGTTTTTCTATTAAGAGTTCCACAACTTTGGCGATATGAACTCACCTACTCATGTTTAAAATAAAACATATGACAGATTTTGTGAGGCTTAAATGGCTTATCACATATAAAAAGAGTTTTGGATTTAGTCATTTAAATCATTTTTTTAAGATGTTACCGGTCTAGTAGAATAGATAGAGAGAGAGCAAGGTTTCTCGTAACATTAGATTAGACCCATAATATATAATAAATCTGAGTTTTTAACTTGCTAATCCCTTATTTCTCCTGTTTGCCAATGGGCCCACATTCTGTGCCACTTTTCTATGATGGTGTTTTTTTTTTTTTTTATGTATAATCATCAGAATGTTTCATCTTGGTTATAAACCATATTCATGTAAAGGATGTCTAATACACTATTAAATCAATGTTAAGGCACCCCTTTCAGTAAGGATGACTCGATTTATAAGGAGCCGTTATGTAAAGGATGGCTAATACACTATTAAATCAATGTTAATGCATCCCTTTTAGTAAGGATGACTTGGGGTTATAAAGAGCCGTTCTCGAATATTATCATAAGCAGTTGAAAATGAAGATTAGAGGTGGATTTTGAAAAGAGAAAAAATGAAGATAAAATTTAAAGAAGATGGATAGTAAATTGAAGATCGAGAAAAATGATGGTCGTCCAATCTACATCTCCACTTATTATATTTTGTAAAACTCTCAAGATATATAACCAAATTCCTTAATTTTATGTATTTTAATGGAAACAAACGTGTGAAGATTGATCTCTAATATTATTTACTTTAAATGGTCTAGGGACTTTTTATAGTGTGGGAATCAAAAGGCTTAAAAGAAAGCATCGTTGGGCAAATTTTGGATTAGAGAGGATGGGCAACGCGTCGTCGGTACGATCCATCCGAAGTCCAAAGACAGATTCTAGCTTCTTCCAAAGCCTGCCGCTATCGGACAAAAACAGAGAAGCTTCCAACAAGAGGGCTTAGCTGTCGGTTTTAACGAAGGATCTTTATCCACGTAAGCTAATCCGTCACGCGTGAGCTTACGTGGCACGAGAGAAGTGGATTGTGGGGCCCGTAGATAGATAAGGAGAGAGAGAGACAGTGGGTGGGGTGGCAGCTTTTCGGCTTGAAAAAATTCTTAAGAGAGAGAAAGAGAGATTCTCTCTTTCTGTCTCGTCTTGATTTGATGAGACACTTTCGGCTCCGCGTCAACGTTTGCGGCTGAGAGGCTGAGGCTTTCATACATACCCAACCCATGATGCTTTCTGCTTTGGAACAATGTTGATATTTTTTTTGGCTTGAAATATGACTCGGCTCCACTGGCTCATATAAACTTGGCTTCTCAGTTTTCTAGATAAAATGATAGCTGACAAATGACAATGGATCAGAATATATAGATGGAGAGAAAAATTATTCCCCGTGGGACTTTTGTTCTGTAGATAGTTTTCTTCTTCCTTTTTTAAAAAAAAAAAAACCTTTTATTGGACTTTAAGCTTCAAATTTTAATCCATACTACTTAATAAAAGGGTTTTAAAAATCATTGGCAGAGTTATTGATACAACAACATCAATGATCTAAATTTTGCTATTGAAAACTTTTGCTTGATGAAGTTTCCTTTGATCCTATATGCTTATTTTTGTATTCTTTTAAAGCAAGGGAGGTGAATCCAAGAAAGGAGATTGTTCAATTTAACTTTTTAAGTTGTTGTTGTTACCATTAAAAAAATCTTCCCTTTCTTAGAGGGGAGAAAGACATGTAAAAGTCCTTTGATGTCCTTCATTAATAACCACACTTTCCTTTTAAAACGAATGCAAATTCAACGTATGGAATTATGAATCCAATCCAACATGTGAGGTCCCTCTTTTTTCAGGAAGTGAATGTAGAATTCACTAGTGCTACCACTTGGGGCCCACAGGCATTTTATCCGACTTCTCTATGGGCCCTGGAAGGATTAATCCATCTCAAAGGGTTGTGAACCGTCCGTTATAAAAAAAAAAAAAAAAAATCCAACATATGAGGTGGTTCTTTTTTGCAAAGGGAGAAATTCAGCATGTTAGATTACAGAAGCTTTTTTTCGACGTACTCATATAACAAGTTAAGGACACAGTGTTTCTAATAAACTTAGAAAAACAACTCATAACATATGGATTTACATGGTGAAACATTCAACGTATGGCATAAGGGACAATACATTTGCCTTCTTCCACACTAATTTATTTTGATATGAATTTGACAATCCAGCTGCACCTTAGAAGGTTGTGGTTCCCTTTAGTGTCATAGGTTTTAAAACAAAGGGGCAAAGGGTGACTGCATCATGACTCATAATACTACAACTAAGGGCAATTTTGGTCTCAAATAAAAGCTGACATCTTGTACGAAACACAATATTAATTGTGTGCAAAATTTCCCTAGTGTCTCATGAATTACGCAACCATGATGGATAGTCCGGGCTTGGATTCAATGGTAGAAGCCTCATAGGAAGGAAAAAAAAAAACAGAAATGAGACTTATCCCTTGTTTCTGATAATTCATGATAAGAATTTGTGAATTTCAGTACATGACCTAATTGGCTTTTAGGGAATTCAGGAATTTCACTTTTTTTGTATTTTGGTGGAATTCCAAAATGTTCATGCCCTTAGGAGGATTTAGGAATTCCACATTATCTTGAAATTTAAGAATTCTCCTGACAAGAATTCCTGAAATTCAAACTAATTAAACAAGCCTTTAGAACACACGCAATTTCACACATTAACACGTGACCCAACGAGTTCAAGTAGATTTAGAAACAGCTATTAATAACCCCTACTATGAAGCCCCTGAGCATATAGAAAGATCTCTCTCTACCTGCATAGAAAGAGGTTCTTGTTTGAGGGCTTTTATTAGGATGTCGAATAAAGTGAGATGATGGATTCATCATGTGTGCAATTTATACACTAATTCAATTCAATGATGATTATCATTTACTTTATGTTTTACAAATTATATGATCAATCTAACAATGCAAATTTCAATTTAGGTGAAGTGTACATCAATCCCTACATAAAAGACTAGAGTTTGATATTAGCTTCTTCTTTTTTTTTTCCCTAAAAGAAGTTTATGCTCCACATAAATCAAATCTTGGGATAAATGGCCATCAACTTCATACAAACAGCATCATATGAATGCCTGCTTCTCTGTTATTCGAATCGGAACAAATTGTGCTAATTGCTTGATTAGGACAGGCTGACAGCTATGATGAAAGGAAATGATATCTTTCTATATGCGAACGTATACATGGATGAAAAAGAATTAGTGAGAGGGAGATTTAATTGCTTGTATATTTTAACAAAGACAAACTACATACAAAAGTATCTAATTCCAAAAAAGCTAAATGGGCTACACTCTAGAGGGCCAAATTAAACCTTGCTTTCCTATGAACAGAAGTAAAACAAATTGGCACTCACTTCAATAGATTCTTTAAGCTCTTGTTAATTAAATGATGAGGGGATATGCCCACAATTGTAAGAAGGTATCTCCTTCCATTTCAAAGTGTCCAAAAACACGTAGATATGTTATACATCAATTACTTTTTTTCCAACTTTCCTTTACTTTGCTTGTAAAGTCATCATGTGGTTTAATTTCTTTTATAGGTTGCACCATTGCTTTCCAAAGGTGCATGCATTGCACCAATCCCATCTCTTTTGTTGCATTGCATGCCTAGAGTTGAATGTTCTAAAGCACTTGTCCGACACTTTTGTGTAACAAAGATAATTGATTTGAGAAAGCACTTGAAGAGGAGGAACCTAGAATTTTAAAGGCCACTTTTCTTTTATCATTCAATGCAAAAGCTTGGGTCCATCATAAGCTTCAAGCAAGCTTTCCTTGTATTGGAAGCTCGTGGGGCGGTCCATGCAATGAGTGAAAGTACTGGATCTTGTGCTTTTTGGCTCAAGTGATACGCGACTGTGACTTGTGAGGCTAACAAAACAACACAGGGATAAGAAGATGTACGTTAGTATTCATGAATGGCTTTGGAATGCTTTCTTTCCAATAAAAAAAATGTCAGTTCATGCAAGTGCCTGAGAAAAGTAGACTTTGTGGGGGGAACCTCAGTAAGTTAGTGGGGGCACTAGAGCTCTAGTAAGTTGCGCACTAGTGTGCGGCGCTCTCTCTCTCTCACATGGCCAAAAAAATGATGGGCTGGAGGTGCAATTGAATCGGGTTTGAGTTGGTGCTGGGCCAACTCAAGACTGACCTGAATTGCATGTGGTGAACCTGAGATTGAGTCCAGATGAAACTTGCAAAATCAAGCCCAGGGCAAGCTTAGAGCTGACTTCAATTTCAAAGCCCTAGCTCAAACCTAAGCCCAAGTTAGAAAAAGAAGCTCAAAGATACCAACCTCGAAGATAAGTTGCACTTGAGAATGTGGGGAAATATAAGCTGAGAAAGAAAGAGGACCAGAGAACACGACGTGGATGATCAGAAAGAAGTTTTGCATGTCAAACATTTGAAAACATTCCAATAGAATTTGGTTCTTTTTTTTTTTTTTGTGTGTGTGTGTGTTGAATCATCCCAATTTTCTTATTATGAATGCAATATTCAATCACGATACAACAAATAGAACAAAGAATGAGTAGAAGAACATAATAAGATTTATATGATCCGGCAGTGTGCTTATAATATTGCACAAAGAGAGCAGTAAATCATTGTCTCTAAGAAATTTGAGTTAAATTTATGGGGGTTTCACTTTCCTCGCTCTTCTCAAGGTCAGGATGAGTACTTCTGTAACCCTCGGTGAATATTTGGTAATGAGATGCAACTAATAATGTGACCTTCATATGTTTTTAATGGTACTCATTTAGTAAAATCTAAATATCTCAATTGCAAAATAAATGTCTCATTCATGTATTGGCTTCCACCAGATTTCACTTGGGCCTGTTTGTTTGTTTTAGTTTGGACAAGAATTGCATGTGTTAGAGAATTTTTTACACTCGTGTCATTTCAAAGCTTAAGGGCATGAAAATTTTCAATTAAACGCTAAATTCCTGAAAACCAAAATTTTAAAAAGTCACTTCCACCTTTAAAGTTCCCTGAATTCCACCTTCTTTAATGTTGAATTGTACTTAGAGTCGCCTTCAAATTATTTCACCAGATTTCAGTACCTTTTTTAGGAAGACAGGAACTAATGTCTTTTTCAGAGAGAGGAGTTAGAGAATGAAGGTGTGTGTGACATTTTTAAACAACTATGTGAGATATGTCGCATTTTACTGAAAATGGACTGTGCCTGTGACATTCTTATTGTATAGTATATCGGTCTCTGAGAAGAATACAAAGGATTGGCCAAATTGGACAAACCTTGTCCACCCTCTTGGTCGGAAATCAGAGCAATGTGGAAAATGATCTAGAGACTTGGGCAGTAATAGAGAAAAGTTGAGGGCCACTTGTAAACCATTAATTATGAAATTGTTTGTGTATGATCTTATGCACCGAACTACCATTTCTTTCAAAATCAATTGTTTCTTAAAGGAATGGTAGCTCAATGGGGTCTGAGATCCTACAAGTGGTATAAGAGCCCGGTAAGGTTGGGGTTCGAGTCTCCTCTCCGGTGGTACTAATGAGGGGAGATTGTTAGGTTTCTGGTACAACCCTCATGTGTACCTGTGTGAAATGATGCTCGAATGCCTTACTAATACAAACAACGACTATAAACACATTGTTAATTTGGATAGCTGCAGAATTTCAGCTTCAGGAAGGAAAGAGGGAATTTCTTGGTGTGTTGGAGCATAGTGTTTAAGCGATTACCCCATCCCAACCTGATTAAGTTGTACCCGTGAACAGGGCTAATAGTACCGTATGGATCTCATGACACTACTGTGGACCTGAACTTACACCCAATTCTGAGTCTGCCCCAAGATTAGTACTATACCAAAATTTTAGGGGTCTAATTTATCTGGAGCCCATGTGAATAGGCACATTGTAAACATTGGGCACAAGTGCCCAACCCCAATTGCTTACACAACTTTTTTAACATGTCCATTTTTTCAGGTAATTGGTTGTGAACCCCATTGGATGTGAGCTTGGATATGTTAATTGATGGGTCAACAATTGCGGACTGAAACCAGGATCTGATTATCAATCGAGCCTAAAAGGCCACCCATGCCCCAAAAAAAAAGAAAAGAAATTGTTGGTGTAAATGGGTGCATGTCTTAGCAGTCTATAGACTTGATACTGTAATTAGTAGCTCAACTTCCATAGTTTTATTGGCAATGAAGAACCCCACATTATCATCCCATCTCATGAACAATAAAGATCAAGTCCAGTAGCTAGGGACTTCAATTGATCAACTGCAAATGTCTTGAATCAGAACCATGTTTTTGATACTATGAATAAGGATGATAATTGACCCCCTTTATTTGATTATTCAAAAGCCAAGAAACCTTGTTAGACAATCATGGGTCAGTCCTGAACTTGGCCCATTAACATCCCCAGATGGCAATGGGTCCCCGTTTAACTGACTAACACGTAAAATTTAGCCTGGAAAAAAAGTCAGTTTAACCACCCTAGACCAACTCCATTGTCCTCCATGTACATACTGAAGTACTTGTGAACAGATGGATCCAAGCCATTAAAACTCAATTATCTAATCCACAACAGTCAACCAATCAAGATGATCCTGTTAAAGGCCGAAAACAAAGATAAATACATAGATATAGTAGAAACCATATTCCTTAGATTATCTCAAACTGTCCAGAGGATAATTAGCAAGTCAAGTGGGCTGGTCCTGGGCAAATGTAGCCCAGTTTGGCTGACTTTCTACTGCCAGAGGCTTACTATGGTTCCAATACTGGGCCAAAGTAGCAGGTTTTGGCAATTTTTACCAAGGCTTCTAAGAAGTCAACAGGTCCACCCAACGTGTCCAACGATAATGGGCTTATGAATTAAATTCCCGAGCTAGACCATAACTATCAAGCACAAGGTGATTCTGACCCAAAATATTTGGCCCCAAACAAAATGTGAAGGAAAGATGTTGCAATATTATCAATTTTGTTAAACTTTTAAATGTTTTTGTGAACTTTCATCATGCACTTCAATCTTAGGACAAAATATGCTTTATTTGTGCTGTTTAATGAGCACAAAGTTCTGTTTACCATAAGATTTTAGAAAATAAAAAAACTTGGGTGTGAATAGTTTTCAAGTTTGATGCATGTCGAGACTGGAGGCTGTTAACGTAGACTATTTAGGGTCAACCTTGATGCATGCCAAGTTTTTTATTTTTGGTGTGGTGGGGGGGGGGGGAGAGGGGAACATTCCTTTCCTCACAATACCATAAGTCAGCTGTTGGATGCAGTGCAAGCATCCACAAAAAAAAAAATGTTGGATGCAGTGCAAGCATCCACACACACACACACACAAAAAAAAAAAAAGGCTTGTTTTGAATATGATTTCTACACAAAGCACAAAAACACGAGTTCGATGCCCCTCGCTTAGGGTTTATACAAATGTGCACGTAACGAATTTTATGTCAAAAAAGTGAGGATGGTAGAAATGGTCTTCCGCACTATAGTCAAATTTATATTTGGTGCAGTAGCTTTTTCTAGCAGAAAAGGTTAAAAATAGACTAAATTTTCGGTAATTCCTCAAAAAATAAATTCATATGGGGTAAAAGAATCCATAGAAAAGGAAAATTTTCACATAACCAATTTACCGCAACATGTATGTAAATATGCCCTTAAACTTCTGCACCTCAAAATTTGGTGGATCTCCTGTTTGGTCCAAACAAGGAAACCCTATTTGGACCAATGAAGGGGTGACACATGGGAAGCAAAAAAAAAAAATTAAGTGGAGAAGATGAGATGTCATTGATATGACATCACCCCCACATGTGGCACCCCCTGAGTGGTCCAAACAAGGTTTCGTGTTTGGATCAAACAGGGGATCCTCTCCCATAGAAAATGTGTTTCCTCTTCCGCTTCCACAAAACTGACATCTGGACCTCCATCTGTACTTCCGGGGAAAAGTAATACGAAAATGAGGTTTTTTCACTCCTTGCCAAATCCACCAAACAACAATGAGGACAATCCCTGATTTGCCATAGGGTCCATTTCTGCCCCTTTGCCATCTGCTTAAATGGTCCCTTAGTAGATGGATTGGAGCGAACATCCACTCAGTAGTTTTTACTAACGAAATTCTCTTTTATGAGAACATATGCGGATGGGTATTAGAGAAATTTCCAAATGAGAATTAGATGTATCAGATGATGTTGTTTTTCATTGTTAATAAAATAGCTGTTTACATGTCATAGGTCTGATTTTCTTAAAATTGCTTCATCCAATGCCCTTTCATAACTCGCACACTAGCTTTAGTAGGTGTAAACCTAAATGCGGCTAGGGTTGTAAACGAGTCGATTTCGGTTCGGGTCTATGGTGGGCCCAAAACCGTTAAGGAGAAGGTGAAACCGGATCGAGACCTGGAACTGGAACCGTTAAGGAGAAGGTGGAACCGGATCCGAAACCGGAACCATATATAAGACGGGTCTGGATCTGGATCCGGATTTAGGTAGAGAATGATATTTAAAAAATATGATTTTTAGGAGAGATTTTTGAAAATCGAGGTAATATGTCGGGTCTCGGGTCCACTAGTACAAACCAAGGTAGAACCAGACCCGTACCCATTTACTTATCGGGGCCTAAATAAGGATCCAGACCCGGTTTATAATGGGTCGGAACTTCCAAGTAATCGGATAATCGGGCATCCATTTACATCCCTAAATACAGCCGTGCTTCAAATTTATCTCAACCAAACCTGACCCCGCTTGTGATGGTCACTTATATGCAATATCAAACCCGTCGGTGATGCATTTTGGTAAAAAATATAGGACATGAAGAGATAGATCACCCAAAACCCAAATCTATTCCAAACCCAAATCGGTTATAAGTTCAAAACACCCACACCCACACCCACACCCACACCCACTTCGAATTTTAGAAAACCACTATCAAACCGGCCACTAACAAGAGCGTGTCTTTTTAGTTTTCACAAAAGAAAATAGAGGATTTTACCTAAAAAAAGAACACTTTTGGTGGCCATTGCACCAAAAAGGTCACTTTAGCCAAACCCACACTAAACCAACCTTCTCACCCAAAAGCCCTTCCGTTTTTACAATTTTTTTAGAGGGTTGACGTCGACCACGTCGACCCTCATTTTCTATGTTGAGCGTTGACATCGACCGTGACTATAATGCATAAGGGTCAACGTCGACGCTTATATTCACAGTCTACCAAGGCAAGAATGTCAATACCTACATCACTATCGATCCTGACAGTGTTAAGAAGATTTAGAGGTGCTTCAAATCTGAAATTAAGAACTGGGGTTTGATTAAGGTTTCCATTCATATATTTATACAAGAACAGTTTCGGGACATTTAATTTGTTATTGTATATAGTTGGTCTTAACCCAAGTAAGCTAGCATGGGGACACACTACAGGATACTTACAACAAGGTGCCACTTCTGCTGTGAGAACACCATCAATAATTTATTTATTTTTTCATCTTTTATTTCTTTATATATTTTTTGGTACAAAGTTATTTTATATGAAAATTGCATGTATGTCTAGATTGTGAATATTCCATCAATCCACACTTGAAGCACTTGTTGGAAGCACTTCTATGCAATGGTGAGTTCTCAACTAAAGCACTTTGACCCTGCCATTTTCTAGTTTTTTGAAATATTTATATTACATACAGACCCAAAACAAGGGATTGTTTTGGAACATGTTGTGCATCCATGGATGGTTGCAGATGGAGGGCCAATTCATCAGCACTTGTGCGGTGCAAGCGCATGAGTCTCATAAGCGTAGAGTCTACTGATAACAAAACCAGTATAGACGTGACACACTAAACTATTATCCTCTCTGCTAATGTACAGTGGCAAAGATAACTAAAGGATTTTGATCTCGACAGTTTGATCTATGGTGAAACCTTGAGTTTTGGGACAAAACATTTGTAATTCCCCAATATGTAGGTAGTGAGAGCTATTTGGATATATGTGCATGTTTTGGTTTGTATAAGTTCTTCCCTTTAGCCATGATGCATATTTATTATTTTGACTTTAAAAGTGTGTCTCTATGTGTTAATTTCATGTTGTTTGGTATGTTCCTACATAAGTGGCATGAAAGTTTGTTTTAGATATCTGTTTAATCTATATGAGAGTTTAGAGTCGTGAGAGACTCTGTCAATTGGGGCCGTGATCTTTGATTGTAGGAAAACTGATGAAAGATTACTCCTTATGCTTTATTCCTATATGCTTTAAAGCTCTTGTATAATAACAACAAAGTAATGAAAACTTTGTTAGCTGGGATCAAAATTACTTAGGTGGTTGAAATTGTTTGGAAATACTTGGATTAGAAAAGTTATGTTTTCGTTAATGGTCCTATTCTTGGGCCCAAGTTCTGGCGATGATTCGGGCACAAGTCTTTTTTGTCCTCCATTTTGGAATCCACTTTGGATCCTTTTAACCCCCTTGCCACTACAATAGCAAATTAAATGTTCCAAAAATTGTTCTTGTTTGAATGAATGAGGTACCTCAATCAAATTCTAATTTTAAATTTTAAATTTGAAGTACCTTCAAATCTTCTTGACATTGCTAGGGTCGATAGTGACGAAGGTATTGACATTTTGTTTTTGCAGAATGTGAATGTCAGATAGAAAATAAGGGTCGACGTCGACTTTAAAAAAAGGGTAAAAAAATAAAGGTTTTTTTTTTTAGAGAAAAGGCCGATTTGGTGTGTGTTCGGCTAAAGTGACATTTTTTGTGCAATAGTCTAAAGGTTTTTTTTTCTTTTCCTTAAATCCTCAAAAAAAAAAAAAATAATAATAATAAAGAAAGGTTTGAGACGGGTCGAATTTAAACCCGACCCATGGCATCATTCCCACGAGTAGGCTGAATATTTCTCGAGTCTCATGCGCACCCCTGCTTCCGAAATCCTTATCCGCTAAACTGCAAAAAGTTCCCGCCATGGCGGTGCTCCTCCTACCTTCTGCCACCGTTACGCTCCGACTACACTCTCCACCCAAAATATCGGCACCGATACAACCCGATGTCCGTCCTGCTTTGATTCCTTCCAAGCTTGCTAGTTCCAGGTCTTCTCTTCGAATCGGATCCGTGGTATGCAGAGCTCTCGGTGAAGGCTCTCAGCAGCAACCATTCGACGACGATCGAACGGTCTATCAAGGAGTCTACGGACCCTGGACTGTCGATCCTTCTGACGTTCGTGAGGTATAGCACATACAGTCTCTTTGCTCCTTTTTGTTGAATTTTACATGAATTCTGTGTGAATTGTTGATTCATGACTCGATCAGGCTGGAGGATTTTGTATGGGGTGGATTTTCCTCGGGACATGAGAAGCTATGATGGGTCACCTTCTTCTTGATTGATGCATGACTGTTTTGGTGGGGGTGGTTTTCTAGATATGACCGGTTAACCATCTGTTCTCACCCATTTTCATAAATATGGGTCTATGGAGATGTTGGGGTATTTTCAAATTTGGGTTTTTTCCCCACAGATATAGGTCCATGGAAAAGTTGGGGTGTTTTCAAATTTGGGTTTTTTCCCCTGGAGATATTATCAGTTTGAATTACTGAATATAGGGTTATGATGGAAGAAAACAGAGATTTTGGTTTAGTTATAGCTTATAGGTAGTAGATTTAGTACAAAATGGGATAATTGGAAATGAGACAGCAGAGGGTTATGTTTTGGTCCAGTGCTGCTTAGATGAAGTATCATTTTTATAAGGCAACAGTTAGGCCTAGGATGTTATATGGAGCTGAATGTTGGCAACGAAGAAAGGTGAAGAAGCTAGAGTTCATTTAGCAATTAGCAGAGATGTACTTGCTTGAAAAGATGTGTGGAGCTACTATAAATAATAGAAGTAGATACAAGTATGTTAGGAATTAAAAAAAAAAAAAAACTATGGATAAGTGTAGTCTAAGAAAAAGAAAATCAAAGAATATGGGTTGAGATGGGTTGGACATGTTTATAGAATGCTAGAAACTGCCTATGTGAGATGGATTGAGGGCTTAATAGTGAAAGGAAGAAGAATTATGAGAAGAGGGAGGCTAGTAGAGTCCTCTGGTAAAGAGGTGGGGAAAGACACACCATTTGCTTATTTTGTGGAGCAATTGAGAGCATGACACTTAGTAGGGTTCAGCAGATGTACAAAACTCACAAATGCCACCCTTAATAGATGTGTTTAGCAAGGTGAAGATGGTATGTGTGTTCTTATCTAACTAGAGAGAGAGAGAGAGATTGTATCATGGGTAGAAAAGATCGAGAATGTGATGACCGTACATGTCATATACCCAAGTGTAAGATTTCATTTTAAGTTTCTTTCCCCATGTACGCAAGTCAACTTTAAGCACTCGGACAAGTGAAATGGGTTATGTGTAGATAATAGATTTGAGCATGTGCTCACTTGAAAATCCTTGTGTGTGTCTATTTGGTTTACAAAATGTACCAATCTTACTTTCGGCACATACTGAAATCTTTCCAGACATTTTGACTCAGGCGCTGTTATATATCTTCAAAAACTGCAAAACAATACAAATAACTCAATATTTCAATAAAACACTTTTCTCTTCTTTTACGAATGTAAGCTGACGGTATTTATATATGTAAATATTATGTTCTGCATAATCCAAATAGCTCCTAAAAAAAAAAAAAATGTCTAATGTCACAACAGTATCGATGGCTGCCAGTGAAGATGCCTATAGATTGATTGGTGGGGGGTGGGCATGTATAGAAGGCCATGTTAAATTGACAAAAGTATATCCTTCATGATCCCTTGATCATCTATTACCTTAACAGAAGAGTTGTGCCAGTGTCTATTGTTCTCCTTCGGTATTATTTATGTTTTTAATATTTTTGAAAAATAAGGAACCATTTATCTTAAGAAAATGCATTCAGCATGAAAAAAGGCCAGTGAATTCATGGCCACCATCTTACAGTTCGGGATACCTTTCTGTGGACTGATCACTCCAGCAGGGTATTGCATTCCAATATTTTGGATTACTGAAATATACACCCAACTTGTCCAGAGTATAAACTAGTACCAGCTATACATGTTTATGGGCTGAGCTTGTATGTTTCCTTGCCTCATAAAGTCTGGCACTGGAACGGATCAGTTTGCAATTGCTTCCAAAAGTTTGAATAAATTTTTATGAGTTTTCAACAGGTGATCTTATATAGATCTGGGTTGGTAACTGCTGCTGCATCATTTGTGATTGCGGGGGCTTCTGCATTCCTACCAGAACACACCTTCTTGAGGGACATTGTAGAACAAGATATTGATCTATTCTATGTGCTTGGAGCAGGAGGACTTGGCTTGTCATTATTCTTAATTCACATTTATGTGACCCCTATTAAACGAACCCTGCAAGCATTATGGGCAGTTGGTGTTCTTGGATCTCTTGGGACGTATCTAAATCTTGCTCAACCTGCTAATGAAACCTTGACACAGTACGTTGTCAGTAACCCAGTAGCTGTGTGGTTTGTTGGTCCTCTCTTCGCGGCCCTGACAGGGCTCGTCTTCAAGGAAGGTAAGAGACATCAGAACTTCCTTATGTTATACTGCTCTTAGTGCCTCCAGTAATTGGCATTGATCCTGAGTTTTTTCTTTTTATATTGTAATGTGATATTAAATTGTTCATTTCTGAGGTTTCATTCTTTTAAGTTGGAAGTGTTTTCATAATTGTTATATGTCAATTTTCTTTACAAAACATCAAATTAGTAAGGTTGTGTTTGGTAAAGTTGGAAGGACAAAATAATGGCAAAGTGTTAGGAGACAGCTGCTGGAACTCCTGTCCCCATGGGCCCATGCTATATCTCCTCACACTTCATCATGTGGTATTGCCTTCACATTCTTCACAAAATGAAAACATTTGGGGGACAACAGGAAGCTGCTTTTTTAATTAAAACTACTCAATCTTTTTCTTTAACATTTTTATGTGGAGAAAACTAGCCAACCTTCTAAAAGAAAAAAGTTG
The DNA here is from genome assembly GCA_038049695.1 of Cinnamomum chago. Lineage (NCBI taxonomy): Eukaryota > Viridiplantae > Streptophyta > Magnoliopsida > Laurales > Lauraceae > Cinnamomum > Cinnamomum chago. The sequence goes on from CP142452.1 coordinate 79,193,316, forward strand.
GAAGGTTTTGGGATCACTGGTGGCTGGAGCAGCAGTTGTAGCAGATCACTATCCTGGCCCTTTCTCACTTTGTATTTTTATTCAATGTTTTCAAACAGCAACTAAATGTCACTGGCTGACTTGAAAAGCAGTGAATTAAATTCTCTGTTAGAAAAAGAAAACAAATTGAAATTTTGTTTGTCCTTCGTTAGGAGGTAATAGTAAACTGGCCCTTATGTTCTGAAATCCCAGACCCTCCCAGAGGATGCCTTACCATTGTGCCAACTGCGGGTTTGACAAACAAAAATGTTTTAGTCAAATGGTAGGCAAAGATTGAAAATATCAGTTCGTACTTCATATAGACATTATCTGCTGTTGGGGCTTGGCCATCAGGCATCCAGACTGAGCCTGTCTGTGTTAATGTTTCTGTGTAATTTATTTAGCCCATGGGGTGCATTTAGGCTTGATTTGTAGCTCTGTAAACAAGTGGGTTGTGCCCAGGCCCAACTTTTTCCAGTTACTCTGTTGAGATCCAACTTGAGGCTAGCTATAATCCTCGTGTAGCCATTACTGGTTTGTATCAAGCCTAAATTTCTGGCCCTATTAATAAATGTATATTATTGAAGTGGCACTAAACAATCGTAGAACACTCCGCTAACTTGACTCCAGTTTGCCCACTTCGATCATATTACTAAAACAAAGTCAATTGCTCCGTGTTGTTAAGACATAGTTGGGCCTATTTTGTTAAACAAACAATTGACTACACTAGTCCAACCACACCTTTACACAGTTGGGCTCTATTTTCTGACTGATGGTCTTCATTCCTGAATAATAGGCCCGGTAAAAAAACGGGCTGGAGCGAAATAAGACTCAACCTTTCATAGCCCATTGTAGCCCTTTCCAAGTCAAAACTTATAGGTTAATAATACATGCTTTGCTGTCTTTTTTTATTTTGTTTTATTTTTTATCCTTGCAAATTGCTGGTGCATTAGGTCTTTTGAAGGTTCTTTGTTTTGTTTCATGAGTTAGATGTCTGTTTTTTTTTATCATAGCCATTCATTTGGAATCTTATTGGATATCTTTATCTTTGAAATGTGTCCTTGGAATCATTTACATCTTATTACCACTCTTTCTTCATGTGCTTCTAATGAACTGCAAAAATTTTTAGCATATTATCCTTTAATGATGTATGACCATTGCAGGTCTCTGCTATGGAAAGTTAGAAGCTGGTGTTTTGACATTCATCATCCCTATTGTACTTCTTGGCCACTTGGTAAATTTTCTCAAACTGCTCAAAGGCATTTCTTTGTACCTCCATTTTAAAAAATTTGTTGTACCCTTTTTTTTTGGCTATTTTGGACTACTGGACAGGAGTGATAGTTTTAACTTTTGGATCGGTCCTTGGGCATGTGTGTGAAACTAAGGTGCCAACACCACTAAACCATGAGTATGTTGGCTTATTTCTCTGTACTTTATTTGTACTAATGCATAGAAGGACTATACATCCTTTTTACAGCTGAAGCTGATGAAGTCCTTACTGGAACCCATAAATTCTTACAATATAATTTTTTTATTGAACAAACTTAAATCAGTGAAAGAAAATAAAAAGAAACCATACAATATAGAGAAGTATATTGTAAAAGAAGGTGGAAGGGCATTGTGTGATCAATTCCCAGACCTGTTTAGGTGTGCACAAGACAAGGGAGCAACGGTCAGCTCTTATGTGAGCACAATTGGAGGCCAGATGGTTTGGGGTCCCACTTTTAGAAGGAACCTGAAAGACAATGAAGAATCCTAGTTCATTGCTCTCCTAGTCTCCTTAACTCCCTGAACAGTTATCCATTCAAAACAGTAGGGCAGATACTAGGGTGTGGATTGCCTCTGAGAATGGATCATTTTCAGTGTCCTCTTTCTTTAAGGCAATCCTAAGTAATCCCGGGGAAAGGAGCGGGGTGTATGGTATTTGGAAGTTGAAAGCTCCACCAAGGGTGCTTGTTTTCGGGTGGGTGGCTCTTAGGAAAATGATCCATACTATGGACCTTTTGAGGAGAAGGATGATGATAGTGAATGGATGCACTATGTGCTTGAGGGACGAAGAATCCGTGGACCATCTCTTGCTAAGTTGTAAATCAGCTCAGACTATTTGGATGGCTATAATAGGAGGGTTTGGTTGCTGCTGGGTCCTTCCTCACTCTCTCCCCGAGCTTTTCCAAGCTTGGAAGGCCCCAATTGGAGACCCTAGAGGCAAAGTGATGTGGCGGTTGTCATTTTTGGCATTGATTTGGACGATTTGGAAGGAAAGAAACTCGAGATGTTTTGAAAGAATTGCATCTAACGAGAGTAGACTGGTGGAGAAATCGAAGTATTTAATAGCTTTTTTGGTGTCTATTCTCCATTTTTTTATGGGATACTCTTTAGATCAAATTGTGTATCATTGGAAAGAGGTGGCCCTCTCTCTTGCAGGGCCTTAGTTGGCTGGTTTTAGGGTTCTTTTTGGTTTTCCTGTATTGCTTTATTTTGCTTTCAGTACTTTCCTTTAGTACTGTTTGCTTTATTTAATGAAAGTAACCATTGAAACAAAAAAGTATACTACAAAAATCTACAAAAGAAATATGAACCAAAGGAGTAAACTTGAGAAAGGTCCCCCAACTATTGCAAGAAAGAAGAATTTAATATCACATGTAGGGGTGGCAAACAGGTTGGGTTGGGTAAAACTGGGTGGAGTTGACCATACATGTCTCCGAGTTGGAGTCTAAGTGTCTAACCCATGTCCGACCCTTTTAAGAAATTGTCAAGCGTCCTTAACCTATGCCCGGGGAGTTTTGTAGCGTAACACACACACACTCTCTCTCTCTCTACATATATATATATATATATACAACTCTTCTAAGCTCAAGCTTAGGATAAGGTAAGCTCAAGTGTGTGGTGGGGTCCACCTGAGGACCCACATGGGGATGGGGGTGGGGGGATTTCAAGGACTCCCTATTATCTTCTTCTCTGCAAAAAAATCATCCCCAACCGTGATTTCTATCATCTCCATATGGGCCCAAAAGTTTAATGCTCAATAATCCATTCGGATCGATGCATAGTCGATCCAACGGTCCAGTAAATTCGGATTTGACCGAAAGTTGATGGACATGTGCAATTTAGAGGGATCATGTGTTTGGTTCATTTTGATGGACCAAAGGTGGGCCCCACAAGCATGAGCTTACGAGATTTTATAGTATATATATATATAGGGCCAACTCCCTTGAGCTGCAGCTTATTATATGCTAAGCTAGATCGTGCGAAAAGCACGTGTGACACGGCATAGTTCCTTGTCTTCTGCAACAAATCTGAGAAGGTGGGTTCTGAGATGCTCTTCTTCTATGTCTATGTCTACAATAGATCCAAACCACAACGACATGCACCCCACCTCTATGATTTGCTTCGATCGCGCCCGCCCCACTTCAAGATTGATCTGCAAATCAAAGATTGATACTCCGAGCCTCTTTCCTTTCACTGCGATTTCTCCGATCTCTACAATGCACAAGTCCAATTTCAGTGGCCCCATGTCATCCCATCCCTTCCTTCTCCATTTCCAAAGAACGAAAACACCAAGACTAATTACCTCTGGTTGCTTTCTTCGCCTGCGACTCTCTTTGCTCCGATTAGCACCAGTGGGCAGTTGCCCTCCTTCGATTTGGTTCTTCTCCGGCTACGGTGCACCGATGAGCCTGGATCCGACTGTGCCACGATCATCTTCTTCGGTGCTAGTGGCCAAATCCAACACTAATTTGGGTTCTGCAACCAAGAGCCTTTGCAGCCTCTCTGCAAATCGGCAAAACCCCAGGCGCTAGCCTTCCTCCTTCAATTCTGGCAACCGTTAACAAAGATGGCGAGGCACTAATAACAAGAGGCAGCAGTTCTCAGTGGTGTGGGCAGCTACAGAGAACACGATCCCTGCAACAGGTCTTCTCTGGCAACTGTGGGCTCAGGTAAACTGAGAATCCTGCTGGTTTTCTGCAACCGGCGATGATTTGCAACTGCCAATCCGTTCCCTCCTGTAATCAGCACCAACCTCTCAAATGTCTTCTGATCCAAATGCATCTTCTCCTTCCCAACAAACCGAACTCGAGATGATTTGGATTGCTACAAACCGGAGTAACCATGCTTCTGTGAAATACTTGGATGCGAATGCTACAATTAGACATAAAAAGAAGTCCTTGTAATGTAAGCAACAATGCATAAGAAGAAACTGAGCAATTACGTGGAAATCTCGCATTAGGTAGTATGATCCTCTTTTTCTCTCGGATTATGCAGAAGACCAAAGAATAAAAGGACGTCGGAGAAGACACACACTTCCATGAACGTTGTTGCTGTCGCCGAAAGACGCAGATCACCGATCTGAGGTGGGTTCTGCTGCTGCATTTCCTTGTTGCAGATGAGACGACAGGGACTAGAGGCTTGTGTTTCGGTAGAACAGAGGAAGAGGGAGATGTGAAAAAAAAAAAGTTTTGTGTCGCGTGCTTTTCGCACGATCCAGCTTAGCTTTATAATAAGTTGCAGTTCAGGGGAGCTGGCCCATATATATATATAGGGAGGTGCTCTTGTGAGTGACACTCACCTTACTATGAGAGATAAGGTGGGGGCCCTCACATCCATATCTAATATCAACAAGTTAAATGTGAGGGCCCCTACCTTTATCTCTCGTAGTAAGGTGAGAGTCTCTCACAAGAGCACCTCCCATATATATATATATATATATATATGAGCATGGCTCTCCTAAGCTGCAGCTTAGCTTATCCTAAGCTGAAATAATGCTGGTCCTGATTATATTTGTTTTTTGAATGTTGGAACTAGAAAATCCACTTCTGATTGGATTTATTTTGATTTTAGAGATGATCATCATGCAAAAAACAAAGATAATCAATCTTGATTTGTGGGACCAGTATTGTTTCAACTTAGGATAAGTTAAGCTTCAGCTTAGGAGAGCTGGCCCATATATATATATGTATATATATAGAGAGCATCTCTCACCTTACTATGAGAGATAAGGTGGGGTCCCTCACATCCATATCCAATGCCAACAACTTAAATGTGAGGGCCCCCACTTTATCTCTCATAGTAAGGTGAGAGCATCTATCGTAGGAGCATCTCCCATATATATATACATATATATATATATATATTTTTTTTTCATTTATTATCTATATGAACATATACGTACATTCATAATCAGAGCTGTTCAAGAGGTGGACCCTACCACAGATAGAATGGGTGGTTTTCCCCATACAGAATGATTCTACCCATTAATGATCTAAACTTGAATGTAAACCATTAGCTATAAACTTTACTCTATTTTCCGGTAGTGCCACAAATTTTAAGCAGAAATCTTGGTTTCCTTTAAGGGCCCATTTGTTTGGAATTCAAGTCCTACGAATTCTAAGAAATGTATTTCTAAAAGAAGCTAAAATTGAAGAAAAAAAAATGGTAAAGATCCACAAATGCACCATCACGTAATTTCCCCGTTGGTGAAGATGAATAAGGGGAGATGAAACATGAATACCCAGCCATCAACCTAGTAAATCAAATCCTAAGAAAGTCAGGGGATCCCATCTACATCTCCACCTTATATCCTAGGAATCAATTCCATACTAACAAACATGCTCTAAGGAAGAATGTGGTATTAGTATTATACTGTTTCTCCTAAAAAGAAAAGAAAAAGAAAAAGAAAAAAACCTGAGAAAAGACTGTTATATGTATATGTATAATCAATTTTTATTTAATACAAATAACATTCAAGAAGACATATTTGTGTTTCCATTATTAACATTAATAAAAGATACATGATTACTTCATTTATATTTTCAACTTTTTGATTGGATAATCCAAATTTAGACCTAATAACACCACCCAGTGAAAACTAACTGGTGGATAACATCCAAAATCAACCGGATATTGCTAACTGCATATAAACATATGACACATAATGATGTAATTAGAAATCTGAAGTGGACTCTGCTATATGTTACCTGAATGCCCATAAAGGCCTTGTTTCTGCCATGTATAGAAGTGGACATTATGGGGCCAAGAATCCCCAGCTTCTTCTACACACTTCCACTGATGGCAAGGGTGTGCTGAGTTGGGACCCTTTATGTAATGGGTCCATCATGTATGGTACCAATGATATACCTAACCTAACTGCATATAAGCATATGAACCACATAACATGATAAGGGGCTCTGCTATAGATTTACCTGAATGCCCATACGGATCTGTTTGTGCTATCTGAGGAGGTGGATCTTAAGGGCACACTCATCCTTAGCCTCTGCACACTTCCATTGGTTGCAACAGGAAACTAATTTAGAACCATTGGCTCATCAGGAAGGGAAAAGAAAATAGAAAATAGAAAGGACTGTTGATCCAGTGGGCCTTCTTCAATGATACACAATTATAGACACTTCCATTGGTTGCAACAGGAAACTAATTTAGAACCATTGGCTCATCAGGAAGGGAAAAGAAAATAGAAAATAGAAAGGACTGTTGATCCAGTGGGCCTTCTTCAATGATACACAATTATAGAACTTAACCAACCAGATTATCTTGTCCATCACTTTTCAGGTCGATCATTGGTGGCATTATTTTTTTTCATTTCGCCATTTTCATGGCCACCAATGAGAGATCATCTTTTTTTTTTGGTAAAAGAATGAAAGGTTATCTTATCAAGGGGTCTTTCTACTTTGGAATGGTAACTATAGGCTCACTACATCACCAGTTCAGATCCTTTTCCCATCACTTGTGAGGAAGTAAGATTTTATGGAAGTTTTTATTGAGACAATTTCTAAATCATCTCTATGATCTATCTATATCATTGTTTCTACTATTGATGACAATTGGATTGTGCAGAGTGGATTAATGGATGACAGCGTGAAACTTAGTCTATTGGGGGTTTGGATGTCTCTCTTTGTCATATTTGCAGCAAGGAAGTTCACCCAGCCCATTAAGGTACTTCATGGATCATGGATGATTCATTCTCTCTGTTCTAGCAACTATACAATGCTAAAGTCCTATGGCAGTTATGCCCAAAGCATTCGATACACATGGGCCCCAGTTCTCATTTTTCTAAATAATATATTGTTGGGATCCTCTGTTGATGCTTTAATGGAGAATTTTGCAAATAGTTCCATCCTGGAATGTTTCATAGTTGGCTTGCGAATGGACAGTTGAAAGGATAATCATAGCCAATACTTTTATATTAAACTGCACAAATATTGACAAAATCAGATGATTGGTATTGTTCAATGGAGGAGATTCTTGTTCAATCTGCAGCAGGCCCCACAAGATGGCTTGTATCTCCTTAAGTTTGGGCCTTAACTGCACAGAATGCTTCGCTTGGAAGAGATGCTTATGTCGCTTCCCTATCATTGAATGATTCTTTTATTTATTGGTTAGCATGAAAACTAATCTTTCAATCTCTCTTGTCATTTTTGGCTTATCTATGTCATTCAAGGACGACATTGGCGATAAATCTGTATTCATGTTCAATGCTCTTCCAGAAGAGGAAAAAGAGGCCCTGATCCAGAAACTTGAGCAACAGTTCAATTAGAATGCGGCAGCCCAAGGTGACAATGTTCCTGTACAACTAAAAGAGGATATGTATATAGATGTTTCAGTGCTGCAGCTACTGCCACAATGTACCAGGAACTGTAACTGTAACTGGGAAAACTTAAAAGCTTACTGTGATACATGCTTTTATTAAGTGGCAATAAATACTCCATGATTTATGCTTCTAAATCACAATTTTGAAGTTGTCTCTATTGAACTCTGTTGATGCTTATTTGTTGAAAATCTAAACTGAAAATAAATTCCCCGTCTTTGATCCTTGTCAAATTTCACTAGAGTCGGTGATGATGGGCATTTATTTTGATCGGTCTAGATTACAACAAGCAACTCCATTGCGGGAACACATGAGCCCAAGTGAGGATGTGAACTTTGAAGCTTTAAATCAGTAGGCCAATGAGTGCCACCAAATGCGAGGGTTGCACAATCGAGTGGGAACCCAGCCCGTTTCTCACCAAACTGTTCGGGGATTGATCCCCAGATACTCGACCCTGCATGTTTCTCTCCCTTTGTCTTTGTAACAGCCAGACTTCAAACTTAGGCCCGGTCCTGGACAATTGGCTCTGAGGCCCACAAGAGCAATTAATAACACTAAACACCTAGACCTAGACTGTCATGGTATCCTGCATGCACTGACGGTGCATCCTAGCAAAACCCTAAAACCATGGAATAAAGTGGTAGCGAAAATACCCACGGGCCCGCCCACCCACTATCATCCCTCATCTCTCAACCCACAAAAGCCTCTGGTGTGCGTCCCATACCATGCAATGAATGGATTGCACATCTTTTAAAGATGAAAATGGCTGGCTATCTGTACCCGATTACATATGCAAGTAGGGTTATCAATGGGTCGGTTCCGATCATTGACCAGGACCTGGAACTGTTAAGGAGAAGGTAGAACCGGATTCAGACCCAGATCTGGAACCAGAACTATATATGGGACGGGTTTGGATCCGGGTCCAAGTTTAGGTTGTGAATGATATTAAAAAAACATGACTTTTAGGAAAGATTTTCAAAAATTAAGGTAATATGTCGAGTCTCGGGTCTGAACCAAGGTGGAACTGGACCCGGATCCATTTACTTATCGGGCACTAAAAAAGAACTCAGACTCAGTTTTTAACAGGTCGAAACCTTCGGGTAATTGGAGAATCGGGTACCCATTTACATCCCTATATGCAAGTTATATATACAATTGGGCTTGGGCTGGGTGTGTTAAACCTGTTTACTTGACTAGTAAAAGAACCTAACCCATAAACCAGTTATGGCCCCTGCCTTGGGCCAAAAGACAGCTGGGTCCAAACAAAATGATCTTTGCTTTAATATTGTAGATTTAAGTATATTATGTAAGTAATTAGGTCTTGATTCAGTTTGGGAATCAGATTTGAGCCTACTAGGTTTGAACCTTTAATTTTTAATTCAGGCATTTTAGGTAAAGTCTCTGTTAGTAATTTGGTTTTGGGTTTGGATTTGGTTATACTAGGAGCCAGCCTTATTTCATACATAGGAATGTAAACTGGTCCAACATATATAAGCTAGAACTAGAACTGACTCCATGGACCACTTAAGCTAGGACCAAGTCCAAGCCTAATTTCAATGGACCAAAGTTCTCATATCCAACCACAAAAAGATGAGAATCAAAACAAGGTCAATCATATCAATAACTTGAAATCTTAAATAAATATAAGGAGTCCTAACCCCAACAACAGCATATTAACAATTAACAAGAAACAGTTTTACGTGCCTAATAGGAAACAAAAATATGAATCATCTCATCCTACCTCCGAGAACCCAAGCTCACAAAACCACAAACTATGAACTACAAAATGGCTAAGAAATCCATGTACATACTATGATATCTGGCTATTTGATCTAAACTTGACTCGAGTTGAAAAAAAATGTGACTCTTGCTTCAAGCTTGATTATCAATTATTATAGAACCCAAAAGAGAGTACTAGATACTAGGATATTCTTTGTCCCAAAAACCCGTAATAATCAGTTAGTTAAATTAGGTTTCTTTGTAATATTGATGTTGAATTGTTGGGTATTTTTCATTTATTTATTTTTTGTGATATCAAGAATTTGAACTTGGACACCATAACTTATATGCTCATGTCCCTTACCAGCTTAACTATTAGTGTGAGACCATTGGTGAATCCTAAATATCTCATCTTAGACAACAACACAAAGGGTCGTTATGTGGATGGGTAAGTCGACCAAGAGTTTCGAACCACTCATCTAATGGAAACAGATTCCCTATTTGGTCCAAACAGGGAACCCCTATTTGGACCAAACAGGCGGTGACACGTAGGAGGGCGGAACTCTTTCCTCCGCCTCCTTACGTGTCCTTCTCTGTTTGGTCCAAACATGGAATTCCTCTTTGATCTCCGGTTCCCTCATCTAATCTAACCAAAAAAAAAAAAAAAAAAAAAAAGAGAAGCAGTCCCATGCCTTAGGTGGGCCCCACAAGCACTGGTGAGTGCAATGTTCAGCACTATGAAAGTGTTGTGCGTCCTATCTAATACCATATTCAAAAACCCCATCTCCAGTGTCTTATCTCCCTCCTTGTATGCGATTATTCTCTCTCTCCATCTCCATCCTCTCCTCAAAATATCAGCTCCTCGCTAACCTACGCCGCTCCCCTCTCCACGTCTTCAGACGGAATCCGTCACCCATGGACGGCGCCGAGGCCACCCTTCGCACAGCCCTAACGGAGAAGCAAACGGCCGTCGATGCCAAGGCCGACACCGTCAGGGATCTGAAGGCCCGTGGCGTCGCCGGAGCCGAGCTGGACTCCGCCGTCGAAGAGCTCAAGGCCCTCAAGCTCGAGGCGACCGAGATCGAACACCAGCTCCAGTCTGCCATCAGCTCTGACGGCGCCGTCAGTCGCGAGGCCTTCCGTCAGGCCGCCGTTAACACGCTCGAGAGGCGGCTCTTCTACATCCCCTCCTTCAAGATCTATCGCGGAGTCGCCGGACTGTATGATTACGGCCCGCCGGGTTGCGCCGTCAAGTCCAACGTGCTCGCTTTTTGGCGCCAGGTAAGGAAGGGGAGGTGCTGTAATGCGCTGGGGGTTTAGGGTTTAGTGGTAGTGGTAGTGGTTGTGTTGTTGAATTGCTTAACATGGTCTCTTTTTTCTATAATATATACAATCAAGGATGAGAAATGGTCATTTCCGTATTAGTGAGAACTGACCCATTTGATCAGACAGCCCAGATCTAATTAGAATTGAAGTGGTTTGAACTGTTCGGTTGATCATAATATAGCAAAGCAAACCAATGGATTGGTGTGCGTCACTTTTATGCAGGGTTGAGCTCAGATTGAGTGAAGGTGGGTCTTATGAATGAAAAAGAAAATGTGGCAAAGAGTTTCTCAATTTAGATAATGGGTTAATGTAGTCTATGTACTCTGCATGTATTTAAACTTGTTAATTGGCCTGCGATTTTCGCATGAGATATTTCACTTCAGTTGGAGTTGGAACCATGATCAATTCAAGGGAGACACACATTCCAGTTTAAGTGAAATATGGATAAGTGCCAATTCATAGTGGGGGAGTTGGGGGGATGAGGTATGAACGGGTTGGATTTATCAAGGTGAATGGCCTGATTGCGTGGATTCTAAAAAGTTAGGTTCACCAAAGTAAAACTAAGATAAGTGCTTCTGATATATGAGTTCGCTTTAATTTAAAGTTTAAGCATTGACTACAGTGAATTGCTAATGAGTACTAGTAGTGTTATCGAATTGTTTCGGTTGTTCTAGATGAGTTTTTATATATATGAGATAAAAGTTTTTTCATTCATTCTTTATTTAGTTGAAACTTTGAAGCAGAGGGCTTTAACTTGCATTGTGAACAAGGTTTTAAAAATCCGTACTTGGGGGTGACTCAGTCTTTGTCACGCCCCCGAACCGGAACCTCGGGGGCGGGAATGGGATTTAGCATAAATATATTTTACTTCTCCCAGGATCCGCGTGTGTGAAGACAACACATTCTGAATATTTTGCGGAAGCTTTTGTGGCGTTGCGACCCGAAGTCCGTGGCCATCGGATTCCACGTCGCACTCAACCTTTAGCATATAGCTATCATATCAAGAATCATATCAGACTGGAGTAAACCATCACAATAAATTACAGAGCTGACAGTAACAAGATATTACATTCCCATATATGTTCAAGTTACAATTATCAATGTACATTAATTAAGAATCCCAAGAAAATGCTAATAAAAGTCATACAACAATAAGCTATAATCACTACCCCAAATTTGACGTAGCTCCGATGTCAAGCTCAATGTCTACATGACATAGCCGACAAAACAACCTGCAAAACATGGCTCCACAGCCAACTCAAGCACTCAACTCGGGACGAAGAAATCTGAACCTGAGTACCAAAAGTAGTGGGTCAGACACGACGGTCTGGCAGGTGGATGAAAAGATCATAAATATACTGAAGAATAAAACATATGATAAATCATGCTATTCGATTAAATGCTACATATAATTAAACGGGTGCAAAGTCGGGAATCTCGGGGAAAACCTGTATTCATTTCAAGCATGGGTAAAACATGAATATCTAATAAAACATATATTCATTTATATCATCCGTAAAAGCATAGATATTTGTCAATCGGGTGTTCGTCTAAAACATTTATAAATATAGTGGCCGGGCAAAACAAACGTTCATTTGAGACTTAGGTAAAAACATAAGTATACAACAAACCAGGTATTCATAGCAGTCTGGCAAAACCAATGTCCATTTGAAACATATGTAAAAATACGGATATTTAACAAACCGGGTGTCATTTAAAACATGTGCGTGTACGAAGAACAGAAACAATATAATAATAACTGAATTCACATTGGAGAATATTAACACTTGTCTAAATAACAACTTTCATAAAGGAAATGAATCATTTATCGGAAAACATATAAGCAATATAAAACATGTCGGGTATCCAAGGAATCGGGAACTGGCAAGATGGCAACCACACGAAGCTAAGTCCTCTATCACTAAAGCGATAGAGCAATAACTAGGCCCTGATCTCAGTCACTCGAGGTGAGGAGAAACAGGGGATCTCATATAAATACATATACATATACTAGGCACTGATCTCAGTCACTCGAGGTGAGGAGAAACAGTGGATCTCATGAATGCATATACATATACTATACATGACCACAGTAGCGAGCCGGGCATCGGGGACCACAGTAGCAATCTGCGGTATCAGGACAAGACCACGGTAATAACCGGGTAGCGGGATCCAAGCTGCAGCTGGCGGGACAAGAGGGGAATCTCCAAGTCGGTGGATCAGACCAACAGGGTTATCCAAGCTTAGTGGTGCCGACTCATAGGTCAAATACAATCGAGACAATGCACGTAAATCAAGTACAAATACATAATCAAACGGGCAAGACGGGGGTGCTCAAGGGCACACTGACATATCATGTGGTGCAATGCACTTCGGGACAAGTAACTGTTACTAGAGTAACTTCAATGCTTTCGGGAAAACAAGTCATGTGATGCAAATCTCGGGAATTGAGGTGAAACAATGAACTATAACAATTTCGGGTAAAATATCAGTTTCAAGATCTATTTAAGTGAATAGGGGTCCCGTATGTCAATTATAGTCATCATTTGGTACTCCTTGAGTTTGAAGACATTCCGGGCTCCTTATGCACTTTTACGATTTTCAAAACTTAAAATGAGCTTATGGTTAGTACTAGATACTATGATAGAAAAATCAAGACTATAAACGGTCCATCCTAAGCATGATGTCAACTCGGAACCATCGAGCAACCTACCCAGTCACCGAAAGGAATAGAATTCGCGATACCCAAGGAAATAGACTTTGCATTTAGGTATGAAGAAGATATCGTGTCGTTCCATCCCGTTCAAGATTGAATAGATTGAACTTCGATGCATTCCAAACCAACCGTGAAGAGCATCGGCTCAAGACGCTCTCACATATGGTCAAGTGAGTCCAAGGAGGGTAGCCAAGGTCCACAACAAAATATAATATCGAAACCCACTGGACTCAAACTGATCGATCGGCCGAAATTTCTGTCCCAGTTATGCACAGAGTCCGATCGATCGGCCGATCGATCGGCTCAAAAAGCCTTACAGTTAAAGACAGGCCGATCGATCGGACCTGGGCGTGTAGGTCCGGGAAACACTTGATTTTTCCTTCCTTTTTCCTTTCCTTTCCAACACTTAAACCACTAACATTTTTATTCCATATTCACTTAAAATCCTCATTAAAACTCCAATGAAAAATTAACTTTAAACACCTCTTTCTTCCCATTTAACAAAAAAAACCAAACCAAAGGAAAGAATCTCCAATGTATACCAAGGTCCAATTGAGCCAAAAATCTATGGATAAACAAAGTCTATTGATCACATTTCCATCACAATAGATGATTTAACAAAACTCATTAAATGAGTATCAACTTCAAGTCAATGTAACTAATAAACATAACCATGGATGGCCAAACCAATCCTATTCCTTATAAAACCATATGAGCAAACTTGACCAAATGAAATGCATACCTCTCCAAGAGATTAACAAGATAGAAACAACCATTAATATGCAAATTTTGAAATCCATGTATAAGTGACAAGGAGCATATGTGCAAACATGTATCCAATGATCAAGAACCAAAAATAAACGTAGGGTTTTCTCATAAAACTTTGATAACATTAAAACCATCCATTCATCCACTTGCCTTGGGTTCCAATCTAGCAAATCAAGCTCCTAATCACCTCTCAAGCTCAAGATCCACAATCTCTACAAAAACCCCCAAAACAAACCCTAAAATGGGTTAAACCAAGAAATGACAAGGAAACCTTTCAATAATCAAGGTGGAGCTTCTCTAAGGCTAGAAGATTACAAATCTAGAAGATGAAGGAGAACACTTACTTGCAAGGTCCTCTAATGGACAAGGTAAGCTCAAAGGAAGTCTTGTGATGGAGGGTTCTCTTCACAAATGGTATCAATGGAAAGCTTGCAAGATGAGGAAAAGGTTGGTGATCTCCATTTCTTGATTGATGAACTATTGGTGTGGCTTGGAGATGGAGAAGCAAGAAGAAGAAGAGAAACACAAGGGAAAACCCTAGGTTCAGCTGGCTGTGCTGGAAAAATGGAGAATGGGATGCAATGAAGAAGGTGGGTTCTCTTATGTTAACAAAGGAGGTTGGGTCCCACAACTTAAGGGACTAGTTTGGCTGAAATCATCTAATTCGGGACCTCGGATGGATTCGACGAAGAAGGAAGAAATGATCGTCGAAATATCTAGTTTTCAAAAAGTATATGTTTCATGGGTTTCGGGAATATCAAGTTTTGGGTACAGATTTGGTGTGCAATGACTGTTTCGCCCTCAAGGCCAAGAAATCGGGTTTCGGGTTCTCAAATGGATACGGGATCAACATGAAAGTTGTAGGATTCTTCAAGATGAATGCAACGGGCCAAAAACACAATACGAAACAAATCGGGAAAATCTCACAAGTAAATGCAAAGCCGAAAAGGGAACCCCCAAAGGGCCCCACAAGCTACCAAAGCACTCAAAAGCCCAAAACTAGAAGAAAACCCATTCTAGCTCACAAACTCAACCCAACAAATACTAATCCCACTAAAAGAACTAATCCACAAATAAAACAACACTAATCCAAGAGATTAGGGGTCGGGTTCTCACCGTCTTCATCAAGTCAAGTCAAGCCAATTCATGTGACTCAGCAGAGTTGCGCCTTAGAGACTAAAACCCTTAAAGAATATTAAAATATATGATGAAAATGGGAAAACTCATCCTATAAATATAGGATTCTTAGCCTCTTTTTTTTTTATGAACAAATTCAAGTATGAATATTTATTCTCATTTGCTTTTCGCTTAATCAAATGACTAGTACATCCGATCTTTGAATGCTTAGATCTTCCATAAATGTGGCTTTTATCTTCTAAAACCAGGGGATCTGCAAAAGTTTCTCAAAACATCTTTTAAGAAGAGAAAATGGAGAAAAGATTGTTTTTGAAAGTTTTTACTTAAATACTACGTATCATGTGGGAGAGGGATGTTGTTAAACTTGTTATTCACTGGCAACTTTGATATATCCAAACTGTTTCTTAGAATATTTTTTATAATCATCTCGAAGGGCTTCGTTTTCTTCTGAAGCTACCACCTATATTTAATTTGTATCCTTCAGCAGATGCTAAAATGAAGCTGGCCCACTTGGCCCTCTTTACCTCTTTAGTTTAGAAGCATGCTCACTTGTAGATGCATACCCATCCTTATTAAATTTTGAAACCATGACAGCAAAGCTTTTGTGTTGTGGCACCCGTTCTATCATTGAGGATTTGATGATTGATCCTTGGTGGCGCAATTGAATACCAGGAGGAGCAAATGCCTCCATATATTCTTCTGTTTCGTTCTTTCCATATTCCCCAAGCAATTCCAAGCATGTTTTGAGATTTTGCCCGGACCAGTATCCAAAAAAAAAAAAAGCCGGAGTCCACCCAGTCAGCACAGAATTTGTCAAATCGAACTGTCACAATCATCATTCGACAGGCATGGATCAACAACACCCAGTAGGGATTGTCATGGGCTGGAACAGACTAAGTCTCACAAGAGCTCAAGAAAAAAAGAAAATGAACCCCCTTCTTTTTTCTTTTTTTTTCATTTTTACTCTTGGGTTTGAACATTAAAGTAAAAGGGATAAGTGTTATTATGGTAACTAAAACAAATTCTTACTCAACAATTTGGATATAATGGGACCTACAAGCTGTATTAATGTGGTGGTACACAATTCAAGATTGATTACCAATGTTACATGAGATTTATCGGTAAGAAGTTGACGTTTGAGTTGTCTGATAATTTTAGGTATTCTGTACATTGGATTTCTGTAAACCATTAAGGGCCCGTTTGGTAATTTACCATTATAATTAAGTGGAGTGAAGTGAAATGAAAAGAATGAATAAAATATAAGTAAGTTATGATGATATTTTGTTTTTAGTTGTTTGGAATGGAATATTTTTGACTTTTTGTATGGGGAATTGTAGATTTTTTGTCTTTTAGTGAGTAAATGTTGTTGCTTTTTGACTTTTTTGGGAAAAGATGGAGGGAAATTTTGTAAAAAGTGGTTTTGATGGGATGTTTAACTTAACTTGACTTTATTAGTAAATTTACCAAACGGGCCCTAAAGGACTCGTGATTATGGTAGATGATGATGATAGGTTCGAACCAACTCAAAACTCGATACAGAATTAGCTGCCCCAATGGCCTCAAGCCCACACCCTTTTTTTTTTGAATTATAATTTGTGGTTTGTTATTTTAATGTTACTATGAGTATTAAGTTTGTGTAGTTATTTTATATTGATAATTTTGGTGCTTTGCATGTGTTAAATGATCCTTCTATTAGAAGAAATGATGCAAGAAGAACTATGTATATCTATAATTAATTTAAGATACAATTATATTATCAAATTTAAACATTTTTAGCATTTTTCTATTATTAGTCGTTTTTCTTCCTTTTCTTCTTTTTGTAATTTTATTGTGATTTTTAAGAATGGCTCGCCTGTACTGTCCCAGCATGGGTGGTACCAAATACCAATTCATCCCGGTACTAACCAACACGAAGATGGTTTTAAAACATTGGTTGCAAGTTGTACCATTTTCCATATATTTAGTCCCTATTCTTAAAGGCCTCCCAACCCTGAGCAAAAGGATTGCTGGATTACCCATGAAAGTGTGAGCAAATTAAAGAAAATCAAGAAATTTATCAATATAAAGGGACAATGTAATAGAAGATGACTTATTGTTTTCTAGTATGACTCTTTTAGTCAACCTGAGGTTGGTGTGAAAAGGCTATGATGGTTATGGTGAATTGCCTGTACACAGAAACTTGTACGTGCCCAATATACATGTGTCGACAAATATGATACTGCATGGATACTTTTAGGTTACAAGTTTTGCATATCCTACTATATAGCGATTAGCAAGTGCATTATTTTATATGATTCCATTAGTTTTCTTACTTTTCAACATAAAAATGCTAGAAAAGAAACTAAACAATGATATGCCATTAATTAAGAATTATTATGATGAAAAAAATTAATGCTTTGTGTAAACCTTAATGTAAAATATGAATTTTCATTTGTTATGGATAGGATAGCTGTATTTATATCCGTGTCTGGATTTCAGAAAGTGCTGAGTCATATCTGTAGTCCCTATATCCATGCCCCTATCCTTATCCATATCCAGGCATTGTAAAGTAGTACATTTGAATCGAACCCAATATTGATGTGACAATTGTACAATGATGGAGTCCGGATGCACGCAACCTACCATGCACGCGGGCAGCCTGCCATGCATCCGGGCAGGGGCTGCCCACGGTGATGTGGCGGACCGTGAGTGGTCCACTCTTGGTCACCGTGGGGGAAATCCTCGGAGGACCCCGTTTCATAATGATGATGATGAAATTGCTTGTATTGATGGCAAGAGAAACATTATTTGCATGATGTTGAGCAAGATAGATGTATTTATTATGTATCTGAAATTTTTTCAATCTGTAATATACTGTGGGTTTATTGACAAGAGCCCATATCACAGTTGGGAGGTGCTCATTCTCACAACCACGAGGTTGTGGGCTTAAGTACCGTTACCTGAGAAAAAAAAAACTGCTTATTTCCTATTTCCTGATCTGTAGCTAAACTGTTGTTTCATTTTTTTTTTTTCAGCATTTCGTCCTGGAGGAGAACATGCTGGAAGTGGATTGCCCTTGTGTCACACCTGAAATTGTTTTGAAGGCTTCAGGTCATGTTGACAAGTTCACAGACCTTATGGTTAAGGATGAGAAAACCGGAACATGTTATCGGGCTGATCACTTGCTCAAGGATTTCTGCAAGGAGAAACTTGAGAAGGACCTCTCTCTGACTGCAGAAAAGGCAGCAGAGCTGAAACATGTTCTCGCCATTTTGGATGATTTGTCTTCTGAACAACTCGGTGCAAAGCTCAAGGAGTATGGTATAAATGCTCCAGATACAAAGAACCCTCTTTCCGATCCATACCCTTTCAACTTGATGTTTCAAACTTCAATAGGTCCATCTGGCTTGAGCCCTGGGTGAGAATTTGCAAGGATCTTCTTGAGTGGTTTTTCCATTTATTTGCTTGCAATTTTTGTCTAGATCTCTACTTAGCTTGAAACCTTGAACTGTAGGTATATGCGCCCTGAGACAGCTCAAGGCATCTTTGTTAACTTCAAGGACTTGTACTATTATAATGGGAACAAGCTTCCTTTTGCTGCAGCCCAGATTGGTCAAGCTTTTAGAAATGAGGTTTCTCCTCCATTTGTTCTTCATGTGAAATCATTTGAATGTCTGATATACTTGATCAGTTGCTATGTTTCATTGTTTCTCATGCTGAATGCATTGATGTGGCCATGGGTTTTCTGTATCTTTCCTCATCACACACACACAAATACAGGCTCATGCTGTACTGTTGATGTTCCACTTAATTATTTGATTTTATGAGATTGTTTGTTTGTGCATAAGCTGATTGCAATTGTTTGTTTGTGTATAAGCTGATTGACATCTCCTGGAAACTGCTGTCTGTGTTACAGATATCTCCTCGCCAAGGACTTTTGAGAGTGCGTGAATTCACACTGGCAGAGATTGAGCATTTTGTTGATCCTGATGACAAATCTCACCCGAAATACAAAGAGGTTGCTGATTTGGAGTTTTTAATGTTCCCTAGAGAAGAGCAAATGACTGGAAAACCAGCCAAGAAAATTTGCCTTGGTGAAGCAGTTTCAAAGGTTTTTTGTTACACTTTGTCGTTTACCTCTGTTTTCATTTGGAAAGTAGAATCTTGATTCTTGCATATATAGTTTAGTTTGCACCATTATATTCGATGGTGGCTGTTAAGATATTATTTATCTATTGCCTTGCTTGCTGTTTAGGGCACCGTGAACAACGAGACTCTTGGCTACTTCATTGGGAGGGTATACCTTTTCTTGACACTCCTTGGAATTGACAAAGAAAGACTACGTTTCCGGCAGCATCTGCCCAATGAGATGGCTCATTATGCTGCAGACTGTTGGGATGCTGAGATTGAGTGCTCCTATGGCTGGATTGAGTGTGTCGGTATTGCAGATAGGTCTGCATATGATCTGCGCGCTCACACAGTAAGATACAAAAGCTCTATAAGCTCTATATTGAATGGTATAAGATTCTCAATTAGTTATACTGTAGGACATGATAATGGTACTTCTATTTATTTTTCAGTTAAATTCTTGCACAATACCTCTTCTTCAAATAGCTGCCTGGCCTTGTCTCCTTTTCCTTTAAATAATTGGCATTATAAATAAATTGGTAAGGCAAAACTAGGATTCAAATAGATTGATTAAGAAATCAGAAGTATCACTCAGAGAAAAGCTGGAGGCAAAGCAGATCAAATGCACTCCATTGCCATGGTTTTTTGCAAGAACATTGGTCATTTCGCATGTTTCTCAGAAAAATCACAATCACAAACCAGCAATGGAATCTGTCCCTTTGAATTTGCCCCTTATCTCTTTATAATAATTTACATACTTACGGATAGAAAAATAATAATTGATGTAATTAGTATTTTTTTATTGGTGTTGATGTTATTATTATTAAGCATCCCTCGTCCAGGTTTCACTTCAGCATATTAGTAGATCATCGAATGAAATGGCGGATTGTCTTGCTAAACAAGGGGTTGACCGTGTGTGCAACATAAATGCTAATGGTTATGTAGTTAGGGTTGGTATTGGTATATTCCTGTTACACCGATACATCAGTTTCGAGATGTATTTTGTATCTTTTATATATATAAAAATAGATTTAAAGCCTGGTTTTAACTTTCCTTCTTATTATATAGACCTTTTGTTACCGATAAAAAAAATGTTATTATTATTAAGCAGGCAAAAAAGACACGCAGAAAATAATAGGAGGCAATGATGCAGGCCCTAGGTTAGGGCTTGTGTGGATTGCCGAACCGTGTCCGCAGACACCTCAAATTATCTCCATAGAGATTTCAACACGAGGACGCACCTCTCCGAGGGAAAACCCACAATTCTATTCAATAATCAAGTCTAAGATTTTCATCTCTACAATGCTATATTAATAGGAAAAACAAGCTTAGGACCTAAGCAAACCTAATCTAATAATGGAAACTTCCCTAATTACAATTAGAAACATGCTAACTAATAATTAGGAAAGATAAAAGGAAAAAAAATAAAATATCTCTAATTATTTTGGGCGGGACCACTTATGGTATGGCCCCGTTCTGCATCAGGCAATGATGAAAAATGCAAGTGATTCCCCATCATGCATTCTTTGACAAGGTTGTTGGTGCTTCTATTTCCTTCCATTAGTTGATGACAGAAATAACTTTCAATGAACATTCAAACTCCTTGATATGTCTAATGAGAGAGAAATTACTCAAGGTTCATGATCACTCAATTATTTCACGAATTGGAATTCTAGAATTTTGTTGAACTTTGAATTCACTGTAGAAATTACTTTTAGAAATTCTCAGTTATTTTTTGCATTTTACATTAAGATGGTATTACATACATGCTATGACCACATTCTAGAAGTGCCAACCTTTTAAATGCTACATGGATTTAGGGCATTTTAATATGGTTCATGTCCTTTCTGTCAGTGTATCTTTTATCCTCAAATTACAGGAGAACAGTATCTTTACACTTTCTCTGTCATGATAGAAGGGAGGTTTTAAAGTTTCTATTCTTCAGTGAAAGAGTTTGAGGTCACATTTTGAGAATTATCTTCAAACTTGGCATATGATGGACTATAGAAGATGTAAAAAATAGAAATAATAGATCATCTAAGTGATTGCTTATTTTTCGTTTCGTTTTTCAGTTCTTAAATGACTGGAGAGCAATCTCTTAAGTTAAATTCTGCCTTCTGAAAGTACTTCTCACATATGGAACCCTTGCCTTTTAACATGCTTTCATCAAAATTGAGTTTCCGTGGAGTTGAGTTATGTACTTATTGCATTCTGATTTTTGCTTTCGTATCACCACAACCATTACTTGTCCATTTTTGAATCTCTATGTAGGATGGAACGCTGAAAACAAGTTGGGATCTCAAAAGCTGATAGTTATTTAATTTACAAGAGTTCATTTTTCTCAGGCAGAAGCCTTTTTTTTTTTGTGTGTGCGCGCGTGTTGTGATTCACTTTTTCAATAAAAGAATTCTAATTTTAAATGGCTTTAGCTGTTTGATAACTCTCAAATTTTCTTCTTTGCAATGGAAATCTTATGAATTTGGTATTAAAACCTTAGTCAGTTGTCTCAACATAGCTAATGGATTTGGTAATACTGTATAACAGGAAAAGAGTGGTGTCCCTCTTGTTGCACATGAAAAGTTTTCAGAACCCAGGGAGGTGGAGGTATATATCTCTCTCTCAACCATGCAGATTGTTTTTATGTGTGACCCTCACAAACGAATATATCAATCTGATGAACCAATCATTTTTATTAATTTTTTTGAATGGTGGCACAAGTTGAACCTGCCACCTTATGATTGCAACAATGATCACCTTACAACCATGCCATACTAGCACATTTATCAGTGTGTGGATGGGCAGCATCTGCATGCATGTCAAAAGACATCAGAGTTATAGCAATTTAGTTGATGGTTCCATTGAGTGCAATTTCACAGATAATTCATGCAGTGTTAATTTTTTCAGAAACTGATCATAGCTCCAGTAAAAAAGGAGTTGGGTCTTGCCTTCAAGGGGAGCCAAAAGATGGTTGTTGAAGCTTTGGAGGTAAATTATGATTATTTATCCTTACAAAACTATTAGTAAAAATTCCGTCAGATATTTCCTGCTCACTTACAAAATGAGTTCTGTTTTTGGCAGGCTATGAGTGAAACTGAAGCTATAGAAATGAAAGGCGCTCTAGAATCCAAGGGGGAGGTGGAGTTCAATGTCTGCACTCTTGGAAAAGTTGTCAAAATCACAAAAAACATGGTATCAATCTCTAAAGAGAAAAAGAAGGAACACCAGAGGGTTTTTACTCCATCAGTGATCGAACCATCTTTTGGTATTGGACGGATAATCTACTGCCTCTTTGAGCATTCTTTCTACATGAGGCCTAGCAAAGCTGGGGATGAACAATTAAATGTGTTTAGTTTCCTCCCTCTTGTGGCACCCATCAAGTGTACCGTTTTCCCACTGGTTCAGAATCAACAATATGAGGAAGTGGCCAAAAGCATCTCCAAAGGACTAACTGCTGCTGGGATCTCTCATAAGATTGACATAACAGGTATGCTATTAAAATATAATAGATGGCTGATCTCAATTCTTGTTTATGTGAAATTAAGTAGGTCATCTAACTCTTGACGGAAAAATGGAAATATGTTGTTGTGGTTGGAAACGTTGTATTGGATATATAGACGCGTGACATATCCACTTAAATCATGCTCCGGGGTGGTTGCATTTTCCTGCGAGTCGTGGTCATGGAATCAAGCTTGTGATTGCTTACTAGTTTCTATCTTACCTCAACTAAGGTTGGCTTCTTTATATGCTAGTTCCCACTTGTACCGTTGCTGGTGGTTAAAATTTGCTCTCAGAGGTTAGATTGTTAGTATTTGATGAGGGGTTTCTTTTCTTTTTATCTAAGATTTTTTTTTTTTTAAGTCTTCCACAAAATGTTGAGGTTTCTGCAACTCTGCATTTTATACATGGATTTCACTGCTTGATTATGCAGGCCCTTTATTTATGGACCCATGATGGAGGGTGACGTCAGCACTCACAGATTGGAAGATCTCTTTGATCAGTGGCCTACACTTGGATGATTAAGAGTTAAATACAGTCCTCATACTATAAAAATGATCAAAAGTCCATACTTCATCTGAGAGTTTTGGGCATCCTTCACCATCCATCATGTGCCACTAGACATTTACTGACTTTGAGGCGCCAAGACCGTACAGTTGCTGCACGTGTGGACCATCCATGCCATGCCTACTTTTACTTCAGGCCATTAAATCCCTGAACATTTTGGGTGGAAAGGTTACATGCATGCATTGCATGTACCAGGGGGTAAACGTTGGCATGGTCTGCACTTCATCCTTATGAAAATAATGGATGGCTGGTATATATTTCATTGTAGTTTTGAAGCATCCTTCATCCAGTTTGAATGTTTGATACTCGACATTTACTATTTGGACTTAAAGGCTCCAAGACTGTACAGTTGTAGCACATATGGACTTCATTCATGCCTACTTCAGGCTATTAAATCCCGGAGTATTTTGGGTGGAAAAGTTAATTATATTTCATTTTAAAAAAAGAGTTAATTAGATGAGTACATGCATTACATGGATGAAATTATACATGTAGATTTATGTGTGCGCATGGGTACATTATTACATACATCATATGAGGAAAAGCTTTCTAAATTGATAAAATTATGTACGTACTAAAAGTATGTGTCCAGGCAGGCCCTGTTGGTTTGTGTCTCCATTCATGGATGAGATTGTAGGAATATTTTATGATGTAACTGTCTTTACTACAGCAGCATATGTACTTATTTATATTGATTGATATATGCTTTGCAATCTTTATTTTTATTTTTCGGTTTTTGGGGCGGGGTGAGTGATTTGATTTTTTACATATGGATGTATATGGTTGTAAATTGAAACAAAATTGTCGCAGGTACATCAATAGGGAAACGATATGCAAGGACAGATGAGCTCGGCGTTCCTCTCGCCATCACTGTGGATTCTACTACATCAGTTACAATCCGAGAGAGAGATAGCAAGGATCAGATCCGCGTCAGTATTGATGAGGTGGCATCAGTGGTTAAGGAGGTCACAGATGGGCAGAGCACATGGGCTGATGTACAGTGGAGATACCCAGCCCATTCATCAACGGCTTCTGGCGAATCCTCTCATCAGAATGAAAGTTAGGACTTGCTAAAATAGATTGGCTTCTGAAGTCATAAAGTGGTTTATTAGAAAACATGCAAACAAATGGGAAGTGTTTATATATTTATTTATGAAAATGCATGTTTCTTTCTTTGTGACCATGAGGTATGATATCCACCGAAGAGTCTACGCAGCTGAGACCTGGATTTTGTTCAGCTCGGTATGCATGTTAGCGGCTGAGATAGGTTTTTTTTTATTTTTTTTGTCAGACTGAAATTTTGGACTTGCTAGAATAGATTGGATTCTGAAGTTATAAAGTGGTTTATTAGAAAACATACAAACAAAAGAAAAGTGTTTATTTATTTATTTTTGTGAAAATGCATGTTTCTTTCCTTGTGACCATTGAAGAGGGCCCGCGGCTGGGATATGCATTTTGTTCAGCTTAGAAATGCATAATGAGCATGATCTACAGACCCAGAACGACTCCCCACCGAGTCTCTGCTACCCTGCAAAACAGGCTAATCATGGGACTTCTCTACTGGGAGAGATGCAGTCAGAAATATTATTCTTGAAGAGCGGTGGGAGGGGAGGGCCAGACCTGGTATACTTCCGAGTAAGGACTTTGGCCCAGAGTTTCTGATGGCATTCCTGAAGAGAGGTTTGCTTGAGGTGCTACTGAGTAAGAAGTTACTGAATAAATCGCCAGACAGCATGGGCCATAAAAAGCCTCAGCCTGTCCCTCTAATTCCTAGACCCACCCTTCCTAGCCCTAGGGGGGTATTGTGAATCCCTTCCACGCTGACACAACCATTTTAGCTTCCTTTAGTCTTCATGCCTAAGAAATGATGGATTTTACTAATTCATTTTATTGGAGACAGAAGCCGGGAGTACATTTATACCCATCCAGTGATATGGAATGGTCAATGCAACCGAGTGGTCTAGGTTCTCTCTACCTATAGACAACAGTTCGGTCCTATCCAGTTGGAGATTCTGTTAGAAATCCTTGCCAAGACCCCTTTCCACCTTGTGATCCCAGTGTTCTTTGTGGACAATTGAGATTTGAGAGCCCAAGTAGGTAACTGAATTGTTGATTTTGGTAGTCTTCAGGCCACAGTAGACGGATCTTTGCAATCTTGTTGGGGGTGTTAACTGAAAATACCAGCTGGGATTTTTGTTTGTTGATTCTTCGACCAGCCTCTCTGGCAAAATGTTCCAACACTCTTCCTAGCAGATTTGAGATGCAGATTGAGGCATTAAAGGTGAGCAGAAGATCGTATTCAAACTGCGAAGATCCTAACTGATCCCCTCCTATTGATAGTTTAGGGAATGGAATTCGTCTAATGTTTTATTTAAGTGCCTCTTGAAGTATCTCATTAAGGCTGCTCTACATATCATCTATAGGTCAGAAGAAAGTGGATTCCCTTGTCTCAAACCTCTTCCTATAGGAAACTCCTCTGTCAGATCTCTATTGAATTTAGTTCTGAAAGATGCAGTCGAAATGCACCCATCAATCCCTCTAGAGAAACTCTGGTTAAGAAAGCATTTGTGAGGGAAATTCCAATGGATTGTGTCATATGCTTTCCCCACATCCCCTTCAAGGGGTAAGTTGCCTTTTTCCTATGCGCCTGGCTCATCTGATGGAACATTTCTTTGGCCATTATAATGTTATCCACGACCCTTCTGCGTGAGACAAAACACTCCCTAATTAGGGGAGATGAAATTTTTTTTTTTAGAAGGGAATGATGTTGGTGGGTTAGAATTTTGACAACTATTTTCTATTGAACTTTGTAGAGGGTTGTGGGTCAAAATTCTTTTAGAATTTGTGGACTCCCCCTCATTTTGGAATCAAGGCTATGAGGGTCTCACTCACTTGAGAATCTAGAATTCCATCCCTGAAGAATCAGGTGACAAATCTTAGAAAATGTGATTTCACCACCGCCCAGAATTCCTGGTAAAATTTAGCATTAAAAGCTATCCAGCTGGTGGCTTTCCACCAGTCCCGAACTTCATCCACCAGTGGTACCTCTCTCTTCCTGGGTGATAATCCGAGGGAGAAACTCAGGCTTATTCAGCTCATTGGCATTTACCCCGGTCCAATCTGAATAGACTCTTAAAGAAGCCCATGCAGTGGGGCCTTGTGTTCCCTTGTGTTAGATAAGACCTCCAATCAAGTTGCATACATTCATAACTAAAAACTACGTTAACACCAGAAACAGAAATTTGGGAATCTCTGAAAAGAACTTCCCTTCTAATATCTATATTCCCATTTCTTGGCAGAAGGATTTCCAATGCTTCCATCTGAGCAAATGCCATTGCACAATGGAAAGAGACCACTCCTAAATTTAAGGAAGTCCATCTCCTTTGTATTTATCTTTTTATTAACACTAGACCCATCAGTGAACATGGTGCAGAACGTTTCTATAAGAGACCATTTGGATCCTCAAAAACTAGCAACTAACTCCACTAACATGTAATTGGGCATTCATGTGTTTGGATGATCTAAGGGCATGTATGGTTTTATCAAGTTAAGAGTGCTCAGACTCGGCATGAGTTTTAGCTGCTAAAATCATCCCACACCCTTAGCCACTTTACCTCATCCAAACCAAGCTGAAAACAGTTCGCAGTAAGAAAATTATTCCCCTTTTGAGTTGTAATAATTAATAAAAGTCCAAAATGGTCTTACCCAAAAAAAACCTTCTCGGAGTAGAATGATAAATAAATGCATAAGGATAAAAGCAATAAAATCATAAATCACAAGTCAATCTCACCAGAAATCTACAAAGGGTTCTCAAGATGTCTCTTCCTCGGTGCCACACCATGTTTTATAGAAAAAAGTACATAGAGCCCCAAATAGTCCTTTCTCTCTTCCTCCACTTCGTTCCAAATGAGGAGAGAATGGCCAGTTTAGTTCCAAATAGAGTCGTAGAGAAACTATTGTGGCACAGACAACCTTCCATTAGAACCAGAGAGAGAACTTACAGAAGCAGATTTTCCTAGACCCATCTTTTTATCCACCAAAGAGTAACTTTCTCAAGCAGATACATTGTAGTTAAAAGAACCAAATAAAAACAAGTGCTCTATCAGTTAGCATCCGTCTTTGTTTAAAATGGCCGGTCTCAAAGTCTTAACCTCCCTTTCCCATCTCTTGTCATCAACCAGCTCTACTTAGTATTAAGTGCATATGCAAGAAAGATCTTCATATCATGAAAATGGACCCCTTTAGAAGGAGTCATAAATCATAATGTTTTGGTTGCTCTTGACCTGCAAGTTTGACAATTAGACCTTCCCATTTCATGATAGTGAGCACCACCCTTCCTAGACCCAAACCATCAAATCTAAGATGTTCTTTGGATGAAATAATTGAGCCCCAAATCTCACTTCATTCAGAATGATATATAATTACCATCAAATCAATCACATGTAAACAACCCTATCAATTTTCATGCTTATGGAGATAAGGGGCACCATTATTCCATATCAATAAGATTGTGGCACGATGCCTTCAATTTGAGAAAGTTGGCTCGCTGTTAAGAAATGGGAGGGGCCACCACCAAAACTCCCTGGCTAGGAGAACCAGTGGATCCATACTCTAAAAGGAGGGCTGGGAGGTGGCAATGGCCGAGTTGTTGCGCTCTGCATGGCATAGCTGACGGAGCTTGGTGGGGACATACCAGATGGCGAGGCGAGGGTGAGCGTTAAATATGGCATCTATGTCCCAGCCCTGCCGGGCCGCCATGGTTACGAGTGGCTTGTAGCAGGCCTGCCTCCATGCCCCAACATTCTCTCCTCTCTCCTTGAATGCTCTCCGCAGCGCATTCGATGCCTCCTCATCGAGGCAGTGTAATGCGTAGCAGTGCACATAGTGTCTCATCTTGGGCTTGTTGATGTAGCTCGCTCCTGCCTTCTTCGCATACCTGAACACCTGGTTTGTGACCTGCACATTTTGATGATTCAACAATGAAAGTCGAGTCTGGATTGTTTGAAAAGAAGTTACTTGCACTTAAGTTGCACAGATGAAAGCAGATTTTATGATTGAACGTGTCAGCTAAGTTCTGCATTTTACTACTAGTAGTTTTTCTCTTGGGAGAGGGTTGAACAATCTTAGCAGAAGAAGACTAATGTTTAGAGCAGCCATGCCTTCAAAAAAAAGATTATGATAGATAATTCTTGCCTATAAGTCCGCAAGTGGGACAACTTGTCAAATCCAAATCATTTAAACAATAAGTATCCTACATTTTAACGGTGGTGGCCCAAGCTTAGCTCCTATAGGAGTTGGAGTCATTGTGAAATTGATCATGTCTAAATCTGGGTAAATGGATACCACTGCCATCCCAAGGTTCATCCAACCGATAAGAATCTTTTCCAATCACCCACTGCCAGTGTGAACTGGTAAATTTGCAAACCAAATTGAGCAACAAAGCTCACCTGTATATGCTGATGGCCAAAAGTAAAACTGTTAATGGACTCCAGTTTCTAAATTAGGCAAGGAGCAGACCCAAAATCCAACGGTGCTCATAGTATATGCTAGGTTGCTCAAAATGCTCAAAATCCAACAGTGCTCATAAACCTGAGGCAGCTTGAAACAAATGGGCTTGGACCATCATGGACCCAACCCAAACACAATACGTCTACAGTCTTATACTCTTATCTGAATGCAAGCAATGGATGTCAGTTACCTTGGTGGGGCACTTCTCACCGCGCTCTTTAGCAAGGTTCTGGACCTGGATCAAGAACTCTCTGCACTGTTCATAGAGGTGGAAGAGATAGTCTAAGCCATTCTTTTTTCCGCGGGCCACCTCGCCAGGTTCGGTCACAATGAAGGGATGCTCACGCTGCCTTTCACATCCTCCCAATCTTTCTGCATTGTCCTCATCATATTCATCCATTTCCTCCTCCCCTCCACCACTGGTGGAGGTTCCTGTCACACCGCACGCCCTCCTCCGCCTCTGCAGCTGTTGCTTCTTTCTTTCTGCAGCCCCTCCACTGCCACTTCCGACAGCTTCCTTCTCTTGTTGCACCGGCTCCTCCGACAATCCTACAGTAACATATAAAGAGTAAAATGACCTTGTAATCTCCGCATATAAATTATTGCCCTCTCACTGAAATGAGGTTGTATTTAGTGCGCTAATGGGATACCAAATAACCCTTTATCCACTGTTGGATTAAATCTCCAAGAAATCAATAGTTAAAATATCACCAAACTTTATGGCTATTAAATTAAGGGCTAGGATGATATGAGGCGTCCTTTTTTTTTTTTTTTTTTTGTTGACCCCTATCCATGAAAAGAGTTATTTTAATGTACCCCACCCTCACTGATTAGTAAGCATGTAAGTGGGCCCCACCAGCTCCACTGCATATGAGATTCGTAGGTGAACATTATCCAAGTACTATATGTTAATATCAATATCTGATTTTGTGAATCCTATCCGATGTATTCATGGATCCAAATATACTTGTATCATGTAAATACTATACATGCATATAAGTATATAATATGATAAAAACACAGGCCATCTATCTCTTATAACGGAATTGGACCAGGACCGGGCCTAAACCTGAACACTTCACTAGGTTTTGTTTACGGCTAAGGCTCCGATGTTAGAGGCCAGACCTTGACCTAGAACTGGTGATATTTTTGTTATTTGGATGTGGCACTGCCATCCTGTCTTTCTATTTCTATGAATGGGTCAGGTAAAACGCATGGTTCTAAAAACTCTGAAACATAGATCAACTTTCAAAGCTACCGGACCAAATCAATTTGTAGGCTGAGCCAAGTGTTCGACGATAGGTCTATGTACATATAGGGGCGGCTCAACCATAAGACAAGAAAAACTCTAGCTTCAGGCCCCAAAAAAATAAGGCCCCATAGTATCACATCCTATTAAAGTCATATTTTCACATTTCACAAAAGCATTAAAGCAACGATCATAGTTTATTTTTTGTTTTTCAACCCAAAAAACAATGCCTCATAATAGTAATTAGTATCACTTCTCACTAAAGTCATCTTTTTACACGTTCCAAAAAAGCATTAAAGCAACTGTCATCCTTCTTTCTATCTACACAAAGTCTTTTTAAATCCCAACAAATCTCAACCTCCCTGCCATCTCACTAGTTAGGTTTTTCAAATAAACATTTCTCTTATAGATTAATGTTTCTCGTCATACTAAACGTCTCTACCAAAAGTCTAATCTCCACCAACGCTTTTCCATATCAGGTACTATTAACTCTCTCACGCTCTGTCTCTCTCATAAATTGCCTTTCTCTGTCACTACTTTTTTTAATAGTTCATTAACTCTTTTTTTTTAATAACTGTAACTACTTCTTTTATATTATTTCTAAAGCAATCTTCTTTAAGGATTTACTGATTTGGTTTTGTCTTTTCCTTAATAATATATGTGGATATGTTTTGATAATATATGTTGATATTTTTTTTATAACATATGTTAATCATAATTCACAAACTCAAATATAATTTGTTTGTTTTTTTCTTTCATAATGAAAAAACTACATCAAATTCAAAACTCATCTACACCTAGGGATGGCCCCGCCCACCCGTGCCACAAGCCCGGCCCACCAGGGAAAAACCCTGGCACAGCCCGTCATGGGCCAGGCTGGAGCTGGCTGGGCCGTGCCAGGCCAACGGGCCAGGCAGCCTCTTTCAATTTTTTTTTCCTTTTTTCTTTAATAAGTTTTGATGGAATAGAGAGGGACCATAAAGTTTAAAGCTTCAAATATTCAGCACAAGCTTAGAGTTTAGAATTTAAATAGATCCCTCGAAAGTCAACTGTCACAAGTCACAACCATGAAGTTCATACTAGAACGAATTCAGAAAATTCATCTTATTCAGTAATTTTTTTAATGGTAGAACCGAAATAATTCAAAAAAAATTGTATGAAATGAAATGAATTTCGTAATTTTACTTCTAAGAAATCTTCGTATGCCTATATGAAGGAAGCCCTCAAATTTTACTAGGAATTAACAGGGCTTTATACCATATCAAGATGAAAGGGAGTTTAATTGGACTTGCAATAGCATCCTACTGACTAAATGGATGGGCCAGGCTCAGACCTGTCTAGTGATGTGATCCCATTGGTATGTGTTTGGTACTTCATATCAACAGGCCACCACTTGTGGAGTTTGGGGGACATGGATCAAAACCACTTATCCAAAGGATCACCTTTAGTGCAGGTGGTTTTTTTTTTTTTTTCTGATAAAAGGATAATTTCATTCGACACAAAGATCAAACAAATACACCAAAGAGCAAACAACTACGCGACTTCCTCTTGTCCCAATCAACACAAGTTCTAGGAAACTATGACATTTTAGCAAAATTGTCATATACCCAACTATGTTGGAGTGTCAATTCCAAAGAGGTCTCTTTAAGGCTCCTAATTATCTCTCATTTGTCAATTCTTATTCCTTTAATTCAATTTACCATACATCCAAACACACACGTCATGTTTGACTTACACCTTTCAGTGTAGTTGATAAGCAATTTTGAACCATCATCCCATTGGACGATTGTCTTTTACACACGCAACTAAGCATAAATTTTATTTAAAAGTCTTTATCAGATAAATATTTACCAATTAAGTTAATTTTTGTCTAATAGGTCATTCATTGTCTAAAAGCATCATTTTTTTTATGAGATATTGAGAGAAGTTCGAGTTACGAAGATTGTTATATACCAATCAGATAACCACAATGATCAATATCAAACAAATTATATGATTCTATTTCTCAAAACCTAGATCTACTTGAATTATTATCCAAATTTACATAATCAAATATCTAGATCACTAAGAAGTTAAGGTCCGTGGGAATATGGAAATCAAATTAAGGGCTTAAAAAATTCGAGGGTTAGAGTATTATAAATAATACTAATAACTTAAGAAAAAGAATAGGAGGGTTAGAGTATTATAGACTTTGTAAAATTGAAAAAGACACAAAATACTCCTTATATGACCGTTTTATGGCTATTTGGGGGGGTAAAATGGATAATTTAAAAAAAAACACATGACAGGCCCGCCTCCTCGGCCCAGCACGGCCCGTTGACATCCCTATCTACACTTACAATCTTTGGAGCCAACAATGATAAAACACTAAATCGGGTTCTATTATTCTATTCTTTTAAGATTTTTTAATTCCAAGCTCATATTGTATGTTTATTGTTGTAGTTAGTGTTCGTTTTGTTTGTAAATATTATTAGTTATAATTTATAAATGATAAATATGTCTATTAGAAAATACGAATATGGGTACTTAAGACTTTAGGGCCCGTTTGATAAATTTACTAATAAAGTCAAGTTAAGTTAAACATCCCATCAAAAACACTTTTTACAAAAATTCCCTCCATCTTTTCCAAAAAAAGTCAAAAAGCAACTACATTTACTCACTAAAAGACAAAAAATCTACATTTCCCCATACAAAAAGTCAAAAATATTCCATTCCAAACAACTAAAAACAAAATATCATCATAACTTACTTATATTTTATTCATTCTTTTCATTTCACTTCACTCCACCTTATTTTAAAAGTAAATTACCAAACGGGCCCTTAGGAAAAAAAGAATAGATAATTTGAGGCCTCATTTATGATTGTCTCTTTAGGCCCCAAATTGTCTCGAGACGGCCTTTTGGACATATGAAGAGGGGAAAAAAGATGAAATTTCTACTTTTGACCAAGTATCCGAGTTTAGCAAAGTCAAGAATAATGCATGAGACAAGGTTGGAAAATTCGTGACATGGACACGACTCATCCAATAAAACCTTTTTAACTCGGATAGAGTCCGCATGGAGACTCGAGAGAGCTATGTTTTTTTTTTTTAAATAATTTCAAAGTTGTTTAAAAATGAATCAATTACTTATAAAATATAAATACAGTTACATGCATTCGTAACTATCAATTCTAATTAATAAATTTAATATGCAAGAAAAGTACTATAAATAAGAAAAATAAAAGAAGAAACATTGCATAATATATAATATCTTCATCCAAATATCATATGTAAAAGATTGAATATAAGTCTCAAATTATAATCCAGTAATCATTTCAATTGGGATTTCTACCAAAAAATTAAGCTTAGACATAGATTGAACAGATTTATGATGAAAAATGAGGAAATAACAGGAGAGTTGTTCGTGTGTGTTATGAAACCACCCTCATTGATGATATCATCAATTAGTTGACGTTCTCCAACTTTTCTCTCCTCCATCTCATCACCATTGTCTCTCATCTCTCCTGCAACACATTGTCTATAACAGAAGAAAAGAACAAGCAACATAAAAGAAACTCACCTTTAATTGACAAACTTAGGGGGGAGGGGCCTCACCTAAAATCCATAAATAGTTTTCAGTTGTGCTAAAATCACTATTAAAATCTTTCAAGAGTTGGCAAAAGCATATATTAAAACTACTAAGCATCCTCCATTGAATAATCTTATGTTTCTATGAAGGGAATGACACCATAACTATAGCAATATAAACTAAGAAAAAGGTCATGAATGTTCTCAAAAGAAGAATCCAAACACACAATATCACAAGTCACATAACATAATATCATAAATCCAAATATTCATAAAAGCATATTAAAATCCATCCCCTCCAACCTCACTCGAAGCCACCGTCAAATTGAGAGAAAATCCTCATTTCAGTATTTCAACAAACACCTAGCACTCCAAACTCACCCTCCAAATCTCATGCAGATAAACTATGAAAAGGGGGAGGTGAGAAATGCATGGACATGTGAAGAAGACTGTTGGGTCCACCTGAGGAAGAGCATGGGGATCACAAAATGCAGCGGTTTTCAGAATGTCTCCATCACTAGAATGAAGAAAACGAAGCCTAAGTTGTTCTTTTGTAATGGAGGTTGACAATATCGTCAAACAAATGTCAGCTCTTCTGTTAGTTTCTTATTTTTCTTCATAAATCCATTTAATCAAAATATAAGCTTAATTTCTTCATAAAAATCCCTTTTTAAATTGTCAACTCCAAACCTCATAGATAAATACTTAAAAGATAAATACCAATTGTTTGAAGTTAGATCCGCTCATCAAATGATTCAAAATGCAAACGTTTGAACTTAGATCCGCTCATCAAATGGTTCAAAATGCAAACGTATTAAAATGAGATAACTTGGACCCGTCACTCACTCCTTCGTAAAAACAAGATGACTTGGGAGAGTCAAGAGTCAACTCGGAAAGTTTTCCAACCATCATTCAGTTTAGAACTTGTAAAGTACCGAATCCTCCACTTTCCTCCACTTTCTCTGGCAATCCTCGTGAGCCATTTAGTCCTGAGCCCCCACCAAGTTTCAAATCTTCCGATGTGAGCCAAAACATTTGCTGGTCTGGCCCAACATTGGACCCACCCATCGGATCCAAATCAAAAGCGTAAGAGCCGCTAACCCAAAATAGCATGAT
This sequence comes from Cinnamomum chago, assembly GCA_038049695.1. Classification (NCBI taxonomy): domain Eukaryota; kingdom Viridiplantae; phylum Streptophyta; class Magnoliopsida; order Laurales; family Lauraceae; genus Cinnamomum; species Cinnamomum chago. The sequence goes on from CP142452.1 coordinate 79,228,210, forward strand.
GATAGTCCTACTCCTATAAGCCAGCTTTAGAACTATGGATTATGATCTCAGTCTGAATAAGACCTGGCAGAAAATACCAAGCCCAGCCAGCTCTAGATCCATTGGTCGGGTCCAACTCTGGAGCCAACAGAGTTGCACACCTGGGATTTTGAGTCTTCGGCAGAATGGAAATCACTAATCCAGGAGGGGCATGACTCATAAGAGGTCTCATTGCAGACCAGCAGATCAATCTCTACATATTCTTGACCTGTGTTGATCAAAATCATCTGATTACTAACTCAAACTTTCAAAGACATTAACCTTTGAGCTATTAATCATTCTTAGCAATTAAACTTTGAGCACCAAATCAAATGGTTATGATCATCAAATGCACGCATGTGCCGTACTAAAATGAAAACGAGTCCAAAATCCTCTAATGCAGTGGGCCCCATTGTAGAGCCCCACTCCTCTGAACTCAGTATCCGGATTCCAGCTGCAGCTATCCTAGTGAGCCAAGAGTGGGGCCCACCTAAAGGCAGAATAAGATGATCTGACGAGCAGATTTCTAATTGGCACAGCTAGTGAACTGTGTCAATCCCAATGAACTAAGCAAATGAGTCAGTCAAGAGATAGGAGTCAATGTACTAAAAGCTCCAAAATCTATAAAGCAAGGAGAGAACAAAAGACAAATGGAGTCAAAAAGATCCTTGGATTTTGCAATGGGCCCCACTCCAATTAATCAGGGTACTTTGAGTTCAGCCACAGCGGCACAGCCACACAGCTCAACCGAAATGACAACCCACTGCCCCCATCTGACACCTGGGTCTCCCCTGCACACACCACAACCTAGCAACAGCCACCACCACCACTACCAAATCTAGCTAGCTCACTCGCTCCTCAACAGCTAGCTAAGCCTAAACCAAACCAAAACCAACTTCATCGGCTCCATCCATCCCCTCCAATCACCTCATGACGCGTGGCTTTACCTGCTCCCCATGAGACCAAACTCCAAAGTACTCCACATTACGTCATGGACAGAGTGCGAGAGCGACCGACCCTAGCTAGAAAGAGCCGTCCGAATGCAGTGCGCAAGTTAGCAAGAAACCACGCTCTCCACGGCGCAGTTTATCATTGAAGGGCAGGGAAGGGCTGCTGTCTAACGCACGCGCCTTTCGTGGGTCCCACCCTGTCATCAGTTGATGATGATTACGATATAGATTGAAACGAAGGATCGAGATGAACTGATGAACAGTAATTCACGTGGAATCCCATCCGTCCCTGTTAAGCCCTCTGTATTGTATTGTATTGTATGAACAAGTGGAAGTTGGAACCGACGAGGTTTACAGTTCAAACCATAAATCACAAATCCAAGAGAGTGGGGCCCCCACTGTAGATGGCATGTTTCGAAGATCACTTGAATTGTCTCCAGCCGTTGAAATCTTTAGAATGCTTGGCAAATACCATGATATAGTTTCTTATTCATCCTTTTTTTTTTTTCTCTCTTTTCTGTTTTGGTCGGTGTGTGTAAGCTCACTTTGCTCAATCTCCGCGGTTGGACATCAATCCAAAAAAACATCACATCGATCAAAGTCATATCCACCCGTTGGATGATTACACTGTTCTATTAAAACAGTGAAACATCATGCTGAGAAGGACTAGATTGATCAAGCAAAGTGGGCCACACACAGACCATAACTCATCTCTCTCTCTCTCTCTTCAGTTTTTGTTTTTCATCAGCTAAGGAACAGAAACAAAGGAAACTGACCTTCCTGTGAGAGTGCGTCGAAGGCGGTGGCGTCGGCGGAGCTGAGGAGGTACCGCCTCCTGGCGGAGGCTGCGGACTCTTCGTCGAGGTGGCGGCGCTCGGCTCGGACGGCGGCCTTGATGCCGTATCGCTCGCCGACGAGGAGGTCCCAGCGGAAGATCTGAGAGAGGCTGTTCATCATGTCGTCGATCTCTTCGTCCTTCATGTCGAGGAGGGTGCTAACCGTGAAGCCCAGCTCCGCCATCCTCGCCACCGTGTAGTAGCGGACTCCGTACGCCTGGAAGAAGTCCTCCATGCCACCCAGGGTCGTGGCGGGGCGACAGAGGGAGGTTCCGGGAAGAGGTATGGTGGCGTGAGGAGGAGGAGGAGGATGATGTGGGACGGCGATGTTGGAGGTGAGGAGGCGGGAAGGGGGTGGGGCCGCGGAGGAGGTGCGCGGGTCCCACTTGATCAAGCATGCGGAGAAGGCGTCTGGATCCATCCGACGGTAGAAAACAGCTCACAGAAGCAGTACAGGAGATAATGGTATTGAAGACTTCCACACCTCTCTCTCTCTCTCTGTTTTTGCTGAGCTTCTTGAGAAGCTGTTTCAACTTGGACGAAGTGGACTGATTTGATATTTATAGCAGAGAAGAGAAACTTTGTAGTTTGGATTGGAATGAGAGGAATGATGATCCTAAAAAGAGAAGCTATAATTGGACTCTCTCTCTCAATTTTTGGATTTAGCCACGTGGCATGTTGTGAGGCCTGGCCCAACATTTAAAATAAGAACAATGAATGAATTTGTTGGACATTTTGAGCCGTCGGATTTCAAGGACCAGTGCAACTGAGATTTTTCATATGGATAAGGATAATTCCAGAGATGGTCCCATGGGCCTAGGCAACAACAGTTAAGCGCAGGTTTCGAGTTTTGTTTCCATAGAACCCACGCGGGTTGGTCAAGTTTTCGCACCGGGACCCTTTCAGATTACAAGTGGGTAAGTCATGTTGGGTGAAGAATGGGTATGAAAAGTGAAGAAGAAGGTGACACAGTGACACAACCACATATATATACATACATATATATACATACATACATATATATACATACATACATATATATATATATAGGGCCAGCTCTCCTAAGTTCAAGCTTAGAATAACGTAAGCTTAAGTGTATGGTGGAGGCCACCTACGGACCTACATGGGGATGGGGATCAAGGGGATTTCAAGGTCTCCCTAGGATCTTCTTCTCTACAAAAAATTAGCCCCAACTGTGATTTTTATCATCCACATATGGGATTAAAAGTTTAATGGTCAATCGTCCATTTGGATCGATACATAGTCGATCTAACGATCCAATAAATTCGGATTTGACCGAAAGTTTGTGGACATGTGCAATTTAAAAGTGTAATGTGTTTGGTCCATTTGGATGGACCAAAAGTGGGCCTCACAAGCATGAGCTTACGAGATTTTATCCTAAGCTTGAGCTTAGGAGAGCCTTACCCATATATATATATATATATATATATATATATATATATATATATATATATATATATATATACACACACACACACACACTTGTGAGTAGCGATATTGTTGCTAAGTATGGAGAGGAAAAACAAACGAGGGCCTTTAGGACCAGTTTGATGCATTAAAAACTTTGAAGACATTTTGGTCTCCATTGAATTTAAGGAGAATTTCCCCGTAAAAACTTCTTTTTCTTTTAACTATAAATATAAGTTTCATCAGGAAATTATACTTCGCACATGGTACTACTACAAGCTGATGGGTTCAAGAGGTTGGATGAATTATTTCTTAGGTTTTAAGCATTGATTTTCTTTAATCACATTTTCCCCGAGTTAATACAAATATTTCTTAAAATGTCATCAAAATCATTTGGTTTAGCATGCTCTCTCTCTCTTTGATCTTACATGTTAAGTCATGATATCATGGGGAATCTATATTAAACTTAATTGTTTTTATCCTTTTCTTCTCTAGATTTTATTTCTTCTCTCTTCCTTTGTATTCTCTTGTCTCCTTCCTCTAGGATAAAAATGCTACTTTTAAAAAAAAAAATAGCAACCTTAATAATCAAAATCAAACATTTATCACAAATTTCAGTGGTCGTGAGACATGACTCAGATTTATCACATGACGGGTTTGGTATACTAAGCTCTAAACCCATCATGGGCTTGGTATCATAAGCCCTATCACCCTGCTAAATCTAAGCTTTCGTCCCATTACATAGTGTCATTTAATGTTCTAGGCCTTTTGCTCAGCCAATTGGGAGAATTTTCTCTTCTGCATGTTGCACCTAGTGGAAGCTCTCATTTGGATCATCCTCAAAGTTTGGGCCCCATGCATTTCACCCTCACCCCCGCGATAAGATCAGAACTCAGAACGGAGCATACGAGGAAATTATCCTCCAGTTGAGTCCTTAACTAGGCATTTAAAAGATTTCCTTGTATGCTTAGAATAGATTGACCAATGCACTTTTGAAACTATTGATTTTAATAGGGTTAATGAATTGGATGAGACTAGAGAGCTAACTAAGCTCAACCCTCGAGAACAACTCCATACCTGAGTGGTAAGGAGTAGCCGTTCTCATCTAGCTATTCAATGCTTGAATTATGAATACGTCACTTTTTTAAGTGTGTGCGGGCTTTTGTTTAACTTGTATAGCCTTTCTTAATGTACACGTGGTCTCTTTTTCCATGTGAGTGATTTTTTCATGTCTGCGCTCTCTGTTAAGTCTGTGTTTCTTAGTAAGCATAGATTATGGGTTCAATTCACGCATAGAATATGGTTGCTAATTGGCTCAACTCTGAGATCCTACCCCTGCCTACCTATTGTAAACAAAGTAACTGATTTTTATAGTAGCTTTAAAACGCAAGAAGTGCAACTCCTTGACATTTGCCAGAATCATGTCTAAATGTCTAATCCATCACTCAATTTTTTGATGGTCAACAATCAGTCTCTGGATGGTTGCTTGCAAAATGACTAGCTCAGAAGACCGAAAAGTTTTCCGTGCTATTGAGTAATCAATCAACTGCGTTCCCAAATGTTTCCTTGGTTTGGTACAGGTGCACCCTTTTTAGAAAATTCTTATATATAAGACCAATGAAGAACACCTAATTAGACATCACAGCCACAAATACCATTGTTGGAAGCTTGTGCCATATGGAAAATGTCACAAAAAATTAATTAATTTTGAAATTATTTCCATTTTTTTACCAGATTTTCCCATATTTTCTAATAATATCACAAGACAGTATTTTCATGTTATTGCCCATGCTTAGGACTAAGGTTAAAATCAATTGATCTAATATTAAGGTTTAAAAACTCAGACTTAAAAGTTGACTTGGTCACCCAAGAGTCAAGTGGCATAAATCTATTGAGCCCAAATAAAACAAAAGAAACATTCTATGTATCTAAAATTAACAGGTTTGCTCCTTTTTTTTATTTTTATTTTTTTAACGGTAAGGAACGATTTCATTCAAAGAAAAAATGGTAAAAAGTACAAAAAACCAAAGAAAGAGAGGAAGAGAATGTTCAGGAAAAATACACCACCTCCAACCCTATTAACAAAATCACAAATCCACCCAAAGAAACAATCTATCAACCATTTACATAATTACACCCACTCAAGGAAGCAACCAACCAACCCCTTAAAAGATTTGCTATCTTTACCTATGAATAAGTGAACTTAAGTAACAGTACGCATCCACATTTATGTTTCTCTTCTCAGGATGAATAGTAATTGTAAGTGCTTAAAAATTACGGACTTGGTTAGAAGAGGATTAAGCTATCGATTTGGCGATCTTGGGATGATTATGGGAAAGGATCGGGCCTCCTGTGATCTGAAAAGGAAAACAAAAGTCAGAGCCCTTGGCTTTAGGTAGCCGAAGGCACTCCGATGCCTAAGTTAGCTTAATAACTGAGGGAAGACAAAGAAGGAGAGGTATCAGGGACATGATTATTACGTATCTCCTATAGTTTCCCTCCATGCATTATATAGGCGTGAGAATCATCATCGGACTGGACCCCTCAGGGGGAGATGGAAGTCCCATCAGTATGTACATTTTTCTCCTGAGTAGGGGTAAGTAAAAAGGGAATGTTCCATCGGACCATCCCCCTATGCCTATAGACATGACCTTGAGATAAAGCGTGCCACTTATCTAGGTCCGGCGCTCACTCTATTTGTCAGTTCGCCGTCTCCCGTCATGGCAGCGCATTTATGGCTAAATGACAGGAGGCCGAGATCAGGCTAAGACCGAGACCGAGGTGAGCACATGGAGACGTGGCCACCGAGGTGGGTTCCGCGCTTCTTCGAGCTAGCACTTCTGCCGAACTGGGCAATACCGAGACTAGGGACAATCCTGAAATTGGGGAGTGGCCCCACATAGATCCGTCGCTACGAACTGACCCCACACAGTAATCTTTCAATGCTTAGGTCTTTCAAAAATATGATGGGTAATTATCATTTTCCAAATTCATAGCAAACTGCCCATAGAGCCTCCTATAGCTTTTCCAAATATTAAAAAAAATCAAGTGATTTGGGAACAAAAAAAAAAAAGGAACTCTAGAAGTAGAACCATGGGTACAAATGGGCCACACACTCGGACTTGTTTTCATGAGAGCTCAACTAAGTTTTTTAGTCTGATCTACGGTGTCAATCAGCTCATATTACGTCGTCGGAAACAGGATTTTTTTTTTGGGTGGGGGGAGCCACAAATTTTTTTTTTTCGCCGGGCCGGGTGGGGGGTGGTTTGGGTTGGGTTGGGTTGTATTGCACTTCCTTTGCTTTTTTGTGGTTTAAGGGGTGCCAGTGAGGGCTTAATTCTAACAATGCACCGGGACTGGGGGGGGTTTAAGGGGTGCCAGTGAGGGCTTAATTCTAACACGGCACCGGGACTCGATTTTTTATTGGTTTTCATCAAAAGAGAGAGAAGAATTGCTTGACTATTTTTGGTGGGCCGAGAGGGGACTGCCCCAATAACCCAATATGTAGGTCCATCGTTGAGCCCAAGATATCATCATGGATCTAAGGACCAAGTTAGATCTAACCAGATATAACTCAGCCAAATGGACCCATTACAGATCTTAGTCATTGATGGCTAAAGTTTGAGCCCATGGAGGTGGTCCACTGATAAAAAAAATCTAAGGGCCAAGAGACTGCGCACCCTGTTGTACTTTGTCAGGGTTAGTGACCAGTGGGCAGTTAGATGAAAATAGTGGAAGTGGAGTCAAAGGAACTAGGGAGGGATAGGTGCATGCGTGAGCGTGAGAGAGCGAGAGATATTGTTCTAAAAGCGTGTCCGCTTCGACCGCAGAGCCCTGAGCCCCTGATCACGCACGCGCCCCAGCGGCACGGACCCAATTTTTTTTTTGACTCAGGCCTTAGTCCACGTCATTTCGTCCTCTTCTTCTGCCTCTTGTCAGCATTCATGCTTTCCACGTGTCGCCTGTTCAACCCCTCTTAGCATACACGTGTCGACATCGGGTTACAGACGATCTCCTCTCTTTTATTTCACTGGGCCAGCTGGTGGTGAAATTGCTGACGTGAAAGTCAGGGTAAGTCTTGACTTCAGGTCGGTAAGTATTTTGTTCCATTTCTAGAATTTGAGGGATTCGGGATTTTTTTAAAAGAAAATCTCAAATGTCTAGAAACAAGGGGTTTTGGACCTTAAAAACTTTCTTATAAAATAAAGAAGAGTTTATGATCAAATGAGTAACTCCCATTCCGATAAGATTTCGGAACAATTCAAAGAGTTGGATAGCGCTTATTTTAAGCCGCTTAAATTTTAAATTAGAAGCCCCCATTTCTCCAAAGCTAACCTGGCTAAACCCCAAGGAGATTTTTTCTCGTATCCTCAAATACATTCCAACATTCATAATAATAGAATTCGGAGCATTTAAATGCTGAATGTAACATTTCAATTAAACAAGCAATCTCATATGCTCACTATAGACCGGCAACTTTGCTCTCAGAAATTCTCAATACTTCCTCCAAAAACAAATCCCCCCTCTAATGCCTCTTACCGGTTGAACTAGCAGGTGGACATATGTATGGGGATAATGGTGAGATAATCCAAACTGTGTTGCTGAAAATAAAATATATTTTGAAACGAAAACAATAAATAATTTGAAACGCTAAACACAAAAATTTAAAGTATTTTATTGGACAGCCAACGACTTGTTGACTTATTTTTCTTAACAGGTAAAATAGATATTTAGATTATCAAACTCTTATTAACAAATGTAAGGCCAATGAATTGTCTCTAAATGCCTGTTGCTCTTTATCAAGCGTTCAAATTTCAAAACAACGAAGATTATATTTGATTATACGAGCAACACTCAATTCAGGAAACAATGAGCACATTCTCTTAAAAACGGAAGAGGATCCCCTGTTTCGTCCAAACAGGGGAGCCCTGTTTGGACGAATTAGGGGCCGCCACATGATGGGGCGGAAGGGGGGCGGAGGAAAGATAAATGCACTTTTTCTTTCCTCCACCCGCCTTCTGCCCCCGCGCGTGCCAGCCTCTGTTTCATCCAAACAAAGATCCCCTGTTTCGTCCCTTAAAAACTGTGTTGTTCCTCTGAAGGGACATCAACACTAGTCAATACCTGATTGCACCACTATGGGCACTAAATTTGCCTGCCGCTAACTGTGTCAATTGTAGTTTACTCAGGTTATCCAAACCCATGAACCTTGTTTACATATAGATTAAACTTGCTCAGGTCAACAGTTTATTATAAAGTATCATTTATTACAATGGGGGCTGTTCAAATTTAAGAGATGAGCACAGACTTCAATGTAAAGAGACTGAAGTCGTGGAGTTTTCTATGGGAACTAGTCGCATTTTACCTCCATATGTCTCGGGGAGCTCACTCTCATCAATCTCCTCCAACAGAGTTTCCTTCAGGACCTTGTTTTCCACGAAAACAATCTATGCATTTACATGCAAAACAAATGTAAAGCTCAGGATCCAATATAAAAATGGAAATGAATATACTGCATGCTTGTGGCAAATGTAATTACTAGCCTAGTCAGTAGGGCTTCTCTGCATGAATTTCCAATAATAAGGAAAAGGAGATGAAAAGAGCTATGAATTACTTTCTTAAGTGAAAAATGAAGCTCATTTGTTCATTCCACAACCAATGTAAGTCTTAAAAACTCGACAATAATAGTCATTAATGAATTCATTCTTAATCAATCTAATGGTGTATATAAGACCGTTCACATGTTTTATATCATAATTATAGTAATTTCCAATTTTGTAGACAAAGATAAGTAATCCATCCAACCTTATTGGTTGTTATATGATGCAAAATTTTTAAGATGATTTCTAAGCAATTATTGGTATAATCTGCGGGAACGAACGCCAATCTAACATCAATTCCACTCTCACATTTACTACCTCCTATAAAATTACCAACTGCCTCAATTTGTAATCTGTCATATGCACCATTGAATTGATTAATAACTACTTATTCAAGAATAAATATTATCCAACTTTTTGAACTTAAGTGCAGAATAAACAAATTAATGGGCCTCATTTCATTAAACAAGGTTATTCATAGCGGTTTTAATCTCCTTTTACTTCGGTATGCATGTAGGTGGGCTCAACAAATTATACTTTTAATATTTGCCACATGTTATACATATATTAATAATTAACTCCTTTCTTGTCATGGAAAAGAGAGCATTTTTATGATAAAAGTAAAAAATGATAATGAATAAAAAAGGGTATTATATTCTTTTAAAAAAAATGAATTGTTGTCTCCCTAGCATGTCTCAAGAAGAAACAATGTTTAAATAGTGAACTGTTTTTTAAAAGTCGGACTGTGGGGTCAATTGATGGATTGGCCTTAGTTGGAGGTTGGTTCAAATCGGTTGGACCATCCTTTTTAACCTGTTTCAATCATGATGTCAAAAATAATTAAAAATTATAAAATTGCCCACAAATGATTAATGGTGGGAAAAAAAATGAAGGAAAGATTAGTGCTTAAAGTTGGGTTACTCAACTTAGACTCTCATATACACCATTAGATTAATTAAGGAGAACTCGTTCATGGTTAAAGAGGTTTTTTTTTTCTTTTTTAAAGAGTGCACAAAAGTGTGCTCTTTCTAACCAACTTTGATACTTACGCTACCACTAGGCATGTCAATTTGGCCCTTATACAAGGGAGCCCGGCCCGGCCCCAAAAAAGCCCTTAAAATGAGGGCTTCTTCTTTTTCTTTTTTTCCTTTGAAAAAGGCCATAGGGCTAGGCTTGGATAGTTTTTTGTAGGCCCGGGACCTTGAGGGTTGGACTTAGATAGTAATAAGGACAGCGCAGCCCTCGCCCTCGTCCTCCTACTTTTCTTTATTTTGTAAAATATTTATATTTATATATGTAAATATATACTAAAATGACATTGTAATAGTCAATTTGCAGTAACAAAATGGGGATATCAAAGCATTTCATTCCCGCATACCCATTACAAAATGCCTTAGAAATATATGCACACACATACTTTGGTCGATTGATCTCTATTTAATTATCTAAGCTATAGATTATACTTAATAATAAGCAATAACTGTTGTACGGTTATTTATAATCATTTTCTTCTAGTTTTATTGCTTCTATTTATGTTGTTTATATATGCTTGCTGGTGAAAAAGGGGTATACTCCTATTAATAAGGATACGTTTTCCTCTGTGAGTCACTTGGGATGCCAGTCAATTCATATAAGTAGTTTGTTTGTGCATGGAACTTTAAAGACATGATGTGATCTAAATATCCTTTTAATTAGATAATTATAACTTTCAATTTTTAAAGTCTAAACTAAAAATGGTTTTTAACTGCATTTATTTTGTGGCTAAAATAAAAAAGATTAATAGTCAATTCAGAGTTAAATTGAGAATAATGTTGATTCATAAAAGGCCAGTAGGTGAATGTAAATGGTTTAAATTTCTCTAAGATAAGACTCCGCTGTGTAAAGTAAAGAAGAAAAAAACTTACACTGGAATAAATTGATACGTGAAAATTTCTATAAAAGGTGTGAGATAGAACAAACTCTTTCACTATTTTTCCTTCTTTAATTTAAATAAATTAAACTATACTCCTAAAACCCAAATAACCAAAGTATTTAAAACTTTGTATGATAAAAAAGTTTTTAGAGACAATTTTTATTTTATAAACGTTTTCTTAGTAGTTCTTTCACAAGAGAGGTTAGACAAAAAAATGCTCGGTCAATATTCGACTCTTGGTAGTAGTGTGGAAAGACAAAAAACTAAAAAATTGGTTTTCTTGTTTTTAGGTGCTGGGCCCTATGTTGGCCTGGCCCTAACACTTAAGGGTAGGGTAATGGCCTATGTAGTGCAAGCCCTCAAGGAGCTTTGGCTCGCCCAGGCCTGGCCCTGCATATATTGAGGGTAGGGTAAGGACAACCCTGAGCTTAATAGCCCTTTGACAGCTCTAGCCACCACCCTCTAGTGCGAGGGCTTTATGCCTGCTCTCAATTATCACTATGCACTCATTTTCTATTACCATATTTTTCTACCTAAGGTGGAATCTGGTCAACCCGCCTAGTTGACTTTGTTTGCTGTGTTGATTTATTATAAAAATAAATGTTAATTACTTCAATAAAATGTTAGGTGTTAAAATATACTAAAATGAGAAGTAAAAGTTTGCATTTCTACTCATATGGAGATTTATGTCGAATTCTTTTCTCATAAACTAAGATTTTGTTTTTCACATATTTTGGTAGATATTACTTATTAGAACTGATTATATTTGTACTAAAATATTTCAAGATTATTTCTTAGTTGAACCACCAAAGTTCTTGGCCAGCTCAAAACCAACAACTTTGTTTAAACCTCATTATCCAAACCCTAATATATTTGTAATTTTGAAAGTAGTTGTAACATACCTTGTTCCTGGTGTTCTTATCAATAAATGGGTAGACAATCTTCCATGCTGCCATGAAGATGTAAGGAACATGTACTAGGTACAGCTTCCCTAGTCTTTCTGGGTAATAATCCTGCAACAAATTAGTAGAAGATGGGTATCAATACAACAAAAATATCCAACATGTGGATTAAAAAGTTGTTAGTGGAAGTTTCATAATGTCTAGAAATAGACTGCAGTAAGATTTTATTTTATTTCATCTGAAAAAGTATAGTAGTAGAAATTAATTTTTCTACAAAACACTAGAAAGATCTAATATTGTAAAGTACATGATTTATCTTGAATGGAGTGATGTAGTTAATCAAATACCCATATATTTTAAGGGCAATCTGTTGTATAAAATATGGTGGCAATCAAACTCAAATATGGCCTTAAATACTAGAAACAGGTTGGGCTTGGGCAAGCTCCTACAGGTTGGGTCTGATCGAGCATGAGTTGCATCTGGCCAGGATTCAGCCATGCAGGTCAGTCATGGGTTAGGTAAACATGACCAGCATTTAAATGAGTTGTTGGGGGTGAATCCATATAACCTGCATAACAAATTATTCAGGTGAAATTTCTCATCCTACATGGATCAATGAAAGGTTAAGGTTTCTAGAAAAAGATGTTTTCTAGCGTGGCAAGGGATTGATCCCAGTGCCATGGTGAGAGCAGGAGTCTTTTCCACTGTATTAAGGTTGAGTCCTTAATTTAGTGGAAAGAATTCCTGTCGATCAGCTGGATCATAAACTAAACTTTCACCTCCCAACCTTATGCATTTTTTCCCCTAGAAACCTCACACAAAATTGTTCCAAGCATATGAGAACATGGTTTTGGATCTAATTGAAAAACTCAGCTATTTTGTTTCAATTAGGGAAAAAGTCTTGGTAGAGATTTATCTCTTTTGGTTCTCTTATGTGAAAACTACCTCTAGAAATGATATTTTTCTAAGATTTTTTCCTTTTTTTGTTTTTCTCTTCTATTTTTTGAGGAGGCTTCTGGTTAAACAGCAGGCCAATAAAAGCAAGATGAAATGTTTCATAGATTTAAAAAAAAAAAAACAAAATGCATACCAAGGCTGCTTGGTTGGCAACCACGTATGTCACCCGGTTACCCAATGATCAATCATTGAGCATATGACACATTTCCTACAGTTGTGGGCTTCCTCTTTCCATCTTGAAAAAAAAAGACAGCCATCGTTGGACTGCATCTTGGAGTTGACTTGCCTATGAACTCATTTCCACCATAGTTCAACCAAATAGGTGTAAAAAATTCTTTGAAGGAAAGAAATAATTAACCCCTTTTAAGAACTAATCTTTCCTTCTCTTCTTGATTTTCGCAAACCATCAGTACTTTTTGGATACTTACTGTTTTTCACATCATGATTGAAATGGGCTAAAAAGGGATGGTCCAACCGATTAGAACTGAACCTCGAGCTCTATCAAAAAAACATTTTTTTGACCTATCAACCACGGGTGTGGAACCCAACACACGATCGAGAGGGAACACTTGCACACATAGAGTTGATTTTTCTTTACACACGGGGAATAAAACACCTGCACACACATAGGAAAAGAATGCAAGGATCGATCCTTGGACAGTTTTACTCCCTATACATATAGGGAAAAACACTCAAGGATTGATCTTTGGGCAGTCGGTCGAAAAGCGGGATGTACAACCAACTCGGTTCTCTTCCACACCATCAATTGACCCTACAGTCCAGCTTTTACAAATCAAATCACTATTTGAACCTTTTATTGTTATTTTTCCGTATATATATATATATATATATATATATATATATATATATATATATATATATGAAAGAGCCATTCGAGAAAGAAACCTGCAAGATTTCTAAAGCAGCTAGATACGCTCGGATATCAAGATTCGAATATCCCCAGCCTTCAACATCTCCTATCACAACGAACTTTTCTTGTCCTCCAGGCATCCTGCCACATTAAAAAGGACTAATTGAGAGCATTGTCATTATTATCATTCTCAAAAATATTATTATCTCTAAATTTTTTGAAATTTAAGGGTCATAGTAAGTGGGGAAATGTTTGAAGAGTAGGTTTTATTAATATTGTTAAAAACGATCGATATATTATATTTCTTTTAGCAGTTTATCACAATTCTATTGTGTTACTGTTGCAATATTTTCAATCTTCATAAAATTCTGAAAATATTATGATATTATTGGAAAATAAAAATTTACAATAATTTGGATATATATCTTCAGAGAAAAAAAAAAAAAAAAAAACCATCACAATTCTCAATTCACATTGATTGCATGTTGTGAACCACTCTAGCCACTTGCATGCATGTTAAACCAAAAATGTTTAAGCCGTCTAATTAATCTAGAGGCTATTTTATTAAATGGATGTCATCATCAAATTTATAAGGTGATATTTGAGCCATATTCAGTAATATGGTATGCTCCTTCTAGTTCTATCAGATCATCCACCATGTATACAAGTGGTAGAAGTGGGCCCCACAACATGGGTTGTGCTAAAAATATATATAATACAATTAATCAAGTTTGAAAAAAAGTTACCTCATACATAACTTGTCACAAATGTAAACTATAAAACCTGTAATGACAATCGACATCAAATAATTAAGACCAGTCATAATAGTGTGAGCAACAATTACATGTTCAAGCATCAGTGTTCGACAGTGCATCAATCAGGCAAAACAACTAATGTATCAGCCATATCTATGACATAGATTAGTGTATCAGCTGTATTGGAATGATTTTATTATAAGAAAAACTACCCAGATGACAATATAGTTTGAAGCTTTGCTAATGACGATTTTTTTTTTTTTTTGTCATCAGCAATAAGCTGGAGGTCCCCACTTCCAACCGTTTGGGGCCTTCTTCTTTGATACACAGTACTAGTTGGTGGTGTTGTGTATTTAGAATTATTCCAATGATCAATCCTAACAGGGTTAATTTACGGGTTCCTATCAAAGGAAAAAACAAAAAAACATACGCTTGAACTCTTCCAAATCCCTTTTGTAGTACATGTGTTTAGAACCGAAGACTACTGCAATAGGGCGTCCCTTCTTATCAAACCCTTGCACGAACATCTTTTTCTCAGCAAGTTGATTTTTAATCTGAGCCTCTGAAATACAATCATTAGGGACTGCCTGTCTTCTCCATTTCAGATACTTCAAAAACATGGAGGAAGCCTTTCCAACATCTAGATTACGTGCGCGCAAAAACCTTCTAAGCATTAAATCATCCACTTCCTGCCACAAACATATCTCTTCTTACTTAGCTCATCCAAAATGAACATTAAAACTACAAATTGAATGGAACGAGAGAGAGAGAGAGAGAGAGAGAGAGAGAGAGAGAGAGAGAGAGAGATCCAAAATGAACATTAAAACTACAAATTGAATGGAACTATAGAGAGAGAGAGAGAGAGAGAGAGAGAGAGAGAGAGAGAGAGGATGTATACAAAGTAAAGGAAGTTATTTTGAGGTTTGGTAGAGAGATATTCACAAAGGTTAGATTTCATAAGAGTGTGGAAGCCTTTTTTCTGCAGAAAATTGACCATGATTCAAGCACAACATGACTCTCATCAGCAGTCTAATTTTTACTGGGTCTGAAGTAGAAAATATAAGTCCCAATATATGTATTGATGGCTATTATAGTACTGGAGGCCTACTTGGGGCTGAACCTACCTCAGCCCATGATGGGGCCTATAATGAATGAAGGGCCTTAATTAAGTCCTGGTCTGAGTTTGAATTTAATAGGGACCATACGGTGGCCTAGGTCTGAGCCTGCCTTAACAAAAAAACATAGGACCACCAAGCCCACCCATTGAAGACTCAAGTCTGATTAAATCCGGAGTCCAACAAAGGCCTGAGTCTGGTAAGGCCCGTTTTTCATCAAAGAGCTTTTTTTCACTATCTTCCAAATAAGAACATAAAAGGTATATCATATACATCTTTGCAATACATATGGTAAACATTGCATGTGCCCATTATTACTGAGAGAGCTTTGTTTGTACTATCTTCCTAATAAGGAATCCATTTCCCCAACTAAGAACTTAAAAAGTGTATCACATCTTTGCAATTCATGCTGTAAACATCGCATGTGCCCATTATTACTCGGAGAGCTTTGTTTGTACTGTCTGAAATAACTTTATCACATCTGTGCAATTCATGTGGTAAACACTGCATGTACAAACACGTAATTATAAATTAAAGCCGAGCCTTTTTGTACTAATTTTGACTTTTGTGTCATCCCAATAACCATGGACGTCCTCTCCCCCACTTCTACTAGTACCTCCACCTCCCCAGTTACCGAGTCATGTAACTCCTTTATTATTTTTTATCTTATTGCTGTTATCTCATGCAACCACTTGTATCTATTTTTCCGTTCTTCTTTTTTTTTTATATCTATTTTTATAATGTATAGAAGTTTAATTGGCAATGATTATGAATTAATTTTTCCTTTATATATATTTGTATAATGTATAGAAGTTTAATTGACAATGTATGAATATGCCCGTGCTTAGCACATGTTAATGTGTTGGTTATGATATATTAAAGCCAAGAGTTTTACCTTTAATTTTTTCGGTTAGTTGTAAGTTTGACCGACAATTATCCTTTTTTTTTACCAAACATTTCACATTCTCTCCCCACTATTAAATACATATTATCTAATGTAACTACCTACTTGTATTTTTATATCATCAAACCAACCACCTCAACTCTCCACTATTTTCACTTCTTCCTTTCAGTCAGAACTCTCATTCTACTCATCTCTTCTATTCCCTTTCTACCCCAATTCTTTTTTTTTTTTATGCAACTTGTTCTATGTGAAAAGGTATATCTGCGGTGAGCATGGTTTATTGCGCTAGTTTATATATGGGGAGGGGGAATATTCATGTAGCAGAGTTTAGTTTGTAACACATCCAAATCATTCACACACATGAAATCCCCTTAAGTACACTAGACCCATTTGATTTTCACCTATCCAAATGGATTGGACCATTGGATCGATGATCAAATTTTTTCCTCTAATATAAAGTCATTAAATTTGTGAGCCACGGATGAAGGAGTTAGAAACATGGGATTGACTCCAAATTTGATATATGGTCTTATCCTAGATGTCTCTTCCCATCCCCCACAAGTCCCATGATCAGTGGATCCCTAGGTGGGTCCCATTAAGTTTGTCACTTACCATATGGTGAGGGAAAGATGCACAAAAATATCCTCCTATATATCTTGTGTGTGATTATTCTCGATCTCAAGGCCGATCCTTTTCCTTTGTGGTTTTCTTTAGTGGTTCCATAAAAAATAAAATAAAATAAAAAATCTATTAGTGGGGCTTCCATGAATTGTTGTGAAGAATCACAACCGATCATATTTAATGGATTTGTATTTAATGGTATGGTTCCTTACCAAATCTCAATCCAATAAGAGGTGGCCCCATCATTAGATTATGATTTGTTTAAAGTTTTATAGGCCATTTATTTTGATCAATTTGCATTTTCATTCGTGGTCTCAACCTTAGATTGATCACTACAAGAATCATCGATCATTTCGTGATCTCATGGTGGGCCCACCTCCCACTAGATTTAAATTTGGTAAGGATCAATGCAGGCTTTAATTATCTTTATTAAATTTCCAAAAACTCTTAAATTATAGTTATGACTAGATTTAATGCATTGAAATGGCAATAAATGTTGCTTCTTTTTTACTGGATGCTTGCATATGGTGAAAATTAGGATCGCAAACGGAATGGTTTCAGGTCAGAACCATACTCGACCAGGGCCCGAATCCGTTTCTAAATAACGGTTTCGGTTCCGGATTCGGTTTTAACTCGAAACCTATTTTGCTGTTTTTAGACCCGGTTTAGATGGAAAAACTCGGATCCGGAATCGGATCCAATTAGAAGACTATATATAGTTTTAAAATTGATTCTAACTTCTCTTCAATTTTTTTAGTTTTTTGAAAATAAGTATATCATTTAACTTATAACAATGCATCAAGTCTACTACCTCCAACATTAAATATAAAACTCTAAAAAATATATATAATTTATTTTGAGGTAAAGTTTGCAATATCAAAGACTCATATACTGGGTTCCAGGTTCAAAAGTTAGAACTTATATGAACCTAGAATCGTATCCGTTTATCAATCGAAACCTAAATTAGGTTTTGGACGTGGACCCATTTATACATCGGAACTTAAAATATGTTTCAGAACCAAGTTTTTTCAAGTTAGAACTTTCATAGAATTGGATACCCGTTTACAGCTCTGGTGAAAATTTTGTAGAATTATATATATAATATAAAGCATTTTCAAGTGAGCATATTTTTGTTTAGCTTTTTTGAGCATGTGAGCGCAACCAATGAGATGCATGCAAAAAGAATACATTTGTAAGTATGGACGTTTGCCCATTTTAGATACGGCGATATCATCTGCCCGGGCGGGGTGGTGGTGTAACTCGTGCATCTCAATTATTGTACTTATACTTACGTGCAACTCATTGGCACTTGAAACTCCCTCGTGTGTGTGTGTCTGTATGACTTTAATGAGGTTTGGGTCTAGGTCTATATAGAAAGCCCACTTGAACCCAGATCCGACCGGACCTGATTACTTTATTAGGTTAGGTTAAGGTATGGGTCCTAGGAGTGAGACTTGAGGTCCGACTTGGGCCCGGCAAACCTGGACCCGAAGTGATGACATGTCACTTTTACTTGGGGTCTTGATAAGGGTAGATCCGACCAAGACCCGACCCATTGCCGTACATCCCTTCCGACTTGTGAGCGTCACATTCACTGGCCACTGTGCGGGCTCTCCTTAAATGTTTATGTCTTGAAAATCTTCTGTTTCTATTCTTTTTATGGAAATAAATTGTACTGGTCCCAACCTTTATTTTTTGGTGGGGTAGTGGTCTAATCAGAAACTTGTTCGTAGGCAAACTGAGCTATTGAAAGTTGATGGTGGGAAGTGATCAACAGAATCTCAACTGTCATTTACAAAAAGGGAAATAATCAGGTGATAACTGTTCTCCCGGTTCAAAATGTGAGAACTGTGGGTGGGGCCCACCTATCACCCAATCCAAACCTTGCAATGGATATGGACCCCATTGTTAGTCACACACCCAGGGTTTGGCACCAATGTGCATGAATCGGACCGTTGGATCAATTATATACCCATATGAATGGACTGGGCTTGTCGGCCATGGATGAAGGGGTTATGAGCATAGGATTAGGGCCAAACTTGATATTTGAGGTGATCTCATATAGATCTTTCAATCTCCACCGGTTCCATCCCAAAATGGGACCCCCAATGGGCTCCACAAAAAAGTTCTCACGGAGTCTCCGTAAGAACAACAGTTCTCACTGGATCAAATTCCTTTTTTTAAAAATCCATTGTAGAAGTACGGAGACCTCATAGAACCGAATTGAATTAATCAACCGAGGATTAGAACTGGCTCAAAACTCTTTCACATGAGATCTTGACCGTTCAATCTGTGGCCTGCTTCTAAATCATTGTGATAATTATTCTCCATTGTGATCTCCATTGTAAAGCAAACCCAACCCATTGTATGTTTGTGTGTGTTGATGGAGGAGAAAAGAAGGAAGAAAATGAAGAAAGGGAGAAGGGAATTCACCTTTGACATAGGATCCTCTCTCTCCACCATGTCTCTCATCAGACCCACTTTCTTCTGCTCCATTTCACTGCTCCATCCACTTTCCTGCTCTTCCTCTCTTGGGTCTTTGCCATCCATCTTTCAGGTGTGAATCACCTATCCCAAACACCGTTCAAAACAACATATATATATATATATATATATATATATATGGGAGAGTGAATCTCCAATCCCTAACAGTACTCAAAACAACATTTGAGAGAGAGAGAGAGAGTAGGACATAGTAGGCAGATAAGCGTTAACTGTCTTCATCGTCATTGAATTTCCATCTAACATGAGAGAGAGTGAGAAAGGCATGACCTCATGCACCATTCGCGTGGAGTCTCGATCCAATGAAATTCTTTACCCACCTCTGAAGTCTAAAGTCCAAATCCCTTGAAACTACCGTCGTCTCATGTGGTACTGGTTGTAGCCCAAATTATACGGTAGTTAGAGGGTTATTGCCAACAGCAAATTGATCGTCTATGTGATTTTCACCCGAAGTTTAATTACATACTAGCATAGTAGCCCGCCCTCGGTCACTTTTTTTTTTTTTTTTTTAATCTTTTGCAGTGATTATAATTGTCCATTTCTTTATTAGAATTCATGTATATGAGATTTTCAAAGTCTCCAAAAGTTTTTTCCAATTCCAAATCCCTCATTTTTACAGACGATTTGAAATTCCAACAAATGATATAGAAAGTAGAATTTCAAAAATTCAACATGTTTTTTGGGTGGTTGAAATTTGAAACTCTAACGAAAGAAACACAACATTTCAAATACGGCTTAAATGTACATATTTACATATCTAGATGATGGATACAATTGAATTAAACATCCAATCAATAAATAAGTAAAAAAAAAAGAACTTTAGTTAACCACATGCAATCTAACTTTCCATCCAATAAAATATTTGAAATGTGTATATAAACAATAAATACTAAAACTGCATCAGTATGAATTTATAATGTTGTAAAGTTTGATATTGAAAATTTATTTTACAACTTGAGCAGAAGAAATTAATGATAACAAGTCTATTTTTGAAGGAAATTTGAAATGAAAAATGAAGCTCTTCTAGTGCTCGAATGTTGAATCTTTTGTGAGATTATACTTCAAGCCCAAATTATAGTCTAATTAGAGTTATTCCCACCGTCAAATTAACTATATATGTGATTTTCAGCCGAAGTTTAATCACATATTCTCCTCTACACGCGATTAATTTTTATTTTAATTATAGTAGAATTTGTTGATGGCCGCCTTGGATTCCACTGTTGGATATGTACGGTGATGGACTAGATCAGACGATTTTATTGAGGGCTACTGTCAATAATATAAATAATGGGTTTATTTAGTGTGGTAGTTAGAGATTAGATGGAAGTTAATGAGGTGGACCCAATGACATGGATGCCCGCTTCCTTCTTTTAATGTCTTCCATAAACAATGGGGAGCCATCACTGATTGTCTGTCTTCAAGAGGACAGTTGGGAAATTTTCCTAATTGCCATCCTGGTTGTGTCAGGGTGGATAAATGGATAATACACCTGCAGTAAATCAGTTCATGGTAATATATTAAGCTGGAAGATTTTGGGTGATGATGGACAATAATGGAAGAAGAGAACCATAAAATAGGACAATTATTATATGTTATGGTTAAAGCTTGTCGAGCTTCAGATCAACTTATTCTTATATATATTAAAACGAAAGCTATTGAATTTGATTTAACACATTACCTTTCAATTTTAACTCTCACAAGACCCCATACCAACCTATTATCATCTTCATTATTATTTTCTCAAAGAAAATAAAACAAAATGGCATCAAGAAAACAAGTTGAATACAATTTTGTCCCTATCTAGCATGGCATATTTATGATTTGCGATACAATAATCAAAGGGGCATAGAACGAGCCCGCTGTACATGAGAAGGTGCTTGCTATTGCAACATTGATGTTGTGGGGTAAGGTCACATTACCTATGAAATAAAAATAATGATGAAAGGGACCTATTCCTTCTCATTTTGTTTGTGTTCTCATAATCAAGCCCACATGCAATGCAAAAAATAGGTGTTTAGGATAATACCTTGAGATTCACATTATGAATATGCCTAGAAAGAGGCACTTCCTTAACCCTCCGTTTGGGAATGGGTGAAAATGGGGGGGAGGGAAAAAAAGGGGGGAAAGTGGGGGATAAATTTTTTTTGATGGTGTTTGGGAAAAGGGGGAGGGAAAATGGGGGGGATGGGGTGGGGGGAAAAAAGGGTGAAAAAATTTTCCCCCCAAAACAAGGGGGAAAATGGGGGGAAAGGAGGGGAAAATGGACAAAATGACTAAATTGCCCTTTATATGTAAAAGATAATTTTAAAGTTTTTACAAAAGTAAGGACAAAACGGTAACTTTCTCTCTATCTTACAAACAAACAAAATCCTACTTTTTGACTTTTCTTCCCCCTACTTTTTGACTTCCCAAACAAGCGGAGGTAAAATTAATTTTCCCTCCCCTTCCCTTTCCTTCATTTTCCTTCCTCCTCAAATTCCCCCCCCCCCCTTCCCAAAGGAGGGAAGAATGACAAAAATGAGCAAGACAAGGGGAAATTTCGCTATTGTTTATTTCCTTTTGAAAAATTTCATGACAAGACTCAGGTTTTTATGAGTTTTCAAATCAGAACAAAATAAAAAAAGGATGATTCAAAATAGGACTTAAGTTTTCAAAAAGAACATCAAGTAAGAAAACCAGCCCGCCGGCCAATTTCCTCCCCATTTTTTTAAAATCCCCAAAAGGACCTTTTGTCTTTTGAATAAAAAGTCCCAAAGCTAAAAACAACCAAACACTCGTTCCATCCCTTTTTTCTTCTTCCCCTCTATTTCTTCATCTCCACTTCTCCACCAAAGACTTTTGGATAAATGAAACAAAGTCAGAGAGGAAGGAGAGCGACCACCGAGGGCCCATTGGAGAAAATGAGACAAAAACAGAAATAAATGCGAATGTGGAGGGTCACAAGCATGCAGTTGGGTACCTAGATGGACAGTGCCGCTTGCTTGCAGAACCTGAAACCGTCCACGTGCCACCACACGTGTGTAACCAACCTCACAGATGATCTTCTAATAAAAATACATGGTGTGGGTGGGCCCTCTAATTTATCTTTTATATGCTAATTAATACTAATTATTGCTAATTACTAACTAATTATGCTAATTAGGGGTTAATCAGGGTAGCTTTGTGTTAATCTTCTAAGTTGTAGTTAGACCAGCTTAGTTGAGTTAGTGAATGAGTTAGTAGGGTGTCTTGTATAAATCTAGGGTTAATTAGTGTAGGGAGGCCCTTACTAGGGTTTTTAGTAAGCTTTAAGGGGGTTTATGCAAAAGCACCCTTTTCTAGAACCTTCCAGCCCAAAAACCCTAATGCCCCTAACCCTAACCCTAATTCTATGTAACCCTAAAGGCTATTTCAGTCATTAGCCACCCCCCCCCCCAAAGCTATAAAATCAGCACTAATCCCAATGAAACCCTACTACTATTCATCTCATTTTTCTCTCCTTCTTCCTCTCTTATTTCTTCCCTAAGTATTAAGCTACTGTTGTGCTGGGAGAATTGCTTTAAGAGCTTCTATATCATCTTCTTCTTCATTGGGTTGGGATTCTCTCTTCTTCCTCTCTCATTTCTCTACTACCTTCTCTTCAAAGCAAAGGCAAGTGCACCTTACTCTTAACTTAGAATGTATGTCTTATTTCTTGATTTCTGTGGTTTTAGTTCATGTATGTTATTAATCAAGTCCTAGAAATGTACCTGGAGCTTAGTTGTTTGTTGGATGGATTGGACATTGATGGATGGGGGTTTCACCCCCCATTTGGAAGATCAATGGGTCTAAATGAGTGTTGGATTGATGGGCATTTTAGTGGAATTGTGTTTTATTTTGTTTGGACGGAGTTTGGAAGTAATTGGAAATGATTCCGAGGAAAAATGGATTGAAAAGGGTGAGATTTGCAGAAACTGGGTTTCCCAGTTTCCACGTGTACCCGGTCGACCGTGCCCTGCAGGTCGGTCGACCGGCCACACTGCAACTGGGAGAAAACAGGTCCCTGTTAGTTTTCTGCAGACCTGAGATTTTTAGTGTACCCGGTCGACCGGCCTGCAGGGCCAGGTCGACCGGCCACACTGAAATTTGGGAAAAACAGCTCCCAGTTAGCAAAACTCTGCAGAACTGATTTTCAGTATACCAGGACGAGCTGGCCTTGCCCAGGTCAACCCGGTACACACTGTTTTGCAGGAATTGACTGAAAGTTGATTTTTCACCTGAAACTCAAACCCTCTATGTTCAGGTCGACTCAGTACCTAGGATTTGCAGTAGAAAATGTTTTAAGCTGGGACATCAATCTTTCTAGGGTTTTTTGGTGTATGCGGTCAATCACCCAGGCCAGGAGGTTGACCGGACACGCTGGGAACCCTTAGAAACGAAATAAGTCTTCCAGGAAGCCTAACCTAGATTATCCAGTGCACTCGGTTGACCCACCAGGCCAGGAGGTCAACCGAGCACACTACACATCAGGTCCACCTGGGGGTCAATCCCCCAGTGTGCCAGGTCGACCCAGCCCGTGCCAGGTTGACCCAGCACACTGGGAAACCCTGATTTTTCAGTTTTCAACATTTAGGAGTTGTGATCAGTTGTGGGGCCCATTGACCATCCAAATGAACATTTATCAATGTTCTAAGCCCGAGTTAACGGTGTGGCTCAACCTTGACTCGTGGGGACCACTGATTAGGGTTTTGGTTGTAAATCTAAGATGATTTGACCCCTAAGAGTTGTTAATAATGCCCGTAACCTCATAAGCACCAACACAATATCATATGGCATCAATGACTTCGTTTAGAGATCAAATACCGGATATGGACCTGAATCTGAATATGGTCCATTACCTAGGGTTGGACTGTTGTTATTCCCCGTTGATTCTCTTGATTAAAGTTCATACTTCACTTCTATTATTTACTGTCACTCATATATCCTTAGTATAGCTGTTAACTGTTAATTAAATATAAATGGAGGACTAGAACCTAGGATATCTTAGAGGTGACCCGTTAGTATGATTTGAAGAACATTGACCCGTGTCTGTGTCTAGGCGGGCCCTTATTGGGCCTAAGTGAGGAGATGTGTACCTTTAGTTGGAAGAGGTAGTTTATATTGGGATTTTAAGTCATGTTGGATTAGAATGTACTATTTATCAATAGTAATGGATATGTTGCCTCGTTTGGACGGTTTTAGACCAGGCCATGTGTTGATGGGCCTTGGTATGGATCCAACGAGTGGGCTTGAACTTGGAATATAATCCATAAACTGATTGATATACATAGACCTCTTAGAGACTTTGTTAGGACCTTGTTCACGCAAGGCAAAGCCTAGACAGACACAGACCCTTAGAGTTATTCTTGAGTCGGCATAGACATTCACTCGGTTGATTTAAGCTCAGCCTGTGGACTGATCATCCCCGGTAGGAGCTATTGTGAGAGTTGAGAAGCTATCATGATGAGCTATGATGTTAAGACGGACGGTGTGATACCGTGTCCGGTCTTGAGTGATGAGTGTGATGAGATGATGAGTGATTTGCAGGATTAGTAATTCCCAGCACTGGTGAGATTTCCCCGCCGCAACTGTGTTCAGTATGGGAGGGCCGCGGCATAATATCCCGCGGTATTTCAGCTCGTGTGAATGTGCCATTTTGTAGTAGATTAGATGTTTATATTATCCTGATTCCTTATGATTATACTGCTCAACTGCCTAGTTCATTTATCTTGTTATTCTTTAATTTATCTATCCGTCTCTATTCATTTGATATATATGTCCTATGTTATTAGTATGCTGTGACTTGTCAGATCTTTTAGATCTGACCCATCTTTGGTGCTTAGGCCTTGACCCCGAGATCCCAGAGGATGCGCTTGCGCTAGTAGAGGCGCCGATTGTCGGAGACTACGGATGGGGCCCGGCCGACCTGGATGTCGAGCCGGAGGACGGAGATGAGTTACCTGGGTTTTGAGGGCACTTACTTATTTTGGGTTTTGAGAGAATTTTGTAGGTGAGCGGGGTAGTTATGAAAAATGTATTAACTTTTGATTAACAACTGATACTTTTAACTAGACTGTAGTTCTGTTCACACTTTACTTATATATATTGATATCAAATGCTTCCGCTTTATTTATTATGCTTACGCACATTTAACCATTGAGTTTATATTGGTCAAAAGTTTTAAATTGGACCTCACTGCGGGCCTACGATCTTGGAAGTTCTCGGATTTTCAGGGAAGTAGCGCCAACTTCGGGTATTCGAACGACTTTATCGGTATCCGGAATTGGGGCGTTACACATGGAATCTTGATGATACAGTAATACTACAATAATCTCAATAGAGGAAGTTGACATAGAAGAGCTTAATCGATGGGTACAATCGATGGTGATTACCACAAACTGGCCATGAGATTACATAAAGAGATAAGACAGACCACTTGATGTAACTCTGTATGCTTAACCTTTCTAACAAACTATATACATATTCTTAGGGCTGAAAGTGGGCCGGGCTGTCCGCGTTATAGGCTCGGCCCGAACTCGGCTCAAAAGACAAAAGAGCCGAGTTAGGGCCTACTAGGAGGCCCGTTTTCTTAAAAGGGCCGAGCTCGGGCTTGATGAAGCCCGGCTCGTAAGCCCTAGGGCCTATATATATATTAATACATATATTATATATATGTACACTATACAATATATAATACATATATGATATAACATAATCCATAAATCATAAACCTTATTGTTAATCAATATAATTAATCTCTAAACCCTAACACTAAATAATCCATAAATCTTAAACCTAAGCAGTAAGTCATAGGGCCTACATATATTAATCCATATATTATATATATGTGTACACTAGTATATAATACTTATATGAATCTATGATACTAAATAATCCATAAATCCTAAACCTTAGTTTTAATCAAATATAAATAATCCCTAAACCCTAAACACTAAACCCTAAGCACTAAATAATCCATAAACCCTAAACCTAAGCACTAAACCTTAAATCCTATTTTTAATCCAATATAAATAATCCCTAAACAACCTTGAGGATGCATGTATATTAATGGTCTGGAAGACATTTTTTTAAATCTTGTTAACTCTGGAACAACCTTTCCTTTGTTGTTATTGTTATTTATTAACAAGGCTCTATTGTTGTTGTTATAGATGATGCTGGAGACTTTATTTTATGATGCTAGCCGAATACTTTATTTTATTCTATGATGCTATTGGAGTTTAATTTGATTTGTATTATTGTTGGAGTTTGATAATGCTCATCTATATTAACATTGAACTATTATGGAGTGTTGAAATTGAACTCCCTTTGCTTTTATGGAGTCTTTCTTATTTTAGTTAATTTTATTGCTGCAATCCAAATTATGGGAATGAGAATATGGGATGAATGCATGCATTTGACCATTTTTTGTTTCCGGTTTGCATATGTAGATTTCTTTGAATTCCTACAGGATTTTTTTTTTCCTAAAAATATTTCCTTTTAGCTAGTGTTATATAATTAGCCGGGCTCAAAGGGCCGGCCCTAGGGCCTCATAACTTAATAAGAGCCAAGCCCGAGCAAGGGTTTTTGAGGCCCTCTCGAGCGCGGGCCGAGTTAGGGCCTACTGAAAAACACTAGGGCTGAGCCGGGCTTTCCGGCCCACTTTCATCCCAGTTCTTTCTCTTTAAAGATGGACTAGAAAAACAAGCACGGGCGAATAATCGTAATATTAAAATTTATATAAAAAAAAAACTTTATGACCAGTTTCTTTAAAATTAAATGCAAAAGGTTTTAGTCTGGGAGAGAGGGAAAAAAAGTCCATAAAAATTCAATACCTACTACCACAAAAGTTGAAACTAAAAAGAGGAAAAAAAGAAACTCACAATCTATGAAAACCATACAAATACAAACCATAAAAATATTACAAATCTGTAGAAATTTTAAAATGATGATTCTTTTATATAAATCATATTAAAGTGATATAATTAAAATTGCTCAAATAAAATATGATGAACTCAAAAGTAAATGAATTAAAGAAGGTTTACCTCTCAAATTAAAACGTTTAATAATTACACAAATTGTCTCAAGATGCTCACATATTGAAATGGGATGAACATTTATTTAAACTAAGCATGCAAATGAGACCTGAGATGGTACTAAAAAGAGACACAATGAAACAAAAGAATTATTGAAGTTGCTCTAATAAAATACAATGAACTTAAAAAGTGAATGAATAGAAAAAATGAAAGTTCTCTGGTTGACATAGAGAAATAGAATTATATTGGAGAAAATAGAAAATGATGATAATAGGAATAAGCTTAATTCTTTATTTAGATGGACCAATATTATTGGAGATTCTTTTTTACCATCAATTCCGCATTCTTAAAAAAAGGTGTACAATCAAAATTAATAGATTAAAAACAAACCAGACAACCTAGAACCGACAGTGGATTAAATAAAAAAGACTAAGGATTAAATAAACCAGATAACCCAGAAATCAGCATTTCACATTAAAAAGAAAAAGAAAAAGAATCATATAATCAGAACAAACAAAAACACTTGAAATTCCTTAGATTAGTGACACTTAGACACTGTGACCCATTAACACTCAAATGCTATTGCCTTGATAGAAATATGATGATATTGAGAGTTTCTTAATAGACAAAAGGCATGATGGACAGTCCAAATCACATAAAAAATGTTATTTGGAAAACTCCAATATTTTTTATTTTTTTATTAGAGAATCAATTTGATTGTGGAAATAACCCGAAATGAGGTGAAAATTTGAAGTATCCCATAAATAGCAAGGATGTTTGTCTTAATAATTGTGATTTTTAATAGATGGGGTCTATCGTAGTGTTCCACTCCATTTACATCATAATTTATAAAAGTTAAAGCCACAAAAAAAAAAACCCCAAACTCCACCCTTTCTCCCTCAGCAACCGTGCATAGTAGCACATCAATTATATGGAAAGCTTCCCGCCTCCTCTTTAGCTCGACGCTGTTGTCGCGGGTTTTTCTTTTTTCAATAATATTATCATTTTCTTTTTAATTATGAAACTTATTATTTTTGTTGATCAATTCTATATATTATATATTCATTTGAGTTTAGTTTTATTGTAAAATGGTGGTCATAGAAAATTAATGACTATATAGGAAATCATATAAAATAGTTATTTCATCAAAAGTTTGATTAGGTATGCTTAAAGTACAATGCATAAGTATGAAAATAATAACAACAATATCCCAATGTAGGGTTAGGTCAATATCCTAAAAATATAGTTATTTTTATAAATACCTCGTAGATAAACTCCATCTCCATGTCAATATTCCAAAGTGGGGCCGGGTCCCTTCCTCATTAACTAATTTTAAGTTTTTGTTAATAACTATTAACAAAAAGATGATTTGTGGTGTAGTGGTAGGGTGACCCCTTTAAAATTCATATTGTCAATCTTGGCACATACACATACCATGGTTAATTTTTACTATGTCATTAAAAAGACCTAATTTACCCCTTCACTTCATATATTATAATAGTGGTTGGGAAAAAACCCTCAAAAAAATTTCAATTCTAACATTGAGAGAAGCCACGTTAGCTTCTTGTGGTCCATTTGTGGATATGTCATTTCAAGAATATATAATATATGCATTTTTAATAAAATGTGCTTCTTGGCCTAATTTGTCTCTTGGGCCATATGTGTCTTTTCAATAAAAAAGTCTATTGGGCCATTTGTGTGGATCTAACCTAATTCAAATGGATGCCTTCCAACTCTATAAATTAAGATTATTTTAAAAGTTTTTATTTAGTTTTCAAAATGAGCTAAAATGCATATTAAGGGAAGAAAGATTTGGTTTTCATAATTTTCTGGTTCATTTGAATTTATTAATTATTCTGTTATAAATAGATTTCTATGAAAGGGATATTAATTTTAATATATTCGCACGAGACTTAACCCGTGCGATGCACAGGGACTTCATGCTAGTAGAGAATAAAACAAAAACATGCATCACAGGAAAGGACACCTATTAGTATAATGGAGTTGGGAATGGTCGGTTAGTGGAATGTGTAAAGTGGAAATTGGGCTTGAAGGAGTGATGCATACATGGATCAGATTGGTGCAATTTAAATCAAATCCGTCATCAATTCTTTACCTATGGATTGATGGATTTGGAATCCGTGCCCGTTAAAAACCGATCCGATCAGATCCCAATAGGGTTTCATTTGTTATACTTATATATAAAAGTGAATTACATTTGACCCCTTAAGTTTTTTCTTCTATTATATTTAGACCTCTTAACTTATATTTAAACCCCTTAAGTTTATTTATTTATTTATATTTAATGTCAACGGATCGGATCGGATTGAATAAGTGGATTGAGAGTGAAATCCATCACCAATCAATTGCTAACCGATTACAAGATTTTCAATCCATCACCAATCCGTTTACCTTCGGTGATCTGATCTGATCGGTTTTACGGATCGACAGTTTTTTTATGCACCCCTAGATGCATGCGTTGGGACTAAACAAGGACCTATCGTGCCGTTTCCCTTCTCATTAATACTGATACATACTCCAATGATTTTTATGTTACAGTACCGATGAGAAAGAGGAAAAGAGAGTTCCAGGTGGAGAACAGAAAGTGGGAGGGGAAGCAGAAGAAAGAGGGAGGAGAGAGGAAATGATCGCCAACAGTTGGGTCATGGTGAAAGACGAGGTGGGGGTGAAAGAATGGGAGGGAAGAAGAAGAATGGGAAGGAAGGAACCCGTGTTAGTTTTTTTTTTTTTTTTTCTTTCTTTGGGTTTATTTCATTCAAAAAATGAGGGTACTTCGGGAGTTTTGAACGAAATACATAGATAAGAAGGGAATTTCTACTGGCACACAGATTTAAACTTTTCCCGCACAAATCTCTCTACACACATTCTTATAATTTAAAAATTACATTAATTCTTTTCACACACACCAAAATTTCCTAAACTATCAATCCCTCCATTTCCCTATTTCTTCCCACACACATCCTCATCCCTTTCTCCACATCACCGGCGACTTGGTTTCTCCGGTGTTCCCAGTCCTCTCCACCATCTCCTCTTCCAAAGGTAAATGAATCCCTCCAACATTACCATTTATTCTTCTTCCCTATCTTTTCTTTACCATTTTTTCCATCTTAGATTACCTTTTTTTCAATGAAAACTTGTTATGGGGATAGATTCTCATTCA
Organism: Cinnamomum chago; assembly: GCA_038049695.1. Classification (NCBI taxonomy): domain Eukaryota; kingdom Viridiplantae; phylum Streptophyta; class Magnoliopsida; order Laurales; family Lauraceae; genus Cinnamomum; species Cinnamomum chago. The sequence continues at coordinate 79,258,792 of CP142452.1, forward strand.
ATGTAAGTTTTTACAAACAATGTTAGGGCATGTTTGTTAACACTTTTCCTCTTTTTCCGCGGAAAACCCATTTTTCCGATGTTTTGTGCGGAACAATTACGCAGAAATGTTTTCCTGCATCGTCAACATTTTCCTTGATAATTGTGAAAATGGATTTCCCATGGGGGGTATGGGAAATAGATTTCCTCGAAAAACTTCTCCCTCTTGTTCATTTCAACCCAAAAACCCTATAACTCTATCCTTTTTTTATTTCTTTATATAAATTATTATTTAATGTTAAATAAATAATATACATGTTATTTTTCTTTAAAAAATTATATCACAAAATAAGAAATTTTGATTTTCTATAAGGAATCCATAGCTGAACTAAACAACATCTGCACCAATTTAATGAGGAAACTCCTTTTGCACCAAACATGAATTTCTAAATTCTACGGAAATCCTTTTCCGAGGTTTTCATTTATATGGAATTTGCTGACGTAGCAATTTCCTCTTTCCACGGAAAGGGTGTGTACACAAACGTGCTCTTAGTGTTTTTTCATACATTTGAGTTGCATTTTATCAATCATCATAAGGGTTTTTAACCCAGAAATCGCGACTTTGTTCAATATTTGAGTGACCGAACATATTGCAGGTGTTCGGACCTTTACGACCGAACAGATGACATATGTTTGGAACTATAGGTCTGAATAGATGCATTATGTTCGGAACTATACATCCAAACATATGCCATCTGTTCAGCCCTGAAAGACTGTACATTTCGGAAACCTACAACTTGTTAGAGGCGACTAAAACCTAACCTTTCTACCGCTATTTTGATTTAAAAGCACCATTTGATTGTTATTTTCTTACTTCATTGCACTAGAAAATGGAGGAATGTGAGTGAATATGAATTGCCCAAGGAAGATGGAGAAAGTGGAGAGTGAGATGGGTGAGAGAAAAAGAAGATGAGCTTGTGTGAAAAGAGAATGATTTTTGAGTTTTTGTAGGACAATGGATACTTTGGTCATTTCATGAAAGGGTAAGAATGTAATTAAAAAAAGAAGATAAATTCCTTGTGTGTGAAAAGTAAAATTTTGTGTGCCAATAGGAACACTCAGATAGGAAACTGGCCAGCAGTTTGGTTTTTTCACCGGATGTCCTGATTTGAAAGCATTTTGGAAAACTTAAATCGTGTTTTGAAATCCCCTCTTTATTTTGTCCTGATTTGAAAACTTACGAAAACTTGAGCCCTGTTTTGAGGTCCAATGCTGGGCCGATTTTCAAGCAGACACAACACAGACACAGTTACGAGAATTTGGAAATTTCAACTTCGCTGCTATGTACTTCTGGTCATGAATCACTCCTACCTCTCAATGATTACTTTGATCAAAACCTTCATAACCACTAAAAAGTCTACACAAATTCATTCAGAGTTTGGAATCAATTGATCAATCAATAATCTTAATCCAATCACTGGACAACACAAAAGTTGCAAACTTGTTTTACAGGCAAAAAAAAAAAAAAAAAAAAAGAGTCGGAGAGTGCAGGAACCAAACACGCCAAACTCTAAAACCCAAAAACTTACAGGTAATTCTGCAGAAGTTTCATGTGAGGCGAGCAACCAAGCTTCTGCCCATTTTGAAATCTACAATTTGTTATACATTTTTTTATCAAATGCATTACACCATTTCAAAAACATTTGCTGTGAATGCAATAAGCTATAGCCCTTCCAAATCCAACACTTACAAAGACCAAAAGCTACTGGGGTATCCCAGACATACAATCAAATGACAACCGTAAAAAATTTGAAATGGGCTGAAACTAACATTCAGACATATCCTATCAGTATATGATCAAATGATTATCCTATCCGCTAAACCCTCTCTTCTTTAGAGGTGTGATCATCAATCGATAAAGTTTGACACCTCGAACAGTCCCCAGTTCAGACTTAAGATCAACTTCTCAACTAGAAGAAAAACAGGAAAAAGCCTATAACACAACTGCAGGAATTGTCAGCCACCAGCTTCCATGCCACAGAGAGTTGCAGTTCGGCAACTGAATCAAGTTCCCAATCCTGTTCAACAGGAGGTATACCACAAAAAAAAAGGTCTGCAGAAAGCTGCAAATTTCCTTCTCAAACAGACCCATCCAAAGTGACGGTCTCTGTGGGCCAAACCCAAATGGAAAGGAACTATTTCAATATTAGCCTCCATATCTTACTCGTGTATATTACCAATGACCAGACAGTGAGCCCAGCTGAGACATAAAGTAGAACTACACCGGAAGCAGCTAGAACACCTGGCCCTGATAGACTGTAAAGTTCACAAGATCTACAGATAAGTAATAAATAGATACCATTCAAACAAAAAGAAGGAAGAAGTAATAATTAGATGATCAAATAAAAAGTCCAGAATGAAGTGTAGGAACTGGGAAGATGATGGGGAACCTGCTGTCTCTGGTAGCCAGGAGGATGGTAAGTGCAGTCATTTGTGTTGTGGTCTTCCATTTCCCTAAATTGTTCACAGCAACAGCCTGCATCATTTATGATGTATATTATTATAACATCTTGGAAGGTTTCCAAGAAAACAATGAGGAACAGTAAGGCAGTCAAAACTCAAAAAGAGTGATTGGAAGGAAAGAAACCTCAAGAACTTTACTATCCTGAGATGCAGCCCATTCTCTAACTGCTGACATTGTTATCTGTAGAGAAGATGCCATACTCAAAGTAAATATTATAAACCAAGTCAAAGCAGACAGTAAATCTGGAAAGCAGACTTAATCTTAAAGTCGGATGGACCAACAAGCCTGGTCTTTCGAATTCAATTAACATTGGTCTTTAATTGGAATTCAATATTGAAAACGAGTACCAAACTTCCTGAAAATGAATACACTGCATTGACTATCACACCTTCGCTCTGAAGAGTGTCCTAAATCGTATTTCATTCCTGCAAGTGATTATTCTCAATCCTTTCATGAACAGAATAACACTGTTACAAGAGTTTTTTTTTGGGCTGTGTGGATGTAGCGATTATTTGCAAATAAATTTATTTCTTATAAAGAATTATTAGTAAATACAACTATATTTGGTTCATTCAAATAAAATTGTAGATTATTTTAAATAAATAAGTGAATTATTTGCCAAAACAGAATGTCTACTAAAAAGCTATGATGCCCAGATTTGACATGTATACGATAGGGACGCGCCATGGATACGATAGGGATACCAATTCAACACAAAAAATGAAGTATCAGAGAAGTTACAACACGATGCGTTATCCATTTATCAGTGTATGCCTTCTTTTTTTTTTTTCTTTTTTTTTTCTTTTTTTGATTGGTAACGACATGTTATATTAAGGGAAACTAGAATGATACAAAAGGCCCCAATAGAGGGAAAGGGCAGAAGGTATAAGAGTAATATACCAGGGAGAAACACATAAAAAACAACAAACACCAAGGAGAACAACAACAAACTACATGGTAAGAGCTACCAAATTACAAGACCTATCCACCCCTTGCTTAGCTAGCGAATTTGCGAAACTGTCGGCCGCCCTCCAAACATGATGAAAATACACTTGCAATGAAGATGATAAAGAGCTCTAATCTCGTTCAAATAAAACCGAAATCTCCAAGGAGGCACCACTGAGGATGTCACCCATGAAATGGCATTAAAAGAATCACTTTCCACCACTAACCTTAATTGAAAAGATAAGGAGAGATACATCCGAATAGCATGTAAGATGGCTAAAATCTCCACCTCATTGGACTCCATACATCCCACATGATTGGAAAACATTGCCAACACAAATCATTCACAATTTTGAAGCACTCCACTGATACCCGCTAGTCTAGGCTTTCTCCTTGTCTAAATTTTAACTCACTATGGAGGAGCCCAAAATAGCTGCTTTTTTTTTTACGTTGTTAGCCCCACAACACCCTCTACCCTTAGATTGTTGAATTCACTTTTGAAGGAAGCCCACTTGGCAATTCGCACCACTACCAACTAAGATATATCTTCCACTAACGATGAGGAACCATTGAAAACTCTTATCATTCCTCTCCTTCCATATCGACCATAAGATAGCAAAAAGGATAAGTCTCCAAAGAATCAATCTACACCCAGAGAAAGAAGAATATCTTCATGCTTCAATTGTCCCCGCCAACGACCCCGGGCTCCTCCATAAAACACCACACCTCCGTAAGTTAGTGAAAGGGATAAGTCTCCAAAGAATCAATCTACACCCAGAGAAAGAAAAATCTTCACGCTTCAATCGTTCCCACCAACGACCCCGAGCTGCTCCATAAAACACCACACCTCCGAAGAAGACTACACCATATGGAATGACAGAACTTGAAATGGATAAATAGATGGTCAATTGACTCCATCTCCTTCCCACACAGAACACAAATCTGAAATAGTCCCCTAAGCCAACCCTCTCCTCCTAAGATTGTCTGCCGTTGAGATCTTTCCCGAGACTGCAAGCCAAGCAAAGGCCTCCACTCCAGGAGGAGCCAAGCCTATCCACACATGTGAAGCCGGAACTCTACCAGCAGTGGGGCCCTCCAACTCCCTGTACAAAGACCTACAAGAAAACAAAACAGAAGGGCAAGGCTTCCAAATACGAGAGTCAGCTAGATCCTTGCAAATAAAAACTTCATAAAGAAGACTAATCATTGACTCATACTCCCAACTCCTCATATTGTGACACAAGGCCCTTCTAAAAGACATGGCCCAAGATACCCCTTTCACCCATAAAACAATATTTAACTAACACCCACTTATTTCCCACCAACCTAAACAACCTCGGAAAAGATGAAGCCAAGGTTCCCACCCCCACCCAAGTCTATGCATCATAGACTAAAAGTTTTTTTTTTTTTTTGCCTTTTCTTTCTCAAATGGTAGCTATATTTACTAAGCAACACCAACGAATGTGTGATGAGGTCAAACATCATTCAAAAGATCTGTGCGAAATGCACCATCTTTAGGCAGTCTATCAGCCAACTTAATAGATTCTCTAAAGGCATTATTAACCGGCACAAGTCTGGTTCAGGATTGAGGCCTCAATCTATCAGACAACTGGCCCAACCCAATATATTGCCTAGAAGTATTCTTACACAAAAGGCTATTGGTACAATTTGAGGCCTTGGAGTTGCACATCGGTCTCTTCAACGCGCTATAGATCGTTTGGAATCGTACTAGGAGGTAGAGATGTAATAGTGCTAGGAGGCAGAGATGGAGCCAACCAGGCATATAACAAAAAAACTGAACTATATCATTAATTTGATCAAAATATACATAAAAAAAACTTTCGTTTCTAAGTTGAAACTTGACAGGATTTGGCAGTCTAATTTAAAATAGAATTTGGCAATCCTAATCTTTATAGAAGGAAAAAAAAAAAAAAAAAAAAAGCAAGGAGACTCAATTGACCAACTTCCTTTGAACATGCAGACTACTTGGTACTTAACAGTTCACACTCATATTAACTTAGGACCCTAATGAGATTCTCTTATCTAAGGACTCCCCTAACAATTAGGAGCAGCGAGAAACCCCTACCGAACAGGTATGTCCATTCATAAAAATATAAGAACTGCCTCTTAAAAATCTGACATATGAACAACTTCCTACATATCAGTCACATATAAGGTGAATAATCCTCGAAATCAACTGATATGTGGGAACCAGTGGTTGACTTGAAGCAGAACAGATAATCAACTGATTAGAGGTATATCATAATGCCCCTACAAGTAAATCATTTTATAATGTCATAACATCAGACTACATATCCATATCATATATTGCTCAACTCAATTTGATGGACAATGTAATCCATGGGTTAACCATACAAATATTGCAACACATAGCAGTGAGAAAAAGTGACTATGTTTTGAAAAGAAAGAAAAAGGAGTGGTTATAATCTATGCAGAGTGAATTATTATAGGAAAATCACCTCTCTGCCAATGATAGCAATCGAAGGTACAGTCAATAGCCATGGTACTTGTCCAAATACAGCAATCTCCAAAGGTCTGGTGCATAATAACACCAATGTTGCAGCCACCATAAGCTACATTCAGCGAGTATAAGAATCAAATAAAACTCAAAACCATTGCAGTAAATTGAAATAAGTGCCCTCCCTTTGTTTCCTTTAAAACCCAAAACCATGTGCCCACTCACTCACAAGCAGCCCGACAAATAAATAAATAAATAGTTTGAAAAAAGAAGAAGAAGAAAACCAAACCTTATCTGCTACAGGATCCAAAAATGCACCAAAGGCTGTGCCTAACCTCATCTGCTATGAAAGGAACTAATTAGCACTAAGTACTAAATTATGAGATTTTTTAACTTGAAAAAAAAAGCAGCAAAGTGTACATCAATCAGGGTATAGTGTGATGGCCATCTCCCCCATCAGATGATCTTACTAACAATGGTGGCTCACAAATGAACAATTACAAGTTCAGAGCTAATGGAGAATACTGAACATTTAATGAAGGAAAATTTCAATAGAGTGGATCTCCAAAGAGGAAGAAGTTCATAAGAACAGTTTCTCGGACCAAACAATTAGTTCAATTGAACATTTAAAATATCAATTTAAGACACAAAATGTCCCTCCTCTAAGACGCACGGAAGCTGCATACCTTTCGAGCAATGTATCCATCAAGCCAATCTGTAATTGCTGCCACTATAAATATACTTGTTGTGGCTGTTGTTGCCCACCAACTATTCATGTAAAATGCTAGTGAGCAAAATTAACAAGTTAGCTTAACAATGGAATGGAACTAAAGATGAGATCAAATTGCTGATTGAAAACACACAGATTTTTTCACATCCTTGTCATACTCATAAATTATCTAAGCATTAACTGTATTTCTGAAAATGCTAAGTAATATGCAACTACTCTTGTTCAAAAGCACAGAACAAGGTAAGTACGAGAAGATTCATAAACTATACATTATTATCTTTTCACACGTTCTGGCCTTATAAAAACCAGATGCATTTTTTATACGAGTTGAATAGCTAAAGGTCTGCTGGACTGTATTCCATTACACTTTGGTTCCTTTATTAAATAAAATAACACCGAAGGGATTGTTTCTCTTTTACCCATGGGATATCAAGATGAGATTTACATAGTTAAAATTTGCATATACAAATTTACATATGTAAAAACGTGCGAAACAGAATACCATGTTTGTTTGGAAGCACCATTTTCACATGAATAAACATTATAATTCAGATCACATATAATAAAATCTTCATATATCTCAAAATCTATGAATGTTTAAGACAAGAAACAAAATGTTTTGAGGTTTAATGGGCCAATAAAAAAAAATTTAAAGTTCAGATTAAAATTTTAGGGCCCACAAGAGTCGCAAATAAATAAAATTGGCGAAGGGATTTGATACCACGAACTGTCCCAGGCATTCTTTGTCCAGATGCCCGTTGTACCAGCGCCTTCTTAACCAAAAAGATATGTAATTGTTCCACACCTTTTTAGGTGTGAAGATTCTCCTACGAAAATGGAGTCATGTATGCATGTGATGCGTAAATGAGTGCAAACAAACATGACCATGCATAATTGTTACACATGTGGAATATTTACATATGTAAATGAGTGCAAACAATCATTTAAAGTTTGTTGAGGTAGAGTTGTCCCTGACAATTTCTATAGGATGGATTTTAAGAACGAAGTAGTTGATTTTTATTTGGTGTTGACGAGTGTCTTCAACAACTATGCCATTTGTTGTAACTGTCGGTCCTAAGCTCGGATAATGGAAGGGTGTTTCAGGTAGGCTAACAGCTAGCGTAAAACTTTTGTCACAGCCCTAACATGAATTCTAACCAAAGACGGAATTCATGAAGCGGACCCCAACAAAGTTGGAAAGCTTTGATGATGATGTCTTCAATAAGGTACTTATTTCTATGGATTAAACAGATTAAGGAAAAGAAAAATAAGTAAATGAAAGAATTTAGAAAAGCTCTTGATTGGCTCTTATGCAAAGTTCTTACTTAAAGGACATCCAACCCTACATTTGAACTTAGCACTCTCAAGAGTTCGAAAATTTTGTTTCATGGCAAAGGCTGAAAATCATTACCACTGACCATCTCCAAAACAAGATGCACACTTTTAGGGGGAAAAAAAAACAGTGACATATCTGCTACATAGCAGAATATATGGTCCAACATGATCTCTTACATTAGGACTGGGCACGTTATTGGGAGCAGGTCCTTTCGCTTTCTGAAGTCTTTCCAGTTTCTAGTGACAAACAAAACTATGAGGAAGAAAACCTATGGAGTGAGGTTATGAAAAAAAAAAAAAAACAAAATACATTGTGGTTGGGAGTTAGGACTTGAGGTGTATATTAAATTCAAGAAATTTGAGGTCAAGTGCTTGAGCGTTTATTAGTTGTTCAAGAACATCTTAAGGTTCAAAACAGAGAGGTTCAAAACAGAGAGTTAGCATCAGGCTAGGTTATGGGAAGACATTTGGCAAGGTAAATATTTCCTATTGGTTAAGAATCCTTTCATGTGGTTTCACATTAGTGTACAAGAAAGGGGGTTAACTTGAATGGGTCACAGGGTAGTGGTGGCAGGTGGGACCTAAATTTAGATGGAAACTGAGCAAGAGAATGTTAGAGTTCAGTGTTAGTTGTTCCACAGTATGGGAGTGGCTGAGCCAAAGGATCTTAGATACTCTTAGTGCATGGCAATGAGACAATAGTAGGCTCACTGTTAGGCATCTCTAGGTGTTTTCATAAATCAAGTATGTAAATCCTCATAAATCCAATGCTCCATCTCAAACAATGAAAATCAAACCATAACAAATGAATAAGTAGCTCCACCATGAAAAAAAAAAAAAGACCCAAATTCAATACCTCAAACCAAAAGAACAACAGTAATAAAAAAAATCAGACTCAGTTCTCCACAAATAAACTAAACCAAAAAACCCCAAATCCAGAAATCCACAATTCAATCCAAATAACAAAAATCTCCAAAGAACAACACCACCCCACATCACGTTCTCAATCAAAATCAACACCAAACCAAAATCTTGCAAAGAAAGCAACATCTAGTAACCTACTAGTAACCAGTAGAGGGACGGCCGCGACGCGGCCCACTGTGAGCACCGTAGGCAACGTCAGCAGCCTCTCCGCCACCCGATCCTCTCCAACCCCTCCTCCCTCGCAATTCCTCCAATTGGGGTCCTCAGACCCCACCTCCCCCGCCCCAAGATCTCTCCTTTCGCCGGAATTCCTGCCCAGTTCCTTCTCCGCCGCTGCAGCAGCTCCGAAACGGGCGGTCGGGACCGAGCTTCGGCCAACCGGCGCTCTCTCTCCGTTCTTGCCTCTGCGCGGGACCACCCAAGTATCCATGGCCCGCGGGGTTATACTATTCGTGATGTTGCTGTTGTTGGCGATGCTAGTGGTGGGAGGAGGGGCGATGGTTCTTATCGTGCGCACGCCGGCGCATGATAGAGTGCTGCGCGGGGGGATTGAGGAAAGTGAAGAGAGAAAGAGGGAGGGTGGCTTTTTAAGGAGGGACATGGTAAGGGGATGCATCGTGCGTATGTTAGAGAATGGGGGTTTTTTATGCGTTAACCTGCGCCATAAATGGAAAGCGGAAAGAAGGGTTTGCAGGAGGAGGAGATCATTTTTTGGAGGGAGGAGAGAATGGATGAATGCAGTTGGGGTTTTCTTTTCCTTTTATAAAGAGTTAGCAGTTTTGGATCTTCTAAATCTGGCATGACTCATGAGAGAAACCTATGGCATGCCTGCAACTCATAAGTGGGGCCATTTATTAGTGCTTTTTTTTTCACAAAAAAGCCCCTGTAAGTTCATGTTTTTTCTAAAACATCCCTTCATTTAAACATGAAGGAAGATCAACTCCAAGGTTCCAAACGGGACAGTTCTAGATCTGAATCCTAGTGGACATGAACCCGTTTTTAAATAGTGGTTTAAGTTCCGGATTCGGTTTTGAATTGGAATCTGTTTTGTTGGTTCTGGGCCTGATTTCGATAAGAAAATCCGGTTCTGAATCAGAATTCCCCTAAAAGGCTTGAACTTAATTCCAAAATCGATTTTATTTTATCTTTAGTCTTCATTTTTTCTTAAAATAAGCATAACATTCAACTTATAACATTGCATCAATTTTACAGCGTCTAGCATTATATATAAGAATGCCGAAAAAAAATTGGTTTTAAAGTACAAATTGCAATATCAAATACTCATATGCCGGGTTTTGAGTCCATGTATTGGAATTTATATGGATCCGGAACATGATTCGTTTATCAATCAGAACATAAATTAGGTTCAAGACCTGAACCCGTCTATAAATCAGAACCTAAAATAGGTTTCACGCTTAGTTTTTGTGGGTCGGAACTTTCAAGTAATCGGATACTCGTTTACAACCCTAGCTGGAGCAACATTTTACGTAATTTTACTAGCCATGTTCTTTTCAAATAAGGCACCTAAAGATTTTTATTTGATGCCTTTGATGATTAATAACCATTCCAAAAAAGGATGAATGCAAGGTTAGAGAGGTCCGTACTTTTCCAAACAAGGAACCTTTTAGTTTTGAAGGGACTTCTAGCTGGCCCACAACTTCTTGCTGGCGAATGCAAATGGGGATCTATACTTCTGACCCTGAAGATGTGTATAATTCCTAGACCCACAACTTAAGCCAAGACACGTGGGGACCCTCAACAAGGCAAAGGGTACTCATTTTCTTGGCACAGTCCTCTCTGCTTGATTATTATTGAGGGTAAGTGGCGAACATTTCATCATCAACGAGAAAAAGAGAAAAACTAAGAGAGTGCCCATTGTAATAATTTGGAAAGCAAAGGTTGACCCTAAGGTAGTAATCGGATCAGTTTCGGTTCTAGCCCACGGTGGATTCAAAATCAAAACCGTCAAAAGAGAATGTGAAACTGAAATAGTTTCAAAATCAATTTCTTTAATTAGGAACCGGAGCCGAAATCAGAACCATATATGAAATGGATTTGGATCCGGATCTAGATATGAAATAATATTAGAAAAAATTGATTTTTAGGAGAGATTATAGAAAATTGAGGTAACATGTCAGGTGTCGGTTCCACGGGTCCGAACTAATATAGAATCAGATTTGGATCAATTTATTTATCTTGCCCAAAATAAAGACCCAACCTAACTTTTAACGGATCAAAAGCTCCAAATAAATGGAGGCCCATTTACCTGCCTAGTTGAACGACAAGGAGACATGAAATTGCTGCGACATTCTTATTTTTCCGGGCTATTTTGGGGGCGGGCCCGGGACCATAGTGCTTTGTGAACTACAACGTAGGAGAGTGGGGACCACAAGAGAATAAAAAGAAACTGTTATAAAAGCTCGTATCGTAGCGGAGAGAAGAGCAAGAGAAGCATTCATATCGGCCGACCTTTAAAACGATCGTCAGGTCAACTCATATGATACTTCGTGCTCCTCCCTTCTAAACGACATCACGATTTCTGTTCGCACGTGCCCCACCTGCAACTTCCCTCCAAATGTCCACAATCCATATCCTCCCGCACATACACCATCCGAAGATAAATATACGATGATGGCGGGGATGATCTAAAAGGAAGGAGAAATCAGTTGCAGAAAGCAAAGGAGAGATTACGAAAATGGCCGCGAAGATGAAGGCTACGATGAATCTCCCCTTTCTCACATTCGAGCACAAACGGTAAGATTTCAATCTCTTTCTCTCTCCCTCTCTCTTCTATTTTCTTCTCTCCACCTGTCCTCTCTCCCGAAACCCTAGCGAACTCTCTCTCTCTAGCAAAAACACCCAATTCTAGGGTTTCAACTCTCTCTCAATCTACCTCGATCCGCTTTTCCTATCAAGATTGGATCTTTATGAGTAATACACGAATTGCTGCATTTGATTATGTTCTTCTCCTTCCCGATCGATCTGTCTTTGTCATTGGTTTTTCAGTCGCCAGAAATCATGCCATAGATGCAAGCCTTTGCCTTTTCCTTGCTCGGGATCTCCGATCTTGATTCCGAGCTGTTCATAGGGATCCGTTGAGATTCGGTTTCAGTTGTGATGTTTTTGATTCGTGCGCGATCTGGATTATATTTGAGGTTCCAGGTGCTATGGATAGTAGGACCAGGATCTATTTTGGATTGTAACTGAATTGGATTTCTATGGCAGTTGAGCACAGGTAAAATGCCGCCAACTGTTGGAAATCAAGGCATGTTCTTGTCTTCAAACTCGTCTAATTTAGGATGGCTAGGTACAAGTGTGTATTGCAATAATCATTAGTTCACTTCAGATTCATTTCAGAGGTAAAAGTTGTAACACTGCCAACGATAAAACAGTCAGCATGTATTCCACCTTGCGATTTTCTGCAACATCTCAGGAAATTGTAGCATCATGATATGAATCTTGATGCATTAGTGTTGTAGTGATGTAGTTGTCCGAATGGCAGAAGGTAGGAGTTATAGCCATTAGTGCAGATTGAGGCAATATTAAAACATTCATGGTGGAGGTGAAGGTTTCAACTTGCAAAAATAAAATGTTCATCATATATTCCATCTTGCTATTTTTCTGCGCATAATGCGTAAAGTTGGAGAAGTGTGAAGTAGTTATTGGGAAATTGAATAATTTTATTTTGAACAGGGATGCGTATGGTTTTGCTGTGCGACCCCAGCATTTGCAGAGGTTTAAGGAATATGCAAGTATTTACAAGGTATGAGAATACTATTTGTCTTCTTTGTTTTGGATGATCTGCGCTTGTTATACCTGTTTTCTTGTATCTTTTCAGGAAGAAGAAGAAGAAAGATCAGAGAGATGGAAGAGTTTCCTTGAAAGGCAGACAGAATCTGCTCAATCGCCTGTTAAAGGCCTTCCAACAGAGGGAGATAATGCAGGATTCGGCATTCGGGGTACGGATCAGGGAGAGGAGAGTATTTCAGGGAAAGACGCAGAAGCGGATGACTCAAGTGCTGGTAAAAGCAATTGTTCTGAAGAAAATGCTTTAGAAAATGAGGCACCCAATTCAAGTAGGGTACGATTTGATGGATCAGAACAAATTACTTTGGATACAGATAATCTGGCAGAAGAAACGAAAACCCGTAAGATTCAGACATGGGCTCAGATACGACCTGCCCTTGGTCCCATTGAGCATGTGATGAGTTTTCGCGTGAAGAAGAGGAGATACCTTTTTAGATATGAGAAAGATGCTAGAAGCGGAGACCATCTTGGGCCAATTGAAGAGACAAGACCTGTTACGGAAGATGAATCTGAGGAAGAGTTTTATGATGCTGATAAATTGGATTCAGTCCAAGAAGTATCTTCCAATGAGAATGCAGATGCCTCCGCATTGCCAAACCCATTGAGAGATGGAGCCTCTCCTGAGGCAGCCATTTTGTGGAACGAAGAGTTGGAGTGTCTTGTTCGTGGAGGAGTGCCGATGGATCTTAGGGGAGAGGTACAGTGATTATTTTTTGGTCAGTAGTACAACTATTATTGTTGAGTTTATCCTTTCTCTTTAAGTGCATTTGTATACGTTTTGGTGTGATTCAAGGTTTGGAATTCTGAGTTTTCATTGGTAGAATGCTGTAAATTGTGTTAAGCAGTAACATGATGGATAGGGCTTAGCGTGGCCTTTGGTTTGTATAAATTGTGCCTCTAAAGCTTAAGATCAAATGCTCAGAATACATATTCCATGTAATGTACAATAAATCAAGCGGTAATCACTCAAGTCAGCAAATTGAATGATTTACAAACCAACATATAATGAAAACCAAGACAATTTACTATAATTTTCTCTGGCCCTTATTTCTCAAGTCTAGATATTGTACAACAGATAAAGCACATGTCTATCAGCTGAATATTAGATCAATATTTATAGGCATCCTGCTCATCCCATTCTTAATGCAGAATAAATTTCAAAGCCACCAAATTATTAAATTTTGGGACTCTTAATTTAATTGGAACCTTTGCGCATTGTATTAACCAATAATTCCTAAAAAAATATGCTTTCCTTTGCGCATTGTTTTTAACCAATAATTCCTAAAGGATATGCTGTCTTGTATTTCAACCTCTCCGTGGAGGATGCATTTCATTGCTAAAGAGATCCAGACTCTCTGCACCTTTCAATGTCCCTCTCATATGTTGAGGGAGGCCATTGCGGTGCCATATTCTTTGGCTAAATCTGGAGCAGATAAAAAAAGAAGCAATTCTCGTCTATTTTGTTTTGCTTGTGTGTTTTTGGGATACATCTTTTAGACCACTTGTTTTATTTGATCTTATGTGTTCCTGCAGCCTGCTTTTAATACAGTGACCTCTACTGTTAAAAAAGAAACCCCGAATTGCTTGTTTGCCCATCGAGATTTTACATCCTATGTGTGGCGCACCTGGCAGAGTGGTCTATGGTGGGGAAGTGGGGATTGAAAGGTCTATTCATGGTTAAGGGGTAGTCCGAAAGTCATCTTGACAGTTAGATCAAAGCAGAGTGGTCTATGGTGGGGAAGTGGGGATTGAAAGGTCTATTCATGGTTAAGGGGTAGTCCGAAAGTCATCTTGATAGTTAGATCAAATGGTGCCCCCATTTAATTCTAGTCTATTTTGTTTTGCTTGTGTGTTGTTGCTATACATCTTTTAGAGCACTTGTATCATTTGATCTTATTCTCATGTGTTCCTGAAGCCTGCTTTTAATACAGTGACCTCTACAGTTAAAAAAGAATCCTGACATGCTTGTTTGTCCAATGGGATTTTACATCCTGTGTGTGCATGCGCATTTGTGTGTGTGTGTGTGTGTGTGAGAGAGAGAGAGAGAGAGAGAGAGAGAGAGAGAGAGAGAGAGAGAGAGAGAGAGAGAGAGAGAGAGAGAGAGAGAGCTACTATTATTTTGGTTGAAAGCTTGTGAGGCGCACCTGGCAGAGTGTTCTATGGCAGGGAAGTGGGGATTGAAAGGTCTTCATGGTTGAGGGGCAGTCCAAAAGTCATCTCGCTAGTAAATCAAATGGTGAAGGTATCAAGCCCAAGCCTCTAGTGTGGGAAAAGGCGCCAAATTTTTTTAAAGGCCAAATTCAATGGGGATAACAGGATATAATCCAATGAGTGTCAATTGCATCTGCTGTCAATTCATGTGTGTGTGGTGGGGGAGGTTGTTGTGTGTTTAGATCATAGGTGGGCTCCACATGGGCTCTCATCCTTCTTAGCCTCGTAGGTGACGTTGTTCATGTGAGATCATATGCATGGGCGGATGGGGGGGGGGGGGAACCCAAATATTTTAGATTTTTCTTTAGATTGGTCATTGGTCTCCCCAAAGATTTTTTTCTTCTCATTGTGGCTCCCCAAAGGCAAATTTCCTGGTTCCGATTTTGCTTATGTGATAATGTGTATTTGAGAATTTTCAAGAGAGAACGTCCTTATTTTTTAAAAAAGGACCTTTTAATGTTATGATGAATTGAAACCTACAGAGACCCAGGCTAATATAAAACATTGGGTAAAAAAAAAAAGGACCTCTCATGGCTTGTCACCCATCTTAGTTCCATAAGCGACATTGTTCATGTGATTTTTGTGTGTGTCTGCTCATGTGATTACATGTGTAGGTGTCTGAGAATTTTCGACAGAGAATTGGCTCATTATTATTATTATTATTATTATTATTATTATTATTATTATTGTGTAAAAAGGAGCTTTTAATGTGGTTCACCTAGAATGATTGGAAACCTACACACCTCAATTTGATACTCTAATATAAAACATTTGGTTCACAAAACAAAACAGTCACATTACCTAAGGGTTAACCATTCATTAGTCATTGGTCTCCACAAAGGGGAACCCAAATATTTTAGATTTTTCTTTAGATTGGTCATTGGTCTCCCCAAAGATTTTTTTCTTCTCATTGTGGCTCCCCAAAGGCAAATTTCCTGGTTCCAATTTTGCTTATGTGATAATGTGTATTTGAGAATTTTCAAGAGAGAACGTCCTTATGTTTTAAAAAAGGACCTTTTAATGTTATGATGAATTGAAACCTACACAGACCCAGGCTAATATAAAACATTGGGTAAAAAAAAAAAGGACCTCTCATGGCTTGTCACCCATCTTAGTTCCATAAGCGACATTGTTCATGTGATTTTTGTGTGTGTCTGCTCATGTGATTACATGTGTAGGTGTCTGAGAATTTTCGACAGAGAATTGGCTCATTATTATTATTATTATTATTATTATTATTATTATTATTATTGTGTAAAAAGGAGCTTTTAATGTGGTTCACCTATAATGATTGGAAACCTACACACCTCAATTTGATACTCTAATATAAAACATTTGGTTCACAAAACAAAACAGTCACATTACCTAAGGGTTAACCATTCAAAAAAAAAAAAAAAAACACATTACCTAAGGGTTGAAACTTTGAGACCCATAGATCATGGGAGTATGACTTGATGACTAATCACAATATAGTGCTACCCACCCCCCCACCAGTCCCTCTCCTCTCTCCACCACGCTCCCTTTTCATTGGCATGCATCCATGTGGCCCCATAAAAAGTAACTTATTTTGGAAAGTAGGGAAGTTTTCCTTGTAAAACCTCTCTCTCTCTCTATATATATATATATAATATGTATGTATGTATAATATTATCAGGGCTTTCTCCTATCAATCTTTGGATTTAACTCCTATTTATTATTCCAACTTGCAATATAAATTATGGATTATAGACTACAACTTGCATGAGTGAGAGGATTTATAGCTCTGATATAGAGTCGCTAAATGGCTTCATACCTATGTAGAAATCAATCTTTTTATGTACACAACCCTAGCAACTGTGGGAATTGATTAGAACTTGCATGAGTGAAAGGATTTAAAGTCCTCGTTTAGAGTTGCTAAGTGCCTACATACCGATGTAGAAATCTGTCTTTTTTATGTACACAACCCTAGCAACTGTGGGAATTGTGGCTATCATCAAAAGACACTATTAGAGTTTTGCTTTGACTATGTTGGCTTATTGTGCCCTTGTTGGCTGGTTGGATCAAACTATAGCCTTAGTTGATGGATACTGCTATAGTTTCAATTGGAATCTTCTCTCTCAACTTCCAACTACAAATTCAATCATTTCGGCCATCGGATAAATCAACGGTCAGTTGGATACCAACTGATGTAGCCAGACCAACCTGTCTTGGAGGATACAGGAATCGGATAAATCCAAATCTCACTTCTCCATGAACCTTTGCCCGAGTAGAAGAGAGAGTGTGATTTAAATAAAAAAAATGCAAAAGACAAGAGTAGCTTACTATTAAAAAAAAAAAAAAAACAAACAAACAAGGATGACGTAGAGTAGTTAGAGCCTCAACTCAAGCTAGCTCAATCAAAACCAAGCTATGACTGACCCATGGTAAAAATCATGAAACTTCCTGTGAAAGAAAGAACAGAAGCAAGATTTCTTAAAAGGTTAACTCCCCATTTTTCCGGCTTCTCCATTCTAATATAAAGTTGTCTTACAGAAAGAATTTATCAGACCCCATCTAATCCTACCATGCATTCTATATTTAGACCAAAGAAATCATCTAAAACCATACGGTAAAGAAAGGAATACAAAAAAATAAAAATAAATTACCACTTCTTATTTAAGCTTTGGGATAATTGATTGCCTTTTTGACCTATTGAAATATTGGCGGACAACGGAGATCATATTATAAATTACAAGCTATGGATGAAAACAAGAAGAAATGATCTGAAATGGGGTGCTTCTCATTGTGATAGGTCATCCCTATTATAACTCATCTTGTGAGAATCTGCAGAAATTGGTTTCCCTTGATTGGGTAAACTGTCGCCAATTACAATTGTATTCTACTAGAATCCTATGGCTTTTGGTACACTAGAGTTACATTGAAATGTGTATCCCTCAGAAACTGATGACTACCCAATTGATTTGATATATATATATATATATATATTTGTGTGTGTGTGTGTGTGGGAGATGCTCACTCTCACCTTAATACGGGAGGCCCTCACAATTAAATGGTTGGCATTGGATATGGATGTGAGGGCCCCCACCTCATCTCTCATAGTAAGGTGAGAGTATCTCTCATAGGAGCATCTCCCTATATATATATAATGTACACCAAGGAACTTCATCTTGGATATTTGTTGTCATGTTGTCCATATCTAATGTGAAAAGTTTCTAAAAAAAAATTGAATTCAAAATTCTTTAATGTGTCTGTTAAGACATAACAACTGATGTTGTATATTAATAGTCCAATGGTTAAGTTCTAAAACCTAGGAATCATAAATTATCTTTAACTTGTGCAATTTTTCTTAATTAACAAATAAGGTTTAGTCCTTGAAGCGATCCTGCTTGCGTATATTTTATCCTCATAGAAGGGATTGAAATGCTATCTATTCTTTGACTCACGGTTGTCAATTCTGTTCCGTTCAAGTTGGTATGGTAGGAATTTCCCATTCCTGTATGCTAGAATGAAACACCTATTGAAAATTCTGGCCACACATTTGGTTAGTTCTAGTTGCTTTTGTTTGCTTCAAGTTGGAACAGGGCCCTTCTGGTCTGTTGCACCGGCTTGCCTTCTTTTGGAGAAAAAAGAAATTTTTTTTTTTTTAAGTTTTCCTTTCTACCCTCCTTTGAGCATTGAAATAAGGCTCATAAGAATCTATTAGCATCCTAAATAGATGAGAGGAAACAAGAGCTTATATATTTACAAACATGCTTTAACCATTCATGCATGTGTGCTTAATTGCTTGTTAATCATCTTATCTAATCTGTGACTTAGATGAATGGCATCTGACATATATGACATAGAGAAGTATCTATTTGCAGTTTAGTTGATGTTACATGATATAAAATATGTTTTTTTTTTTTTTTGAAACTTTCTACTATCTTTTACCTTTATTATTATTATTATTATTATTATTATTATTATTATTCTTTCTCTATCTTGTCTTTTCCGCAAACAGCTGGAATGCTGGAATGTTCCATTTGAGGACTAAACAAGAATGATGATCAGAACAAAATTGACAACTGCGCTCCAACTTGAAAATAAACATGTGAGGTTAGTTTACTTAATAAAACATGCACAAGTAACAGAATGACTGTAGAAATTAAACAAACTGTTAGTAACAGAATTTTTTTATTTCTCATCTCCTGAAAGAAACGGTAGAACGGATTTGCATGCACATATGCTATTTGGCCAAAATATTCAGACTGCACATAAAAAATATATCGTTGAAGTTTTCTGTCTGGGTGCAAAGCATCATCTTTTCCTTTTGTGTTCTGGATTCAGTTATGGCAAGCCTTTGTGGCTGTGCGGACGCGCAGGGTGGAGAGATATTATCAAGATCTGCTAGCTCAAGATGTTAATGGTAGTGAAGTCAAGCAGCATGTTAGTTCCCTGTCCAATGACTCTAGTAAGGAGTCATGTAAAGACTGGCAATGTGCACCTGAGAAATGGAAAAAGCAGATTGAGAAGGTCATTAGATGCATGGACTTTGAACTTAAAAGTTCAATCTTGTCAATTTGTAGGTGCTACCTTGTTCTACATGCTAATTTTTGCCGAGTTTCTCATTAGCCTGACTTATGTTCTTTTGAAGGACTTGCCTCGAACATTCCCAGGACATCCTGCTTTGGATGAGGATGGTAGAAATGCTTTGAGGCGTTTACTTACAGCATATGCTCGACATAATCCCTCTGTGGGGTACTGCCAGGTATTTAATTTGTGATATACTCATGCCATCCATCTGATGCGTTGTTTGATAGTTGAGTCTGGGAACAGATTTCCTTATATATATGTTCCTGTTTGATAGTTGGATTTCATGTGGTGTCTTGGAGGGTTTGTGATAGTGTCCCAACTGTTTTTGTTTTCTTTGATAAAATTATGGTAGCCCGCATTTCTCCTTCATATTGACCCCTTCTTCCATCAATAAGGATGGGGAGATTGATGACGATATCGAACATGGGATAAAAACGGGATGGTTTCTTTTTTATTGACGAATGCCAACAAGATTGAAGGAAAATTTTTAAAGGACAACGATTAGACTAGCTATGACCTATGGAGTAAAATGTTGGCCAATCAAGAAGCAACATATGCACAAAATGGATGTAGCAGAGATGAGAATGTTGAGGTAGATGTGTGGTAAAATAAGGAAGGATAAAATTAGAAATGAGCGCTTTCGAGAGCATTTAGGGGTAACATCAATAGGGGATAAAATTAGAAAAATCCGTTTGAAATGGTTTGGGCATATCCAATGCAGGCCGACAATGATGCCGGTAAGGAAAAATCTGGCTATCCAGGTTGATTGCCCAATTGAGGGGAAGGGGTTGGCCAAAGAGGACATGGATGGAGGTAGTAAAAATAGATATGAAGAAGTGCAACTTATATGAGGATTTAGCTCAAGATAGATTGGAATGGAGAAACATAATTCATGTAGCTGACCCTACCATAGTTGGGACATGGCTATGATGATGATGATCTATCCTTCTTTAGAGAGAGAGAGAGAGAGAGAGAGAGAGAGAGGTCATATCCATTGCATCTTCTCGTTCAATTGAGAATATTTGATTTTCATATATTCTTGATATCTTCTCTTATTAATAGTCCACAATGCATATAGATGGTCAGCAAAGAAATGGGTTGGGTCACAATAAATAAAAAAAAACCCTACAGTGGGATGGCCTATTTAGGAGAACTTTCTTTTTCGTTTTTCTTTTTTAAAATCAGCCATCCATGTCCGGGCACATTATATCAATCGTTCTGATCACTAAACAATGGTCTGTGCTTGAGCAAACTTAATATCATTAATACCTTGTTGATTCTATTGTTAAGCACTGCATATTTTCTCTTATAAGAGAAAGCTATAATGTTACCTTTCAAAATCTAAAGAGGAGAGTTATAATATCATCCATTTCAAACAAAAAAGGAGAGGAGGTTATGTTATCATTTATAATTTGAATGCTTGATTATTGATACTGGTAATGTTTAGATATGAAGTTGGATATCTGTTTAGGAGTTTTGTGATATTAATTTTCTTCTTGTTGGTGATTTTAGGAGTATAAACTAGTATATGGACTAAACTGTAATGTATAGCCAACCAATCTACAGTCCCATAACTGAATTTGTTTGATGTTTCCATTTATAATGAACTTAATAGGATGATACCTGTGAATCTTCCCCCAAACTATTCATTGCTAGTTCGAAGATCCAGTGTATATAGAAACTGGTTCAATGGACAAACTACCTTTTTGTGCAATTTTGTTATTAACAATTGGAAATATATGCATTGTATTAAATTTATTACTATTGAATGAAACACAATGTGCTATTATCTACCTCAGGAAAATGTTGTTAATGAATTTTCTGACTTCCTTTAAAATATGTTATTTTTAACCATGCGATTAGTGTCTTTGGGCTGTTGACTGCTTTAAAATTTTATTTATGAGATTTGATAGTGATGCATTGAGCTTTGAGGCTTCTCACATTCTGTCATAATGATATAATCTATAATAATTTTTTTTAATTACTATAGTCTTTTTCTCGTAACTAATATTTTTATTGATTTTGCTTTTATTGTTTCTTTATTGTCATCTTGTTTTCAATGTAACTGTTAACACTTAAACATTTCCACATTTATTCTATTTTATCTTATAAAAATAGGCCTCACAACATTGATTTACACTGGCATTTTTTTTGGATTCTATGACCTTGCAGGCCATGAATTTCTTTGCAGGATTGTTACTATTGCTGATGCCCGAGGAAAATGCTTTTTGGTATGTTCATACTTTGTAGCTATATTTGTTTGTAACCCTTTCCCAGTGTCGTAATTCTTGAATTGCTTCTTGGAATAATAGTTATATCATTGCATGACGTAGCAAAATTCTTCAGGACTTTGATGGGTATCTTAGATGACTACTTTGATGGCTATTATTCAGAGGAAATGATCGAGTCTCAGGTCGACCAGCTCGTTTTTGATGAGTTAGTGCGTGAGAGATTTCCAAAACTAGGTTTATCTCTTATTCTTTTTATTGTTTTATATGATATATATATATATATATATTATCTTACACATTATGTTGCATATTATCTTTTATTTGCTTCTTGTGCAGTTAATCATCTGGATTACCTGGGAGTGCAAGTGGCATGGGTTACTGGACCTTGGTTCCTATCTATTTTTGTCAACATGCTTCCATGGGAAAGTGGTCAGGTTTTATTATATCATAATTGCTGCTCTATCAGAAAAAAAATTTAAAAATTTCTAATCCTGTTACAAATAATATTGATAAGAAAAAGTTCCACTATAAAAAAAAAGTGTCCTTACATCGCAACCGGGAAAAGAGTTCCCTTTTATTTAAATCCTCTCAATACTTGGTCATTTATGTGATCTTTGTACTTGCATGCATTCAAAGATCTGTAGTGTAGCATCTTTGACATCGTTGTTTTGACTTGCAGTTCTTCGGGTGTGGGACGTGCTTTTGTTTGAAGGAAATCGTGTTATGCTATTCCGGACAGCATTTGCGTTGATGGAATTATATGGTAATATGTAATTCATGTATGATTTTGTTATTAATGTGATAAATTAAGGGTTACTGTAATTGATAGCCGCATGTGAACTATTTTTGGATCATCAAACTGTTCCCACACTTAGTGGTATTGCACTGTTGTATTATGCTTCATAGGGCCGGCATTGGTTACAACGAAGGATGCTGGTGATGCTGTTACTCTGTTACAGTCTCTTGCTGGCTCAACCTTTGATAGCAGTCAACTAGTATTGACAGCATGCATGGGTTATCAAGCTGTAAATGAAGTGAGATTGCAGGAGTTGAGGGAAAAACACCGGCCAGCTGTACTGGCTCTTCTCGAGGAACGTGCCAAAGGGCTTCCTGTGAAGGACTCGAAGTCTAAGGGTCTTGCTTCTAAGCTATATAGTTTCAAGCATGACCCAGGATCATTAATACCCGAAAAAAATCCAACAGAAAGATCTGCAGACATGCATGGAGATGGCAATCTGAACAGTTTGGAATCTGACTCGAGGAATCTGGATGAGTTTCTTAATGGTCTGACTGGAGATTGTGACGCAGAATCTGGGGCAGATCTTCAAGAACAGGTGCTTTATTGATTTGTTTTCCCACATTTCCATTACTGTGTTTCTCATGTTTTCGTTTTCACAAAGGGAAAATTTTAAAATAGTCTCAAGTTTCGGCCTAAATTGGTAAAGGGTTCAGTGAACCGGTTAATCGAAAAGGCCCCCTAGTTGTTGAGGCGGCTTTTGAACAGGTCCTTGCCTAATACTTATCTAATGCTATCATGAATGGTTTTAAATGAAGAGGCAAAATGACTTAAATGCTCCATTTCCCATTACAAAATTTCAAATTGAAATCTCCTTCCGCCTTTTGTTTTTTACCAAGTTAACCCTAGTGCACTCAATCTGACCATCCACTGTCCATCAAATGAGCTTCATTAGCATTGGCCAACCCATCACAGTTTATTCTTCACCTTGAACCGACCGTATTCATCCTCATTTCTCATAAAAAGTAAATGGTTTTTAAGGAGAAATAGCCCGTCACAGTGTGGAAGGGGTCACTACTGCAACCTTGAGGTAGTGGGTTCCAGTCATGTCCATAAAGAAAAAATAATATGGTCTGCAGTTTCATGAGTCAACATTCTAAACTCTAGATCCAGCCACTATTTCACAATAAGGGGGCCCCACAGGGCAATCCCTACCTTCTTTCATCTCCAAATAAAACATGTCACTACCTATGCCATTATCTCTACCAAAGCTCAAGAAAATAAAATCACATGGTTCCTTTTTTTTTTTTTTATCCAAATGGACCCCCTAAACTCTCATCACGCCTAAACATAATTGAAAACTACCTACATTCTACACCCTCATCATCCATGAAAGAGCATAGAAAATGAAGAGAGGAAGGGGATAGGAAGATATAAGGATCAATAGAAGCGCACATTTGGATGCAATTTTCACTAGCAAGATGAAGATGCAGCTTAAATGCGTTGGAGATGTAGAAAGGTGAAGGTGTTAAGGTTGATAGAAGCATAAGCTTAAAATCTGAGAGTTGGGAAGATGAATGATGCATCGTAGACCTCATGGCCAGGGGCCCACTTAGATTTAGGATATTTTATTAACTAATTATAGGTTATCAGTTTCTGATTTTATTTAAAGAATGTTATTTAGGATTAGGTTTCCTATTTATTTGGTTTCCTATTTTAATTAGGTTTCTTAGAGCTTAAGTTGTGTTTTCCTATTTTTATGGCATTGTAGAGAATTATTTCTAGAGAGTTGATTAATGAAATTGGGCTTTCCCATTGAGGTGCGTCCTCGTTTATTATCTCTGCGGAGATTTATTGTGTCTTCGGACACGTGTTTTGGCACCCATTGTGCTTTTAGCACTTCCACCGCAAGCCCTAACCCTAGGGCTTGCATCAATGAATATAGTTGGAGGAGATGGATATTTGTTAAAGGGGTTTGCTTGTTTTTCTGATGTTGTTGGGTAAATTATCGGCAAGGTTCAGTTTGAAAGGCGCCTCAAAAACTTACAGACCTCGATTGAACTATTTTTCGATACTAGGCCAAAACTTGGGGATTATTTTGAAATCACTAATTATGGCTTGGTTCACAAATTTGAAGTGTTTCATTGTTTGTTAGCTGTTTAAATGGAAAATCAAATCTATGTAGTAGTAGTGTTTTTTTTAAGGTTAAGTTAAATAGAAATAGATGACGTTGAATACATAAACACCCCTGGTACATGTATTCTTCATGTCCCTCCTTGTGATGCCCAAATGCATGATACATGCGGCAGGGGCACACGCCGCACACCATGGATGTTACAGTGACATAAATTCTACACATAAAAAATGAAGTATTGGATATATGATATGACATATTACATAGCCTATATCATAGATCCTACCCCACACTGAAGAAAGATTAGGATAAACGTAGTTATTTGTTTTATTTTATACCTACCTACAGATGCTGGTTTTAATCTTATAACCCTTACATGAGTTAGTAATAATGATTTAGGGGTTGTATGATTATGATACACGTGACTACACCTGTTTCTTTCATTTCTCCTCATTTTCTCCATCTTTGTTCTCCTCTCTTGAATCTTCTTTTTCACAAAACAACTAGCAAAAAAAGTACCATCCAATGCTTATTGAACTTCAAACTTGTACCAGAACAAACGAAGGGCAACCTTTTTAAATTAGAGGATTTAACCGGAAAAATCCCCTTAGACTTGTTAAAGGCCAAAAACACCATCAATGCGTTATATAGACCATAGTGATCACAGGAGCTCTGTTTGGTTTTTTTTTTTTTTTTTTTTCCCCTCTGAGCGGGGATATCCTTGCTCCTTTTACTTTAAAAAGTTCCAAAACCCTTTTTTCCCCTTTCGTTCTTCTCTCATCTTCTTCCCCCTTCCACGACGTTCAAGCTCGACCACCCCTTGGATCAAAACCCTAATCCTTCTTCTACCATTACCAACACTAAAGAAGAAGAAGAGGCGGAAATTTGTCTAGCTTGATCAGGAAAAGGCAGCGAACCTTCTCCCTAACCAAACCTCAGCACTAAAACAGAGTGCCCAACTAAAAAGATGGTCCAGATCCTTCATCCAAGTGCACCAATCAGCAATTTGTACTCCATAGGGGGGGTCAATTTGTACACCACTCCCACCATTTTTCCCTCTTTCTTCTCTGCGATGTATATGGACTATTAAAATAGATGAGGGTGATTCTATTAGAGAGAGAGAGAGAGAGAAGTGGATAATGGAAGGGAGAAGGGATAAGTTGTAACTGGGACGGTCGTAGTCTCCTTCTGATCTGGTCTTTTGATGTTCTTTTTCTTTGAAGGATCCCAACTTCAATGTCATGGAAGGGAGAAGAAGATGGGAGAAGAACGAAAATGGGAGAAAGGGTTTTGCGGCCTCGGTCTTCATATATTCCCGCCTCCTTGAGTGCTGTCTCTCAGAGTGGTATCAGTTGCGTCGGGGATATCCCCGCCCAAATTAATACTATGAACGGGGATATCCCTGCCTATGTTAGTGCTGTGAGCGGAGATATCCCCGCCCACTAGAGTATTGTTGGTGCTGTCTCTTAGAATTATATCTCTCATTTGAGGAATTATGACCAAATGTCCATTCCTTATTGAGCTAATGCTCATGTGTATGTAACTGATAGAATCCCAAAACTATTTTCAAAGTTTAACTATTTCTATGTTAGTCAATGCCCATGCCCATCCCCATATCCAACCATTTCTATGTAAACAAAAGCTGGTGCCCAATTCTATCATCTCCTATTACATCCAAAGCCAATGCTCATTTGTATTACTGAAATAGGGTCTTTTTATCATAAGAAAGTTACTGTGGAGTGTGGACTGCCCTTTAATGGAGTAAATATTAATTATCCATCAAGGAGATGGAAGCTTTAATAAGTAGTTCCAAACATCAACTTTTTGGGTAAAACAGAAACACATGTGGAGATTATGCTTGTAGGTTTAATCAAATGTAAAAATAGTAAATCTAGACTACCAACCACTTTAATGGAGCCCAAACCTTCCTACTTAAAAGAGTAATTCAAATGGACATTGGCTGGTTGTAATAGAAGATGATAGAATTGGGCATTGGCATTTGCTCACATAGAAATGGACGTGAAGGTGGAAGTTATGTGTGAATGTGCATTGTCTAATGTGTCCGCTATAGCACTGTCTCCGCCCAGCTGGCTATATCCATACTTATGAAACTCTATTTGGGCTCGGATGGGCGGGGATATCCCCGCTCACAGCACTAACACAGGTAGGGATATCCCCATTCACAACATTAATTTGGGCGTGGATATCCCAGGCTCAATTGATACCACTCTGAGAGACAGCACTCAGGGCGGTGGGGATATCCCCTCCCACACGAAGACCAGGGTTACAAAACCCTTTCTCCCATTTTCGTTCTTCTCCCTTCCACGACATTGAAGCTGGGATCCTTCAAAGAAAAAGAACACCAAAAGACCAGATTAGAAGGAGAATGCGACCGTCGTAGTTACAACTTATCCCTTCTCCCTTCCATTATCCACTTCTCTCTCTCTCTCTAATAGAATCACCCTCATCTATTTTAATAGTCCATATACATCGCAGAGAAGAAAGAATGAAAAATGGTGGGGGTGGTGTACAAATTGACCCCCCCCTATGGAGTACAAATTGCTGATTGGTGCACTTAGATGATGGATCTGGACCATCTTTTTAGTTGGGCACTCTGTTTTAGTGCTGAGGTTTGCTTAGAGAGAAGGTTCGCTGCCTTTTCCTGATCAAGCTAGACAAATTTCCGCCTCTTCTTCTTCATTAGTGTTGGTAATGGTAGAAGAAGGATTAGGGTTTTGATCCAAGGCGTGGTCGAGCTTGAACGTCGTGGAAGGGAGAAGAAGATGGGAGAAGAACGAAAGGGGAAAAAAGGGTTTTGGAACTTTTTAAAGTAAAAGGAGCAGGGATATCCCCGCTCAGAGGGGAAAAAAAATACCAAACAGAGCTCCTGTGATCACTATGGTCTATATAACACATTGATGGTGTTTTTGGCCTTTAACAAGTCTAAGGGGATTTTTCCGGTTAAATCCTCTTTAAATTATTATCTAAATGAATAATAATGATAGTCATTAACCAATAAAAATCTTTAGACTCGAGCCATGTAACCCATGTGCTGAGAGTAGATCAGCTTCGTACGGGGACTGCACATTTCTTTTAGGGGAAAATCTTGGCACCTACTTTGATTTCAAATCTTGCCCTTAGAATTGGGAGATTAGACATGAAGGATTCTGAAAGGATTCCTGGTTTGATGCAGATAGCTGATGATTGTATGTATGTATGTATGCACATGCTTAGCTGATGTATATGTTGTGAGACAAATTTATTCTGCATTTCATGGGCATTCATTTGTGGACTTCAGACCTCTGTTCGATCATCTTATTCACATACCATCTTCCTATTTTTTAAGTTTCAACACGATCTCTCTCTCTCTCTCTCTCTCTCTCTCTCTCTCTCTCTCTTCCCTCCCTCCCTCCGTCCAACAGTTGCAAAGTTGTTATCATGATTCTATACTTTTGACATGACCTAACTGGATTTATGAAAACTTTTTGCACCCAACTAATGGTGTTTTTTTATTATTTTATTTTAATTATTGGTACATCACTTCCATTAAAATGACAATCTTCTTTCGAATTCAGTTTTGAATAACCATTTAATGTGCAGATAGTATGGATGAAGGTTGAGCTATGCAGATTGCTGGAAGAAAAAAGATCAGCTGTCCTCAGGTTCCTATCTTTCTGAATTTCATAGTAGATGAGCCATTATCGGGCTTTCTAATCCAATGAAGATTGTATTGGATCATCTTTTATATTATCTTCATTAGAGAACTTTGTGTAAACCCAGGATAGACTGGAATGGTGAAAAAGAATTCATGTAGGCTAGCTGACCCCAACAAAGTTGGGACAGGCTTTGATTATGGTGATGATAACTTTGCATGGGTGAAATGCTTGAAAGGAAAAAATGGATAATCAAGAAAAAAAAAGGAAGAGAGAAACACTTGTCATAACAATTCTAAACTGGATGTCAAGCTCTAGGAGTTACCAACAGTACTTTCTGCAATCCCAAGAACTTTAATAGGATGATCTCATCAAGTTCCTGTCACTTTTTCATGCCATTTCGAACTTGACATGAATGAGACCTAGTTGCTTTACATGATATATATATATATATATATTTTTATCATTGTAGTTACCTATATGCTCTGCCTCTTCATCTTTTCAGGGTTAAAAAAATTCCAAAGGTGAAGCTGGAGAACAGATACCTATCGATGTATCAGTTATTGGCTGGGTTGCATTGAATCCATATGAATTTTTTAAGCCCCCAAAATATGAAAAATCTCAAAGTTGCCCCGAATATTGGAAAATGATGCAATCAAGGGAAGCCAAATCCAATTGATTGTTAGCCCAACATACCCCGATCTTCAATCAACAGAAAATCTACTCAAACAAGGAGAAAAGTAGAGATTCCATTACCATTGAATGTTGATTGCTAAAATCCACCATAGATGTCTTCGATGCGATGGGAGAAACTCAACCAAAGGGAGAAGAAAACTCAAAATTGCATTAGCCGACAATTTTATTGAAATAATTGAAAGGAATAACAAGAGCTGGGTTGAACATCCCTTTATGTGCCTTTAAATAATACCTAAACACACTTAATCCTTAAATCCTATTATCCAGTCATCACAATCCATTAATCCTTGAGGGGTTGCAAGCATTTTTGAAAGGATTCTCATTGTCTAGCAGTGTACGTGTTGTCTCCCTGGAATTCCAAATGATTTGTTGATTGAGGAGAATTATTTCAACTGGCATTTCGAATGACACTTTTGCCATGTAGAATTCTCAGATATTCAACATTTGGAATGTTAATCAGCCCTGGGCATTGCGGAATTCCACTTGGGAGGAAAACATTTGGAATTCTTCAAATGCTCAAAGACAACATATAATGGAATGCTTGCAACCAAAGAGGCCCTAAAAGATCCTATGCAATTAAAGGAAAACAAAGAAGGAAATCATTTCAAAACAACTGAACAAAGCAATCCCAACTTCATGTGCACATTCTGAGTCTGCATATGAGAGGATTTTGGCCACTTGCTATCCAATTCCTCTCAATCTCATGCCTTTATCTTTCTAAAAGAGTCTCCTTACTACTCAATATAGCTAAAATTTAGGAGGCACGCTATGTAATTGTTGCTTGTGGGGGTATACTGCTCATATACTCCTAATTAGTTTTGTTGATTGTCTTTGTATTTGTTTTTTGTTTTTAATATAATCGTTCTCGTTAACGATAAAAAAAATTCTGGAAAAGCGAAAGTGTATATTGGATGAAACATATTACAAGTTATAGTTGGTCAGCTGGCTGTTTTGAATTTTTTGGTGGGCCCCTTGCTAGGGCTGGTGGGACCTATTTTAAGCCCATTTTGACAATCCAAATTATGATTTGGTCACTATTTCTTGATAAGACCTTGGTTTGATATGGATGCAAAGCTCTTGGGCATGATCAATCTGATCCGAATAAGTGAGGGCTTGATCGATCACATGGTCCATTGGATCTAGGCCATAAGCTTTTGCATAAGAAAAAAAGTAGATTTTCTTGTCTTTTTTTCTTTCTTATTTAATATATAGTCATGGATCAGACCACTAAAATGTATTTTAGTTGCTGTATTTCTATTGAATCTGTTGGGCTTTGTTTTTTTGAGTTCACACCATTGGTTAAATATAGAGATTTTGCTCGTACAACTGCCCTAAGACCTAATATTCGCCTGTCAACAGTTGAAGTTTAACAAATTACCGTAGAGCTATTTGTATGCTATCCTAGGGCTATGCGATATCGCACATATCGCACTATCCAATGTCCTAGGGCAGTGCAATATCTCACATATCGCAGTATCACACTATGCGATATCCTACATCCATATGACATCGTACCTTTGTTGTATGAATAGCTCTGTGGGAAATATTTAAATTTTGACCATTTAGTGACAAATATCAGGTCTAAGGGCAGCCATACGGTCAAAACCCCTTAATATATGAATAACATTAGAGATATATATATATATATTTTCTTTTAACGGTAAAATTTATTGCTCAAAAAAGAAAAAGAGCAAAAGACTACAAGAAGAAACCCCCAACAAACCAAAAAAATCAACTAAACATAAAAAAGAATAGAGACGGAAAACTCCCTCTTTTGCAAGAGCATCCATCCGCCATGACATTAGCCTCTTGAAAGATATGGTGAAAAGAAGCACCCAATCGACTAGAGATATCTTGCACCTCCTCCACCCAATCCAGCAACCTCCATGGAATAAAAGCTTCCCCAGCACCCCATTGAATAGCTGAGTAAGAATCCCCTTCAATAACAACATGAGCTGTGCTACATGGACTAACTGGGGGACCGATTTCGGGCCCGGTCCCCCAGGAAGACTATTGGATCCCAGCCTGGGATACTTTCCAAAGTTAACAACTCACAACATTGATACTTTCCAAAGTTAACAACTCACAACATTGATACTTTCCAAAGTTAACAACTCACAACAACCGATAAGAAGAACATACACTTCTGCATCATTAACTCTTAGAGAATCCACACGCCCAGAGAAATTTCTTCACACATTACCTTTCCAATCTCTGATTACTCCTCCAATACCACCCCTTTGTGAAGAGTGAAGAAAACTGCCATCAAAGTTTAATTTTAAAACACCATTGGGAGTTGTCCAAAGATTTTTCTAAACAAAATTAACCTGGCGCCCCTTGGAAAAAAACTGGCCAAGATCTAGAAAGATCTTCCAAATAGACTCCTCAAAACTCCCTCCGCTCCACCACCCATTCCGAGACAGAGTAGACAATTGATTCAACCACCTCTTTTACTGATTTACAAGTATTTTGAAAAAATCTTTTATTTCTTTCCAGCCAAAGCTTCCAAATGGTACCATACAAAGCTGCTATCCATAAAATCCTTCCACGAAAGAATTTACATCCATACTGCCACTGAATGAAAAGATCAAAGATATTATGGGGTTTAATTAGCTATTTGTACAATTTATGTAATATGATTACAATAAATAAATAAATAAATAAAACATCCAAATATTAAACTCCAAAAGTTAAACTTTTCACTTGGATGCAAATTATCATTTACGAGTCATTTCTTTTATCATGTTTTGTTTAAGTCTATTTTGGCCTCTTTCTGTTTTGACAGAGCTGAAGAACTGGAGACAGCACTGATGGAGATGGTCAAGCAGGACAATAGACGACAATTGAGTGCGAGGGTATGCATAAAGCTAATTTCCACACAATTATTCCCTCTTAAAATGTTAATTGCGCGCGCGTGTTGAAGGGATAAGGATATTTTCATTTACTTACAGAAACATCTAAACAGAAACATAAAGCTACACCTAACATACTTGCCAAAAGCACTTCGCACAAAAGAAGCCAAAAACTCAAAAATCAATAGGCATTAATGCTCTCAAAAGCAGCTGCAACCATAGTGGAACTTTTCTCTCTGCCCCTTGCACCAGACCAGCCAGAATCCTTTCGCGCTTGAGATCTTCTATTTTCAGCACTTGAAATTCCTTCATATAAATAGCCTGTGTGGTCGGGTAATGCATGCTTGAAGATATACAGTTGTGGGGTCTTTCTTTTGGCTCATCTATCTGCAATTTTGTTTGCTACTCTTCTATTGAAGCATGCTTGCGATTGATAGAGGTATTCAAATGCCTTCCAAGTCTCTTGCGATAACTTCATGAGTTTCCATGGAAGTAATTTAGAAGGTTGAAGACCCTCTATAATGAGAGGATCTCTTCAATTTGTAAATCTGCACGGCACTTAAGTCCTAATGACAGCTTTTCATGCTGCTTCCAAAAGATGGTATGCTGTGATTTGAGAAGAATAAGCTAACAGTAGACTCCCTTCATGATAAGCACCCTGGGCTCTCTCATTAGTAGGACAAAAGATCCATCAAAGTTTAGCTTTACCCATCCCTCAGGGGGTAGAGTTGTGAGCTTATCTTGAAATCGAGAGCCATTTTCCATGGATGGTATAAGCTACAGCTATTTGGTAACTTGAAGGATTCAAAGGGCTCATCTGCAAAATGTTAGTTTATTGCTTAATTTGGATGGTATAAGTTACAGCTATTTGGTAACTTGAAGGATTCAAAGGGCTCATCTGCAAAATGTTAGTTTATTGCTTAATTTCTTTACAGTTTTTTTTTTATTTTTACAAAGAAGCCCCTGTATTTTAGCAAAACCACAAAGAAGCTCTCCTAAGCTCAAGCTTAGGATAAAGTAAGCTCAAGTGTGTGGTGGGGCCCACCTGGGGACCCACATGGGGATGGGGGTAGGGGGGATTTCAAGGACTCCATGGGATCTTCCTTTCTACAAAAAATCAGCCCCAAATGCGATTTCTATCATCTCCATATGGGCCCAAAAGTTTAACGGTTAACAGTCCATTTGAATTGATACATAGTCGATCCAACGGTTGAGTAAATTCGGATCTGGCCGAAAGTTGGTGGACATGTTCAATTTAGGGAAGTCATGTGTTTAGTCCATTTGGATGGACCAAAGGTGGACCCCACAAGCATGAGCTTACGAACTTTTTTCCTAAGCTTGAGCTTAGGAGAGCCTTGCTCATATATATATATATATATATATTGAATGGTAACTTTCATTTAGCTGGCAGGACAAGAGAGCTATACTGACAAGCAACGAAACAGGAAAAGACAACAACAGAAAAACCACCCAGGCACAAAAAAAAAAAAAAGGAGAGGTAAAAAAACAACAACAAACTACAGAACAGAACAGCCCTTATCATAGGCCAGCCACCCCCTTCCAATTCCTCATTATCTGATCCAAAGAGAATCCTTTAATAGAGCTGTTAAGTAGCACCCAAGAAGCCACTGTAAATTTAATTCTTCCCATTCAAATGCTCTCATCTACAGCCACCCCCTCAAAACATCTCTTGTTTATTTCCTTCCATATCTTATTTCTGGTTACTATCAGAAACATTATCTTATGGCCTCTACCAAGGTAGGCAAAATTTGAATAGTACTGCTCTTGGATAGTCCTACCTGGTGTGAGGTCCACAAATCAATCAAAATTCATTAGTGCTAAGGAGGTCTGAGGGTAACCTTGCGAGAAAAGATATTGATGCCTTGTTTAAGTTTTAAACATCACATGTGTAGGTGATGATGAAAGGGAACAAAACATGCATCAACCCATGAGACTTCACACAGTTCACTCCAGACCCTGGAAAATATTCCCATAAGAGAGGGAAAGCCAATCATCCATGTTATCGTTGTATCTTAAATACTATTCTTGTGGTTTGTCAATAAATGATCTAAGATTTACAGCAGGAGGTTATAACCCTGCAATTTGCTGATTTGGTGGTGAGGGAGGAACCATCAACTCTTAGCAATGATGTCTGATAGTTTAATTAATCTCGAATACCATGGCAACTTGAATAGTGATGATTTCAATGATTTCCTTGATTTGGATGGAGACGATGGAATGTATTTTTGGTTACAAGGAGGTGTCTGACAAATGGACAGTGAAGGTGGCGGCCATGAAACTTAAAGAAAGACCCTCGGCTTCGTGGGAGCAAATCAAAGCGACCCAGGTGAGGAAAGTCTAAGGTGAGGGGACATGGGCGAAAGATGAAAAGTCATCTTAATTCTTAATGAAGTTTTCTTGCCTGTAGACTGTGTAGTCACTCTTCATGTGATTACAATAAATCTGACAGAGGAATCAGACGGTTGAAGAATACACTGAAGAGTTTCATCAGTTGGTCACTTATAATGGCTCGTGGGAATCCGAAGAGCACTTGATTGACCGGTTTGTACATGGTTTGAGGCCAGCTATCCTTGAGGGCTTGAGTGTTGTGCTAGTCTTCTGCTTTCCAGAGCATTTGGCAAGCAATGGCTGTAGAAAAGAAGGCCAAGAAGGGCAACGAACAAAGTGAATCTGCCTCAGGTTGGTTGGTCGACCATTGAACAGAGCAGTGGAGGTTCATGCAGATCAGACTTAATATGGACACAAGATGCCACAGCGACATCTGAATCATTTGCTCAAAACGAAGGGGCATCCACTCAATCACACAAGGAAAATGTCCGATGCCTTAAGTGCCATGAAACTGGGCGCACACTTTTGCCGAATGTCTCAAGCACCAAGTGAATTTGGAGAACAAGAGGGCTCATATTGACCTGATTATGAAAGTGAGGATGAATCTAATGGGGATGGTGATGGAGGGCCAGTTTATGATGAAAAGGATAGTAGTGATGATCTTGTTGGCGACTAGAAATCTTTTTAATCAGGAAAAGCCTTTTGGCACCTAAAAGCCCCAATTGGTGGGAATGGTTGCACACCAATATTTTCTATGCTACTTGCACAATACTAGGAAAAGTTTCTAGGGTCATTGTTGATGGAGGCAGCTGTGAGAACGTGGTTTCACGAGAAACGGTGTACAAGTTTAAATTGAAATGTAGTTTCTCCAGATGCTAGAACTCTCTCTAGAGGAGCAAAGTTTTAGCCTTTGCTTGGCTATCTCTTTGTGGGAAAATTCTCATGATGGACAACCTTCACCGACGCAACGTGATCATTGTTGTGATCATTGTCAGTTATTTCCCTCTCTGTCTCTCCATAGGTGAATTGGTGGACTGCCTTCTTCTCAATTGCAAGGTCTCCAATGGTTTATGGACCTCAATTGTTAGTGGGTTTGAGTGCTACTGGGTGCTCCCCTGGTCCATAGCTGATTTGTTTGATATGTGGGTGCCCCTTAGTCTCCTCCAAAAGAAAGATTATGTGGCGCCTTTCCTTTTTGGCTTGTACTTGGTCAACTTGGAAAGAAAGAAGCCGTAGGTGCTTTGAATGAATTGCCTCTCCCTCTGTAGAAATCATATATAGAATGAGATTTTGTGTATCCTCCTGGGACTCTATCCTTCCCTAGTTCTAGGGCCTATCTCTCGACAACAACATCACGTTTGACTGGAGGGAAGTGGCAACTCTTTGACAAGGGATCTCTCTTTCCTTGTTTTGGCCAAGGGATCTTGCTGTCCCCCTTGTAAAGTCTCATGTTCCTCCCTTCTGAGTGGTGTCTGTATTTTTTTGGGGGTTTCCCTTTGCTGCTTCTCAGTATAATTCTTTTATAAAGTAAAACTTTTGATTGATGCAAGTTACCATTTCGTGAAAAAAAAAAACAGTTATTAAAAGTTGAAGCATCCGTCGCCATAACAACATTCATCGTTAAAAATAAAATAAAAATAAGAGCAGCAAGGTAAAAGTAAAATGTCGTTTTCTTATTTCATTTTCTATTGGTGGAAATTACTTAGATAATGTGTGGTGTGATGTTGTCCTCGAAATGGACACATGTCACATGTTATTGGGCTGACCATTGTAGTACGATAGGCAGACTATGCTTGAGCCCGTGGAACCGCTTACACAATAAGCCTGCTAGTGATGATGATGTTAACCTGTTATCACAGTCTGAATTAATGGGTGAATTAGATTGGGTGCAACATTTTGGAAGGTGGGGTAACGGACTAGAATCTTGGGATAACATTACTTTTCAGCCACAACCAATATATGATGAATAACGTGGAGGAAGTCCCTGATCAATACACACCAACAACATGGGTTCGCACTAATGTTCCTCCCTTCCAAGAAGTAATGAAGTTGTATCAATTCCCAACAATGTGGGAATTTTGGTGCATGATGACACATTCATGGTGACTGAATACATTGATCCACTTTGGGAGGGTGCAATGCAGGTGGATGCTTCAGTTGATCGTTTTCTTACTGTTTCAGGCAGCCTTGGCCATTTTGAAGTAGCAATACCAAAATGCGGGGATGACAAAGTTTCAAGTTTGCATTGTGAATGTTGCAATAGAAGGCACAAATGAAAGTGATGAATGGCATTATGAAGGCTTAGAATTTTGCTATCATCTTTTGGAGATTCAATTATTCTTTAATGAAATATGGGATCTCATTGCAAACTATAAATACTTTTATCCATTATCATATAACCTTGTGAGTAGAGATGTGAATGACATTTTTTATTCTTTAGCAAATTGGGTGTCATGGAGATGTTTATGGTGAATCCCCCCCCCCCCCCCCCCCCCCCTCCGCGCTTGATGATATGATCTTGTTCTCTTTTAAAAAATGTATTCTGGCCTAGTAAAAAAGCAGTCTATTTGATCATTAAATGTATCCTTGTAATGCTGCGTGTGCGTGCACGCGCGTGTGGAACTTTTAATGTTATCTCTTGTTCCAGAGTATGAAAGTCTCCTGTGTAATACATCTGAGGGTTATTTTTTCTGTACAGGTGGAGCAGTTGGAGCAGGAGGTAGCTATGCTCCAGCAAGCTCTTGCAGACAAGCAGGAACAGGAAAAGGCCATGCTTCAGGTCGCTTTCCATTTGTTTTGTCTTATAGATTTTGTTCTTGATTTTTCATTGATATTATAAGTGGTACCTTTCTTTTTTCTGTATTAGAACTAACACTGTTTATTATTAAAGGTATTGATGCGGGTAGAGCAAGAGCAGAAGGTTACAGAAGATGCTCGCAGATTTGCTGAGCTAGATGCTGCAGCTCAGAGATATGCTGCAAATGTGCTTCAGGTTCTTTCTTCTCTTTGATGTGCTAAATTGTTCTAACTCTTTTTTTTTTTTTTTTGTGTGGGTAACAATAGCTGTTTGTTTTACGTGATTGTGAATGAAAGAAGTGGGATCTGAGTTGTTTTATTGATCTTGGAAGGCAAAAATCTCCGAGTTAAATTTTGTGATGTCCATGCTCCATGGAATTGACTGTTACCTGTAAAAAAAACTAAAATCTGACCTGACGTTGTACTTGTTTCAAACATTAATTAGCCCTCAGGGATTCATCCAAATCAAATGCACGACATGTTTGTCTCGAAGCCTAATTAGCTCTCCACTATGCTTTGATCTTGTTTTAATCTATTATAGAGAAGCTTCCTGCATTTTGCTGGGGCATAGCACATCAGAATCATGATTATAGATTATATATTCCCATCTTCACATTTTGATCATTTTAAGAGTTGTGAAGCTACCTATTTCTTACATTTTATTCTAATTGTTGAAGTTGGAAGAACCTTGTCTATGCTTTTGGCTCTTTTGTGTCTTCATGCAACAATATGAAACCGCCTGAGTTGGTCGTGGAGGTTAAAAAGTAGGATAATCTACCTATTTGATAGCTTTACCATAGAGCAATCCCAAACTACGTGTATCTTATTCATTTGAACTCACATTGTTTGAACAGTCATCACTAGAACACGCATTTCTTTAATTGTGATAGATTTTCCTTCATCTTCCCCCACTTTTCCCCTAATCTTGTGGAACCTCTGTGCTCCACTGATTGTTATGAAAAGCTTGAGGGACAAATATTTCCATTAATTTGAAATATTTATATTTTCCTGAGACAAAACATAAAAATAAAAATGTTGGCAGAAAGATTCTGGGAAAGGAAACCTGCCATGGTCTATGGGTCATGGATCTGTTGTTCTGAAGGAAACCCCTTAACTTGCTGAGCCACTTGGTGGAATGAGTCTTGAAGTTCTTAGTGGGATCGCCATTAAAAAAATAAAAATAAATAAAAAAACCTTGGTGGGAGTGACTGAGAATACGATTTGTAAGGATGGGAGAATCTTAATTCTTAGTGGGAATGGGAAAGAAAACTGTTTTTAGGAGGGTATATGGGTCAGGGATTCTATCTCTGCTAACGTTCCGTATATTGTATTCTAGATCTAAAATGAAATATAATTACAAATTGAGTAGAGCTCATAGGACTGAATTGAAGTCGGAGCTTATCTTTTAGAGAGATTTCATTGATTTTCATATTGAACAGGTCAATTCTATCTTGCAAGTAAGTTTGTAATGAAGTGCATTCTGTTCGAAGGTAATGATCAAATATTTGGCCCTCTTCCCCGGTGGTGATTACACAATTGATATGCAATTCTCAACATCTTAGCCTTATCCCGTATTCTAGGGTTGGCTATTCTTAATATGCAATTGTCATCCTGAAATCTTCCTCCCCATCCCTAAGGTCACATTTGGCAACCAAATTCTTGGGGATTCCTCACCTCTTTTTTTTCCCAGAGTATTTGGAAAATCCATGTTAGTTAATTGCAAATCCTCAAGGATCTGGGCCAGTGGAAATGAGGATTTCCCCCTATAGGATTTGGGAATTTTCAGTTTTGCGGATTTATTGATGCAGCCGCACCACAACTCCACGGGAGTTATATTGTGGGCCACATGTGGGACCCAAGGAATTGATTTTTATTATTATTAGTTTCTGATTTTTATTAGCTCCTAATTTTAGCAAAGATTGTAATTAGGATTAGTTTCTAATTTGGATAGGATTCTTATTTTTGTTTCCTAGTTTGATGAGGGATTGTTTTCTTGGCCCTTAAGTTTCTTTTATTATAAATATGACATTGTAGAGATCCATGATCTCAGATTGGAGTTAATAGAATTTTACCTTTTGTGGGTTTATCGTTGGAGAGTGTTCTTTATCATGTGATTGTTCTTGTGGGAACCCAAATTGTGCTCCAACACTTGCGATCCTGACCCTAGGATTGCATCATTTATGCACTGATGCCAATTTTTCTTAGCTATGCGCACTGATATGCAACCATATTGATATGTACAAATCTTCATTGCAGAATCCTTAAATCTGCCACAAGGAATCCTCAAATATGGATTCCTCACATGTTACCAAAGGTGCCCTAGATGAAGTTTTTTTAGAAATCTCTATCCTCGTAGTGTCATGGGTTTGTGTAGGACTGCGACATTATTTACTTAGGATCAACTCTATGGGAAAAGAAACTTTGTTGCGCGTGGAAAAGAAACTGGTGGCCATCTTCCTATACATTAGCCAGTAGCCCAGTTTTGGAATTTCTTCAACCTGTTTTCTGTCTTCGGTTCTCTTGGCTTATGAATTTTTGGTGGTCACTCCTTTCAAGGCAAGTGGAAATATGCTTTGGAAGCTGTTCCAAAATTTCTTGGTTATGTGAAGATATTATTTCACACTCACTGTTGCGAGGATCTATGATCCCCAGATACGGCATGGATACGGCAAGGACACGCTATATACACGGCAGGGACACGGATTTTACACATAAAAAGTGAAGTATCGGATACGATACGACACGATACGTTGCCCATTTTGAAGTATCCGTGCATCATAGGCGAGGATTATTATTAGGGTGTTGAAAGAAAAAGAGTTTTAGGAACTCTCAGATTTTTTCAGAGGTTAAAGGGCTGCCAAGTGCCAACAGATGATGATTGTCTAACTCTAATATTTTGCACCCTATGCTAAAGTGGGTTCTCAGTGATGCAGCCTTTCAAAATTGCAAGTGTTGAATCTGTGGAAGCTGAATGCAACCTTCAAATTTCCATTGTCAATCCCCATGGGTCAACCAGCCCGTGGGCCCAGCCCATCTTTTGTGACCTAGCCTTTGGGCCCAACCCATTCATTTTATCTATTTTTATTTTATTAAGTATTTTTTAAATTATGTTTTAAGTGATTTATGTCTTTTAATTAGATGTTTTAATCATTTGATGCAGGATAGCCCCATGGTCCCCATGGGTTGACCGGCTTGTGGGCCCAGCCCATCTATCCTGACCAAGCCTTTGGCCCAGCCCGTTCATTTTATGTTATTTTTATTATTTGTAGTTTTAATTATGTTTTCAATTATTTTAGTTGAATGTTTTAATCTTGGCCATCGATGTGTTTGGATGGTCCAGATTAACTTTAGGGTTATTTCTTTTGCTATATGATAAAAGCCTCTTGGCTTAAAATTGTTATTGATAATGAAAATTTTGAGTGCTTTTGGGTTTCCCAAGTTCTCTTCTCCTCACCTGTAATAAGGAGTTTTTCATGAGGCCAATATTTTTCAAGTGAGAGCCTGACCTACCCCCATCCTCTCTATCTCTATTCTACCCGCCCCGCACCTTGATCCGCCGTCCACATCACTGAGTCACCATTGGTAAACTTAGTTTTTTAGGATTGGCAGAGCATTGAAGGATGATAAGGGAGCTCGGAGCTCCAACTAAGGCCTTCTTAGGGCGAGTGAGCACATGTGATTTAATTAGGGCAGAGATTTTGTCTTTTTTGAGAGGGATTACGGTTTTGAAAAACTCTTTTGACAGGGTCACTAATTGTGGAATATGATTCAAAATGCCATCTTTTGGGTTGAATGGTCACTCTACATTGCCCTAAGCTATGAATGAAACCAAAGTCGTAGTTTCTCATATAATTGTGTTCTTTACACAATCAAAATGGGGACAACGTATACCTTTCAAAAAAAAAAAAAAAATGGGGACAAGGTAAGAGATGAGTGCATTTGTGCAGTCAAGACTTCATAGAAATATTAAATGTTAGTTGTTTTGTACATGTAATGCCTTAACAACTCTCTCTTTATCTGCATCGTCCTGTTGGAGAAGTATTAATTCAGAGTTATTTTTTATGCTAAATTTCACTAAATTCATCATTACCTCTCAAAAGGTGAAGGAGACGGCAGGAAGAATGAGCAGAATAACGTACACCTTTCTTGGTTTCCATCCGCAGGAAGA
The DNA here is from genome assembly GCA_038049695.1 of Cinnamomum chago. Taxonomy (NCBI): domain Eukaryota; kingdom Viridiplantae; phylum Streptophyta; class Magnoliopsida; order Laurales; family Lauraceae; genus Cinnamomum; species Cinnamomum chago. The sequence goes on from CP142452.1 coordinate 79,299,891, forward strand.
ATGAACATTCATTTTTTTATTAATTACCTTGGGATCTTTGACAAGGTTAATTACTGTAAGGATAAAATTTTACTATTCATTTGTTGAACTCAAGTCATGTCAATAAGATTATTTTAAAAAGATTTGACTACGAAACTGATAGAGAAGGCTAGATTAACAAATTTGCATGTTTGGACTTTACCTCCCTCCCTTGAGGTGCCCTTCAATAATACCCGCAGAACTTGGTTGGAAGCTGGTAGCAACTTTCTGCAGTGAATCAGCAATATTTCCATCTTGCAGCTTTTGTTATTACTGTAATACATTTTACATAAGCTTTAGCCAAATTGCTACCACCTTGATCAGGACCTTGTCGCTGGGTAGTTTGTGTAGCCTCTTATCTGTCCCTACATTGGAGTGAGAAATCAGGGTCTAATTGTGATCTTCTATGTGTTCACTTTTTTGTTATCTACTCTTACCTATATACATATGCAGGAAAAATATGAAGAGGCCATGGCTTCACTTGCACAAATGGAGAAGAGGGTGGTTATGGCAGAAACAATGTTAGAGGCTACATTGCAATACCAAACCAGCCAAGTTAAAGCCCATCAACCTGGAACACCATCTCCAGGGTAATTATCTATTTCTCATTGAAACAATATTCTTTCTATGGCCCTCTGCTGGCATTTGGTTTGGAGAAGTCTTCAATCACTATGTAAAATTGTCTGTGAAACATTGATACAAGTCTTGGAGTCATTTTCTATTTGATATAATTTATATTTTTGGCGAAGTATTGGTAGAGGAAACTGTCTTTGTCTGGCCTCCTTTACTTTGCCACCACTTTATATAGATGGGTGGATCAGGTTTGGGGTTTTGGTCCTGTGGGTGCCACTTGAGGTTGACTAGCTCTGTCAATCTTAGTTCTCTGCTGGTACAGCAGGGGTCATAGAACATACTCTGACCCATTTAAACTCCCATTGCTGTCAGCATAGTTTCAAACCTTCAGCAATCATATCGATTTGGTAAATGAAAAGAGGTTATACTACCAGGAGCCTTTGCTTCTGGTACTGTATCATACAGCTTATCATACCTGCCAATGGAAGTGTAGAGATTCCAACACCGTGACTTGAGGAGGTTTTTCCTTTGTTCAGGTATTAGTTTGCAGCAGCAATATGAGTTCTTGTGGCAGGGTCTGGAAGTTTCCTGAAGGGCAGCTGTGTGATCCATGGTTGTCAAATGGGCAAGAATTTCATTGACCCCATGGCCCATGGCACCCTAGGAAGCAGCATGGTTAGTACATATGAAGAGCCAAGTCAAGAAGTCATCACAAAGGTCCAGCTGTAGGATCTTGGTTTGGAAGTAACTAGTAGATTCTGTGAATGATATGAATCATATTTGCCAATGCCAGTTTTGTGGTTGATCCTGTCCTGATGTGACCAAAGTGGGTGAGCCCAATTCCCTTAGACGGCCTAAAACCTAAATAAAAATGGTAGAAGATACCCAGAAATTACAATAAAAACAAATAAAAAAAAGTCCATAAATGTTGTCTTCATGTGTGAATTTTAAATCCTGCTGTCTGACATGACCACTTAGAAACCAATATAAGTTAAGACCAGTTTAGACTACTGGCATATAAGTTGACAATTGGAATTTTGACTCTCTCTCTCTCTCTCTCTCTCTCTCTCTCTCTCTCTCAACATGGTCTTTGCAGAACTGGGAATCCAGACACTTCATCCACCCCACAGGAGCTGCCTACAAGAAAACTGAGTTTGCTCTCTCGCCCATTTGTGCTTGGCTGGCGTGACAGGAATAAGGTAATTCACTAGTTTTAAGTTTCACAAATCTATACAGAATACTCTACAATAGAGTTAAAAATGTTATGAGTCCTGTCACTCCTGTGGATGATATATTTTATGACAGTTGCCTATCTCGATGCTGAAAAGTAAATAACTAATGGGTGTTTTACCAGTCAAAATGAAAGTAATGTGTCCTTTTCTTTTTGGCTTGGGTTAGATAGCGTTGCTTTTGTTTCAGTCTCATTGGTTGCTAGTAGGACATCCAGTCATCCACAGCCCATCAGATGGGTCTGTGGTTCAAGAAACTCCTTGTTGAGAGAAATTGTATTTATCCATTTTTAGTGTGTAAAAGCATGCTTAAGATGGGGAAAAAATCCAATGATCTCTATGTTGTGAGAGACACGTCCACTAATGGGGTGGTTAATTGCCAACAATGGGTTGGTAAGTTGGTTGGCAATCCTACATGTCGCCCGGCTGTCCAGGAATCGATCTCTGGGTATGCCACTCTTCCCACTTGTGTGGGTTATCCTTCCCACTTTGTGGGCTTCCTCTCCTTCTCATGATGTGGGTTTATCTTTCCACTTGTGCGGGCTCTATTAGGCAAGGGTCAAAATGGCAGTTGCGAGCTGCATAGTGGCTAGTGGCCAAAATGTGCTATGTAGCTAACAATACATAGCGGTTGCAACAATATGTAATGATGTAGTGGTGTGAATTTCTCAAGTGGTAAAAAAACTTTTGTCTTGTGTGTGTGTGTTTTTTTTTTTTTAGTGATTTGGAACCATGTAAGGGTAGAGACAATTTTAGGAAAGGCTATTGAGGAGAAGAAATAGGAAAAAAATAATGTTTTTAAATTAAAACTACTTGTAGTGGCCTCAACCACTGTAGCGGCCGCTATTTTAAACCATGCTCGAGTCCTGACCCCCTAGACCGGGGTACCAAAAAAGGGGTGGTTAATTTTTGTTCACTGTGAATTTTTGTTCAATCATCCATCCATTGAGGTTCCCCTGGATCACTGGAAATGGGTTAACCTGTACATTATGATTCATCTTTTCCTCTTTTCAACTTTTTGGCTTGAATGAACAACTATTGATCCTTGGCAGACATTGTACTTACATTTTCATAGTCCTCACGTAGGACAAATTCAGTAATCTGCACTGCCAGATTTAATGTGTGAATGCTGGATGTAAGACCCCAACATAGCTTGGACAAGGCTTTGATGATGGTGGTGGTGGTGGATGTAACACTTGCCTGTCACTCCTTTTTTAATCCCTAAAAATAATAACTGTTTGTGGAATGGACATGAATGTAACACATAGAAATACCAGGCTTAAATGGTTCGCTGATCAAATGATTAAGATCAAATTTTCCAGGAAAAGAGGACTAACCATGGCTAATTCATTGTGGGACTTACCTCCAGCATGGCTTCAATCACTAGTACACATTTTCTCCGCTGACGAAATGAATTTATGATCCAGGGACACTTCATGCATGTTTCTGTTTATTGAGATTCTATGTTGATTTTTTTTTTTTTTTTTATAAAAAAATTCTGTACAGGGAAAAACAAGCAATGCTGAGGAGCTTGCTGACGGAAAGACATTCAATGAAGAGGGTCAGAGCACAGAAATGCCGCAAAAAGGCATGAATGGCCACCCAGAAGCGGAGAAATGACAAAGCGACCTTCTTTTCATTGATGGTCACTCACATACAAGCTGAGCAATGCAAATCCACAGCTTGTCCTGACTTCTGCAACATCGTGGTCTTTGTTCACAGGAAAAATGAAGTTGGGAAAGGCTCTAGATTGGATGCTGCAGAGGTGATGTGTTTGGGTAAATTAATTACCCATCTATTTATTGTATTAAATTAGTATATTTAGAGTAGGATCGCGGGGTTCTTGTTTGTATTGGCGCGATGAATGTATGGAAGAGCATTGTAAGATCTTTGTAATGAAAGTACAAGAGTAGAAGAAAAGTAAGATTTTGTGATGAAAGGCTGTTGAGGGAATCTGCATTCATTTATGTACTAGCTTGACCACCCGTGATTAAAGCAAGGACATTTGTCATAGATTAAGGTCAAAATCTTAAAGATGTAATTAGTTTTATAAATTAAAAATTATTTAAATTTTATTGGTGTCCGTGTTTAAACATTAAAAAATAAAAGGTAATCAAAAATATAAAAGTTTATGAGAAGAAAGAAATTAATATCAATTTTAACTACATGTCAAGTAATTTGGTTTTTCTTTTACGTAAGATCAAGTATGTTAAGCATGATCAATCTTACGGGTCTAATTTCAATTGGAGTGACATGATGAAATTTATTAAGTATAAGCCTAAAAAAAAGCCTCATTTACAAATTGAGGAAAAATAAAATATAAAGTGAGATTATTTTGGGTGAAGGAAAAGTTATATAAATGTAGAGAGTATATTATCATAATTATGGACATGACATGAAGTTCTCTCTTATTGAGAAAGAAGAATCTCTCTTGTAGGTATATTTTGATCCATGAGATTATAAATTAATGAGGCAATTATGTTAATAATATTTAAAAATAAAAAATGACCTCAATCACCCTTAAATGATTTAACAACTAAAAAAGTCTAGGATTAAAGAAATTTGAAATTTAGAGGTTAAGTTTGAAATTAGAAGGGTTTGAATTGAAGTTGGTTCGGTAACAACTTTAATATATAATATAATAATGGTTGAGAAGAAAATGGTCACGACATTCACATTTGTAAATAAATTATAAAAAATGTATTCATTTGAAGGTAAAAAATATAGTGGTCAATCCAATTGTAATAAATGGATTAAACAAAATATCAAGTTTTAAACTCAATTGAATCATACATAATGGATTGGCCCATGATGAATCTCCAGACCTACTAAAAAACTACCAAAGTCATTACAAACTTATAAATATAAAACAAAATTAGGTTGATGGAAACATGTTAGGCCTAGGTCAAATGCGAGTTACCTTCTAATCAAACAAAAGTAAGATAGTTTTATAAACTCTTCTAGTTTATGAGAATTAATAGAGTTTATGATAATTAATAAGAGCTTTGTCATGAGGTAGTTGGTAACGTAGTGATAATCCTTTAATTGGAGAAAGTTTTAGAAAAAAATTTGATAGGAGTAGCAATTTTGACCAAACTTACCAACCTAATTTATATATATAATGAAGGGTGTCCTAGTCATTTGGGTCGAAATAACCCCTATGGGCCCAGGGAGAGCTGGGTAAATCCCTTGTGGCCCCAATGTGATAGTGCAATTTCGGATCCTGGGTGCAAACATCTTTTTTGTACTATCATTAGACTATAATTTTTTTTATGGTACTTGTAATCATATTTTTTGTGTGGAAGTTTAAATTAGTGACATTTGGAGTCACAACTTTTTTCATATCAATTGAATAAATAACACTTGTCAAACATCTATGACACTTTTAGCTAATAAATAGGGTATGTTCTTCCATTTAATTCAAACATTCTTATATATTTTTCATGTATTAGTCTATCACCCTTACCTAATTTTAATTCATTTTTTTAAAAGTTAGTATATTGTATTACCCAAATCAAGTTAAGCCAACTCTAGGGGTGCTTGAGTCAATGTCAAAGACTATATGAATTCATCAACAATTTTCGTTTCAAAGGTTTTACTTCGACTTATTACTTTTAACGTATGTATTATATTATGCATATGTTAACAAAATAGAATACCGTATAAACTTATATAATTGAAATAACCTACAATCATATAACCTAGAACCAAGTTAAAGTATACCGGTTGCCTTTAAACAAAAGGGATTTGAACTTCTTTATTTCCCAAATAGATAGACTAAAATCTTCCTAGAAATGAGTGGGCTCATGTGCCCATTTTAATGTAGTGCTTAGGCTTGGACCCTGATCTAGCTTGTTGCAACCCCAACCAGACCCAGTTTTGGTACTTAAACTGATTATAAATGGCTCCCAGTTTTAGTACTTGACTGATTATAAATGGCTATGGGCCAGGATATAGGTGGACCTGTCTCGAGACAGACCTGAATCTGACCTGTCTATTCAGAACTAATTGCAATAAGTCAGTGATTTGAAACTACCACTTTCTATTTCTATGGTGTACAACTATATACATATTATAGAAAGTCCTATTTCTGAAACTGCCAAAAGTACTGGTGTGGCTTATGGCCACAATGTAACCATAATTTGTCATTCATTTAGGAAAAGATAATCATATGCTAATGTCCGCATGGGAATTTGCAGCAGGCAAGTTAGGTTGACACAAATGAGCTCACTTGCTCTAAGATCCTAGCCACCCAAGCCACAGGCCCTCCACTGAATATGCATTCAGCCAACTTTTTCTTCATTGAGGGTGTTGCACACTGTTAGATTGTGTTAAGAATTTTAGTGTTGGCTAAATTCATGGGTTGGACAAAACTCTGGGTCTTCTGCGTTGTAATTTTTATTTAGAAAAAAACTCTGAAGATAGAAGATTGGAATAACTCAGAAGAAGAAAGTCTGAAAGAATTAGAAGAAGAAAGCTGGAGAAAGAGAGCTGAAATTCCGGATTATCCAAAGAGGGGTATGCTCGAGCGACCATCATATCCGCTCGAGCGAACAAGTCGGTTTGCCCCAGCGCTGAAACAGAGGCTGGTCCGCTCGAGCGCACCTAATGACTGCTCGAGCGAACCAAGCGCAGTGAACTACGAATTTTGAAAACTGTTATTCTTATTGTGCTCAAACTGCTGGTTTTAGTCCTAATCATCTTAGGCAACTTTAAGCACGTCCTTATGGCTATTTAAAGGACTCAAGGGCTATTCCAAAAGAGAACCTCACCTCTCAAAGTGTTGAGTTAGAAATTATCATTGAGAGTTTTTCTTCTCTAGAGTTTTTATGAAGTTGTGCTGCCAAGTTCTCTAGAGTTAGTTCTTCTGCATCCTTTGTAGAAGATTATCTTCTTGCGAAAAGATTTGAGGAGTCAGACGCTGGATTGAATCTGTTGCAATCAACGGTGTGAAGTCGTTGAAGCGTGAAGCGTCACAAGGTAACTTCAGTCCTTGGGTAGGGGATATCTGGGGAAGAGATCTGAGTTTCTTATAATTGCGAGATTCATAGTGTTTGATTTGATCAAATTCGGATCGATGGTTTTTCACCCGGTTAGGGTTTTCCACCTTAAATTTGATGTCCTTGTGGTGTGTACTTGTTTTGTTTATTTCCACTGTATATTATTTATTTCTGCACACTATTGGCTTGATTGTTTGAGTACACCAATCTAGAGATCGCAGACCCATTAAATATATTTTATCTTTTTCAGATTGATCTTTATATAAAAGTAGGGACTTGGAGCAATACTTAATATTGTTATCACACATTAACCAATCAACGATGGATATCACACTGATTGAAGTAAAATTTAAGTTCCTACCAATTCATTTGGGGGTGTCTGATATCACCGCCTAGATTAAGGAAAAGCGACACATGCGCCAACGGTTAATCTACCTCTCAGCATAAGATCAGTCATCTTCATAAAATCCCATCAAATTACAGTGTCATTCTTCCTTCCACAATGCATGAATGCATTGTTTGGTGGAATCCAGATGTGAAGAGAAGGGGTCTAGGAAAATGACAGGCACAAAAGTACCAAGAAACTACCTAGCTAGGGATGAAATCAGCGCCCCCCCCCCGCCCCCCCCGGGCCCGAGTCTAATAATTTCATACCTAAGGACCCAAATACTAGATGCCATGTTTATATATTATGCATATGCATATTTATATGTATGTAAGTATAACTGTACGAAATATTGGTACAAAAGTATATTGGAACATGTATAGGCCCTTTATTCAAATGGGGCATGGGTACCTATTGGTGACTTGGGTCAGATCTTGGTACAAAATGGACTCAACCTAAGCCTGACCCGTTTTATTACACTTACCTACCTCCACATCTTCCTTCTTTCCTATTTCAAGACAGACTGTTCTGCATTTGCACATGCATTCCATTGTATCCCATGCAGTTAGACCAATTGTATCATTTAGTAAGTTTCTGAAACTCCCCCAGCTGGTTTGGGTGAATATAGAAGTTAGTCATGAGACCCACACCATGGTATCCCATATTTGAGTATAAACAGATTCCAAAATCAAATCCTCATCTACAGTTGATCATTCTCTCCTCTTCCAAGTCATTCAGACTCTCTTGCGTTACATTAGCACTCCCTAGCCCCTTTGCTCTATTCAGTATAACTTCCAAAGGCTCAGAGTACACAATGCCTGTCAGTGTAACCTTCGAAGGCGAGCCTCTTTTCACCATAGGCGAACGGGCGCAAAACTGGTTCCCTCTAAACATGACCATCAACTTGACCATATCCAAAACTGCTATATTTTTTATTCAATGCTTGGCATTAGTTCTTGGTGCCCTGATTTTCTTTGGTGTCCTTCAGCTTGATGGTAATGGCAACCTAATTTTAGTGTAGCTCATTGGAGACTTTGTCGACACTGCATCAGAGGCAGGGGTGGGGCGCAAAAAGGGTCTGTTTCCCATATTCTTCAAAGAAGGTGAATATAGCTAATATGTGAATATTGGACAGAAGAAGACCAACATTACAATTGTGGGTAAGGGGGTTATCTAGGCCAACAGGCCCTTGCCTTGGTGTTAGTAAGGTGTTCTATGTATATGTATATGTATTGCTCATTTTCTATGTACAAGCTATATGATTGAAGGGGTGAAAATGATGGGCCTATGAAACGGAGGCCCATTATATTAAATTGCATGCATCAATGATGATGGGTCCAGAATGGCACTGAAGATTGTTATTACCTATAAATGATTGAGCTGAAAAAATTTAGGCATGCACTGCCCTGGTTCTGATCCGACCTGACTTTAACATCCTACGGATGGTAAACTTGGATGAATAAAATCAGATCTGTCCCCTAATCACATTGGGACCATTGACTTGGATTTCTAGTAGACGGGTCAATATCAAGTCCGTACGGCTATATGGCAAGAAATACAGACAGGCCCGATCCACCTACTCAGACACACTGATAGCAGTTCGACCAAGCCTTTCATTATTTTATTTTTTTCATTTATTGTACAAATTACCAAGGTAATAGGTTGATTTGTAGGACTAAATGCGGATTAGGAAATAGAAATAGGCAAGATATGGTCCCAATCAAGTCATCCTACCCTTTGATCAAGGGGCTTAGTGGAAGTGCATTCTTTTTAATACAAATCCAGCAGTATGTATTAGATCCATGGGTATCAAATTTGAGGTGCCAAACCCATTATTTACTGGGTGCAATGATCATACCTGGATATAGCCAGTGGGCGTGAACTTGGGCCTCTTCCCAACCCACTTACAAATTGGCACTGTCTCTACATGTTTAAAGAGTTAAGCAGGACTGTGGCTGTAGTTTGGGCATTTAAGGAAACGCAGCACAAATATTATCATCAGTACCAGGAGGTATATGCAAAAGATCACAAATAAAATTGAAATGAGTTGTCCAGAGCTCCGCTGAAGTTGATTCGAGTTCGGTTAACTAGACTGTTTATTGAGCCAAGGGCAAGTCAGGCCCTGCTGGGCTTGACATATATGTGTTGAGTAATATATATAGACCAAGCATAATATATTACAAGGTGAGCCCCACAGGAGTTAAATCAGATGGTTACCTGCCTTCAGCACCATACTGAAGGCAGCATAGGATCAACTCTCTCTGCTAAAAGGTAACCACTTAAAATCTTCAGTTCTCATACAGGCTGAACCATCAGCAATGGTAAGGCAACAGTTTCTAGAAAGAAGATGCATTTGTCTCAAAATATGCCATTACAAGAAAGAAGATGCATTTGTCTCAAAATATGCCATTACAAGAAAGAAGATGCATTTGCCTCAAAATATGCAATTACAAGTTACAGTTAAATGACCCAAGTAAACTGTAACACATCTGAGTGATAGAGTCAATTTCCTCTGATGTGTTCTTCATCTAGGATGTATTGATGTTTATCCCAGAAGGTTTCCTCAATTATATCGGAGTGATCTATGACAACCTTCATTTCAACTGGATCTCCCCTTTCGGTGGAATCCACAGTATCTTCTACCTGAAGGGAAATAAAGGCATGAGGTGCAAAAGCATATAATTTCATTTCAATTGAATATATAATTTCATTTTAATTGGAAAGAAAAAGAATTTACAAGAACACCATACAGGTGCACTTCTACCAATCCCTTATCAGAGGAGTGCACTAGTATTCAAGGTTTCAAAATGTCAAAACTCAAATTGGATTCATCTAGGATACATGATTCCAATCTCTATTGCAGATCAGGGTTGGAGATGAAGAACTCCTTATCCTTCAATGGAAATTCAGCTATGCATAGTAGTTTAGGGTAGATAAAATGCCTTCACATGAGGTTCAAGTAATTCTGCTGCTGGCATCCATCTATATCTTGTCGATGAGAAACAGCCAGTCACACTAGAGCTAATGATCAGAGGGTTTTATCCTCAAGTGCAACCATCTAAAGAACAAAGGGTCATGCTCTCAAATTATGCATAATGTGTCAAAAGGCAGAAGAAACATATAACTAATATACCAATCATTCAGGATTTCAATGGATATGGAGCAATGCATTTAAACTCTTGGAACTTTGATATTGTATTCAAGCAAAATATCTGCTTGAGCTAGCAGCCATTTACTGACAAGTCTATAGGCCATTTTTGCTAGAGAACTATTTGCTTTACTAATTTTTAAAACAAGAGGGATCATAACAGATTATTTAGGCATTGAGCAGGAACAAAGTTGAGCTAACGAACATTGACTGAATTGGAAGAATGATAATAAAGTATCATAGAATCTGATAAAGGAAAGAACTAATGAAGAAAATCACTAAGGAAACTGAATGAAACTGAGGTAGGGGGATGTAATCATTTGAAGTTGAGGAACGAAAACTCATGTGGGTTTTAAGGTCATACCCACCCTCACTACTGTCAACACAAGTAATCTACTTGAGGCAACCCCAAATATGCTTTGCACTATGGGTTCCAAATCTAGTTTCATTCTTTTGGCATGTATTGGGTAGTCGGACTTGACATGATATCAGAGCCATGCAAGGTTTTTGACTTCAAATCCCTAGGGTAGGGAGGTGTCGTTCCCCAGGTCACATGTGAAGGCACGTATTGCATGGGTTAGCACGTGTGGATTGCGAATTCGAACGGTGTCTTGTTCAAAGGGAGGTGAGGGTGTTAAGTAGATTGGTCTTCTGCTTCCTAAAAGCTTACGCATTTCGTATGTATTGGCTAGTTGGACTTGACATTTATAACATACAATAGCCTCATTCATTGACCCATCTAGTGTCATCATGGCCGTGCTCCAACGTAAGTAGGGATATTGGCAGAAAGGAGCTAACGGCAGTAGAAACTGTAGTTACTTTTTATTTAAATACAACAGTAATTAGGATTAGTCAACTGAATGTGCCAACAATCCATCAATGCATCTCTCTCTCTCTCTCTCTCACACACACACACACACACACATCTTTGTCTATCCTCTTTCTCACAATTTTTTAACTCCAACTACCTAACTTAAGATACAAATTAATCTTCAGGAAGCTTAAAACTGGTAAACTTGGTGACCGGAGTCTTCATGGAACTTAAATTTGGTAAATTTACCGAACTGAAAAAATATTTTGTCTTCAATCCACCATTACGAGCATCAAGGCTAAAAAAGTCATGTGTCATAAGACATGGAACCATACCAGAAGCTCCAGAAATTTAGCTATTAGTAATACCGTTTCAAACATATGAACTGAACTATAACTAAATGAAAATTTTCAAATAAAGGAAATTCTTAGAAATTGTTTGAAGAAAACTAAAATAGAGAGGTGACCTACTAAATCAAGGTATTTTCATGGCCTAGCATGCCAGAAAAGGACACAATAGTTTTGCAGTTTCATAGTAAAAGGGAAGTAAATGTGCTCATGCATGATCAGACATTCTCTATGCGATCAAAAAGCAAAAACTGTCATAAGAATTTTAAGTGATTGGTGATTTTCTTATCATAAGCTTCTAGCACATGAAAACTTTTAAAACAATTCTGTGCATAGATTAGTAGTATGGTTTTCAACTTGATAGTGTAGAATGTTACCTTGTCTCTGAAAACACTAGATCCTTTTCGGAACATGACTGGTAGAGTATTGTAATTTATAGAAAACTGTTGGAGAAGTATTTCATTTTTTTCTTGTGTTTGGGTACCCTGGCATGGAAAAGATACAAGTCAGAAGCTCTCATGGAATGCTCATAAGAGATATTTTGCACAAAAGATGATGGAAAATGAGAGGAAAATACGGCAGATGAGGTTTTAAAAAAAGGATTCAGATGGATGTTGCTTCGTCATTGACATCATCATCATCATCATAGAAAGCCACATCCAATTCTTTCAGGACCCGTTTTGTTGGGTTATTCATTGTTCATCATCCCTATTTACAGCTCCATTCTGTCACTTTACAATGAAACATGCAACTTCAAGCTGCTCACTCGAAGCCTCTGTCATCTAATTTCTTGTATTCGCAAAACTTCAATTTATCCTACTAGGGCTGTTTCAGTTCTTCTACATGACATGCCCAAATCTTCTCAAATCATAGTCCTAAAATTTTATGCTTAACATCAACAATTAAGTCACCTGCTTTGTGCTTTGAGGTATTTTCCAAACCTGGCTACGTTGACAGCCAGCATAAAACTTTTGTCACAACCCAAATATGAATTCTGAAGAGACAGAATTCATGTAGCCAACCCTAGCACAATTAGGACAAGGCTTCAATGATGACAGATGATGATGTGAAAATATTTTCCCACTAACATGCAACAGATATTTTCATCATTTAAAAAATAACAACCACAATAACAACCCCACAAGGCCACAACCACCACCAACAACAACAACAATAGAAGACACACCTTGTTATTGGATGTCTTTTTTTCCAGCTTATATTCAATATAGTAAACTGATCCTAAAAAAGAAATGAGGAAAACACCCATGGCTCAAGATTTTTATTTTCCCAACTTCCATGGCTCTCTCTCTCTCTCTGAAGCAGCCATGTGAAAAATCGATATTTAAAAGGCACAAAGGATTGAGTAAATGTGGAAAAAAAAAAAAAAGACAACAGAAAATAGCTTGAACGGCTATGCAGATAATCATTGGACTGAAATAATTGACCCCCAGAAAAGAAGTTCTTTTTATGTTTTCTGCATGTATTTCAGGGGCGGAACTAGACCTTTTTCCTAGTCGGTGGAGGAAGGACCAAACTAAACTCTGTATAAAAACTTAAAAAATTATATAAATAGCAATATAAAAAAAAATCTTAAAGTTTTACTTGATGGTTGAGTACATCTCACCCATAGAGTAATTAGTGAAGAAATTTCGTATAAGAGGACATTTCTTATCTACAACAATGGTATAATTTATCGGCCATGGAAATTTAGGTATCTCAAAAGTGTGGAAAAATGTCTTCATTCTTCAAAATATCTTGAGAAGGATGTAGGTGTCAACTGATATTATTGTTAATAGTTTTCCTTAGAAGGCTATAAAAAAGAGTAGGAAACCATGAAAATAAATCCAAAACCCTGTAAATCCATTGCATAAAGGTTTAACACTTTTTGGCAGAGAAAAAGGATGGACTACATGAAAATAAATCCAAAACCCTGTAAATCCATTGCATAAAGGTTTAACACTTTTTGGCAGAGAAAAAGGATGGACTACATGAAAATAAATCCAAAACCCTGTAAATCCATTGCATAAAGGTTTAACACTTTTTGGCAGAGAAAAAGGATGGACTACAAAAGTCCTAAGGCAAGTTGATAGGTTGCCTGGCCATTGGGCTTGGGCATCTAAAGGCAAGTTGCGTGGCCAAGGCTTGGGCAATCACAGCCAAATCGCCCGGTCAAGGCATGGGCGCCATTGTCAAGTCACTAGCCAAGGCCTGAGCAACAGAAGGCAAGTTTCCAGGTCAAGGGTAGAGCAACCATATTTACATTGCTTGGCTGAGGTCTAGGCAAGTAGAGAGCAGGTTGGTTGGCCAAGGCCAGGAAACTTGCCATTAATATTGCAAATCACCAGGTGTCCAATTTCTATAAATCAGGAGCCCAGGCATGCCAGCAGCATAGTCCATGTCTCACCACAGGTGACTGACATTCTCAGGCTACAATGCATGATTCTTGGACCACATTGCTCATAAATAGAAGCTGGTTGCTCAAATGGCCAGGAAGAAATACTGCCTTCAGAAGAAAGGAATGCCAGATTTCTCCGAGCCATGTTCCCACTGTGCAGGTTTCAAAGGACACTACACACATATGGTCACCCACTCGTCTAGCTGGTTACTACAGACAAGCTCAAGTTACAAGCACCAAAAGCTTGGTCACAAGAGAAGGGCCATGCTCCGAATTCATAGGGACCACTTCTCCCACAATCTCCAACAAGTTGCAAGGCCTAACCAAGGATCAAAATAGCGGTTGCGGCAGGTGCAGCGGTCAGTGGCTAAAACGCTACGTAGCGAGCGATACGTAGCGGTTGCAGTGATAAGTAGTGGTGTAGCAGTGTGAATTTTTTAAATGGTCAAATTTTTTTGAATCTTGTATAGCAAACAATATTGTATTTCTTTTGTGATTTGAAACCATATAAGGGTAGAGATAACTTTAGGAAAGATTAATGAGGAGAAGAAATAGGAAAAATAGTGTTTAAAATTAAAATTACTTGGCTCTATTAGGTTTTAGACCGTAGCGCCACTATTTTCAAAATAGCGTAGCGGCCTCGACCGCTACAGCCGATTATGCAGGCGCTACGCTACGCAGCGGCCGCTATTTTGAACCATGGGCCTAATTCCTAAGGGCAATAAATAACCCTCTTAGGAGACATGAGAGGAGAAGGAAAAAGCAGGAGGATCTATTCTCTGAGTATACACCCTGCCTATCATACCCGGATACTGCAAATTACCTGTGGTATTCGTACCGATACGGTCCGATACGGATACCGGTATGGGATACAGCAAGATACTGCTTGGATACGGGGGGCCAATTTCAGGTTACGGCTTGCATTATTTTTCGCCCAATATTTCGGCAGATTTTCCATTTCAGCCAATTTATGTCTTTCTCTTAGTTTGATCAAAAGGAAAACAAAAAAGAAGAAGAGGAGGAGGAGGAGGAGACCCACCTGTTTCGACTGCTGCTGCTGCGACCTTCATGTGCCAAGTATTCCTCCTCTTCTTCTTCCTCCGTTCTTTTTTCTTTCTTTCTTTCCTTCTTCTTCTTCTTCTTTCTTCTCTTTTTTTTTTTTTTTTTTTTTCTCTCATTCGTTTGTGCCCTAGAGATGCCAACGAAAGGACAGAAAAGAATCCATTGCTCTTATGTTTCTTTCATTTTTTAATATTGGGCTACTGGGCCCATCAGCCACTCAGCCCATTTTTCTTTTCTTCTCTTTTTGATGTTGTGCTACTGATCAATCAGCCACTCAGCCCACTTTTCTATTTTTTCTCTTTTTCTATGCTGAGATATTGTATTGTGAGGCCCACCTCATTGAAAATTTAAAACAAACAGTGGGCCTTGTAATATTTGAGCTCTAAATTAAGATAAAATAAGCATTCCACCTAAAAGAAATCCCTAACCAAATATTTATATTTATATATATCTAGGAATGCCGTACCCGTATCCGTATCCTAAGATTTTGAAGTTGCGTATCGGACGCTCGTTCCCGTGTCCTGTATCCGTACCCGTGTCCGTATCCGGGCATCATAGCACCCTGCTATGATATCATGAGAATTCAAGAATCTTGCTACTTGCATTAAAATCCTATGTGTGTTCTACCAAACCCTCACCAGAGAGATAAACCATTAAAGTAACTAACACCAAGTGGAGTCTAAGGATATAATCTTGCTTGGATATGTACTTGATAATCTGCAAAAAAGGACCCATGTCTCTTTGTATCCTTTCTTTCTGTCTCTTCTATTCATAAAGTATACTCTACTAAACTGTTTGCACTACTGACGAGAATGGGATTCTCTTTTCTCAATTGTATGTTGTTTTCTCTCTTAACCTTTCTGATTCATCTACAGAGATGAATCCATAAACTACTTGAATACAAATTTATCTCCACAAGAAGACAAACTATTTCCTCCAATCCTCTTCCTACACTGCAATTTCATTGGATTAGTTCAATCACTCTTCCACTTACCAACAAATACATGGTGGAAAGTTAGGAAAATTAACACGATGAAAGTGAAAGAGAGGTGCAAATGTAAACACAATTTCAGTATAGAAAACATCAATTGTTCCCCAGTCAGAAGAAGGAAAGAATCAACTGTCGATGAAAACTAGGAAAGCAACCTTTAAAAGATCTTGAGCTTCTCTTTTGCTTTTTCCAGACTTCACCAGCATCCAATAACAGGTATTATATTGATTGTTTACGTGACCTGCAAAATGAAAAACAAACATGACCGTGTTACAATCTGAAGTTCGAGACTTTTTCATTGGAAAATGTACTAATTGTCTCAATCCCAAAAAAGAATCAATAGTACCCTACATTATTGAGAGAAGGCTAAGATAATGATAGTGATGGTGTTACTAGAATCAATAGTTGCATTACAAAAATGCCTAGATTTAAAAAGAAAATGTTGAAAGCAGGGGCTATGCACCAGGAAAAAAAAGTTATTGGTCCTCTGGGTACTTGGTAGGACTAGTTATATGATAGTGCAAGTAGAAGGTGCTCATTGTCTTAGCCACTAGGTTGTGGGTTTGAGTCATGTTATCATTTCAACCAAAAGAAACAAAAAAACCTTACAATCAACCTGCCTCCATGCTAGATAATCTCGAACTATTGTAGACGATGGATAGCATATGACTCGTCCATCGAAAGAAGGTGGGTACTTCAATTCTTTCTGTGGAAAGAATTCTCTCCACTTCATGACATATGCAGAAGTAAAGTAGGAAACAATGAGGGAGAGTATTTTACTGCAAATTGAAAACAATTGAAAAAAAGTCAAATTTAAATCATGAGGGTATGCAGAATGACTATCTGCAGCAAGAATAACTTGATCTAGTTACTCTTTCTTAACTCCATAACCACTTCAAATCCATGACTGCATAATACTTAGTAAAAATTGCACTAACTAAATAGTAAATGCCGTGAGAAAAACCTGGAATGTCTTTGGCATAATCGGGTTGTCTTCTTCAAGATAAAACTGACATTAAATAAAACACATTAGAATCTCAAGTGGTGAAGGAGGACGGATTATTATAAACATTATGTAATCTGCATTGAAGTAACTCAACCATTACAAGTTCAGTCAAGTAACTGAGTAAGCACTTTCTGACTTGGTCTACGGCTTACGGAAAATGAAAAAATAGGAAAAAATAGAAAAGTAGGAAGGGGTTTGTCTGATGGGATATAACATATCAGTGAAGCAGACATCGCACCTGTACTCATCACTGACGCCATATGCAAAAACTATGTCTGGAAACTCCTCTAGCATAGACTTTGCACATGAATTCATAAGATTCAATGCTTGCTCATCATTGGGTTTCTCAAATTCATGAACTTCGCAAAACCTAAAAACCCACAGAAAGAACTAAGCAGTACGTAGAGAAAGAAGAAAAACACCAGATTGCAGGCATACCAGGAGGTAATATTCCACGCTTCACTGATTTTATGCTTCCTTAGCATGATAATGATTGAAGATGAACAAATAATGGAAAAACTTGTCCCCAATTGTAGCTCAGCTAGTTAGGGACATGAGTATGTGTACAAGTGCAAAAGTTCGAGTCAACAATGTAGCAAAAAACAAAATACTGGAAAAACTTCAAAATAAAGAGATGTCACAAAGATGTAACTATATAAAGGAATCCATATAAATATTGCAAAGATACCCTCATCTAAACCATAAAATATTAGGCTACACAAATAGATGATTCAAGCAGCTTACTGTAAGGTGAAAAATGGAATAGGTATTTATATATATTTAAAAACTTCAAATGAAAAAGAAAAAAGATTCATAGGAATTGCTGCCAGTTAATACAAATAACTTTAAGAATCCTACATGCTTGCTAATATGGCATGTAGAACTATGTAGGCTCTGAATGATCAATTACAAAGTGGAAACGTCACACATTTTTAAAAGGTGAGAAGACAAGTACCTGCCCTATGGTATATGACCAATTTGTATTCAAGTTGTGGTAACCAATTCATTATGAATCATACTTGCTAATTTGTCAGGGTATATTCATGCTATTCTGCTTTTGATTCGTCGAATTAGCATTTGATTTTACTGAATTCGATGACTGCTTAGATTTTCTAATTCAATTTGCATGGATCATGAGTCTAATTCAAATGGCTACACAATCAATGTGTCCCCTAATTTATACCAAACCCTAACCGACCTTGTTAAAGCTTATTATTGAAGTAATGGCCTACAAGATTACTCCTATGACCTCTATTGCAAAATAAATTACAATAAAGTCTCACCTGTGAAACCGGTGACCATCAATTCTAACAACAATCCATGTTAAAGGCATGAGTTCATCTTCTGGTTCAAAGGACTTCACATACTCATATTTGTTGTTTGCCATTTCCAACCAAATTGCCTGAGAAGGCCTCTCAAAACCTTCTGCTTTCCACAAATCTTCAAGTTTTATGGTGAGTTTTAGCACCCTATTGACCATTAAAAAAAAAAAAATTTAGTAGCCTATTGCATAACAACCACGTTCGCCCTGTTTGTTTACATAAGAGTAAAAGAGGATTAAGCATCAAATCATGAATAAAATTAAAGAGGAAGGGACTAGGGCAAAAGCACTACAATACAATTTTACTTGGGGAGAGTAAAATAAAGGGGAAAGTGGGGTAAAGCCCCTACTTTATCTAACATCAGCAATTTACAATACCCTCCCCTTTTTCCATCCAAACACCCATGAAGTAAAACTTTATATCACATCGGTTAGTTACTTTCCTTCTACTCAAAAGAACCACACTATATAGTAATCTTAATCTTTAAAGATTGAGGAAAGCATTTTAGAAATTAGGAAACCATGCATAATCTAAATGTTAAAAGATAAAGGTAAGTATCAATACAACTGAGTTATGGAATTTTCTTCAAAACAAGGTCCATCAACTGTCCATGTTGACTCATCAGGACTTCCAGCCTGGCATGCTTCAAGACAGGCCTGGATTGACATTTAGGCCCCAGAGTGAGGGCAAGATCCGAAAGTCAGCCCATTTAATAAAAGAGCCAGGTATGAACTTTTAATTTATAGATCACACACCCAGGTTGGCCCATTTAGATCCACTAAGCTCTTCTCTAATTCTGCATAATCTCATGATGATGATATTACTTTTATTTATACTTATTATGGAGGATGATCTAAACCTTCTTCCATAAACTAACTACACCATGTACAAGATATGGCACAAAAAATCTCTTCAAATTACCCAAACTGTCTAATGAGTAAAAATGAAAGGGACATTGAAATTTAAATCATTATGTCAAAAGTATGTATAAATAATCTACATAGATATAGCAATACCAATAACAAGAAAATGAAGAACAAGAACGACTGGTTGAAACTCAGTTGGTTCTAGCCCAGCCCCACGGTTAGCTTGCTCGCAGAGTCTGGGTCCTATTAAAAATTTAGGCCCGAACATAAACGGACTGAACTGAACTCTGGGTTCACCTCAGCCCGGCTTCCTTACATCCCAACTCAAATCCAAATAGATGACAAGGGTCAAGGCATTTGCTTGGTTACCTCTGCAAAATCACAGACTAAACAGTAAGCAAGGAATTAAAACATGGCGGGCTTTCACTGCCGGTTTACTCAACTAAGAGGCGTCCAATCTCAACCACAATGTCCAGTGTCCAAGTGTCACTTTAAGCAGTTACCAACCCACATAGAACAATTAACAAACAGCTGGTGTGCAACCATAAAAACAATCGGGCAACATCCCTCGAATAGCAACTTGATCAATCACTGAAACAAACTGGTAGTTCAGAGAACAGACACCCAATGTGGGGTCTTTCCAAAACAGTGTCTTATCCAATTACAACGTGGCTCCAGTTTCCAGTGACATGGCGTTTGCAGCGTAAATTGGTGCTATAAGATGAAAAGGTACAACATGAATTTTATTCAGTAGAGAGAGAACCTGATTTTCTTGGCCTCCTGTAGCTTTGGCCGGTCCGGTTTTTCGAGTTAGAAACGAGTCACAATATTAGCCCATGGGTGTTGGATACAGTCATACAGGGCAATGAGAAAAGTCCTAGTCCATGGGGAAAAAAGGAGGGCTTTTCGGATGTCGAGGGCTACTCAAGAGATTTTTTTTTTTTTAAAGTAATTATATGGGATACTTACTAATTTTTTTATCTGATATTATTAGCAATTTAATTTAAGCCATAATTAAAAAAAACTAATAGATTTTTTTTTTTGGCTATCGGAGGGTTCTCAACCCTTTGGGCTGGACTAATCCCTCCAGGCCCAGAGAAGCCGGATAAATTCTCATGTAGCCCCAATATGGTAGTGCAGTTTCGAGAACTACCCCTTGGGGTTAAAAAAAATTAATAGATGAAAAGAATGTTTTAGAATTAATTTTGCGTTGTGACAAAATTTTACAATGACGGTCAACCTATTTAACTCAAGTACGCAACACTCCTTCTCTACTCAGAATTTGGTATTGAAAGTAAAAAGTGGTAAGAGATTTTTAAGCTAGTAGCTGATCCAACGCTTTGATGATGATAATTATGAGATGAAAATAATATCTATTTCAGCTGTACAACTCAAGATGTTCAATTTGGTGGTTAGCAATGCATGAATGTGCTGATCTTAGCTAATAAAGCAATTATCAGTTAAAAACCTGGAATTTTTGCATTACTAGTGGACTACATGATGCCATGTGCCTTACAAATATACTAGCAACAAAAAAAAGAATTATTAAATGAAAACTCTCTTCTTTTTTTATCACAAATACCAATATTGTTCTGAAATTATTGATTTTCATGATATTTTCTCAAAACATCACATATTTTATTGCAATAAAAAGGTGAAATATCCCGGAATCCTTTTTTCTTCTTTTTTTTTTATATAAATTAATTAGGAGGTTATAATATATATGAAAGTGAAGTTCTTGGGTTCAGCAGTACTTAATTAAGTTGTTTCTCTTTCTTTGATTAAAGGAATCACTTATTGGGCACACTTTTGTGCAGTGAAGAATCCCAACTCAAGCCAGTCCCAACTCCTATTAGGATGAAATTTGGCCCAAAGCCAACAACTCGGATTTCACCCTACTGATGAACTCATAAACATATTGGACTAGCCATAGAATTTCTATGATTGTGAGCTTTCAGGATCCGGACTCAGTAGTGTTTTTAGACGTGGGATAGGCCCAAAATGACGTGGACAAAATGTGTGTCTCTCGTGCCATTTGATTTTGATAAGAGAACGATGTCACTTCTCCTACTATTCCTGCTGCTGCTGCTTCTTCTTCTTCTCCTTCTCTCTTTTCACTGAAGTTTTAATATTACAATTGTATATTGTGGGCTGTTTGGGTGTCTATCATATATGGTATATATATCTATATAGCATGAGAGATGGATTCCCATGTGCGTAGAATAGCAACAGGAGGGAGCATCTACTCAAGGCTAGCAAGAAGGAGAGGAGAAGTTGCAGGAAGAGGTTCATCAGCTCTAAAGCCTCGCTGCTGCTCTAGAAGAGATGGATCTTCTCGCCCACCCAACAATGGGAACAACAACAATAATGACAAAGGTACTTCACTTATACACTTAACACAAAACACAAGAAGAAGCTGCTGCTGCTGCTGCTGTCCTCAATAGCCAATAGGCTGGTTCTTCCATTGCAGATATTTTAGTTGCAATTCGGGCTGGGCCATGCCTGAGTCCTCATGTTCTGACCTATTCAAAAAACCAATTCGGATTGGACTTGTTTGGGCTCAGGTCTAGGCTTGGACCTGAATTTTGAAACCCAAGTGTAATTTGAGTCAGGCATGGGCATTGGGCTCTGGATTGTGAATCTAGTATCTGTGTAACATATACACATTATAATGATACCAATCTCAAAAATTTCTGGAAACTGTTAGTTTGTTCCTAGCTGAGGAGTGGTCCAGTCTGAGAGGCCCAATTGTGCTCTTCAGTACGAACAATCTGAGCCTTTATAGTGTCATTACCCCATGAATTTGCACTAACATTTTAAATTTGACACTAGTTCTTGAAACTGGTTCCCGCCGCAGGATAGATTGTATTTGTACATATAGTGCACATCTCATGCAGTGGAATGGTGGACCCAATGGCCCAATGGGGCTCACCCGGGACAATGAGTCCAAAAGGGGATGAGGGAATTGGAAGGGGCCCACATGAATGGGGTTGATTCAAGTTCCAACCCCATCATTCATCCTCATTCCTCACCTACTTAAAATGTACTTGACAAATCAGAACCATTGATTTTAGAACACGACATTGAGATGGGCTTAGATTCAGATTTTGGGCTCAGGTTCAAGCCCTGCAATTTGGGTAGCATTTAGGCTTAGGGTTGGGCTCAAGCTTAATGACATAGGATCCAGGCCGGGTTTAGCATGGTCGATACGAGGCCCAGCCTGTGAAGTTGCTCCCTAATTGAAGGAGTTTTTTTTTTTTTTTCCTTCCTTCTGATGACGGGTATCTGTGAGATCTTTATCCAACGGGCCTAATCCGCGAGTGCGCCTGCCAAATCGATACAAACGCACACCGTGTAAATCTAGGACGAGTTCAAACACAAGACATGGGAGAAACCCATGCCTTATGCCACTCCACCAACTCCTAATTGAAGTTGTTGGTATACTTGCATTTTTATAGATGTAGAATTTATCCATTCTGTTTTTAATTTAATTTTCTTTTTATTTTTATATTTTATGTAAACCCATTAAAAAAGAAAATCCATGTGATCAGTTGAATTTATACATAAGATTTCCATGTATTACATTTTGATTATTTGTTAGCTTGCTTCAAAGTTGTTAGTATAATTCTTTTAGCCTACCTGAAATTGATATAATCGGGCTCTCATGATGATGATGATTGAACTACTTAACTAACCATTCCCAGGGGTTTGGACCATTGTTTCCAAACAACTGTTCACATTAGGGATGCAAATGTGCAGTTCAGGTTGAGGAATTGTCACCACAAGCTCATGCAAGAGGTGTATAGTCAAAGAACAAGCACACAACTAGTTTTGCTTAGGGCCTTTTACCTGCTTGGACTGGGAGTGAAGGATCTAAAGTGTAGATCTAGATGAGATCATCACTTTCTTGTAATTAATTTATAAGATAATATATGGGTAATCATTTTCCATCAAAGTTAAGATCATTTGATATCTTCACATTTAATGCTTCTCTTTTAACCTTCTCAGAGAAACACATTGCTTAGAAATCCTAAGAATGTGATACTGATATAACAAAATTATTTCCCTTGAAGTACTTTTATACAAGGGCAGAGACAATATGCTTTTTATACATGGCGGTGTGTTACGTACTGCTGCATGGTGTTTAAGCCGAAGAAAATACCCCTGTTCTTATGTATTTTATTTCAAGAGGTCTTACTTTGTGGATGACGGAAATTGAAAATACCACATCACCCTTTCTCATCACCCCCCTAGCCACCCACACCCTCTCCATTGTTCGCAATATTTGTTTTCGCTCTTTGATGAAGATCATCTGGCTGAATCAATTTTACAAGGTCAAGTTTGCTTCTTTTTTTTTTTTTATGTCGAATCGATCACGCCCTTCTCATTGTAGTTGATTAGTTAATGTTTGTAAACTGTTATTGTTTATCAAGGTTTATTAAACTATTGAAGTACGTCTGTCTTGGACTAAATGATGTTGTAAAAACTTGTTCTTTGAAACGTTTTAGACCACACTACAGCAGGTAGAAGCTCCACATCATTCATTTTTTACTTTAGTTGAGACCAAACTGAAGCAATGTAGATGCTTCCACATCATTCATGTTTACGTCCTTAAACCACTTGAGACTATTACTTCTGGAGAAATGGTCACAGAAGGGCAATCATCAATTGTTTAAATCAATATTCTGAAGGAGTCTGCTGTAAAAAATAAAATAAAAAAGGAATAGATCCCTATTGCTTATTCTCTTGATTCTAAATTCTCTTGAACTACTACAATGAATTCTAACTCCGTTCCTCTTTTGTGAGAAGAGTAGGTACTGGGGACCCAAATTGAACTATTTGTAGGACTTGTGAAATGAGAGTATGAGATACATTTGGATGAGTGCAATTGTCAAGCATTAGGATAGAATGAACAGCCATCTCCTAAGGGCACGTTTGCTTGAATGGAATTGAGTTTCTAGGAATTCATGGAAAAATAGCTTGGTTACAGGACTATTAAAGATGTGAGGAGTCAAGGGGATCAAGTCTGATGTATAGATGAGAACTTGAATTTCCTAATCATTTCATTTACAAATGACGAGTGTGATGGCTGAGTAGTCCTTTTCCACCAAAGGGCTTGTGGTGTCCATTTGTGGATCTTTTCCTTTGTTTCTTCAATTTAATTCACTTCTAAATTTGAACGATACAATTCTTATCACTCCTGACCAATATTTGCTCTATGGGAATATGAGAGAGTATTCTTTTTTTTTTTTTTTTTTTTGTTTGCTAGAGATACGAGAGAGTATTCTGTTATACCTCAACCTTAAACAAATAGTTCCATTTTATCAACATAATGCAAGGAGGAGATTTGCATCCCATTTATTGAAGGTCAATTCGAAGAGTTCTATTATATAACTATAGAAACACTATGCTATTTTGTAGTCTATGTAAGGAGGAGATTCATATGTAAAATAAGAAATCAAATGAAAACTATGGAAAATTGTTTTTTGGAGTTTCCTGAAGATCTTTTCATCCATTAATTTTCCATTTCGAAATATAAATACCTATAGAATCTAAATAGGTTGTGATCTATTTTCTTGCTTTCGTTTTGTTTTTTTCATTGGGTGTTCTCTTTTGTGTTCCTTGATTATCCTCTACATCTTCTTACTTCCAAGCATAAATTCATAAGAAAAGAATACATAATCTCCAGTAAAAATATCTCGCCCATCTTATTTTATGTTTGCTCTCTAAACTTTAATTTGCTTATGATAAGACAAAGGGCCTGTTTGCCTACTAGTATTGAATTCCTAGGAATTCATAATTGATAGTAAAGGAGATGTCATTAGAGGAGCATTAAAGAGCCGAGAAGTGAAGGGTCGAAGGTGGAGATGTAGATAGGACGATCGCTTTCTTAGGATCTATTTAGTAGGCAATGGGTGGGTAATCATTTCCTATGAAATGGGAGTTCATTTGATTGCCCCTTTTGGTGGCTCACCCTTAATCCTTCATTTTTCGCCCCTCTCCCCTCCAATAGGAAGGCATCACTTTGAAATCCTACGTTTTCAATACCCTATTAGACAAATGGACCCCGGATTGATATGAAACCATGATCAACTCATGTTTAAGAACTAATAAGAGACCATAATTGACACACGTTAGCATCTTAATCTTTTGATTCTTAGGTCTATCAGAACTTTCACATGGAAATTGCATTCATTGTTTTTTATTTGCCATTCTTTTACTTATATATGCATTCCAATTTTCATAGATATTGCCTGTTTCATTGTTCTCTCCAACATATCTTGAATGACTTTCAATTCCTTCTCATTCTCAGGTGATAGGCAAACAACAGACTGGGATAAGGCCTGGTCAAGCTTTAGGAAGAAAGGAAAGAAGGGACCATTCTCTCAATTCAATCCAAACAAATATGTAAGCTGGAACCCAAGGCGTTCTGAATACCCCTTGTCTGAGGAGCCCAACCCGATCAAGAGGACTGAGAGATTAAATCTCATGTTGTGGACCAGTCCAAAATTCACACTGGCAGGAGCTATAGTT
This sequence comes from Cinnamomum chago, assembly GCA_038049695.1. Lineage (NCBI taxonomy): Eukaryota > Viridiplantae > Streptophyta > Magnoliopsida > Laurales > Lauraceae > Cinnamomum > Cinnamomum chago. Next base: position 79,325,578 of record CP142452.1, read on the forward strand.
GTGGTTACATTGCTTCTAATTTACACGCTTCTGGCACTTCCCAACTGATTCTAACCAAAAATTATTTGGCTACTTCCATTTGTCATATCCCGCTTGCTCTTTTGTTTTTAGGGAGATGCCTCTCTAAGCATTTTTATATTTTGAAAGTATACACTTGTAATTGTTCTCTTCATGTAAATTGCTCTCTTAATTATGTCAAAAGTCAATAGTTCTCATGATAATGATGATGATGAAGGTTGTCTCATATCCGAAATCTACGCTAGGAACTCACCATATATATATATATATATATTGTTATGACTTCTACTCTAATACCATAATAACATAATATCTAATTAAGCTGACTTCAAATTGATGTGATAAGACTATGATTATGATGATGATAGGCAGGTTGACACTCAAATGAACATGCAACAAAGACCCTGTGACCCCATATGATGAGAAAGGCTATATAGATGTCTTTTGGAGAAAGACAGAAACCTAGATATGTCTACTACCAACTTTCCTCATATTTTGCTCTTTTTCAGAAGAAAGTACAATGGAAAAGAGTTACTAACTTAAATCACACTTTAGGCAACCAAGCAAACATTTGATTGATGTCCAAAAACCAAAGTTTTACTGCGTGGCGAATATTCAATGGGACATGTAGACTTAAATGGAGTAAATAGTGAATTGTGAGTGTAAAGCAACCTTTATATCTCAGTCAAAACAAATATAATAAAAAAGAAATAGCAGTTTGCAAGCTGCTCCGAATAGCCAGAGATCACTAGCCTCACAACCTGCTCTCCTTCGTTAGATTTTCAACCCTAACAATTGGTTTTTTACAGGGATGAATGTAAATATGACTAAAAAAAGGCCAGTCCTAAATAAATGAGATAAAACTTCAGTGATGATGATGGTAATGGAAGGCCCAAACTTGAGGTGTTTAAAAACATATGTTATAAGGTCTTGTTTGGTATCTCTACTCTTTATCCCCACTGAACCATCTAAAATAGAGCCATCAAAAAAAGATGCTAAAGTTCTTTTCACAAGTTTAAGAGGATTTCACTCTACTTCTTCAGAGTGGGTATACGGTAGAATTGTTGGTCAATCGCACTGATTTTCCAAACTACTGCCCACTCTAGATATTTAGACAAATAGAGGTTGGAAACAGAGTTGCCAATCATGGCCTTTATTGTGTAGTTATACAGAACTTAGCTAAATGGGGCTAACCAAGCAGCGATGGTGATGATGATGGCGACAATGATGCAAGATTGACAAACCACCAATCAGATTAATTAATTAACTGCCATATCATGTCCCAATTCCCAAAATACAATTTAAATTGTACTCTACTAGAATAGGTATTATGTGAAAGTATAAATCCGTTAGAAAACGTTAGTCACAAGAACAAAAGCTTGGAGAGCAAGTACAGATTAACAGCCACCTGAATTTGCATCCATGGTAAAATCCAATTGCTAACAAAAGGGATATTTTGATGGTGGTCCCTTGTAGATTTCCACTTTTGATATTGAAGTTGCTTAGAAAATCATAGGATTTCTAAGGAATTAGATAAATGGGGATGGAAATTTTCAAATTCACAAGAAAGGGTTATCACTTTTATATGGTTTGTTAACTTGTTAATGTTGTATAGTTTCATCTAAGAGACCATGTAATTAAGGAAGTAAATATATGTCTAACCTAACCATCTCCCTTACCACCTGAGTTAGAGCATGAGGAACGATAAAATCATTCTCTTTAGCTTACAACTAGCAACAAAGGCCCGGGCTAAAAAATACAGATGAAAGATTAGAATAAAAATATGTGAATCCGGATCCCCTGTTTTTGCCGTCCAATCCACATTTGCCACTTACATTAAATATCTTCCTTGGTTTTTTTCCTTCATTCCAATGAAGTAATTAAGAGGGTACAATAGCTAGCATAATATTTTATATTGGTGGTAAATGTTGATTGTAGGAAACAACATCTCCCTGTATCTAGGAAACAGGGGATCCAAACTCAAAATGGTGGATTTGCTCATATCTAAACTCAGTTCAATTCAACCAAATTTTTTGGTTCTACTTTGTAAAAGTAATGCCTAGTTACCTCCTTTATATTGGATAAGCACTCATTCTACCACAATTCGATGTGATAAAACCACAACAATTGATTTATTGGTGAAATAAAATGTAAAAAAACCATGGATAATTCATCCTTTCATTATTCAAATTTATTTTATGTTTCATAATATAAAGACGAAAAAAAAGGGAGTATACATACATAACGTGATGTTCACCAGCGGACCTACGTGTAGGCCAAGGGCATCCATGGCCCCCATTAAGTTTTCAAAATGCTATTTTTTACTACTAAAACTTTTGTAATATTTTATTTTACCCCTTATAATTTTAAAATTTTCTGATAATAATCTTTATTTGGCCCTCGCTAGTTTCATTTGCTAGGTCCACCTCTGCACTGATGATCCCTTGAATTTGAAGGCGCCAACTGTGACGATCATCATATTCACGGGACAAAATCTCCCTGAGAACCCAATGCTATCAAAGATAAAAAAATATCCAAACAAAATTAAATCATACCAAAAAACAAAAATTTGACTAAACCTTACCTCTACCCTTCTAAAAAAATTTCCCATATTTGGTGAAAAGCCACTGAGCCCTCTTAAATGACCTTTATGATGACCACTTCCATGCCCACTTTTGTTATGTCTTCCCGACCAGCCTTTGAACAAATGATGTGATGATTCTTCATGCTCCCCCCTGTAGAACATATGTTTGTGTGCCCTTGTTGACATTGAAGAAGACCTCCCATCTCTATCTCTAACATGTTCCTCTGTCCTTGACCACCTCCATTTTTGCCTTATTTCTTGTTGGTGAGATTGAGATGACTCTTTCTTGCAGCTTTTGAATGTTCGGTATTTTGCCTCTCATATATTTTTTTTTACTTTTCAAAGCACTCCCCTCAGCCTCTGATTTATTCTCCTGTGGGGACTCTGTTTTTCATTATTGTCTCCTTTTGACGCAATAGAAAGAAGAAATTATAAGATTATATAAATCCGTGTCTGTGACACTTTATATAAGGTTTTGTTTATTTATTTATTTTAACCAAAGGGAAGGTTCTCACTTCTCACAGCACTGACAATGAGGATTGAAGGGGCTTTGGATGATTGGTTAATATTGAATGTCCCATCCTTGTATCATGAAGCAGTTATGATTATTTTATTTTTGCTAATAGAGGGTCCAACCAAAGTAAAACTCCTGTGTTCCTCAGGTCGTAGCACCAGTGGACTCAGCATTCGGCTCCTGAAGAAGGGAAACCGGGGACCTCTAGAACTAGAAGAGAGAGGAACCGTGGTTCTGACTACTCGGCCAACTCCTTGGGGGGCAAATTTGGATCCGAAAGAGGAGTAGTTATAATTAATTAAGATCAAGTATCATGGAGCAAATTTTTATATGCAATCACTATGGAAGTTTAGATCCGACGACTATTATGGTCTGGATAAGTTACAAGAGTGAGCCCCACTACTGATTAATTTAAACGGCTACATAATTAGAAGCAGGTATCATGAAGCAGTTTCTGTTTGCATTCATTATGGCCATGTTGATCCTATGACTCTTATGGTCATGGATTTGGATGGAGATTTCAGTTGCTTAATTTGGACTTGGATTGCTTATTTGCAAGATTTATGAAACCATTTACGTCTTAGGAGATTTGAATTAAGATAAGAAGTTGTAAAAAAAAGGGGAAAGGATCCAGGATTATGATTGACAAATTATTGGATGATCATTTGGTTAAAGAAACCCAAGGAGATAATTAGGAGAAAAAGAGTCCAGTTCCTCTAAGGATTTCCCCCACAGTGATCATGAGTAGACCAATCAATGTCCGCTACATCACATAGAGGTAGCCTACCATGCATGCAGAGGCAACCTGCTATGCATCCGGGCAGGAACTGCCCACGGTGACTTAACCAACCATGACTAGTCCACTCACGATCACAATGGGGGAAATCCTTAGGTGATCCCGATTCCTAATTGAAGATTGGTTTTATATCTAACATTTTTGCATCCATTATGATCCTGATTTATTTGTGATCTGAACATCGGTCTATGAAAGCTTGGGTCACAATCCAAGAGGATCAAGATTCTAAATCATTGACAAATTAATTACTGAACCAAAATCATATAGATCGCTGGATATCGGAATCCTATGGAACCAACCTGAAATTGCGAGGAACAAGCTTGAGTTAGTGTGACCCAGATTCCACTGGTGGTATATTGATCTAGATACCAAGATTAGTGGTCCTACACATTGACCCAATTGAAAACTCACAACTTCGGGATTTTGAACATTGATTTCAACCAAGTCGGAGTCAAAATTTTCAAGTCAGGATCACAATTACTGTTTTCTAGAACTTATAGCTCTGTAGTCTGTAGCAGCTTCAGCCAAGGCACCATGACCAAACAAACACGAAACTGTCCCTGACCAAACTCCTGCTTACTAGAAAAGCCATTCTCATCGGATCTTACCAGACCTGAGACCTCTCTCAGAAATACAAACCCAAAAAGGAATGAGACTTTGACACTGAAAATCTAAAGGTTGAATGGAGAGAAATTGTCTGAAAGGTCATACTTACCATCCATGTTAAGAAATTCCCCTCAACATGTCTATTACCTTTTGGCAGTTAAAGGTCCTAGAGATAGGCAAAAACCATGTGGTCAAAAGCTAAGTTATTGACAGAGGCAAAGACCTTGTTTTTGTTGACAAGATGGGATTGAGCTCCTCTTCCCACATGTGTGGGCCATCTTGAGCCCCAGGCCCCTTGAGTGGGTTACCAGCAAAAAGGAAAGGAAAGAAAAGGTCAACCTTCAAGAGAACCAAACCTATCAGAAGAGCTTGAGTCATCTCCAAGAAATATTCCTCAAGAAGGGAAGGATAGGGTTTTGTGGTTCAAAGGGCATTGAACTCCTCTTCCCACATGTGTGGGCCATCTTGAGCCCCAGGCCCCTTGAGTGGGTTACCAGCAAAAAGGAAAGGAAAGAAAAGGTCAAGCTTCAAGACAACCAAACCTATCAGAAGAGCTTGAGTCATCTCCAAGAAATATTCATCAAGAAGGGAACGATAGGGTTTTGAGGTTCAAAGGGCATTGGGCAGCTTTGACCTCTTCTCTTTGTCATTTGTTTTCATCCATCTTTGAGTCCCATCTGATGTTGCTGGGACCCATGTCAGGTACACATGCCAGTTATATGAAGAAAAATGACAGCAACTCCCCATATACCTAAGTGCTCACATCATCATTTTGACTTTGACTTTGGGGCTGGAAACAAGTCCTAAAAACACTAGAAATATATATAAAATAATTCCTTGGGCTTCAGGTTTTGAATGTGGGGCCTTGCTTATTGACTCATCATTCAAGTAGTTGGTCTAGAAGGCAATGGAGTAGTCGAGTAGATATCCTATTCAACAAAATGAAACCCAAATTGGAAGATCCTATCCGTTTAATCCAATAAAAATGTGTCCTATTTTTCTTAACCATATACTAACTTGACTAATCTCAAGGGTATCTCAGTTGACGTAAGACTACGGTTTGCATTTGGAGGTTGTAGGTTCAAAATAGGAGGAGTTTACTCGGCTTTCCTCTGAGCCCGGAGAGATTAGTCCAGTCTAAAGGGTTAGCAACCCTCCGATAGCAAAAAAAAATAAAAAAATAAATCACTTTTAAAGCAAGGGCATGTATATGCATTTAAAACAAAAATAGAACAAACTATTAGTAATTGTGACATCAAAGTAGATACTCAGGAATCAAGAGGTGAAAAACTGAGATATCAAACAAGTATATTGATGTCCAATTCCAATCACATACCTGGAAATGGGCAATAACTATCAGCAATTAGCAAGAATAGTTTATACCAAAAAAAAATAAAAAAAAATAGCAAGAATAGTTCAATCACGACAACTTTCAAGACATAGGGCCCACCAACCAGATACCCACAAACCATTAAATTAGAAATCGAAGGCCTGAAAAGATGGGGGAGGGAATTAAGGCATATTTAGGTTGGCAGTGGCTCCAAAGGGTTCAGTTTTGCCTATGTACAATCTGAGGCAGGTATATCTAGTCTGGCCCTTGGCAGAAAGCTGGCTGCAGCTTTTTTCAAAGAAAGGACATGTGAAATCTTTGAGGGGCAATACCAAATGGAAGGAGAGAGTTTTTTTTTTTTTTTTGCAATGCTATAAAAAATTGGGATCTTGACTTTATGAGTGGCCTTAAAATCGACAATTGCCCCCTCATCATCAAAACCTACAATATTGTACGAAAAATTTCTGAAAAAATACTTAAATTTTGATCTCTCGGGAGGAGAATTTTAGATCTAAGGATAGCTATACGGACAATATGCCCTTATAAAAAACAAAAAAGAAAAAAAAACAAAAGACAAGGACAGCAACAACTACTCAGGCGCTTTTAGGCATATAAATTGAAGCCATTCCACAAATTGTGAGATACATTCTTTACCGATAGTCAATCATTTTATAGCTGGCCGTGCTTGGATGGATGGTGAATTGAAATTAAGTGAGGTAAAGTACAAAATCAAGAGAGAATAATATATAAAGGAGTTATGGTAGTCTTTTATTTTCAGTGTCTTGATAGGGAATTTTTTTGGCTTTTTGCGTAACAAGATGATGTTTTTTTTTTTAATCATTTAGTGGAGAAAGGAAGTTACTTTTTAACTTTAAAAAAAAAATAAAGAAATTTTAAATTTATGTACTTTTGATATAACCCTTGATCTTTTTTTATTTAGTTAATGAAGGTTTGATCTCACCTCAATTCAATTCACCATACATCCAAACGCATTGGACAATAGCCCATTTCAAAAAAAATGGATGAGGAAAAGAATTAGTACAACTGCTTATCTTGCATTTTAGCCAAGAAAAAAAAATTGCAAGTCATTGGACATGGCCACAAGCCCATTCCAAAAAGATGATGCACTCCTTTACATCGTCCTGTAAGTATTGCATCCATTTCAACTCTTTAATGTGGTCTTACTGTTGTGGTTTTAAATCTCAACCTAATTAACCAAGTGGTATCGCCTGACGCATAATATTTGGCCTTGAATGATACTTGTAGTCTATGGTTTGTCTAAAACATAAATGTATTGAAACTCCATTCTCACCACCTTTTTTTAATTCTATTTTATTATTTATATTCATCTAAAACACTAAAAGAAAAAACTCCTAAAAATGAAGTTTTTTTAATTTTTTTTGTGAAAATTCTTTAAAAAATTTCCTATTTTGTTTTAGAAAAGAAAAGGGTCAAAACAAGTTTACATTAATGTTTTGACTGTGCCAACCCACTGATAGGGTGGCCCTAAGACACCACGTAGTCATGGAGAAGGTTAGAGTTTAAATTTAATAAAGAAAGAAAATGCTCCCCAATAAAGGAAGTGACACATTGGCTAATATAATTTCTATGACAATAGTTAAATATCATGATTTTCCTTTTTGGGATTTTGCCTGTAAATTTGCCCTTAGACTTGGCACCGGGATTATTCCGGGGTCATATGACATCTCAAGTATCACAATATTCTACATTCATAAAATATTATAAATTTTTGTACGAACACTTTTGCAAAAAATATTTAAACAACAAACTGATAAAAATAAATATTAGGTCTAAGTGCATCCATATAGTCAAAATCCCCACGTGTATTAAGTCTACTTTCATAATTTTTGTTTTCTTTTGGTACAGCTTCTTTCACAAGTTGTTACTACAAGAATATGGTTATATTTTTTCAGGAAGCTTGCCACTCAAGCAACTCTAAACTGTTTACCCAGTCCCTCCCCCACCCATTATATATATCACTCTCCATCAAGTCTCTTCACTCAAACTTTCTTCTCCTTCTTCATAGAGCTTCTTTCTTCTTCTCTTCAAGAGGACTTTCAAAGCTTTTGCATTCCCATCTTCTATAGCTTCAATTGCTTCCTTCTTCTCCTAATCCTTCTTCACTAAACAACTTCATCTTCACCCATATCCAGATTAACCTGCAGAAATGAGTTTTCAAGTAGCCTTTTCTCCAAAGAAAGGAACAGGAAGGCCTTTGCCAAAGAGAGGCCAGATCAAAGCCAAGATAGTTGGAAATCTCATCAGATCAGTTGTTACAGTGGCCTCAAAAGCAGGGAAGAAATCAAAAATAAGCAGAAGTGGCAGTGGAAGCTCCCTCCAAACTACCCCATCTTTTAGTTCTAGCGCTTCCGATGGGCATTCAGATTCCTGATCAATTGCTTGATCAGAGAGATGTATTTGTAGCCATTCTGCTGAACTGGGTTCTTCTGGCTATGTCCAAAAAACTTCTCTGCTGCTGATTCTTTTTTGTGCTAGTGAAGTGTGGCATTTGTAAGAGATGAGAAGCAGAGGAGCTCAAATTTTGTCATTTCAGTTTTTGTAAATAGATCTTTAATTTCAGAGAAATATGTGTTGTTTCTAATCTTTTGATGTGTCTGATTATGTATAGATCAAGTTCAGCCAAGTAAAGAGTAACTTTTGAGATAATTTTGGATGGGTTATATGATTATATATGGTTTATATGCTTCTCCTCTGTATAATTCTGCATCTAACATACAGAGTAGAAGCATATGTAGGAATGGTTGCATTTTGGTGAAATTAAGCTGAGATTGAGGTTCTGCTGAATGGGTTTTGTTGTTCATTTGCTAATGTCATGCTTCAATTACTTCCAGTCTAATTTGTCTGCAAGTTTCAGTGAAAAAAAGAAATTGCAAATTTGATTGTAGTTAGAAGGTTCTGATAATAGAAACTGGACCCATTGACCAATTTGAGAGAACTAAGAGCCTGTTTCTCATACAAATAGGTTTTAGATTTTAGAATTTGAAGGAGCAATACTCTGGCAGCCTTTTGGAATCCTCAACTTAGGAAGTGCCTTCAGAAATTGCTTGTCACCAAACATGCCCACGGTTATTGTGAGATCAAAGCAGTACATTTTAAGAATGTTTTTGGCAGATGGATGGAGGGATTTGCTGCACTTGTTGATGAAATTGGGCACTCCTTGGATTGAATGCAGTAGAACAAGATGGGTGTTTTTAGAGTTTTGATAATTGGGTTTCTACTGGAAAATAGTATCAGAAATATGAAATTCCAAATGGGTGTTCTCAAAGATAATTTCAATTGTCTAGAACTCTGCTTGGATGAAATAACAGGGAGATAAGCTTTGAAATTTGAATAATTTTGTGGGCTTTTGTTGGTAATTGGCATTCAAAGGAGCTTTAGATTAGCTGTCTGGACTCTTGACCTATTTTCAGTTTTGAATGGCAATGAAACTATTAAGGCTGCTAATTTGCAACGCCACTTTCACAGGACCCGGCATATTCTTCAGCCACAAAAGCCTGTACTTCAATCTTTTGACTTTGAAAATATGATAGCTGGACTTGGACCCATTGGGTAACCAGGTGTGGGTTCTGGTCTCCAAATTGATTTGGGTCTCCGAATGTGCCTTCATCTTCAAAAATTCCTTTGCATGGATCTAAATGATGGCTCAAACCTCTTTTTAAGGGCACATAAAGTCTTATAGTTTTGAAATACATTAAAAAAGATTTTCCACAGATGAAGATTGCCTTCATCTTCACAAATTCCTTCGCATAGGTCAAAATGATGGCTCAAACTTCTTTTTATCGGCACATTTGTGTATGGGCAATTTTTATGGAAAGATGAAATTATCACATTAACAAAGCCTATAATTTTGAAATACCTTGAAAAATATACTCCACAAAAATTAGAAATTCATGTTTGATGCAATTTTTTTGCTCTATGAATTATTGTTAATGTTTTCTGGTGTGGCTTGAGACTTCTTATTGAAAACTAGTATTAAAGAAGAGTGTGAGGAGATAAAACAATAAGAGAAGAGAAGTTTTTTGCGAAAATAAACTTTTCATACCCTCCATTGAAACTATATTTCCAAGCTATTATATGAAAATGTTGATACGACGAAAAAAATATTTCAAGCCCATAAAAAAAATATTTTTATAAAAAAGTATTACTTTTTCCGTGAAAATGGGTTATACAAACCTGTCCACTTCTACCGGCTCCATAGTTGCCAACATGTCTGGATGGGACATGGGTGACGCTGCTGCTTGATTCCCACGATTCACTTCTCCATGGTGAGCTCCATTTCATTTCCTTGCCCTGCACGAAAATGCAACCACCTAAATAACACGTGATAAATGTATCTAGGTTACTTCCTTACTTCATTGAGATTGCAAAGTGACATCACCTAAAAAGTTGACACCATCCATGATGCATGGCAATTTAAGGGATGAAAAGGACAACAAGAATATGAGGGACCCCACTTTTTATTATAATTTTTTGAAAGATATAGAACCTAGCCGAGTTAAAAAAAATTTATTTTATTTATTTTTTGCTAAGTTGGACCACCGGACAGAAGTGATATTATCAATCAAGAGACTGTATGATCCTTGGACATATGTGTGTGATGTCTGGGCGTTGGATGCTAACACTATATAACCATGAGTTCTTTTAAATAATATAGATATGTATAATTAGGAGCTAAATTTTATATATTTACAATCACTATTTGGCAATCTAAATTAAAATGTTTGAAGGTGACTCACTTGAATTAGAAGAGGGGGATCAGTCCAGTAGAGCAAACTAGTTTGACCAAGTTTTTGATGGACTCACCTTTTTTCTACTTAGTGATCTTTAAATGGAGTTGACACAGTGCAGTAGAGTGAAACAAGTTTTGAACTATGATTAACTGTAATGGTTCAATGAACTTTGAAATAGGGATTGCAATAATGCAATGTGTAGGCTTACAAACGTGGCCTTGATCCATGTAATGTTGAGATGTGCCTCATGACTCAGTGCCAGAGGCATCTTCTCCCTGATGCATGTCACATCACACGCAGTGTATCATCCTTCAAATTTTCCAAGATAGGTTAAAAAAAAAAAAAAGTCCACCTCATTTTAAGACCCATCGAATGTTGCCAATAACGGTTGGAATGGCTAAATGTTCCTAATCATGGTGGACCCAGTTTGTAAATTGGTTATATCTATTTACAACTCTGAATCCTTTTAAAGTGTGGAGATGAGATAATTCTAAGCCCATTGCTAGAATCGTCCTTTGACATCTATTTTTGAAATTCAAGCCGCTCAAAATTATTTTATAAATTTTTATTGGTTGGGGCCAAATTGCATTCTAATGTTAGTCAGGCCCATCATTTGATTGATAATGTTTAAAACAAGCGATTAAAATATATACCAAAATTAAACAATATTGACCCAAATGATGAGAAGAATCTTACAGCTGATTAATATTGGCTGGCCGTAGATGGTCTAGCTAAAGGTCTGTTAAGGAAAATTTTATATAGTGCAATTGGTACTATAATTAAGAAAGATTTTATATAGTCCCTGATAATGGTTGATTGGTCGGTCCAACGAGTTGATAATGTCAAAAAAGGTTCTCAACTATTTTAGACAACGTTCAAACATGTCATTGCCATTCTCCGACACACTCATGATTGAGAAGTGTTGGCACAATTTCCGTTCCATGTAAATGTAAAATTATTCCTAAAAAATGAGGCCAAACATGCCCTTAATTGTGCCAAAAATTCCAAGTTAAAAAATCACTCTTGGACTAGTTGCCCAATGCAGCATAAAGGAAAGAAAAGTCATATCATTTACCTACACTAATTATGTAAGGATTTGAGGAATGGTGTGGAGTGAAGATAGAATCAGCTTAAACCCCTTTTCTCCCTATGGATTCTCGAATTAAAGTCTAAATAATCGGATTCTCTTTTCTCCTTAAGTCAACCTAAAATAGAGAAATGTTCTCCTATGAGCAACAAACCCTACAGTCCAACTCCCTAGGGGCACCTCTGATCAGTCCACGCCCTTTCACACTGCCATCCCTTCGTGGTGTTGTACCATGTCCAATTTTACTCTAAAGAGTCTTTACCAACCTTTGGATTGAATCTCAAAAAAATATATAGCTAAAACACAACTTTATTTTAAGGCTTTTAAATCAAGAGTTAGGATGATTTCAAGGGACTTTGTTTATTCAAAGACCCTTAGTCATATAGAGAATCTTCAATTTATCACATCCCTACTGCCGAAGAAAACATCTAAACAAGCCCTACGAACTGGACCAGATGGTTTGCGGAGACATTCATTCTCCATCAAATGTAACCTATAAGAGTCGATTTTTCACCTTGCATCCACCATATTTACCTCATTTCTTGTGCAAAAATTGAAAGCCTTCAATTGCACAAATTTGACCCTTCTACGTCCAAATACTGACACCGTTTCACAATAAATAGGCCCATAAGGTACATCACATTGTTATTCATCATTCTTATATCCTAAAAAGCTTAACTTTGGAGGAAAAAAAAGTTTTATTTGCGCTTTTCATTAAGTCAAGTCATTTAATATCCTAAACCCGAAGGGGTTGGCCGAGTGGTCAGGACCACGGTTCCTCTCTCTTCCGGAGCTAGAGGTTCTGACATCGACTCCCGGTTCCCCCCTCTTTAGGAACCAAACGTTGAGTCCACTTGTGCTATCACCTAGGGGCCACAAGGGGTTTTTGTTAGAAACAATAATCTAGATCTTTGATCTAAGAAACCCTAATAAACCAAGATCCTCCATGTCAAATCATTGAGAGTAGTAAAGCGGAAAAACATACCTGAATCCATTGAATGAACTTGTTCGCAGGTTGATGATCTTCCAATCCAATATGGCTACCCAGAGAAACCCTCTTGATTCTTCTGATGAAGGGATGTCAGAGAGAATAAGAATTTTCCATATGAATTGGGGACCATAACCCTAATATATAAGATATCATAAGTTTGTTATTTCTAATTTAGTCCCTCATTAAATTAGAAATAACATTCTGGTATCTACACATTAATCCCATGACAATTATACCCTTAAGTCTCAGAACTTTAATTCTTAATTAGATCACTTTAATATAGGCTTAACCAAAGATAGCATAACACATTAAATAGTTACATGTGTGGCCCCACATGATGGAATTTTTTCCAACAATCTCCCACTGGGCCATATATGTAACTTAACAAATGTGTATGACTGTATGAGCTCCAAAAGTTTGCTATCATAATTTAGGATATATTCGAACAATCACGTCCATTGATTATGCCGGTATAGGATCAAAGCGGTCTTCGTCACTTTCAACATGACTAAACCCATCAATGGTCACGTACACCAACATAACTAAATGACATAGATCAATCATGGATGCGTAGCATGGAAAATACATGCAATGTGATCTATACATGTCTATTTCCAACTGGTCCTACTGTATTCCTTAGTGAGATCAATATTTAACACAATGTAACAGAGTGAAATGAACCGAATATTGTATTTCTGATCAGAAAAATATCCAAATACATAAATGCATAAGTGTGTCCAAAATCAAACATAAAGCAATAAAATGTAAAAATGATACAAACTCCCCACTAGAATGTGATATCCTCACACAAAATAACACTCATATGAGCATTGTGCTCATTAAAGACCTTGGGTGGTAATCCCTTTGTAAGCGAATCCACTATCATGGAGTTTGTCCCAATGTGCTCTATGGATATCTGTCCATCATGTATTCTTTCCTTCACAACTAGGAACTTAATGGCAATATGCTTTGACTTAATTGAGCTCCTGTTGTTGTTGGAATATAGCACTGCTGATTTATTGTCACAATATAGTTTGAGTGGTCTTTCAATACCCTCCAGAATTCGCAGCCCAGTGACAAAATTTTGCAGCCATATTCCATGGTTGGATGCCTCATAGCATGCTACAAACTCTGCTGCCATGGTGGAATCAGTCACGAGTGTCTGTTTGACACTCCTCCAAGATATAGCTCCACCAGCTAACAGGTAGATGTAGCCTGATGTGGATTTCAGACTGTCTTGGCATCCAGCATAATCGGAGTCGGAATACCCTATGATCTCCAACTGATCCAATCTCCTAGATTGAGCATATGATCTTTTGTTCTCTGTAAATACCTCATAACCCGCTTGGCTGCTTTCCAATGATCCATCCCTGAACTGCTTAAATATCTGCCTAATATACCAACAATGTACGCAATATCCGGACGCGTACACACCATAGCATATATTAGACTCCCTACAGCTGATGCATAAGGAATCTTCTGCATTTCCTTAACTTCAAGGTTAGTTTTAGGGCATTGATTGAGACTGAACTTGTCTCCCTTAGAGACAAGGGTGTCACCTGGTTTGTTGTCCTGCATACCAAACATTTTGAGCACTTTATCAATATAGCTTCTTTGTGATAATCCAAGAATACCCTGAGAGCGATCTCGTTGTATCAGGATCCCTAATACAAAAGAGGCGTCACCAAGATCTTTTATCTCAAAATTCTTTGATAGAAATCTCTTGGTTTCATGCAACATGCCTATATCATTTGTGGCAAGCAATATGTCATCGACATACAAAACCAGGAATATGTGCTTACTCCCACTGAATTTGTGATACACACAATTATCAACAGCGTTTGTCTCAAAACCAAACGAGATAATCACTTGATGAAACTTGTGATACCACTGACGAGAAGTTTGCTTGAGTCCATAGATGGATTTTGTCAATTTACAGACCATATTCTTTGGGTCTCCCGACTCAAAGTTTTCTGGCTGCACCATATAAATTGTTTTGTCAATGTCACCATTGAGAAATGCTGTTTTGACATCCATTTGACAAAGCTCAAGATCAAAATGTGCAACTAGTGCCATGATTGTCCTAAAAGAGTCTTTCGATGAAACCAGAGAGAAAGTCTCTTTAAAGTCAATCCCTTCCTTTTGGGTAAAGCCTTTAGCTACAAGACGAGCCTTATACCTCTCCACATTACCGTTTGAATCCCTTTTGGTTTTAAAAATCCATTTGCAACCAATGGGCTTCGCACCTTCTGGTAATGGGACAATTTCTCAAACCTTATTGTCTTGCATAGACTTATACTCCTCATTCATGACATCAATCCACTTTTGAGAGTTAGAACCTTGCATGGCTTGATGGAAGTTGATTGGGTCATTTTCCACCATTCCACTTTCTTCCTCATGTTCTTGGAGAAATACGAAAAAATCGTCCGGAATAGCATTTCTCCTTTCTCTAGTGGACCGCCTTAAAGGCACTGGTTCTTGAGGTTGTTGAGTTTGTTCCTCATCTTGAATGGGGGGTTGATCAACATTATCTTGTTGAGGATCCGAATTCGTTTTTTGATCAATGACAGGTATAGAAACCTGCACATTGTCAAAAGCAATAGTGGAAATCGTAACCGATTCTTCCTCAAAGACTATGTCTCTAACCTTATTTCTCCCCCCAAACTCAACATCCTCAAAAAATGTTGCAGTTCCCGTCTCAAAAATTGACCTAAGTGTGGGATCATAAAACTTATAGCCCCTGGATCGTTCAAAGTAGCCAATGAAGTAGCTGCTCACAGTTTTGGAGTCCAATTTCTTTTCATGTGGCATGTAAGGCCTTGCCTCAGCTGGACATCCCCAAATGTGAAAAATGTTTTAGACTAGGTTTTCTGCCTGTCCAAAGCTCATAAGGTGTTTTTGCAGCTGCTTTAGTTGGCACTTTATTCAGAATATAAGTTGTTGTTTTGAGTGCTTCTCCCCAGAGTGACTCTGGTAAAGTGGAATGACTAATCATACTCCTTACCATATCCTTAAGAGTCCGGTTTAGCCTTTCAGATACACCATTCATGCTAGGTGACCCTGGCATAGTGTATTGTGGGACGATTCCACATTCCTCTAGGGATTTAGCAAATGGTCCTGGACGTTGTTCACCTGAACCGTCATATCTACCGTAGTATTCACCACCACGGTCAGACCTGACACTCTTAATTCTTTTGTTGAGTTGGTTCTCAACTTCAGCTTTAAATGTTTTGAACACGTCCAATGACTGTGATTTCTCATGAATGAGAAATAGGTACCCATAGCGAGAGTAATCGTCTATGAATGATATGAAATACTGTTGGCCATTCCAGGAAGCTGTAGGGAATGGTCCACAGATATCTGTGTGTTTCAATTCTAAGACGTCTGTAGTTCTATTGGCACCTAATTTCTTCGTTTTGGTCTATTTTCCCTTGATGCAAGCAATACAAACATCAAAGTCTGTAAAGTCAAGGGAATCTAAAATGCCTTCAGACACAAGTCGCTCAACTCTGGACTTAGAGATGTGACCTAAACGTTTGTGCCATAATGTAGCCGAGTTTTCTTTATTCATTTTGCGTTTAGTACCTCGTGATTTCACATGCAAGGATTTATCATAAGAAACAATTGTATCAAGCAAATATAAGTTGTCATATACACATAGAGAACCAGTTCCAACAACATTTGAATTTATAGATAAACTGAATTGATTGTTTCCAAATGAACAAAAATAACCAAACTTGTCCAATAAAGAAACTGAAACCAAATTCCGTCGAAAAGACGGTACAATAAAAGTATCTAATAAATCCAAATAATAACCAGTTTTTAATAACAACCTAAAATGCCCTATTGCCTCTACTTCTACCGACTTTCCATCGCCCACAAAGATGTGTCTTTCAGCATCACTTGGCTTTCGGTAGCTCAGGCAACCCTGCATAGAAACACTAATGTGAGTAGTAGCACCAAAATCCAACCACCACTTGTTTCCAGGTACTGAAGCTAAATTTACCTCAGAACAGACCAAAGTAAGAAATGTACATTTTTTTACACGCCAAGCGTGATATTTGGTAAAGTCCTTCTTCACATGTCCAGGCTTGTTGCAAAAGAAACAACCCTCAGTTGTTGTCTGTTGTTTCTTTTCTGCTGGACCCTTAGCAGCTTCATTTTTCTTTCTCTTTTTGCCCTTATCTTTGCCCTTATCCTTAGAGGTGCTAGCCAAATGAGCACTTTCGGTTCTGTCTTGCTTCAATCTCTCTTCCTCTTGCACACAGTAAGAAATGAGCTCATTAAGAGTCCATTTTTCCTTTTGACAGTTGTAACTGACCTTAAATTGACTGTATAGTGCAGGAAGTGATATTAATACCAAATGCACGAGCAAGTCGTCAGACAGCTCGAGCTTCAGTGCCTTAAGCTTAGAAGCAATATGAGACATCCCCATAATGTACTCTCGTATGTTTCCCTTGCCATTGTACTTCATAGAAATCAAACTTTGCAAAAGCATGCTTGTTTCTGCCTTATCGTTTTTAAGAAAACGCTTTTCAATTTCGGCTAGGAATTCTTTGGCTGTGGTTAGCTTTTCAGATACCGCACCCCTAAATGCCTCCGGAATGCCGCGCTTGATGATCATAAGACTCATGCGATTTGAGCGATCCCACTTCTCAAAGTTCTTCTTGTCATCAGGAGAACTTGCATCCGTAAGAGAAGCGGGTTGCTCAATCCATAGTGCAAGGTCTAGATCTATGCAGCCGAGAACAATCTCTATGTTCTCTTTCCAATCCTTAAAGTTGGTCCCATTAAGTACATGTATAGAGTTGATATTAGCAGATATAGTAGAAACACTAGCTGTAAAGAGAACAAAAATAAACAGACAAACATGTTCATATTATTAACCAAATACAGAAGCCACAAATTCAAATAATGGTAAGTCTCATGTCAAGGTACCTAGCACAACATTAATATCAAGTCTTTGGACAGTAATATTAATTGTAAATGGTCATCTTGTTGTAGTGATCAAACACTGACAATAATTCATGTCAAATAATAAATCTATCTTTGGATCGGCTTATTATTCACATGTAAAAACCTTATAATCGTCACACGTTTACCACCACAGGTGTGTATGCAATTCGGTCAAGTATTAACCTTCCTTTGGACCGACTAAGACTCGTATGAATTTACACACACACAAACATCTAATATTCCTCATGAACAATCTACACAAGAGATGTCACTTTGGTTACATCTTGTTTCAATTAGCCCATTTAGAATAATGGACTATTTTATTTAAACATAAAAGAAATACCATAAAATATTTAAATTGGCGTTGAAGAAAACCAATTAGTCCTCTCCACTTGTCACCACAAACAATTTTTTTTATTTTTTATTATTATTAAAAAACCCTTGGACCACCCAAAAGTGTGGTCTCGCGGACCATCGAATGACCCAACATCTTCCTCCAACAACCCTGCATGCGTCTAGAAAAACTCCACATTTTCACTAGACGTGTTATCTCCACCATAAAAACAGGAATTCTCTTCAGTAGGTGAAAAAATCATGGGTTACCATAATGTCTTAGATGCACCCTATGATGCATAGATGCATTCATATTATCTCATTGATCTCTGAATGCCCGGAGCAAATTCACCGGTCTGCATATGTTCTAAAATTTATCAGGATTTCTGTACTTCAGTCTGAAAGACCCATTCAGGTACCACAATACCCAAATCTCTAAAACCCAGTACATATCATAAAGTTGTCTTAAAAAGACAGGGCAACAGTTTAAAATTGTATTAAAGAGACTGCTTGCACAAAACCCACAAAACGGCATAGAAACCAAAGAATCATTACAAAGCACACTTTTTCTCTTTTTGAAAACATAAAAATAAGAGGTCAAAGCATACTTTAAAGAACAAATCACAGTAAAAACCCATGAAAGCAACTCGCTGACTCTAGAATCACATCAGAAACTAAAACGAACAGAGAAAGGACGCCTGTTGATATTTTTCGTCACTTCTCAGTTTAATTGAAAAAAAAAACTGTCGAAAAGCAAGGCTTCCAAACAGTCACAATTCACCAATAAAAAAAGTTCAATGAATCTACATCGGGTGCACTGCAAGTCCCGTCATATTGGTGTTAAAATAATTACCGACGGCATTCGATCCACCCCACCCAATCGACATTGATGGGGAGAAATAAGGTTGCAGAAACCCTAACCCTAACCAAGAGAAAGGGAGGGAGAGAAAACCTAATATATCAACAGATTCATTTATATCTGGATTCTCAATGGTTTAATATGGAGATGTTCTGATACCAATTGTTAGAAACAATAATCTAGATCTTTGATCTAGGAAACCCTAATAAACTAAGATCCTCCGTGTCAAATCATTGAGAGTAGTAAAGCGGAAAAACATACTTGAATCCATTGAATGAACTTGTTCGCAGGTTGATGATCTTCCAATCCAATATGGCTACCCAGAGAAACCCTCTTGATTCTTCTTATGAAGGGATGTCAGAGAGAATAGGAATTTTCCATATGAATTGGAAACCATAACCCTAATATATAAGATATCATAAGTTTGTTATTTCTAATTTAGTCCCTCATTAAATTAGAAATAACATTCTGGTATCTACACATTAATCCCATGACAATTATACCCTTAAGCCTCATAACTTTAATTCTTAATTAGATCACTTTAATAGAGGCTTAACCAAAGATAGCATAACACATTAAATAGTTACATGTGTGGCCCCACATGATGAAATTTTTTCCAACAGTTTTACTCTACTTCTCTCTGGGCCCGGAGGGAATATTTCAGTCTAAAAGGATTGGAAACCTTAGCAAAAAAAAAAAAAAAGTCATTTAATATCCTACACCAATTTCTGCACAATGTCCTATAGTACTGCAAAAGGCTTTACTCTAACCAATTTTGACTATAGAATGAAAAGGACGGTTCTCTCTCTCTCTCTCTCCATTGTGTCTATATTGTGGGCATGAATTGCTGCCTTGTATCTAAAGATCTTTGCATTCGACATAGGATTCTCTTACCATTTTTAAGGATTTGAACTATGCTAATTGGTCAAGGTTGATGTCACTTCTGCTACCACAGGAAAACAGATTATGCTCAGTGGAGAGTGTCAAAGCAATTGGTCTCCAATTGAAATTGGTCCCACATATTCCCTATAACTCAAGAAAATCAAAGCTTACTGTTCAATGTTTTGCCCAAATTGACCTCCAATTAAAATCAGTCTTACACATTTCCAAGTCTCTATGAAAACAAAATCAAAGCCTAGGTTCAATGTTTTTCATCCAAATCAACCTCCAAACTATCATCAATACCAACTCAAACATAACTTATAACCTACTTACTATCTATCCCGTAGTTATTTATAAAAGAGAAACAGAAAAAAGAACACAAGGAGATGAGAAGAAATGAGGATAAGTGAAAGCTCACCCCTAGACACAATAAACATGAGATGCCTCGCCGGAGAGAGGCGTTGCAGCAGTAGGGATCGACCCTAGGTACTGCCAGAGTACTGATCCAAGTGTACTCGGGCAAAGGACAAGATGGAAGCATATTTGGGTGCGATTGAAAAGAGTACTCGAGTGCGAGCACTGCATGCAGGTATTGAGGAATGCCCCTTCCGTTGATCTATTAGGCTAGTTTATGAATGTGATGGAAAATGCTAGATACTATTGTTGCTAGGAGGATGGACACAAAGATAAATATTAGATATCAACTCAAATATCTATAAAATTGAAGGTGCTAAAGTTGATGGAAGCCAGAGTACAAGAAATTAGAGGCAATTAAACAAGGTGTTGTTTATTTGGTTGGCAACCCCACCTCTCACCGAGATAATCAGAGGGATCAATTCCTCATTTCCGCCCACTCTCTACATGTGTGAGTTCTCACTTTCCACATTTGCATGTACTTTCTCTCCTTGCATGTCGTTAGATACTTTGCACATGTGTGAGTTTCTCATCCCACATGTGCGGGTTTTCTCCTTGCCTCCAAACCCCAGAAGTGGGCTTAGAAAATGTTCACTGTATGTGCTTATTTGGTGATGGCTGTGTAGATGGGAATAATGATTACTTCTAAAACTTAGGAACCTTTTGATATTATTTGTTCAATGAACCTTCCCCTGTGCTAGGTCAAACAGCAGGGTGGCGTTAATGGTGTTTGAATTTTGGAAATAGATTCCTTGTTTTGTCCAAACAGGGGAGCCATGTTTGGATGAAACCGAGATTGACACGTGCGGGGGCGGAAGGGGGATGGAGAAAAGAGAATTTGCTTTTCTCTTTTCTCCGCCCCACGCGTGTCAGTCCCTATTTCGTCTAAATAGGACTCCCATGTTTGGACGAAACAGGAGATCGGGATCCAAGCCCCACCTGCTAATTCAGGATTGGGTTGACCATTTTATTGTTAGATTAGGCTTATGCTGACATTTTCCACTCAATTAATAAAGGGCTGCTCTCAGGATGTCGTGTCAACCCATCCAACCTCTCGAACATCAAAAGGGACCCATTAATAAATGACTTGAGTGTTACCTGTTTTATTGTCCAAACCCATCAATTCAACTGAAACAAGACCAATTAGGATGACTACAGGTCGGGTTAAACTGGTGAATGCCCCACCCTAATAGGAGTAGTTTGGCATTGGTTATGATGGGTTCAGGGTGGATATAGGTTTATAGATTTTAATTTGAGCAGACTGAGGGCGAATTTAGGATATGACCACCCAAAGTTGCACCAATTGTTTATAACAAAATTATAGACATGCGTGTATATAATTAGGTAGGTCACATGGGAGCTAAAATTGTTAATTTTAATAATATCTCTTTAACCCCGACGGGTAGCTCAGTTGGCATAAGACCGCGGCTTGCACCCGGAGTTTGTCGGTTCGAAACTGCACTACTACACTGGGGCCACAGGGAGTTTTATCCGGCTTTCTCTCCTGAGCCCGTAGGAATTATTCTGACCCAAAGAATTGAGAACCTGTATTATAAAAATAAAATAAAATAATAATATTCATTTACCTCTCATAGTTGAGGTGAGAGGTCGAAAAATCTAGTCATGGGTTGGTTTTGGTACAAGTGAACTAAATATATCATAGGTTCGAGTTTATCATGGCCGTGATAATTCAATTTTTTTCATTCGTAAACACGAATAAGATTCATTGCCCTATGACTCACCAGTCCCACCTAAATTAGACCCACAAATAAGATTTGGGTTGCTCATTTTATTAAATTAAGAAAATGTCGAAATGATACATTCATTCCTGTAACCATACTATTCTCTATTGAGGATTTATAATGAAAAGAAGGTTCTCAAAACATCTTAGAGGAGTCACTCCTTGAAATTAGGTAATTCTTTGCCTCCGTGGATTTACAAAATTTGATGGGGGTGGTGGAGATATAATATTAAGTACAATAGAAGATTTTTGATATATTTGGAGGATTTAGAAAATCCTATTACACTTTTCCTCTTTTCACGGAAACGTAAATGTTTTCCATAATAAAAGAAAAAAAGAAAGAAAGAAAGAAAGCGGATACCTCCTCGAGAATGCCACACTAAGAACCAGACCAGACCCGACCCACTGCCAGTTGCCACCCGAAGTAAAACCCCTATTCAAAATTCAAAGTTCAAAACTCACACACTCTTCCAGATCCCAAGACCACCCAAAAATATCTGATTATTCATTTCCACTTATAACTTTTCCTTCTCAAACCCTTTGAACAAATCAAACCCTCACCTCTCTTTTGTTTGAGACCACAGACAGTATGATGGACTGCAGTACCATTCCTCTCAAAAGCTCCCCAAAGAACCAAAAGATGAAAACCAAGAAAGTCCTCAAAACCACTGAGCAAGAAACCCCAACTGGGTCTTCTTCCTTTTTTCTGCTTCTGTAACCCTATAGAATCTGTTGGGCTTTTGGTCTTGACTGGAGCAAGAAAGGAAAGATCCCTTTCTGTTCCTTCTTTCCTCTCACACTCTTTTCTGTTTGCATATTCTCATGGAGGAATCTGAGGCTGTAATAAGTGAAGTGAAAGGGGTTCCTACCCGTGGTGGGAGGTACACTCAGTACAATGTTCTAGGCAACCTCTTTGAGGTCTCAGCCAAGTATGTTCCTCCAATACAGCCCATTGGGCGCGGTGCTTATGGAATCGTTTGGTGAGATGTTGCTTCTTTTCTAGATGATTGTTGGGTTTTTATTCCTTTTGCATTTAGTGTCTGTTTTGTTTCAATTCGGCAATTGGTGATGTTTGCAATTGACCATACTCTGTTGGGTTAGTGTGATCTGGGTTTTGGAATTTGATTTTAGTCAGTTGGATTAGTGTGATTTGGTTTGAAATTTGATTTTAGTGGAGCTTTGTGACTAGCACTTAATTGGGATGAGATATGTGTTTCTTTTTTGGATTTAGTCAGATAGTTGACTTTTTGGCAGCTTTATCCATTTTTTATGACTATGGAGTATGGATAGCCTCACATTTGATGGACCTTTTTCTCCGAGCAAGTATTCTGTTTTTACTGTGTTGGCCCCTTGTATATGTCGTTTTTTGCCCTGTTTAAATGTCCCACTATGGATAGTTCCTGCATATATAAGTAGTGCCTTGGCATGTGCAGCTGATCCAAGCTTGAAAAATTTAAGAGGGTTGCGTGTGAGTATCCATCAAATTCAAACGTTAAGTGTGCTTTTGTAGCACTCTAACCTACCATGCATTGATGGGAAAAGGTTACAGCGGATGGAGTTACAGGAATTTTAACTTGTTTGTCATGTGTGCTCTCACAAAAATTGAAACTGGATATGAACTGACCATGGATGAGCCACAACCAAAAAAAAAAAGAGCTTAATTATGGATTTCAAATCAACAACTTCCATCTGGATTACAGAAAGAGTAGTTGAAATATAAGAATTTCCACAGGAAGAAGCTTAATTATGTGTATTCGATTGCTTGTGAATTCTGTTTATACTTTTGACTGTGTTTTAGGTTGCCAATTGTTTTTCTTCTTCTTCTTCTTCTATTACCTTTTCAATTGAAGTGACCAGTTTTATTACAACAGCTCTGCACACAACTCTGAGACAAAGGAGGAGGTTGCTATCAAGAAAATTGGAAATGCCTTTGACAACAGGATTGATGCGAAAAGGACCCTTCGAGAGATCAAACTCCTTGCTCATATGGATCATGAAAATGTCAGTTCTTTTTAACCCCCTTTCTGGGTGTATTTCTTGTGCTTGTAGTATTGCTAAGTTCATTGAAAGTCATCATTACTATCATCATTGAATCCTTTTCCTTCTTTTTTTTTTTTTGGGATTGGCTCTGGGAGTTCTACTTTTCCACTCAACTCTCTTTGGTGGCTGCAGGTTATCAAGATCAAGGATATCATACGACCACCACAAAAGGAAAACTTCAATGACGTTTATATTGTTTCTGAGCTAATGGACACTGATCTGCATCAAATAATACGCTCTAACCAACCATTAACAGATGATCACTGTCAAGTAAGTTCGATCTTAATAGCATACTGGAAACGGTATATCTTATTATGTTTGCAGTATAACTGCTTCAATATCTATACAGAAGGTAGAATAGTATCAAGGTAATTCAAAAATGAGATAGGTTTCCATGACAAGCCCGGCACTGCTGAACACGTAATAGCTGCCATTTTATCCAATAATATTGAGATCCCACAGTGTTTACACCCTCTTAAGCCAATAGATTCAGAAACCAAAAACAGGTTATAGAAAGCCTAGTGTATGACTTCTGTGTTCTATCTCATAAAATATTACATATTAGAGGAAGCTTCTTTTTCCCAGTTGATTGATATTTTCCTATAAAGTTTGAGTTTTTGAAATTGAGCTGTTTTTCTCTGTTTGAAAAATCCAATGCCCATGAAATTACTTCTCTTGTCTCTTGGCATGTTGAGTATAAAATAGGACTAATCTTCTGTTGTTCACATTCCTTTGTCCTTTGAGCTGGACCTTGGGTTTATTGAGCGAACAAGATAAGATACTGGTGGTTCTACTTTCGAGTTTCAATAACTAGATTTCTTTTTCTTGATGAAATATTGTTGTAACGTATCTTACTCAAAAACATAGATTTTTTTTTGTCCAAATAGATTATGCACCAGATTTCCTTTTCCTTCTTGTTCTATCATTTTTACACCTGCAAAATGAGATCTTCCTGCTCCTGTTGTTTTTTCTTCTTTCAAGTAAACTTTTTAGGTAATTGTGATGAATTATGTAACTTCAGTTTAAATGTTTAATAATTAGAAGAGAAGGAAGTTGTAAGAAAGATAAAAAGGATTTGAGCATTTTGTTTTTAAATCAATGGTGAAGCAAATTTGACCAATCCAAAAGTGACCTAAAGTCTACCATAAAATCAAGGAAGGAAATAGTTATAGACTTGACACTGGTTGTTAAGGCTGTCAATCACCCTGATCTGTTTGTTATGTGTTAGCTCAGAGTCTGGTCCCTTTGTGCTGGATATTGACTTGAATTTTGGTCCATTTAATCAATGTTGGATCCAATCCTAGTTTAGCTATTAAGTAAATAATTTGACCTAAGCTGAAAACCTTGATTCAAGCCCATCAGACCCTAAAAAGGCCCATTATGCTTTGATTTTTATTATAAGGATTAAGCATTCTTGTTATTACTTAATATCACAATATGTTGTCATATATGAGGAAAATACATGCAGAATAATTCTTTTAGAGAATGACAATAGGCAATTTTTATTCTAGGAATCATAGAAATAATTCAAAGAACCAAACCCGGATTCTGTTAATGTCTCTCTTTGGGTTTGAATCTAATAGAACTTACTATCCTAGAGGAGCGGCTACTCATTGTTATTAGGCCTGTTAATCTGGCCCTCTAATGAGGGGGCCCAACCAAACCCGCAAAACGAGGGCTTTTGTTCTAAAGCCCGAGTATAGGGTAGGGCCTGATTTTGAAAAGCCCGCCATGTTGAGGGCTGGCTTGGGTCTTGGCCCGACCCTCTGTCAATTAATATATAATATATGTATCCAATTCCATCCAAACAGACGGCCATAATTCCATGAAAACAATATATGCAAACGTTTATTAATCAAATATGAGTGATATAAACTAAAAGGGATAATGATAAGTAATCAACATTAAAATTTCAAATGACATAACTAGGTTTAATGGTATTATATTTGTCTTGGGTTTGTATCTTTTAAGTTCCATTTTATAGTATTCATTTTTCTGTTATGAGAAATATGCTTTCAGCTGTGTGAGATTGACATAACTAGGTTTGATGGTATTATAGTTTTCTTAGGTTTGTATTTTTAAAGTTCCATTTTATAGTTTTCATTTTTCTATTATGAGAAATATGCTTTCAGCTGTTTCTAAAATCTCACATTTTCTCTCATTTGGCAGTATTTTATTTATCAGTTATTACGGGGTTTGAAATACATGCACTCTGCAAATGTTTTGCACCGAGATCTAAAACCCAGCAACCTTCTTCTCAATGCAAACTGTGACCTCAAGATTTGTGATTTTGGACTTGCGAGAACCACTTCTGAGACTGATTTTATGACGGAATATGTTGTGACTCGTTGGTATCGGGCTCCTGAACTGCTTCTCAACTGCTCAGAATATACTGCTGCCATTGATATATGGTCGGTTGGTTGCATATTCATGGAAATTATCCTAAGAGAAACACTGTTTCCTGGTAAAGACTACATTCAGCAGTTGAGACTCATAACTGAGGTTATGATCTACCCGTATTCTCAACACTCTTTCAGATGACATTCATTTTTAATTTTGGCTTGTACAGGTGAGGTCCCACCTGTCTACTGCTCAAGCTGTTGTTCTATTTGGTGAAAGCACACTGGATTGGCAATTCTATGTTGCTATCATGTAATTGTAGCCATCAAGTTTTTTACCCTCAAATGGATGGTTAATAGTCGATATACGAGGGGGAAATGACAACTGTTCAGTGGTTAGAATTGCTGTGGATATCTTCCTAGTGCCCACTTATGTTGGCATGTATCATAGGAATAATTCTGATTGCTGAAAGGTGGGCCCACCTGTCAAGAATGCTAGCCCCCCCCCCCCCAAAAAAAAAACATATTTGTTACTTTTTGGTTGGGCATTCTAGAGCACATTATGAATATTAAGCTACTAATCAGTGTGTTTGTGCCTTACTATTGCCAGCTCTTGGGATCACCCGCAGAATCAGATCTTGGGTTCCTAAGAAGTGATAATGCTCGGCGCTACATCAGGCAACTTCCCAAGTTTTCGAAGCAATCATTCTCCCTTAAATTCCCTCATGTGGCTGCTGCAGCCATCGATCTTGTCGAGAGGATGCTTGTTTTTGATCCATGCAAACGCATAACTGGTATGGAAATCATCAAACAACTACTTTACCACCATATCTTCTTTTGACTTCCATCTTTTTCTTGTCTGACATTGTTCATGATGATGAAGTTGATGAAGCACTGAATCACCCTTATCTATCAAGCCTCCATGAGATCAATGAAGAGCCAACTTGCGCACATCCCTTTGTCTTTGATTTCGAACAAGCCTCATTTGGCGAAGAAGATATTAAGGAGCTTATCTGGCAGGAATCAGTGAATTTTAACCCAGAGAGGGAGTAGTCCCTTCTATGTGAAGTTATATTAAGGAACTGTTTTCCAGTTTGATGCTTCAGATTAAGTATAGTAGTGAGCATGGAAATCTATTTTGTTTACTCAGAGATCATCGAGTATCTGTTCATTGGGTTCAGCTTTAACTAAATACAATCCTCCTGATTAGGCTGCTTGATTCAAGTAGAGAAAAGATGAAGAAGCATCATGGAGGAAATGCGTGCAATTAATATTTATCTCTCAATGTACATATATAGTGAATCTTGTCGGCCAATGAATAACTATTTTGCTGTTGTGCAATGATGTTTCTGGTTAATGGAGATGTTGCGGTTTTTCATCTGTAGTTTACTATTAACAACTCAACTAGTTTTCTCGGTGAAAGAAAGAAGGTTGAAGACCTGTTGTATCATCTCATTGCTAATATGGTCAATCCTCAGCTGTGCTTGTGTTGTGATCTTTTGCAATTAATATTGAAGAAGAATGATATGCTCTTTTTTTTCTTATCCATCTTTCTTTCAGTGTCTGTTACTTTTTGTAAGTATGCAGAGGCAAAGCTGCAATCCCTTGGTAGTGATATAAAGTTTTCAACCTATGACACCCAGATAATTAAAAACAAGCAACGTATTGTACCATATCATATGAAATATTTTTACTTTTTTATATGTAAAATTCGTGTCCCTACCATATGTCCATATCAATAGGGTGCCCTTGTGTGCCCTCGCTGTGTCATTTTGTGCATCGTTGCTTTTAGTTGAGGTGAAACTACAATCCCTTAAAAATAATCAGGCCCTTGGTTGTGGTAACAAGTCTTTCAACCTATATTGCCTGGATACTTAAAAAATAAGTAGAATATCATGTCATATTATATCTCATATTTTACTTTTTAGAGGATTTTACCCAAAAAATCTCTTAAGACTTATTAATTGCCAAAAGCACCATCAACATCTTAAAAAGATCACAGTAGTCTCAAAGGCTCTATTTGGTATTTTTTTTAATTTTTTTTCTCAGCAAGGATATCCCAGCTTCTTTGCTTGAAAGAAATCCCAAAACCCTTTTTCTCTTTGGCACTTCCGCTCTTCCTTCTTCCTCTTCCGCTCTTCGGCTCTTCCGACCTACCCTCTTCCTTTGAGGCTCGACGGTTCAGGTATTTCTCTCCCTCTCTCTGTAGCTTCTTTCTCCCTCTCCCTCTTGCTAGGGTTTGTGCACATTAGGGTTTATGTTTTATGGAGGGAATTAGGGAAAAGGGCGACCCTGTTCCTCTTCTTTATATTGTTTGGTTTGCATCATTGTTCATGATATACTCCATCCACGATGTAGCCCACAATCTAGACACCTTGTACTGTTGACATTTAATTGTATTCCAAGGTAATGCCAAATTTCTTTTTTATGTGGAAGATGGATATAGAAGCCATGTCCCCCGTTTTGTGCAATCCTCTTTTTATTTTTTTATTTATTTTTCTCTTGTCAAGTGATGTGGGGGTGATGGAGGGGCCCATGAAAAGTGGAGTGGTGGACTCTTGTGACTAGAATCCAAGAAATGGGATTTGAAAGGCTAGCATTTCAGGACCTTTTCATTTCAGTTCTTTGTGGGTAAGCTTTCTATCCACAGCATGGGTAGTGTTGGGTGGAATTCATGATGCCAACTCCACAATGTGGGGCACAAGTGAGGAAACATATGTACAGGAGTCATCGAATGTTGAAATTGAAAGGCCTCTTGTTTGTACATGGGGTTGTTGTTAAGGTTGAAAGAGAAAAGGACTTTGAAGAACCAAGTCCCCCATGGATTGGAGTAGGGAGAAGAGAGTTGTTGAGAAAAAGGTGAAGATGGAAAATATAATATTTTAATTTTGTAGAAAAGATTTGAAGTGTATTGCTATATGACATGTCTCACTTTTCACAGAATGGAAAGGGGCGACTCTGTCTCACTTTCAACTTTTAAAACATGAAAGACTTTTTGCTGGATAGATTAAAACCTCCCTTTGCAGAAGTTTGTCAATTTTTTTTTTATTTCACAGATTAAAGTATCTAAAAAGATTTCAACATTGGATCATCTTCTCTCTTAAGGCTTTAGTGATTGCAAGCTTCATCGTCCACGCTTCAGTCACCCTATGCTGCTTTGTCAATGATGCGACATACATAGTTTTGATTATCAATCGGTTTCAATCACCCTACCCTCACCATTAACCACCAATATAAACTGATACATCGGCTAGCTGTATCTGTTGACTTTTTTTTCAAAAGAAAAGATATTTAAGAATTGTTTAGTAATTCTTAGAAATGAAGAACCAATGCAGTCCAATTTTGTTGCTACATAATAATATTCTCATTCTAGAAAGATGTCATGGATTTTCAACAAATTTTATTGGGGGGCATTTGACAACATCTGATTGAAAAAAAATTAATTTTGAAACCATGATAGTCTCAAAAGAACTAATTGAAATCATAAAAGATTTAGAAATCGGCAAAAGATTTGCAAGTTTTCACAAAAATCTCTTGGGATTTTAAACCTCTTTGAGAATCTCATAATTTCTATGGTGTTTTCCTTGAATGGAAACCCCACAAAAAATTTATATTTTCTGAAAATATCAATGATCTTTGTGTAGGGTTTTTCACTGTTAACAGCATATTGGTTGAGTGAAAATTCACTGGAAAGAGCCTTGGCCAGTATTCATGTCTGGAGACTCTATTCCAGTCATGTAAAGACTACCAGCCAAGCTTACGCACCAAAAGTATCTTTTTTTTTATGAATCACTCCATGCATTTTCCATGTTAAAAGATGGGGTGAAGCTGAACGTTCCTTTGATACTCCTGTTAGTGGGAACTAAGAATGGGAAAAGATGCTTTCCATGAATTCCCCATGTTAGAAAAAGGGAAGATTTCCCACATCACTTTGCATGAGCACTATCACGACTTGATCTAGACCTATTCTGGTGAGAAGCAACTCTTGCTTATAAACAGTTTTATGATAATTTCTAATAACATACTGCTCAGTGTGCTGATTTGTAACTGAAGTAGATTGAACACTAATTGAGGTTGCAGGCCAAAGTTTGAAATCCAATGGGTTGCCACCCTACAAGAAAAGTAAGTATTAAAGCGCCAGGATATGAAGTCGAAATTATTTTGCACATGATGAGTAAGAGAAAATAAGCACTATAGTCTTACCTTCTCAAGAAATTCAAGTTCCCTCCTCCGTTTATGCACTCTGTCTTTCTCATATTGGTCAGTTGGGTAGTCAACTCAAAGTCTATCCAAGATGAACTGCACTTGACCCTTGGAGAACTAGGAAGGAAAAAAATTGGCAATAGAAAGAAAAATTGTTCTAAATCTATCCATCTTCTCCATTTTTCCTCTTGTGGGCTCTCCTGTTTGTGTGATTTATAGCAGAGAGATGGTGTGTGTGAGACTGTGAGTGCTATTGCCAACATGGGGGGTCATGGGTGCCTAGGATTTCTGGGTGGTGGGTGCTGACACAAGAACATGTGTTACTGTTTACTTCCTGCAATAGGATTTGTGAAAGGCAATTTGATTTGTGAAAGGGTGGGCCCCACCAGTGAACTTCGCAGGATAGAGGTACATTATACAGTATTAAAAAACACAGGTTCCATTATCCTCCCAAGTCCCACCTCTCAAGCACACACATGCATGGCAGCTTTGCAATTTTTGATACAAGGCTGGGCATTGTAGCTAACCCATTTTCAACCTCCTCTTCCTGTTGAAAGTTGAATTTTGAAACCAATAGTGTTAGAGAAACTGTGATTCTCTCTCTTTCTCTCTCTCTCTCTCTCTTTCTCTCTCTGCAATCATTCTTCTGAAACAATACAGAGTGCTCATGTCAATGACTAATGTTTAACAAATTGGACAGTAGAGTAAGAACAACAATTAAAATAATTCTCTTTTTGAATGGTAAACCAAAAGTTTTGGAGTGAGCTCAAAGTCCTCAACAACAACGGTTTTAAACCAAAAAACCAATCTAACAATTTCTTCGTTTATACAATAAGTTTTACGATTTTATTTTGTCATTATGCTTAACTTGTGTGTGCAAAACGTCAGAAACTCCTATATCTACATAGTGCAATATCTGTATGTTGTACCATTTGCAACACAGTGATGAACTGCTTTTAAGAGATTTGTTTCATTATCATGCACTATATAACTGATGTTTTATGCATGCAGATGGAAGAAAAAAGACATCAAGGAACTGAAAATATCATTCTATATGAACAACAAAACCACAAATTTGAAGGACCTTCAAAGAAAAGATGGACATCCCCCACCAAGACAATGGGAACGACTATGGGGTCTTCGCATGTGCTTTCGCCGAACACTGCATTCTTTGAAAACCACTGAAGTTCACACAAGCTGACATTCCATTTTATCGGAGCAAAATAGTTCTGGAGATATTCAAAATGACCTGGGTACTAAACTCCTATAGATTGGATTTAAGTGCTTTAGACTAAGAAACTGACCTTCATATTTTTGTGTAATTTACCAGTTTTTTTGTATGGTCAGTTTGCATGTATATTCAGTTGACACAGTATGACATGCTTTTGGAGAATTGGATGTGCATATTGTTTTTAGTTAGAGATGATGTATTCGTGTAGACAGTTGTTAATTTGATTTACCTTATACCATTTTGTTAGAATATGTGTCAAATTGGTAGGGAACTTGCTGTTAAATGCTAATGTGAATGTGCATGTCTACCTTTGATGGACGACTGTGTGATTATCAAGGAACTTGATGATGGATGTGAATGTGAAGGTGCATGTCTACCTTTGATACAGGGATTACTTTATGTCTTAATGGGCTGTAGAGATGCATTTCTCTTATGGACTAGACAGGGATATCCACGCATCCATTGTCTTGTGGGCGGGGATATCGCCGCCAATGACAATGTTTTGGAAGGGGATATCCCTGCTTGTGTTAGCACTGTAAGCGGGGATATCTCCGCCCAAGTTAGTGTTGTGAACATGGATATCCCTGCCCACTGCAATACTGTCTCAGACTGGTTTCATTTGGGACGGGGGATATCCCCGCCCAAGTTAGTGCTGTGAATAGGGATATCCCTACCAACTGTAGTACTGTTTCAGACTGGTTTAAGTTGGGACGGGGATATCCCCGCCCAAGTTAGTGCTGTGAACAAGGATATCCCTACCCACTGCAGTACTGTCTCAGAGTGGTTTCAGCTGGGACAGGGATATCCCCGCCGAAGTTAGTGTTGTGAACAGGGATATCCCTGCCTACTGCAGTACTTTCTTCAGAGTTGTTTCAGTTGGGACGGGGACATCCCCGCCCAAATTACTGCTGTGAAGAGGGATATCCTTGCTCACTGGAGTACTGTGGGTTAGAGTGGTTTCAGTACTTGAAATGGGTTTAACACCAATAACAAATATAAACAATGACATGAATTTCAATGACAAAAATGTTATATTATAGACTCCATCCATTATTATCAAATAATATTAAATGAATTGTATTAATATATCAACAAATGGACAAAGAGACATGACTACCTAATTTATTATTGCTTATGAAACAAATCTTCAGCACTCCATGAAGTATTGGCAATGGCCATTGAGAATTATATTTAACCAATAAAATATACACATACGAGCCCTTATCCATTTGTATCTCTCATTTGATGAATTATGACCAAATGTCCATTCCTTATTAAACTAATGCCCATGTGTATGTAATTGATAGAATCACAAAACTATTTTCAAATCTTAAATATTTCTATGTTGGCCAATGCTCATGCCCAACTCCATATCCAACCATTTCTATGTAAGCAAAAGCTGATGATGCCCAGTTCTATCATCTTTTAATACATTCAAAGCCAATGCCCATTTGTATTACTGAAATACGGTCATTTTATCTTAAGAAAGTTAATGTGGACTACCTATGGAGTAAGTATTAATTATCCATGAAGGAAATGGAAGCTTTAATGAATCCTTCCAAACATCAACTTTTTGGGTAAAAGAAAAACACATGTGGAGATTGTGCTTTTAGGTTTAATCAAATGTAAAAAAGGTAAATTTAGACTACCAACCTCTTTAATGAAGCCCAAAATTATGATTCTCCCATAAATCAAGGTAATGTGAAAGAAGGGTTGTAGAGAGACCAGAAAAGGCAAAGGGGAAAAGGGAGTTCGACGGTCTTTAAGCTACAATAAACGACGAACAGGGATATCCCCGCTCATTTACTTAGAATGAGCTGCAATATCCCCGCTCAGTGCTAAAAGCAAAAAAAAATACCAAACGAGGCCTTTGAGACTACTGTGGTTTTTATAAGAATTTGATTGTGCTTTTGGCTTTTGACAAGTCTTAAAGGAATTTTTTGGGTAAGAGATGGTATGTATAAAATTTATGTTCTTGTCATATACATGGTGTGTCCTTACTCTATTGTATCTGTACATCATAGCTTTGGGCTGTGACAGGCTCCTATCATAGCAGTAAAGAATGTCATATCTAAACATTTTGTAACAGATGATTTTATGTAACGAGGACTTCCTGATGCCGAGGAAAACTATTGGCTCCTCACCATTAGGGATGTAAATGATCCCTATTTGTCGATTATCAAGAGGTGTCAATCTGTTAAAAATTGAGTTTGGGTCCTTATTTAATTTCCGATGAGTAAACGGGTCCGGGTCTACCTTAGCTCTGACTTGTGGAGGTGTGCACCTGAGGCCTGACATATTACCTCATTTTTTTAGAATTCCTCTTAAAAATTAATATTTTTTTCCATATCATTCGCTACCTAGACCTGGACCCAAACCATAAATGTAACCGGTTCTAGTTTCGGTTCCATCATCTCATTAATGTTTCTGGCTCTACTTTCTCATTAACAGTTCTGGTTCCAAGTCCACTAGGGACCTGAACGTGAACCGTCCCGTTCACATCCCTACTCACCATGGGTTTATTTGTGCCATTTGAGGATTCCTTGATAGAGAGGAATTTCTGCCACCTGGTGCGACAAGTTTCCTAGTGAAAGACATTTTTTAACTGAGTTTCCATGGAAAGGAAAATGAAATCCATTTTTGGGTAGGGCAGGAGTGGAGAAGACTGAAGAGATACATGCTTTGAGTTTACTATGGCATAGATGTATGCAAGCAGCTACTGCAAATATAATACACCAGTTTGGATCACCTGCGGGTGATGCACATCTGGGCTAGATGTGCACCTTTCAGTGGGGCCCGCCGGGGAGGGGATTGATGGATCCGACTGGGCTCAGTCTCCCTACCAAGTTTGGGCCCCTCTTGATCATCCTACCACCTTCGTTTGGGCCTCAAAAGAGAAATTTGAAGTAGAATTTTTTTTTTTTTTTCTGATTTTCCATGCAGTCGCATTTCTTCTTGTTTGGAATGACACATTTTCCTTATGAAAAAAAAAAAAAAAATTTGAAAGAGAGGATTTTGTTTTCCCATGTTACCTGTCTTTGTGCGATATCGTATTGCCCTTTTTTTAAAAACTCTTTTTAAACCCATTACAGGGTTAAAAAAAAAAAAAAAAAACTTGTCTGTACGAAGGGCATATTAAAGTTGGGATTAAAGTTTACATGTGGAGCAAAAATGAAGTGAGAGTAAAATCATGAATAAAGTAAAAATAAAGGAGGTTAAAGTAAAAAAAAAAAGAAGAAGCATTTTTCACTAAATGAAGATGCTCCCAAGTACATTCCGATCACCCTTAGCAAAGTGCAGCCCTTTAAGTAACTTAGCTTACGTGAAACACTCAGGGTCCATCCAAGTGTTCAAAGATACAAATTAATGTGCGAGTTTTTTTAAATAAATCAAACGTCTAAAAAACTCATATTTATTACAAATATATGATTATAATACAACTATTAAAAAATCCTTTTACAAATAGTAAAGGAAAAAAAGCTCCCCCACCCCCCCTCCCACTAGCTAACAAATTATTATTAAAAATAATAATAATAATAAGATATGAAATCCCCTCACATAATATTCCAAATTTCAAAAGAAATTGTATTGAAAAAACAATTGTAAAATCTTATCCATTAAAAATTCTCAAAGTAATAAATCACACTACATCCACAGCCACCAGTGGCACCCCCACCCCCCAAAAAAACACCCCCCATCATTGAAAGTTCCAT
Source organism: Cinnamomum chago (assembly GCA_038049695.1). Classification (NCBI taxonomy): domain Eukaryota; kingdom Viridiplantae; phylum Streptophyta; class Magnoliopsida; order Laurales; family Lauraceae; genus Cinnamomum; species Cinnamomum chago. The sequence continues at coordinate 79,360,987 of CP142452.1, forward strand.
CATATTTTGTCAGTAGCGTACTTGTGGATCGTAGGTTTGCTCCCGGAGGTTGAGGGTTTGAAATTGCACTACCACATATCCGGCTCCTCCTATGCCACTGGGGATTAGTCGGGCTGGGGAAAAAAAGATTGTGGATTCTATATATCGTGATATCCACATCCAAAATGTACAGACAATATGCTATGGATTTCACAAGCCACCAGTTCACTAATGTCTCCAATTGGATGCCACAATACGCCACCATCTGGAACATGATGTAAAGGAGTGAAATACGACTCAAAAATGCTGTTCTGACTTCCCTTCTTACCCAAATCAGTTCAAGATTTTCCCTTCTCCATGCACAGAAACGACGAAAACCCATTTGTTCGGTACTTAATTCTTCAGACAACCATGCAATACCTTTCTATCGAATTGCCTAGACAGAGCTAAAAGGTAAGGATCAAAGTTGTAGATTCATAAGACGCCATCAAACATTCTCCCCTTTGATAGGAAATGATTACACATCCATCCATCTGGTAAATTAAATCCTATGTAATGGCCCCATCAACTCCAGTTCCTTCCACTCCTCACTGCTCTAATTCTCCTTTGATGAAACCCCCTTTACCATGAATCCTCATAATTCAAAGTAGCCCAGAGAATATAGGCACCTCCAGGTTGTCAAAAAAAAAAAAAAACCAGAGAGAACAGAAACCTCCAGATGACTAGAAACACATGCCGCTTTTGGCTCAAAGATTAGATCGAGAATGGGATTAACGGTATAGAGTTTCAAATAAAGTCAGCTAAACATTTACCTCTGAAGTGACAAAAGGTCATTCAAAACTCATGCCTTCATCATAACAGCAGGCAAAATGCGTTTATTGACACCAACAATCAATCCACATTCCAAACAGACCCAGATTGATATATAAATAACTCATCTTACCAACACTGTCGATAGCACAAGCTAATGAAGGATTTGACGGTACCTCCTCTAATCTCGGCCATGTAAGGGATTAGAGGTGTCCATGATTGTCACTAGAACCTGTGTTTGGTCCAATGGTGTATTGCGGCTAGTGACTGATAACATCTGCAAGTCTCAAGTCTCAATTGGATGCTTCTGTGCCTGCTGGCTCACGTATCTGAATAGATGCTTTTGACAAACTTGCTTCCAGTTCATTTAGTTCATCCATGTCCAGTTCGTCGTCGTCGTCGTCATCTGCAAGAACATCCTCTTCCAAATCTGCATTTGATGAAGTACTTGCCGCTTTCTGGCTAGATTCACTCTTGTCCTAAAAAAATTAAAACACAATGCAATTGTGAGCAGAAATGAATCTCGAAAAAAAAAAAAACAAATTCTGGCTTGAAAAAGCAAAATAATTGGAAGTGGTAATAATAAACATTAATATAGGCAGCAGGCATCATTTGGCACACAAATCCTCTCTTTTTCGTTCTTCAAAACAATTCCATACAAGTGATGGGCCATAGGCCAAAAGTCACAAAGGTTAAAGAATACAATGGAAGGGAATCATTCCTAAATTTTCATTTAGTATCCACACTTTTGCCATATGGCTATAATAGGGCCTACAGCATTAAGTTGCATGTGTCATGGAGTACATCTAGTTGGATTTGAAGGAAATAGATGTGAAGAAGACCGAGGAGAAGAAGTGCATATGATGCAATCAAGTGAGTGGAAATTAACGTGATTAACCACTCACCCCTTACAATGCATGACATTCTGACATTTGAATATCCCCTTCCCCTCCACCCCAAAACTACTGAGCGTGGATATCGATCATGACCAGCTTGACAAGAAGTTCATGATGAACATGTTTTTCCATGTGTAGTAGTAAGTAGTGCTCCCTACATCTTACAAACACTAGTCGAATAAATTTATTATGAAGAAAATTACCCCTTAAAAACTGATATAATGCGTCTACAAGTTTCGATCATGATATACTGGATTTTTGGAAGTGCACAAGTCATTCTCATTATCACCATATAATAGCCATAGGCATTATTGGAATTCCCAAATCTGTCAACAAGATTCTCACCAACAATACTCCAAAAGTGCTGCGTCCCATCACCCAGTATTGTGTTTACACACTTGATCTAGCAAACACATTCTCCTTTTGGCTTCTCCACAACCAAATTCTTGCTTACAAATGTACAGTAGTGAGGTATATTTTCTGTCTAGTTATCGGCTCAATCTACGTCAGTGAACACTTTTACATCTACGCTTTGAGGCAACTGTACTGCCCCGCTGCATAGGTAATGTCAAGCCTTGTTAAGTGTGAGATAAGTAACTTTCCAATTATGTATAGGTAATGTTAAGCCTCATGAAGTGTGAGATCAATCAACTTTTCCATTTATCTGTTATATGACTTATGATAATGTAACACTCTACTTACATTACTTGAGGGATAAATTACCTCCATGGTAGTACTCATAGGTCTAGACCCTGAATTCCAGCTATTACATCCATTGCCAGAATGTAATCTTTTTCTTTGATGTGGCAACTTCAATTCTAAAAAGTATGTTAAAAGACAAGATGTTTGATTTTGATTTCCTTGCTTAAGAACTCGTGTTTTACCATTTCTCCAAGAACATTCACAGTGACAATCATTCCATCCATTTATATAATAAGAACAATTATCCCTAATTCTACTCAAAACAGGGTGTAATAAGAATCACTTATTCCGAGTTATAAATCCAACTTCCAAGAGAGCTTCATTAACCTCCTGTACCAAACTAGGTGACTACTTAAGCCCATACATTGCTTTGTCTAATTTACACACTCCACTTTCTCCCTCTAAACAGCAAAGCCAAGAAGTGGAGAAATAGACGCCCTCTTGAAGATTTCAAAGATGAGTATTCTTCATATCACCATTTAATATGTGTGTGAATGAAAAATTACCAAGTGCACAAGGAGCACTTCATGTGCACCTCACAATGGGGCCCACTTGATCCCATCCAAATGGGTCGAAGGAAACCCCCACCCCTCGAAGGAAACACCCCCCCACCCCCCCGCCCCGAAGAAAAAAAAAAAAAAACCTCTGAATTACACTGATCCCAAATTTTTTTTAACAGCAATCTGAATGGATTGGACAGTGTGTGTGTTCATATCCAGCTGATATAAAGGAAAATCTTACTTAGTTGCAACCAAGAGAAGAAATTTTTACTATTAGAGCAAATGTCTTGTGATAATCTAGTACATGTGTAAATCCCAATTCCCAACTAGGCTTGATTTGTATCTTTCAATAGAACCATCAGGCTTGTGCCCTCTGTTTACACCCACCTACACAAAAACACCTTTTTCCTTTCATCATCATCATCAAAGACCTATCCCAACTATGTTGGGGTTGGCTACATGAATTATGTTTCTCCATTCCGATCTATCTTGAGCCAAATCTTCGGATAGGTTGCACTTCAAATCTATCTTTATTACTTCCACCCATGTCTTCTTTGGTTCTACCTTCTCCTTGGTGGGCCATCAAACTGGATAGAAAAAAAAAATCCTTAATAGAATTTTTTTGAAAATCTCAATGACGTTGCTGCTAGCCTGCATTGGACATATCCAAACCATCTCAAACAACTCTCTTTGATGCAGGCCGTAGGGTTAGGGCTTGTGTGGGTGTCGAAGCACATGTCTACAAACACTTAAAACACCAAGGACACACCCCTCCAAGGTATAGAAACCCACAATTTAATTCAATAATCAAGTCTGAGAAAAGGAGTTCTACAATGCAGTATAAATAGGAAAAGCAAACTTAGGGCCTAAGAAAACCTAAACCAATAATAGGTTATAAAAAAAATTAAAAAAAACCTAAACCAATAATAGAAACTATCCTAATTACAATTTGAAACTTGCTAACTAATAATTAGGGAAAATAAAAAGGAAATAAAAATATATCCCTAAACAATCTAGGACGGGACCACTTGTGGGCCCGCTCGGCATCACTCTCTTAATTTATCACCTATTGATGCTACCATTAAATTCTCTCAAAGCACTCATTTCTAATTCTCTTTTCTAGTTTTACCACGCATCCATCTCAACATTTTCATCTTTGCCACACAAATTTTGTACATGTTTTGCTTCTTGATTGACACATAGTTCATAGCTGGTCATGTCCTTTCATTTGAACCAGTAATCTCCCTGGTATTAGTCCCCCTTAAGAGGAGGTTTCATCTCTTCACCTATTGCTACTTTCCATCAAGGTAAAGAGAGAGCTTCTTCAACACCAATAGAACCTAAAGACGAGTTATTTAAGTAGGATAGATGAGCAAGGGTAAAAGAAGAAACTCATCTACCACTAAGAAATGATATGGAACCACTTTCAGTGAGCATTTAAAAAAAAACAAAATTAAAATAAATATATGAAAATTAAAAATTTTAACTCAAAAAATTTAAAACTAACGTATTGATTGATGGAACATATAAATCTAGTATTAGAAAAACTAATGAAATGATCTATGTGTGCAAGATTTAATTATATATATAAGAAAAATCCATAGATAATTTTTAGAAAATTAGAAAACCCCAAAAAAACTCGCAAATGACCTCGATAATTCGTGTATGAGCAAATTTATGCTCCAAACATGCATATTGAATGATTTGAAGTTCTTTCCTACCAAAAATAAAAGAAAATACTAATTTTTTTGCTAAAAACTGAATTTTTCTCGCCCTAAAGGTGACACCCAAGCTATGGGTTGACATCAGCATCAACTCTTCCAAAAGCCTTCCCCTTGCAAAAGAGGGAAAAAAAAAGAGTAGGCTTTGGGCTTAAAAGAGGTCACCTGATTGTCCTTTTCTAGAGACAACCAATCATAGTTGTTAAGTTTGTTTTGGACCCTATTTCGGTTTGGCTCCAAGCTGAAATAGTTCGGATGATTCAGCAATTCGGCTTTCTAATTCAGAAATTCGTTTCGGAAAATAGAATATATATATATATATATAATACATAAAGAAATATCATTCTAGTAAGCATGAAAACTATAATTTCCAAATGATGGCGTTTTTTATTATTTCCATCAAATACATCATCCTCGTATATCACAACAGAAAGTTGACTAACCATCATCATCAGATTTCATAATTATAAAATGGGCCAACTCAGATCTCCTAATTTTAACATAAAAACAAAAAACACTTTTTGCATATCTAATGAAGGGCCTACATAAAAAAAATTATTAGAAAATGGGGAACATATGTCAAAATCCCCTATTTCATTAAATCAAATTGCACTTAAAACAATACTTTTAATACACAAACAGAATTTCAGGTCATATCAAGTGGTTCCTTTGGATTATGTGAACATGGGCTCATTTGATTTGGGTATCTTTCTCTTTTAGGTGAGCCCACTTACAAAAAAATTAAAAGATTGAAACAAATTCCAACTCCAGTGCATCCGATTGTACTCAAATCAGATGGCTCAGCTTTGATTGATTAAAAAAATGTTGTGGTTACTTATTTGATCTTATGGTGGGGCCAGCAAATGAAAGCCAAAAGGGACTTTTTCCTTTACAAGAAGCACTGATAGTGGGCTTAACGAGTCTTTTAACCTGCTGCCCTGATTTCCGGAAGGGTTCGTGCGTTGCTACCCTAAGTTAGAACAAGAAGAAGATCGCATGTCAACCATAGCAGCGATCAGAGCTTCAACTAGAAAATGGTATCAAGCTTTGGTAAGGGAAAGGGGATTCAACTAGAATTAATACGCTCCGTAAGGGACACATGTGGGCTAGAAGAAGATGAAGTGTTTCCTGCAAAACTCATTACTTGGTGATGAAGGTACATGGAACAATTCAATCGGCCACATTTATATCTCTACGAAAACTCAAAAGATGAAAATAACCTCTTTTTTGGGTAAAAATATAAAATAACCTCTCATAGTCTCTAATTTTTTCTTTTTCCATTTGATAAACTTCACACGAATTGCCGGTTTCGGCCATCATGAGTCCGAAACTGCCAATTCTGGTCTGAAATTATGAATCTTGGCTGAAATTACCCGAAATGTTCAGCAAATGGGAAAAAAACGAGGTGTTCGGTACGGTTTTGCTACCGAACCGAACAAATCCGGAAGTTTCGGGTGAAACGAAACGAATTTGATAACTATACAACCAATGCAATATGAGACACATCAGCCAATACGCCCCAATACATCTATGAATTACAATAAATTCATTTTATTGATTCTTTGTTTTAACCAATATAAATTATATTTCGGTTGATTATAATTCAATACTTCACGATCATGAGTAGAAAGTTCATATTTTACTTGGCTGACTCCTTAGAGTCATGACTTGGCCGATTCATTCTTTATTTCATTACACTAATTTAATTCAAAGTTTTTCATGAAAAGCCTTTTTCATTACCTATTGTGCATTAGTTTCAAACCCAATAACCAAATCATTTTCAAATATACAAAAGCATTTTCTGTAATATTTGGTAGCATGTTAACTTTTTATTTTCATTTGCAGCGTTAAAATTTGAAATTTATGTAGATTACTATAGGCATTTTTTTTTTTTGAAACAGTAACTACATTAAATTGTGAATAGTATAAACTTCGGAATTTGTGCACGAAATTATCAGTGGAGCAGGCTTCTCAAAGTTGATTACTTAACATTCCACGTCCAACATTGACGCATCCATTACCAAGTAACCCAAATATAAACATCAAGCAATCTACCTAAATATGGATAGATGTCAGTTTCAATAAGTCAAGCACTCATCAGTCTAAAGCTACATCATACTCCACCACTGCAAGTTCCTGCATTTGTATTTTCCATAAATATTGAAGCTACAAGATCTTGAACCCTAAATATCCCAGTTACTATGAGACTGGAGCTTCAATCTATAAAATTTGACACATTTATGTAACTACTCCACAAAGCTTTTTTATTTTCTTTTGGGTAACCCAGCCAAGGGGGCTGGGACCCATGAGAGAGCCCACAAACATGGGAAGAGAGCAGCATACCCAAGGATCAAACCCTAGGCAGCTGGGTGAGAGATGGGATTGCTTATCAATTGAGCAACCCCTGGTTCTCACTTCACAAAGCTTAAAATGTACCTTAAAACATGTACTTTGAAACATTTTGAACCTTGAGCAGTTGCAGGCAATAGAAGGAAAGGCTGATTCCTCAATTATTAACATAGTGTAGCATAGCTATATATTGGTGTTTGAACTGACAATGATTTACAATTCCTTCAACACCACAATGAAGCTGATCGAGTACAATTGCCAATTCCTTCACTCTGATCTGTATTTTTCTGTTGGTTCTTTTATTTTGTCCTAGCAGTCTGGTTTGTTTTTAGAGGCCTTGGCTGCTTTTTTGGGTTGGCTGGTGCTTCTCTTTGTTTCTTTGTTCAGTATACCTCTCCTATTCTGTACAGTTTTTTGTCTCTAATACAGTCACCATTTTCAAAAAGAAAAAAAAAAAAAAAAAGCCAATTCATTTGCTAACAGATGAAGTTTTCAAAGACACTCATCACTACGAGAAAATTCTTTTTCTATTTTTAATGATGACATTTAAAGCACACAAATAAGAAAAAAAAAAGTCAAAAGAAAAAGTCTCCCTTCCTAAGTTCTTGAGGCAAATGTCACCAAAATAATATAAGCTTAAGAGGATTAAACATTTAGATTTTGGTAAATTGATGAATAAGTAAAGATATAGTTTCCCAATCTGTTGCTAAGTTGCTCACAATATGATTGCACCTGGAGATACAGACATGAAATGGCTAGTGGCGTACCTTGTCTTCTGTAACTTCAGGTTCTTCTCTTTGGTACTTTTCATATGCCTCGGCATCATCCACGAACAAGCTTGCATCTGATAGAAACAGCTCACGACCACTGAAAGAAGTGCAAGTTCAAAATTAATCAACAGATGAACTAAGGTTAGAAACAAGTGATAAATGAGAAGAAAGGAACCTCATGCGGTCATTTTTAGCCCTCTCTGCCCGCTGTGCAGCAAGGCCAGCTTCTATTGCTTCCATCTTTTTCTTCTTCCATTGCATGAACAACTCTGTAGTGATAGGGGTTGAAGTAGCTACTTTTGCACGCTATGGCCAAAGACAGATTCCAATCACGAAAGCAATAAATTCCAGATTCAAGCCAAGGTTCAACGACATGACATGCAATGGCATGATATATATATATATATAAAAGAGCACAGCAACCTAAAAGAAACAATAGGAATAAACCTTGTTCCTACGAAAAATGTCACGATTTTTTTTTTCTTTTGATCGGCAATGAAAAAAAAATCTAATGATTACCTGATTTTCAATCTCTTCCTCAATAGATACTTTTTCAGTTTCTTCCTCCAACAAAGCCTTCATTTGAGATTTTAATACATATCCCGAAGGAAGAGCATGTCGGTAATGGCAATCTTTACCACCATTTGGACAAACCCAGAACCAACCATACTGTTTCTTCTCCACTGCTTCCAGAAAGTATTTGCAAACCTGAACATGTACCCAGAAGGTTATACACATAAGGTTTTGTATTCAAAATGAAACTTGAAAATGATTCTTTTCTATGTAATATAGAAAAGTCATGATAAGACATGATACAAGAAAAAGTTGGGAAGAAAGGCTTTAAAAGAGTTCATCTATCTCCTCTTGAGTTCGAAAGAAAGGTAAAAGAGCAATTCCAGAAGATTAAAGAGGAAAACATAAAATGGAAGCAAAGTCTTAGAATTAAACGGCTCAAGGGGACTGACAAGAACACCGGCTTCTTTCATGGAAGGCATAAGCTTTATATCATTTTTTTTTTTTTTGAAAATGGTGACTGTGTATTGAATTGCACAAAGAAACTATATAGTATAAGAGAATATACAAACACCAAAAAACCCCACAACAAAGGGAAAGAGAAAAGAAACAAAAAGAAAGACAGGGAATGCCCCAAAGAGACGGGCACATCCACCAACCCAAAACTGTGGTCACCCTCAAAAAACTAGAAAGCACACATTACATAGAAACAAGCAAAGCAGTTTTAAGCACTCCCACTTTGACAATCTTATCTGCTTCCTGATTAGCCGATCTTTTAATGTGGTTAGAAGATATGTTTAACTCCCGCGAAAGCTGAACCACCTCTTCAATAATATCTGCAAGGATCCAAGGAGGGTTTGATGATGGGCTTGGCTTGCCCACTGAATTACACAATAGGAGTCTCCTTCAACAAGAAGCCGTTGATGATTGAGCTTTGAAGCTTTACGGATGCCAGTTCTAAGAGCCATTAATTTAGCTTTGTTGTTGGTGCCAAAACCAGCTTGGCCTGAGTAAGATAGAATGGTGGTCCCTTCCGAATCACGAATGACTCTCCCTAGACCAGCGGGGCCGGGATTACCACAAGCACTACCATCAAAATTTAGCTTGTGGGCACCTGGAAGGGGAGGACACCATCTAGGTAGAATTCTATTTTGGATAGGGTGAGAGAAGACCACTTCCTTCCAATTATGAATGATTGAATTGATATGTAAGCCTTTGAAAAGAGGATTAAATGAGACCCAAGTAGCCACTGAGTGTTTAACTCTGTCCACTAATATACTCACATCTGAAGATCTGCCTTCATGGTTCCTTTCTTTCCAAATCGACCAAATAACCGCCAAGAAAGTGGCATTCCACAATATCCTTCCCATTCAAAACCCCACACCTAATCTCCAAAACTCAAATAAGGCTGAAAGAGAGTTAGATAGTAGCGTAGAAACTTAAAACCAATCAAGGGTTGACCTTCAAAGTTGCTGCGCTATATGACAATTTAACAACAGGGTGATCAACCGATTCATCACCCGCCAAGCACATCGGGCAACCATTAACGATATAGAGTCCCCGTTGTCTAAGATTGTCCATTGATAGAATGCGTCCAAGCAAAGCTGTCCACCCAAGAGGGGCTTTGATACTCCACAAACTTTTCCAATTAATGTGTGAAACCGCTTCCCCCTTGGTCATAGAGGCAAAAAACGAAGCAACCGAGAACATGCCATCAGTTGTGGGCATCCAGATTCTTCTATCATTATCGTCAATAGGGATGAACACTTCTCCAATCATATTCAACAAATAGCAGAATTGAAGTTCCTCCCCCTCATTCAAATTCCTCCTGAAAACAGGTCCCCATATAACACAGTCTCCTCTCCTCTTCTCTCCATATAGTCAAACATTTGCTTCTTGATTGCTAGCACAATTGAACAATTCTGGAAAGGTAGACACCAAAGGACGATCCCCCAGCCACAAATCCTTCCAAAAGCAAATCTTATCTCCTTTGCCCACTCTGAATCTCACTTGCATTATGAACAACTCCTTGGCAGTCAGGATTCCTCTCCATAAAGCAAAGGATCGCGGAAGAGGATCACTGATTATCCAACCCTCTCTAGAAACATCGTATTTGCAGTAGATGACCTGCTTCCACAAATAATTGGACTCGTCTCCTATTCTCCACAGCCATTTGCCTAGAAGGGCTAACTTCAACTCCTTTAGTGGTCTAATACCCAGCTTTATATCATTTCAACAGAATTTTTGCTCTAAAAGATGGGGTTCGAGAATTGAAGATCGATTGGATATATTAGACCCTAATATTAACATCTTTATGAGTTTATGCCTTGCATACAAATGAGGATTCGGTTTGGCCCAATCTTGATGAATTGGAATTTCACAGGATTGGGGGCCAGTATGTTGATTGGCTGGAAAGGAACTTCAGCGAGAAAGAAATGAGGGGTTATTTTTTACTATGGAGGTGATAGGGCTCTAGGGCCAGATGGTTTCCACCTGTATTCTTCCACCGCTTTTGGGATGATACCAAGGACGTGATGGCTTTTATGAAAGAATTCTACTCTAGGCCATTCATCAAGAATTATTAGCATGCCTATCATTGCCTCATTCCCAAGAAAGAAGATGCGTATGGAATCGGACTTTCAGCCCATTACTCTCATTGGCTGCATTTATAAGATTTTAGCTAAAGTCTTTGCTGATAGATAACAAATGCTTCCGTTCATCATATTGTATTGAGACTCCCTCCGGTACGTGGTGGGCCATACGGGATTTGGCGCCAGATGGCGAATGTGGATTATATATATAAGCGCGCGCGCGCACACACACACACACAGAGAGAGAGAGAGAGAGAGAGAGAGAGAGAGAGAGAGAGAGAGAGAGAGAGAGAGAGAGAGAGAGAGAGAGAGAGAGAGAGTTTACATCAAGGTTAAGCACTTTCCGTTTTTCTATTTGTGAGTGTGGAAGAAGCCCTTTTTTTGCAAGTAACATATGACATGGACCCACAACCTCAAGGTTGGAATGGTGAGCAACTTCTAATGTGCCATAGGCTCTTGTTGGAGAAGCCCGTAATTGGATGGTGGTCACAAAAACTCTATCTAATTGATTGAAGGCTTCAAGGCAGCAGCTGAAGCTCCTTTAGTTAGACATCTACACTTAGTGGACAACAAGCTTTTTTTTTTTTCTTTTTTTTTGGGTGCAACTGAGAAGCAAATTAAAAATGGTAAAGCAATTTTGTTACATTTTGAAGTGGACTCCAATCTGAAGAACAGTTTCTTTAACAGTGAGTTGATTGGAATCAAAACCCATGAAAATCATCTACTAGAGTTAGCAGATCTCATAAGGTGTAAAGTAGTTCTCTTGGCTACAAATCTGGGTCTTCCTCTGTGCTAGAGTGGCATCCAAAGCTCTTTAGGACCTAGGACTAGTGATGGAAAGGATCAAATGAAAGTTGGCTACTTGGAAGGTGTGGTATTTATCTTACGGAGGAAGGATCGCCCTCATCAAAGCTCCTCTTTTGAATCTCCCATCTATTTAATGTCTCTACAAATTCCCAGTAGTAGTCTCTAAGCACACTGGGAAGCTTGAAAGGTTGAATGGTGGCCGCTCTAGGCCTTGGGTTTTGAATTTTGCTTGGATGAATCAGGCTTTGCTAAGCAAATGGTTATGGAGTATTGGCAATGATTCGACCGATCTTTGAAGTTGAAACATCTTGGAGAGGTTTGGCAAGTCTGATCTGTTTGAAACAGAGTCAATTTAATTAAGATCTGTTCGAAATAGTGTTATTTCAATTAGACACTTCTACAAATAGACTGTTGGCTTTGTCAGATCCAATTGAAAGAAAAAAAAAGGCAAACATGTGATATGGTAAAGTTAAATGCGCAAAGTCATCATATAGTAAAAGTAGAACGTGCGCAAATCCACCGGTAGCCCAGCAGCAAGACACCTTCATATCCCTGAAGCCAAGAAGAAGAAGAAGAAGAATACTAGTAAACTTTTCATCTAGTAAAAGTTATAATAAAAAAGGGAGTCTGATAGCTTTAGATATTCGTGTTTGTTTGAAAAAGTTGCCTTATTATTACTTTTTGTAAAAGAAGAAAAAGGCCTTAAAGCTTATTCAATCAGACATTTACATAAACTTTTCCGAAAGTCTAAAGAACTCAAATGTCTATTTGAATCGGTTTAAAGTCAGCCATACTCAAAAAGTAGACTTGCTAAATGACACCTTAATCCACAACAAATTAGGTAAAATCCTAAAAGATTGAAGAAGAAGTTAAAGAAGATAAATGTTTAAGAGGAGGAAAATGTGGGGAGAACCACGAGGACTGGTCATCCAACCCCTAAATACGACCAGACCTAACACTTCTATTTATATTTTTCAATATTTATGAGGGGAAAAAAAAAAAAACATACTCACCAAAGTTCTTCATAATTACAAGTTAGTCAATACTTACAAGAAAATTACAGATAAACCCCTCATTGTTTCTAACCACTCCCCTCAAGCTGGTGCATAGGTATCTACTATGCCCAGCATGAAATAAACATCATATAACTGCACTTTTTGCAATTGCTTTGATGAGGAAATTCGTCGGCTTGATCATCAGTATTAGTGACCTATGATTGATCTTCGAACTATTTTGCAATTTGGCCATCAAATAAGGCACTGAAAATCTTATTGCATTCAGCTCAGACACTAGAAACATTTACTACAACATCTAGCAACAAGCAACTTAAATTTAGACACTCCACCCCATAAACTTCACAATCAGCAACATTGTTAAATCAACCAGCAACTTAACTTTATATGATCCACGGCATTAATTTTTCAATAAGAAACATTGTTGAACCAACAAAAAACTTCATATGCTCCACAACATAAAAATCACATTCAGGAAAAATACTGAACCAAAAAGTAAATTAACTTTCACAGCGTAAACTTCACAATCAGCAACACTGATGAACCAAGCAATTTTAACTTCATATGCTCCACAGCATACATTTCACAATTGGAAACACTGTTGAAATAAACTGAACTTTATTTTACTCTATGGTATTGGTACATATGAAGAGGCCATAATGTTATACAGCGTTACCAGATACCAATGTCATAACACAGTCTCTCTTAGTGGATGGCTAAGTTTTCCACAAAACTCTTCAATTTCTAATATGAAAATAAGGATGAATACTCACCCAAATAACTTCAATCACACCTTACAGATGATCGTTGATCCCAATTCACTGATTATTTGGATTCGCTAGTGCCAAATAATTGCGAGGTGCCCATAGAACTTCCCCCTTACTTAAACTCCATGAATACACTCCATGAAATATTGTTGGACCCGGTCAACAATTAAATCAGTCCCTTCAACATACTTAAATCTCTTCACAAATTGCTTTACAGATGTACTGCATATCCAACAACTTCACTATTTTGCACCTGATTAAACTTTTTTTTAAAAACAAAAACCAGTCCTTCAATAACCCTTGAACAATTCCAAAAACCACTAGAATGGATGAACATTCACCCAATAACTTGTACGCAATTGCCAGGATGTCTTACATCCATCCAACAAAAACAAAGACCGGTTAATGGCACGATACCAGAAAAGATCCTCACATAAAAACTTCAAATACTCATCAAATGCTTACCTTTAAAACTGATTCACAACTGCATCTGAGATTGAAACTATTCACCAAAGAGCAACTTTTTGAAAGATTTAAGACTGTTTCAAGACTCCACAACTAAAAAAAAAAAAAAACACTCATTTACTGCTATATGATGACCACTCACAGCTGATTTACTGATGTGCAGAAAACTTGATAAAATAAAATAAAATAAAAACCTTGATCTATCACGGCACCAAGGAATGCATCCAATTGATAGAAACAGCACCTTAGTTACAGTGAAATTACTCCATAATCACTACTGAACTTCAACTGAAAGATCCGCCAAAAAATAGGACCTCAAAAACCCTTTGTGCTGATGTCAGCCCCTAAATCTTTAATCAAAATGAATGGCAACGTTGAAAATTTGAAAAATAACTGAAGAGAACTGCCCTTATTGTTCTAGATCAAGCCTTCTTTACTTCGCATTATTGAGTCAAAAAAATGGTTTTTTGATATTGGAGTTGAGGCCTATGTATTGGCAAGGTTTTGGGCTCAAATTGAAGGGAATTTTGTGGAAAGCTTAGAATTTGTGGTTAGGTATGCATTGGGGCTAATTTGGAACAAAAAAATATGACGGTGTTTGATGGATATGATTTGGCCCTCGTTATTAAGTGGCAAAATTGAAGGAAATCTGAAAAACTGAAAGAACTGAAGAAGAACAATAAAAAGAAGGAAAAAAAAAAAGGGAAGATTTCTAGATCGTTTGCTCTAATACCAAAATGAAACTTTTAATCCACCACAAAATTAGGTAAAAACCTTAAACATCAAAGAGGTTAGAGAAGGAGAAAAAACGTGGAGGGAACCATGAGGTCTGGTCATCCAACCCCTAATCATAACCAACCCTAACACTTCTATTTATATTATTCACTATTTTCAAAAGTTACAAAAAAGAAAACCCTTCTCACCAAAGTATAACATAACTAAAACTTAGTCCATAATTTCTAGAAAATTCCAAATAAGTCCTCAGCTGTTTCTCAATATTTGGAAGCAGGTTCCCATGGTCATAATATGAGGTGGCTATAAATAGTAAGGATGTTCAGGAGAGCAACCTGCACTCTACTGGCCTGTGAAGAGGAAAAGAATCAGGTAAGGATTCTTGTCTGGCAATACAAGATACAAAGTCCAAAAAGGATAGCTCAATCATTTTTGGCTAGACAAATGGGTGGATGATAGACCCCTTCCCGCAGATTTCAAGCTCTGTCTCAACGTGCTCATAACCCACAGGCAAGCAACTACATGGAGAGGGTCGGTGACCAGGTGGTCTGGGGTCTTTTCTTTAAAAGGAACCTTTTATGATTGATGAAGAGCAGTTCTAGGCTATTACTGGCAGCATCTTCTTCTCAGAAGATCACAGGTCTGGATGGCACAACAGACGGGTTTTATACAGTGCTTTCTTCTTCCAATCTTTATCAAGTTAGCCCTCCTCTAATCATCTAGCTAGCCTTTGAAGATCAAAGTTTCACCAAGAGCTGTAGCATTTGCGTTAACGGCTATTCTTGTTGGCCATGGGCGGAACTGGGGGGTGCCCAAAAATTTTGAAAACCCATCTATATTTTACACTAAGTTTTTTATTTTTACCCCCCAAACCAAACAAAAAATTGTTCTTTTTACAAGGAAGCACCCCAAGCAAAGTTTTCTAGTTCAGCTCCTGTTGGTGGCATTCCTACAATGGATAATATTAGGCGCCACAACATTGTAATCATCAATGCCTATACTATGTGCTTAGCAGATGCAAAATCTGTAAACCATTTACTGCTAAATCATTGGATGGAAAACTCTATTTGGATGTCTGCTCTTCAATTTTTTAATGTTATTAGCTATGATGCCCAGATACGAATATGGATACAGATTTTGAAAATTTAGGATACAGATACGGATATGAGTGTCCTAATTTTTCTTTAGACCACTTCTGAATAAATGAAATTATCATTGTTTTCTTCCCTTTCTAAGATTTTTTTTGGTGAGAAGTAAAAATATTAAAACAACCATATGAAATAAAGGACTTGATAAGTAGGATAAGTTAAACTTTTCCCCTACAAGTATCGGTGCAGTATTAGGTATTAATACAAGTGTCGTATCGGTCCGATACGGATACGTTGGGCTTGTACAAGTATCGGGGTATCATAAATTGTTAGCCTTCCTTACACTACAGGAATTAGTTATAGCCTGGAACGAAAATGAGTACTTTAATGTGAAAAACCATGTTGATTATAGTCATCTAGGTTATTTGGAAAGTGGGAATGATCCATGCTTTGAATCCACTAGTTTCAAGATGTTGTTAGATAAGGTACAATTCCATGTAGCAACTTGGGTCTCCCCTCTTCCTTAATTCCGTGGCTTCCCAGTTCCGACTATCATTCATGGTTAGAGAGAAATTGTCTTTTCTTCCCTTTCTTTGCCTCCTCTTCATCCATCTTGGTCTCATCCATTTTCAAGTCAGTTTAAACTTGACAGTAGTGCTATCATTAATCCTAGCTGTGCAGGAGTGCGAAGCATTATCGCTTATTTTCTTGAGATGGGTATACCAATACTCGATCCTTTGATCTCTCTCTCTCTCTCTCTCTCTCTCTCTCTCTCTCTCTCTCTCTCTCTCTCTCTCTCTCTCTCTCAAACAAAAGTAAACTTATAATCTTTGTGTGCTCAAGGCATTCTCATCATGCGAAAGAGAATCCAAGATAAAACAATGCATTGTTGCCTTTCTTCTCCAACATCCAAAGCATATGGAAAATATTCCTGCATAATTTGAAATGATCTTTACCAAGTTCGAGCAATTTACAAAATCATCTATCAAAATTTGGAAGCAGACACGTGACTTAGGTCCTGTTTGGATGCAATGTTGTCACGTTTTTGGGGACAGAATGAGAAAATAGATATATTAGACGGGAAATACTCTTCTTCTACCACAAGCCACACAAGACTAGCAATTCAAATGTTAAAAGTTACACACTTTCGATACAGGTATAGAAGCATCCTGTTTGTGGCTGTCAGAGCAAAAACAGAACCTTAGGATAAATAAATAAATAAACAAATAACAATACATAGAAATCCACCACACAAAAAAATTGAAAAGGAGAGAATGGAGTAAAAAAGGCATACAATCTCCGTTGGTTTGTTCAGGTTATACTCTGTCTTCTTTGACTCCACAACCTTTTCTAATGTCTCTTGATCCCAATCCTCCATAGTTTCTACACCAAGCAAAGACAATTTTATAACAATGACGACAACAGAAATATTCCCCCAATACATGATAATGATAAATTCGCATTGTGGGTAGGCAGAATACTTCACCTTGATCCCGCTTGTCACTGTAAATGTCAATCTTTTCACCTTTCCTCTGGACATTCAAATCATGTGAGAACTTGCACTTAAACCCCTTGGTGCATTGCCCAGCTTTGAAGAACTCGCAAAGTATGGACTTTGGATCAACACCTGACCATCCCCCACCAAAACAAAATATCAAAACACATATTAAACAAGCACAAAACTCTCAACTACCCAAAATCCAAGTAATTAACCCAAAAAAAAAAAGGTAAAAACACATACCCACTGGAACTTTGGGCTGACTGATTGCGATTTTGAACAAATCATTCAACTCTTTCTCTCTGGCCTTCTCTTCTTCCTTCTTTTTCTGTTTGTGTATATTGGGTATGGATGGATTTTAGACAAATATAATATGGTTTTGGGGATAAAAATACAATTGTTTAAATGGGTTTTCAATTTTCTTGTCCCCCTTACACTGCAGATAGAAAAGGGAGAAGTAAAACACAAGTGTTTGGGGACAAAAAAGAGTTCTTTGAACTGGATTTTTCCATTTCCTTCTCCTCCTAGTTTTCCAAATAGAAATTGGATAAAAACACTCCACTGAATTGGGTTTTTTACATTTGACTTGCCCCCTTCTATTACAAATGAAAAAAAGGAAAAACCCCAAAACCCATGTATGAAAGTATCTACATATTCATGTATGAGTGAAAGAGATAGGAAGAGAAAGTACCTTAGCGGAAATCTTAGAAGGATCTGGTTTGGGTTGTACAGATTGTTGGAGGTTCTGGACATATTTCTGGACGTTTTTGCTCTTGTTCTTGTTCTTGAGGCCAAAGGTCTTGTCCTCAACCAACTTCTGCTTCTTTGCAACGTCTGATTTTGATTGCTGCTTCGGAGGCATCTCTCTCTTTCTTAGATATTGCTACTGCCGCTGGTAGAATAAGATTGTGGTAATGTGAAGATAGATAGTATCAGAAAGGAAATCAACTACAAGAAAGGCAAAGAGAAGTGCAGAAAGTGGGAGAACGAGAGAGAGAGTATTTCTTTCCTTTTTTTCCGTGTGCCAAACGGAGGAGATTATACAAGGGGGGAAGAAAGAGCAGCCGATGATCTCCACACTTCCCTTTGGTTTTTTCTTTTTTCTCATACACGTCGGGAGCGCTCAAGCTAGGGTGTTATGGGTTTGTCAGGTTGGATTGGTCCAAGAATGATCATTTTAGTTACCCATAAATTTAGGCCCAAGTCCATGCTACAGAGCTGAAAGTTAGGCCCTTTGTGGAACGTACGTGCACCTTTGGATTGGGGGTGGGTCTTTAATAGGGATGTAAATGAGTCCCTAATTCTCCAATTATCCAAAAGCTCTGACTCATTAAAAATCGGGTATAGGTCCTTATTTAGGCCCCGATAGGTAAACGGGTCCGGGTCCGGATCCGGTTCCACCTTGGTTCGGACCGTGGACCCAAGACCCAACATATTACCTCAATTTTCGAAAATCTCTCCTAAAAACCATATTTTTTTTAAAAATATCATTCTCTGCCTAAACCCGGACCCGGATCTAGACTCGTCCCATATATGTTTCTGATTCCGATTCCGGAGCCAAAAAATTGATTTCGAAATGGTTTCGGGTCCGAATTCGGTTCCACCTTCTCTTTCACGGTTTCGGGTCTACCATAGACCAAAACTGGAACCGACCCATTTACAACCCTAGTCTTTAAACATGCAAAGGCCCAAGATCGGGCCGATAGTCATTGGGGCTAGACAATAGGATTGAGTTCATCCCATGGACCTAAAATTTCAACATGTATTCATCTTAAGGCTTGTTTGGATAAATGAGGAGTGAAATAAAATGAAGTGGATTTCAAATGTGGAGTGGAGTGAAGAGAAGTAGGTTGAAGTTAAAGTAGATTACCTCACTTCACTCCATTTGGATGCTTATATTGAAGTTAATGTTTGGAGTAGAATCCACTTTTAGAAAATTAAAGTTTTTAGAGTTGAAATGAAATTGAGTACATAAGACTCACAACATTACTTCATCTATTGGGCTAGTCTCATCCAAACGGAGTAGAGTTGAAATTTTAGACTGTTAGGGCCCATATAACTTCACTCTACTCTATTTTTTAAAGTCCCTAGGGTTTCATAAAACAGTCAAGCGTGTGGCTATTTCTTTTTATTTGCAAGGATGGAGAAAGGATATCAAAAAGTGGGTCTAAGAATGTGACATATGCCTACCCTTGCTAGGATTGTTGCATCCATTACCCATTCCAGATGAAATATCGCATCACGTATCTATTGATTTCATTGATGGCCTTCCCATCACCTCTGACAAATCAGCAATATTTGTAGTTGTGGACCGCCTTGGCAAATATGGTCATTTTTTATACTTTTTTTTTTTTTGAAAGCTTAGAGTTTGTATTTCTGAGGAGAGATTACGAAGAACAAGAGAATAAGAGATAGTTTCAAAATCGCTTCACCTACTCTCCACAAAGAAAAGGAAGAGAGAGAATCCCAACTGGTTGTGAGACCACCCACAAGCCGGCCTACTAAAAACAGGAAAAAACTCAACACGATGCGCAGCCATACAAGAAGGCAAAGGGAGAGGGTAGAAATATTAGAAATACAAAAGAAACACAACAACTATGCGAGTAAAATGGGCAGAACATAACAAGCTTAGTCAGCAAATCCAATTGATTAGTTATTACTTATGTAGCTACTAGCTCTATGAGAAAAATGGGTCCTAACTTCAGAAAATTTACTAAAGACCTCAACTTTCATAAAGTCCTAGCTTTGAATCTCTGTTGCCAAGGAGATATAGATAGATCCAAAAATGCTTCTATGAGTATCTTACGATCTAAGTAGATAATAAGATTTTGGCAGTGACTAAGGTAAAAGAGGCTTTGAACATGTCTTCATACTACTTTCACATCCCTATACAGCATAATTAGTTGCAAAATTATTTTATGATATTATCTTTAAGTTGAATGGGATGCTCGCTACAATTGTTTCAAATCTGGATCAGTATTCACAAGTACCTTCAGGCGAGAAATCTTCAAATTACAAGGAACTCAATTACAAGTGACATCATCCTACCACTCACGGTCACATTGGTAAATAGAAGTACTCAACAACACTTGTGATCACCCAAACTCTCTCTTGGGTACGGTGGATTCCTACTTAGGGTTAGACTAATCTATCCGGGTCCAGAGGAACGCTGGACTAATCCCTTTGGACCCAGAGAAAAATCAGGTAAACTCCCCTGTAACCCCAATGTAGTAGTACAGTTTTGAACTAATAACTTCTGGGTGTAAACCATAGTCCTACGCCAACTGAGCTACCCCTTGTGGTTAAAAAAGACAGTTCATACTTCAAACAAAAAACAAGCAATTGGTGATCATCACTCACGTTGAAATACAATGAAGTAAAATATAAAGTAACCATAGTCCTAGGCCAACTGGGCTATCCCTTGTGGTTAAAAAGGGCAGTTCATACATCATACAAAAAACAAGCAATTGGTGATCATCACTCACGTTGAAATACAATGAAGTAAAATATAAAGTAACCATAGTCCTAGGCCAACTGAGCTACCCCTTGGGGTTAAAACATGAACCCACTTTTTACTTCTATTAACTGAATCTAAATTTAGACTCAACTTCTAATAATAAAAGATGAAACAATTTGAACACAACCAATTTATGCATATTAAAAAAAGTTCAATAATTGCTTTGAACAATTCATATGAAAGTAAAATAGGTTCAACAAAAACACAGCACTCCACAATAAAGAAAAAAAAAAAAGAAAGAAAGAAAAAAATTCAATAGTTGGTGCATATGTCAAATTGGAGAGCGGCAAGAACTCGACTCCGGGGCAACAATCGTAGCCAAAGCTTGTTGGAAGATGGCTTTGATACTTGGACAATGGGAGATACACACTAGCTACAGTTTAATTACAAAATACAAATTACACTAAGAACAAGAACCCACTTTATAAATTTTACACAAATACACTATTACAAAGGAATACACTTTTAAATCTACACACTTTTACAAGCAAGAAACTCACTCACTACACTTTACACAATACACTCACTAAACACTCTTTACTCAATACACTCACTAAAAAAAAAAAAAAAAAAAAGGTACTCACTATCATTTCTCAATACTCACTTTAAGTCACACTTCACACTTCACACTTCTTCACTCAACTTCACTTCTGTGTTGTGTTTGTAACTTCAGTTCACTTGTCTTGCAAATGAGGCAACGCCTCATATGTATAAGTGTGGCAAGGTCGGTGGAAAAGATATCCTGTGGATGGGAGTGGGTCCACGTGACCCACTTGATCTTCACAAATTCAAGTCGGTTTGTGTAGGCTCTAGTGGATTCTAGAAACAGTCAACGTGGCTTAACATCCATGATACATGAAGTGAGACTGTGAGACCCAAAGTCAGTGTTGACTAACAAAGCTACCTCCTCTTCATCATATGTATCAACCGTTGCAACCTCTAAGACCGTACCCTTCATCGTTTGCAGTTGACACCGCATTGAGTAGGCAAAGAGAAAGTTGAGTCTCTAACTCGGCCAACACATCGAGCGAAGTCAAGTTGAACAGGAAGATTAACTTGCGAATAAGTGAATGTCTCTTGACCGAAGACCAGAGTTCCTTGGCATTGTCTTCTAGTTCATAGGTTAGAAAAGAGGAGAAAGGGAATACCCTAGGAAGGAATGTTCCATCAGTTATTTGTAGTAACATCTCCTTCATGGGAGCGCCAAAAACGCTGTTGCTTGTTTTTGAAATCAATATTGACGGTTATCTTCGTTCCACTGATGCTCTTGAATTTGTGGGTCATATTAACAATTTGTTGATTGCGTGTGAAAGGTATGTCGCTGTGTTGAAAAAGGAAGAGAAAACAAAGTTAGAAAAAAGAAGAAGAATATGAAGAAGAAAGAAAATGGCTTAATGATGAATGATAGAATGGAATGTTAAAAAGGAGATGAGATGTCACCTGTGATGAGGTAGAAGAAGGTCATCCATGCTGTCCATGACATCAGACATGTCATATGGGTCTTCGTAATATCACGTAGAAGCTGGTCCGGGTGGTTCTCCATGTAGAAGTTGATAAATAGTAGAAAGTAGCAACCTAGAGAGGCAGATTTGTATGAATTCTCAAGATAGACACACATGAAGGTGATAAAAAAAAAGGTTATTTTCTTAAGATAGGAAACATCTCAGTAGAATAAAATAAATTCCATATATATCCAAGGATGTCACAGTGAGGAGTTGAAACTCTAAAATGAGTTCGGAAATCTTTTTCCCTGGCATGTTTGGGTGTCCCATCTGCCCCGTCAGATTTCACTCCTGAAAGACCCTTTGCTAGCTCGTTGGGCGGGGCTGGCCATGTATGATGATATTTTCTTTTTCTGGTTTTTTTTTTTTTTTCTAACGGAGGGTTCCAATCCTTTAGACTGTACTATTCCCTCCCAGTCCAAAGAGAAACCGTGTAAAACTCCTTGTGTGGCCTCTAGGTGGTAGCACAAGTGAACTCAACTTTCAGTTCTTAAAAAAATAACCAGGGTAAAACTCCTGTAGGACCCCTAAGTGGTAGCACAAGTGAACTCAACCTTTAGTTCCTAAAGAGGTAACCAGGGTCCACTCATCAATACCATTCCAAATTTCCAAATCTGATGTATGCCCAAATGGCTTGCTAGGCTCGGTAGTAGCCAACTCTTAATACCATCCTAAATCTGATAGAATCAATAGTATGCCCAATTATCTTTTGATCGTGCCACCCAATCTGTTGTTAAGGTATCAAAAGAGAATTGGGCATGCAATTAGAATGGTATCTATCATGACCGCTTGACCAAGCCGGTGCGGTGCTTCTCTAATTCACTCGTTCAACTTCGACTCATTCTTTGCTTCCCGGGTTATACCCCCACATGTTTTGATGTCAAGACAATTGATATTCAATCCACTCCACATAATAAAAAACGCAAAAAGAAAAATCTGATAACATGATATTCCTTTCTAGTGTGCAAAATCGTGATGCAAACATGATCAAATAGAAAGTGTCACGTCCCAAAAAATACAACCATAGGATAACGTGAAAAATAAGAATAAATATTCATTTTTTTGTGTTTAATACAACACAAGCTTCCAAAAGTGGACCAACATATTGCAAACCGTGGTGAGTCAAAATAAATTTCATTAAATTCAACGGAAGCGTTATTCAATTGGTATCCAAGGTTTATAATTAAGATCCAACACCATCATCAGATAAAGAAATAATAATTAAAGTTGCAGAATAAATCAAATAATTACTAAAGAAAAGTTTATCATTAAAGAAAGTTCATCTAAAGAAATTCTAAGATGACATTCTCTCCCAGGTAGGCTCAGACGGCTCCGTAGCCATCTCCGGTTCTCCACTCAGGCTCGTCAACTGGTTCAAACGCTTGAAACGTTTGACCATCCTCCGTCTCCACATTAGGGTAGTGGTTGGTACCTATGCACCCATAAACAAAGTAAACAACAACTACGAAAGCATAATTCATAAATAAAACACAAGAACAATGAGAGTAAAGACAGATAATGATCATAAGAGATTAACAATGGAACAATGATGAAAAGAACGTATAACCTAAATCCAATCTATACAATAGAGCAATATACACTACACCAAAAATCAGAAATTGGAACGGAAAAGCGTTCCTAATCCTTCCGTTCCTAATCCGTTAAAGTGTTCCAATTTCCGTTCCAATTTGGATTAGGAACGGTTGGTACCAAATTGGAACGGAAATTGGAACACTTTAACGGATTAGGAACGGAAGGATTAGGAACGCTTTTCCGTTCCAATTTCCGATTTTTGGTGTAGTGATAATAATCACACAGAAGCACTGCTACTGCTTTGGGTGGTCAACCCTAATCATAAAGCGGGAAAACCCGTTCTAAGGCCGGCGGTCATTAACCAGTTCGTAATCAAAATCATAGGCCGGATAAACCGGTTCGAAATTCGGATATTAGAGTGTCCGTACACATCGGTGATCAGCCGTCCACAGACAACTGCAGTCGTTCGAATATGACCAAATCAATATACATATATACATATCATAGTAGAATAGACCTAATGATCAGTAATGCTCTTGACACAGAATCCTAAGTCAAAGTGAAGGGCTGGCTGCACAACAATCCATAATCGAATACCAAACAAATCATTCGAATAAACCGCTACAATATCTCAATCGATTACTACGCCACATCACGGTCCATATCCAATCAATCATAGGGTATGCAACTAATAGACCAATATCAAACTCAATCATATATGCAAACCCGAATGTCAAGGAATAATCACAAGCCAATCCTAAAGTCAAACATAAGATCTCATACCCGACAACCACAAGAATCTCTAAATAGATAAAAGATCAACACATCCCTTCTCAATCAATGGTGCATAGACCCACTTAAGGGTTTTCAAATAGAGATGAGTTGAGCCCGATCCATTAGGATTTCCCGAGGCCATATGAAGTACTAAACCTCACGTTAGTAATACCGTGTGCCCGGACGGTATTTACTCGGTCCAAAGATCCAATTAATAAAGTACAAAAATATAATTTTAACATATTAAAAACCATAGGTATCATTTAATATTTAATTTGCAAATAATAATAATCTAAGTTTATAATTTTAGAAAACCCGAGGACTCCATCCAAAATATTTTCCAAATTCAATTCATTATAAAATAAACCAAGGGTTCTAATTTGGATTTATTAAAAGCTAAGGGTCTTTTTCTAAATTTCAAAATCTAATGGAACCATATGTTAAAATATTAAGACTTGTAATGTTGTGTCAACACCTAATCTCTATCACCCCATGTTGCCCACGTCATCAGCATCTTTCCCACACATGTCATCATCTTATCTCTTCCATTCTTATAAGTTACAGGTCTTAAACTTATTCACAGAAACGAATTCTGCATTGATGCTCGACGCCAACAACTTGGAGCACTCGAATAGTGGGACCTGCTGATCAAGAGCCAAGATCAGTCTCTACTAACAATATCGCCCAGCCATACACGACAATATGATCGGGCCAGATTTGTGATCAGATCCCCAAATGGGTCCCGCTAATGCATGTTGCCCAAACACTCTCAACCTGCAACTCCGCCTTAGGTTCTTAGAAACAATGGATGGTGGGCCAGATGGGACCCACTCCTCACGGGTCCACCACCTCTAAGGTCGCCCGTAGGTCCTCCTCTGGATCCACGGATCAGATCTACCATTAAGTGGCCCACCTGGGTCCTACGGTCAGAAACACGCCGAAACAGTTTCAAACGGCTTTGTCCGGGAACCTGTTTCAGATCTGGTATACACTGGTTTCAAGAGAGTAAACTGCCTACTCTAATACACATATGTATATGTACGTAATAATAATAGAGAGTTAAAAAGGGGTTTTGAAATCCAAGGGATAGGTAATGGGCAACAGAAGTTGAAAACACTGCAACTAAATCAACTCGATCATCCCCAATCTCCGATCTGTATCACTGAAACAATTAACATCGTCGAAAGGGCATCAAGAGTTTCTATATGCACTAACACAAAAATCAAGGAGTAACACAAGTATTAAATCTACAAATTATGGTTAGATACTTGCCTGAAATCCGCGGTTGAAGGAGACGGTCTAGAGATCCTACTGCCAAAGCCCAAAGGTGCTAACCCAGAGAAAAGTTGAAAGATAGAGAGTTGTGTGTGAAAATAAAAGAGTGTGGTGGTGTATAAATAGAAAATAAGAATAAGAGTTGTAGTCTAACTTAGATTCTAAATAATAGAGTTTGGGTTCTAAAAAAATATAGGAGTTTGGATTAGAGAAGGATTAGAGTTTTGGTTTGAGAAAAACTGTTCCACTAAATTGGGCTCAAGTTAACTATGGGTAAGACACCTGTCCAACAAGCCTACCTCACCAACCTAAGTCTAGCGTGGTCCCCACTTAGACTAAGCGCGTATTTAAATAAAATACAATCAATTATATAATAATAATAATAATAAATAATATATATAAAATACCAAAACGTCACATAAAGGAAGAAAAATTTCTGGATCAAAAGATAATTGAAGAAAAACTTGAATTAAAATAATGCAGATTATCTACTTACTTTAGTTGATGCAAATACGGTGGAGATGAAGATGAGCAATGATTGCTTGGGTCCGCCTTGACCCAAACGCTAGCCGTAACTCTCTCTCTCTCTCTCTCTCTCTCTCTCTCTCTCTCTCTCTCCATGCTACAGTGGGAAGGCTTTGTTTATATTTATAGATCCACAATCCTAGTACTCCCAGCCCACCTGTGGGAGTATTTTTAGAAAGTCCACAATCCTAATTGACTTTGGATAATCTCACAGTTGTTATTGAACTTTCTAATTTTTCTACACTAAGATCCTAGGCTTTCCTATTGATGCAAGGATTCGTGGCTATGTGAAGTAGAGGGGAAAAAAACAAAAAACAAAAACCCTCATGCCCATGCATAAAACTTACCTAATTAAGGATGCTTGTGCAACCCTCATCTGGTTAAGGCAACATCAGGTAAGACCCACATGGGAAACAATAACTGGGAAAAAAGCTAATGCACCAGAAGAAAGTAGGAAAGATAGCACAGAATCACCAACAAATGCAATATGGGGAAGAATAGAATAGATGTGTTCCTTTGTGGAGACTTGTGTCCAGATATTAAGTTTTCCTTGCATTTTTATTAATCAAGCTTCTATTTATACTATGTGCATTGAGGCTGCCAGGATTATAAGTTCCCTATATTATCTATGGGAAATGCTTCTGTGAAAGTAATTCTCACCGTTTTATGATGTGAGACACCATGATGCCCACATCCGGGGCTCCACTAATCACTAGGACTAGGGGGATGGAAAGAGCCATCTTTGATGGGCCCAACTATCAAGTTTGGGTTCAATCCAATGCTTCTAACCCCCTGATTAGAGGCTCACAAGTTTAATGGCTTAAATTAAAAAAAGAAATTTGACCATCGATCCAATGGTTCAGTCCATTCAATACAAATTCATAGACTCTGATAAAATTCAGGGGGTCCCATGTGTGTAGACGGTTCAGATTAGTGATAGGTGGAGCCCATTAAGGTGTCTCTCACAGTAAGACGGTGAGAGTTATTCTCACGGTGGGTCTTTCCCTTCATCTATATGCCTTACTAGGGCTGCACATGGGCGATTCAGATCGGTTTAGCACTAAAACCAACCACCAAATTCAACTTATCGGTTTTTTAATTAACCAATCTGATTCGACTGATAGAGATGGCTTAGAATTTATTTAGTTCGGTCGATTAAACTGTTTATTTTATTTTATTTTATTTTTTAAATAAAAAATTAAAAATTTCAAAATGATAACACCCTCAGAAGAGGCGCATGAGTTGTCGAATGCCAGCTGTAAGAGCAAGACCCAAATTATTACGATTAGTGTTAATTATGTGAGCATTTAGTCTCTTAAGAGGGATTAGATGTCGTTTAACTAGAGTGGGGTTTGGCTTAGTCTTAGTCATAGCATTGGGGAATTTTGAGAGTGTTTGGATTCAGTCTGACACGCTCAGGGGTTCTTTGGGTTACACGTGTAAACATAAGGGAAGATCCTTGATTTTGAAAAGTTATGATTTTTATTCCTTTTGAAAGGTCGTAATATTAGCCACAATTTTTGTGTTCATTCTATCCATGTCTGAAGCCCAGATTCCCGATTTTTAACCAAAAAGGATAAAATTGTCTTTTCACACTTAAATATGTGCGCGATTTTCAAATTCTCTGAACCATGCGAAATTTATACTTTTTGAAAACTAAATTTTTCGAGGAACATTTCTTCATGCTTCATCGATCTCATTCGGGGCCCGCAGGAGGGTTTCCAACCACTTAAATTTCTAGACCCGTTAGGGCCCACAACCAACTCAAACTTAAAACACTCCTCTCCCTAACTCCTATTCAGAACCCCACTCCATTGTTTCTAGAAACTCCAGAAACTCAAAGAAGAGCTCATCTTTTTCTTCTTCTTTCCTCAACTTGCATGTCCATCACTTGATCTTGGAATGAAAATTTGACTACACTTGTAGGATCTTACACCCCATTGCGCTACCACTTATCCCAAAACCAATTGGTGATGGGAAACGGCGCAACAATGGTTTTATGGTGAGGGTCAGGGCTCGACCACAATTATGACCGCTCAGGAGCGAGGGTGGACGTTGACCTCAATAATCCCTCCCTCAACGGCGTACCCGCTGCGACTCCTGTTGCGAACTCGCAAAACGCGTGTCCCGTGACTCGAACACCCGACCTACCAGGCTCTGATACCACTTGTAGGATCTTACACCCCATTGCGCTACCACTTATTCCAAAACCAATTGGTGATGAAAAACGGCGCAACAATTGTGAGACCCCACCCCTGGTGGGCCCTCAATTTGTATTGAATATTATATTATAACCTAATTATATTAATATTGGGGCTTAGTGGGGGGGTAGTTATGTAAATTCCTAGATCCTAGTTAGATTAGCTTAAGTGTGTGATTAGTGGAATTAATAGGGGGATTTCCCAGAATTACCAAAAGACTTAAGTACCCTAACCCTAACCCTAATTCCATTCTAACCCAAAGGGCATTTTTGTCCTAGCCCAAAAAATCACAACCTATTTAAACTAAACCCTCCCCTGCCCAAAACAAGCTACTGTTCATCTCCCATTCCCATCTCTCTTTTCTCTCTTCTTCTTTTCCATTTCTTTCCAACGAGCCCTCATCTTCCCCTCCAATTCTCTCTATCTCCCTCTCTTTCTCTCCTTGGAATTCTTGGTGGAAGGCCCAGAACAGAGACCCTGCTGCTGGAAACCTCTTCTTCTCTACTCCGGATTGGTTCTGTATCATCCCCTGTTTTTTCCTTCTGACTGCAATTGATCAGGCAAGTTCCATGTGCAGAATAATCTAGAATGCATGTTTTTCCTCCCTTTGATTTGCAATTCCAATTCCAATTGCTATATTCATGTTAGATCTAAATTGAGATGTCTGTTGGTTTTTCCTTGGCCATTGATGGATGAGGATACCTCATTTGGATGATCAATGGCCGGGTGATGATGGATGGATGGATAGAAGTGTGTTTCTTCTTTGTTTCTGATTTTGTGATGGTCTGAGGAGGAATCCAGAGGAGATGGGTATTCTGTATCAGGTTTCTGGAAGGGAAACAGTGAAAAACCCATTGGTTGCGTTGAGACAGGGACCCAGGTGGGCCACCCGATGACTGATCTGAACCGTGGATCTGATAGAGGACCCACGGGCGACCCTAGAGGGACTGGTCCCATAGTGTGTGGACGTCCCCATGCCCTCAATCCAGTAGCTGATCAGAGAAGGAATTGTTTTAAAAAGAAAACCCAGTTTTGGCTTGAACTGTTGCGGGACCCACGGACTGGTCTGATCACAGATCTAGTCCGTCCATCAGGCCTGATTTGGTGGGGCGACCATGGGGGTAAAATCTGATCCGAATTTGATCAGAGGTAGGACCCTAATCCAAGCGTTGGACACTAATCTATTAAACCCAAAACCGTGAGTTGTTTTTATTTCGTTTTTTTGTAAACGGTAGGGCCCTGGTGGGCCACCTTTGGAGATCCGGACCACACGTCATGTAGAGGGACCTTGGGCGACCTGGATGATGAGGGCTGATCGTGTGCCCTTGATCAGTGGGGCTCACGATTTCTATTTCCTCAAAACCCCAGGCGAGAAACTCGTTGCTGCTGGGATATTCTGTTACAGTACATGTTCTGTTAAGAGAAGAAGATGAGTGGGAATGGTGGTCCATGGGTGCATGTGGGGATAAGTGAGAGAGGTGGTGTTGCCATGTGGCAGGGAGAGAGAGAGTAAAGGTGACCTTTGTATGACATGTGTCATTGTTAAAAAGTTAGAGATGAGTGGGTGTTTGAGTAGTCTGTGAGAGCATGGGAAAAGAGGTGATGCGAAGGAGTATGGAAAAGTGTGGTCCACTGAAATTGTGGGGCCCAGGTGGGTCCCTGATTTCAGATCAGGTCTGGACATTGGATCAGGGGCTGCTTAGTGACCTAGATGATGATGACTGATCTAGGACTGGGCCCAGTGGGGCCCACTAATCCAATAACCCACTAGTTGTATTAATTAAAATAAATCCTATAGTTTTTAATGTATACCATTAGCCCCATTAGTTTTAGAAAATTAGGAAAGTAAGACCCTTAGCCTTTATTGAACCCAATTAGAATTCTTGTGGAATTTTCCTCAGACCCAGAGTTTATTGTGTAGTTGACCGAACTCAGTTGTTTGGCCAAGCTTAGTGAATTGACAGAACTCTGTGTTTAGCCGAGTTTAGTGTTTGGCCGAGCCCAGTGTCTTAGCCGAGTTCAGTGTTTGGCCGAGCTTAGTGTTTTAGCCGAGCTCAGTGCTTAACCGAGCCCAGTGCTTGACTGAGCTCAGTACTTGACCAAGCTCAGAGCCAAAAGACCGAGATCCGGTGACCGAGATCAGAATTTTCATAGAAAGAAGCGAAAACCTGGGACACCCCCATAGCTAGAATTTGCAGTGCGCGCGGTTGACCGACCAGGCCAGAAGGTCGACCGAGCACACTGGAAATTCCATTAATTCAGGACTTTACCTAAAGGGTGAATACTCTCTGATCCCAGTGTGCCGGGTTGACCCCCAGGCCAGGAGGTCGACCGAGCACACTGTGTACAGTAAGTTTCTAAGACTTTGGTTTCTCATGCTGTGATCGTTTGTGGGGCCTATCGACCATCCAAATAGACTTCCATCACTGTGCCAACCACGAGTCAATGGTGTGGCTCAACCTTGACTCGTGGGGTTCACTAATTAAGGTCCAGGTTATGTAATCTAAGATGATTCGACCTTTATACGTTATCAATGATGCTCATAACTTCTAAGCATCAAACACAGTATTCCCTAGCATCTGTGTTTTCACTTAAAGATCGAATTACCTGAGATAGACCTGAATCTGAAAGTGGATCATTTACTTAGGTTGGACTGTTGTTATCTCCCATTGATCCTTGTACATGGAGATTCATCTCCCTCATATTATTACTGTCACTCTATTGTCCTTATCTTTGCTCATACCTGTTAATTAAATGGAAATGGAGGACCCGAACCTAGGACTACTTAGAGGTGACCCGGTAATATGATTGGGTGAACATTGACCCGTGTCTGTGGTTAGGCGGACCCTTTTATGGCCTAAGTTTGGATGTGGACTACCCTAGATTGGAGAGGTTGGATTAGATAGACTATAATTAATTAAGAATGTAAATGGATTGTATATCATTGGACATGGACTCATTACTTCATTTGGACTGCTGTAAACCAGGCCATGTATTTGGTGGGCCTTGGTATGGATCCAATGATTGAGCTTGGACTTGGATCTTGTTCCATTGATTACTTGGACCCCCAAGGGACTTTGTTAGGACTTTGCTCACGCAAGGCAAAGCCTAGACAGACACAGACCTTTATTGTTTCCTAAGTCGGCATAGACATTCACTCAGTTGATCTAAGCTCAGCCAATTGGACTGATCATCACTGGTAGGAGCTATTGAGAGTGTTGTGTGACTATCATGATGAGCATTATTTGGAGACGGACGGTGAGATACCGGGTCCGGTCTCAGTGTGTGTTGTGGATGTTGATTGCGGGGTTAATAATCCCCAGCACTGTGAGATTCCCCCGCCGCGACTGTGTTCAGTATGGGAGGGTCGCGGCATAATATCCTACGATATCCAGCTTGTGTGGGTGTGCCATTTTGTGTAGGTTTTATATTACGTTTATTCTGATTCTATATTGTTTATCTTGCTCAACTGCCTTGGATCTGTATCATTGTTATTCTTTTAACATCATTACTGTCTTTACTCATTTTGATGCATGCATCCTATATTACTTGTGTACTGTGACTTGCCAGATCTTTAGATCTGACTCATTCTTGGTGCTTAGGTCTTAACCCCGAGTTCGATGACGACGCGTTCACGCTCGTAGCAGCACCCGTAGTCGGGGACTACGGATGGGGTCAGGCCAACCATGAGGTCGAGCCGGTGATTGGAGAGCCCACACCTGGGGTTGAGTGATCTTTTGTTTTGGGATTTGGAGAGATTCTTGTAGTGAGTTGGGTAATACTGTAATTACTCTAGTTTATATCATTTGTCACTTTAGGCTGGACTTCAGCCCGTTCATATTTGATACATTGATGATACCTTATGCTTCCGCAATCTCTGATATTGCTTCCGCTATATTCATTATGCTTCCGCAAATTAACCATTGTTATTATATTGTTGAAAAAGTTTTAAATTGGACCTCACTGCGGACTTACGATCTTGGAAGTTCTCGGATTTTCCGGGAAGTAGCGCGCCAATTTCAATACTTTGACAACTTTCTCGGTATTCGGAATTGGGGCGTTACAACAATGATTTTATGGTGAGGGTCATGGCTCGATCACAATTATGACCGCTCAGGAGCGAGGGTGGATGTTGACCTCAACAACACCATTGTCTTCTCCTTCCTTCAAGCTTCAGCTATGTACTTTTTGTGTAGAGACTCTGCAGGATTTCACATTCTTCCCACTGTTTTTTCTTATTTTAGACCATCCCAGGTGAGAGCCTCCTTCCATCTCCTAGAATGAGTCCTCATGGCTCTTAGGATGGGATCATGAGACATGGATTCGTTTTTAGAAAGGGTTTTCATCTTTTGTTATTTTGGGAATGTATTGGCCTTTGTTTGCCTCATATGAGTTGTAACTTAACTTACTTTTGTTAACTTGAAACTCTAATTGCTATGGGAATGCTATAGATTACATTTCTCCCTCTGAAATTATGGCTTATGATTTTATATGCATATGTTTTGTGTGATTTGCTACAAGCTTCTGCAATCATGATCGTGTGTGTTTGTTTTGGAAATCCACGGCGAAAAATCTGTGGGAAACCGCGCACGTGGACAATGAGTTGCTCCTCGTACCGCATGTGAATCGCTCGTGAGCCCAGATTTGGCCAAAAATCCCAATTCGGGGTCGAGACAGCAGCTAAATCAAATCCTAAAATCTAAATAATCGAATTACATTATATACCGGTCGGTACGGTTTAGGCGGTGAACCGATGATTCAAACCAATAGTCAACCGATTTAAGCGGTTTCTACGATTTTCAAATCGTAAACCGAACCGATCAACTATAAAATCGATTTGATGTCTCCGATTCAATTCAATTTAGCTGTGATACAGAATTTCCTGTGGTATCATGTTCCTTACTCAAATGGATATGATATGCTCGAGTGGTCCCCCGATTGACTTTGTCAGGATTCTGTCAAAGCCGCAGACTGTTGTTAATGAAAACCAGACCAACCACTCTAGGAATGAGAGTAAAAAAGCTACTGAAGATGTAACCATACCAGATGTTATCTATCATGGGAAATTTACCGTACGACCGTCCTTAAACAGTGCATTTACCCAGGGCAATACCAAAAACTACAATTTACCCATCAACAGGTCGTACAGGAAAGTACATCGAAAATAGTACAAGTTTACCCTTTTTCATGCGATATCCTAAGGCAGTAGGATATCTTGGAGTTCGATATCTCAGAGTACTAGGATATCCCACGGATCGATATCCCAGAGTTTTAGGATATCGCACGGTTCGATATCCCACGCTCGTAGGATATCGCACCGTTACCTACTCCCTTATATATTATAACTCATACAGACCTCCTTTCCAGACTTCCGTTTCATGAAAATGCATAGATTTCCTTTCCAGACCTCCGTTTCCAAAACAATGCAAAACTCCGTTTCCATCTCCGTTTTGGGCTGTGGGTTCCAATAGGATATTACCATTCCATATTCTTTCTTCACTACTTTATACATTTTATTCAACACAACAGGTATGTGGGACCATCTGTTTATTGAATGCGTTAAAAAAACAACCCATAAAACAAGTTTTGAAAAATCCTTTTTTCTGCTTTGATTCTTATGATAGAAACCGTAAATCACTCATTAAGATTTAGATCTCTCTATGAAATGCATTATTTCGTTCAACTTCTTACATTTGATATGTTTTTTTTTATTGATATACTACTCCCTCATCTTGTAACTTTCACGATAACCTATTTATTAGTCCATTGGTGAAGCCTTTTTTTTTTTTTTTTTTTTTGGATTTCCATGTTATAATAAAATGTATGAATATGTTACTCACTAGAAACGTACAGAGCATTCTGAGTCCTTTATAGGTACTAATATTGTGGCATTATATTGTTCCTATAAATCTCATAAGAAAGGATTTGATAGTAAAAATCATCTTATGATTTTCAAAACCCATTGAGAATAAATCCCAAGTTTTCAAAACTAATACTAATTCAACGAAAGAAAATTCTTGCCACGAGTCAATTCATCTACCAAAGAGAAATAAAATAACTCAAATAGATCACGTTTAAATGATATATATGTCATTATAAACCCTCTAAAATAATGATATATATATATATATAACATTAAAATATTATGAAATAAAAATATGCTATTATGGGTAGAGGTAGGAGATCTTCACCTTGTTGATCTCATGCCTCATCATCATGGGTATCATCTGACTCATTAACACCATCCTCATCATCGGTATCCACAGTATCCACATCCTCTTGAGTATTAGCCTTTACTTTCCTCTCTTCTTCCACCATCTTCTCCATCTTCAGTTTCGCTGCAATTTGTCTTGACTTCCATGCCTCATATTCCTCAGCATCATTAACTTGATCATCATCCGTATCTATATCCTCGGCAGTATTAATCTCCAGTTTCTTCTCTTCTTCCAACACCATCTTCTCCTTAATCTCCACTTTCTTCTCTTCCAACACCACCTTCTCCAGTTCCTCATCAAGTGCGGCAAGTGTTACTCTTTCTTCCAGCTCGATTCGGTCCCGGTCAGCAATTGCATCCCTAATATCTGCATCTTCATCTTCGTCTATATCGTTGTACGCCCATCGAATTGTTTCACCAAGCCAGTACCTTTTTACTTTGATCTGTCGAATCGTACCTGTAATGTGATCCGTAATAGTGATCACACTGTCACGAACAAGCGCAGCCATGGTTGCAAGGAAACCCTAAAAAATAAAGGGCAGAAGGAGAGGGGGTTCGGATGGATTTCGGAATTTGGCTTGGACGAAATAGATTTATTTTGACGAATATTCCAATCGGAATCGACGGAAGGCAAAAATAGAAATAGAACGAATCTCTTGGAGCGTTCCGTCTGGAGTGTGCCGGGTCAGGCATGCCCGACCCGGCTTGGCTTTAAAAACACTGGCGAGGCCCAGACTAAGGCCGATCGGGATCTAAAAGTTAGGTCCGAGCCGGCCCATTTAATTAATCGGGTCTAGCTGAATCGGGTTTTTCTTCTCTTGGGTATTAGATTACATGCATTTCTTACATAAATTGCATTGAACCGAGCTGTGGGCTTCCCATCAATTAATCCAAGCTCGGCCCAATTATTAATCTGACCCTAATTACATATTTTCAAGCCCTGCTAGCCCAAATTGTGCTCGAGCTGGCCTTGCTCATAAGCACCCCTACTTAGGCTGTACTTTTTTTTAACTTTACTTTTCTTTACAGTTTAAGTTTTAGGCTTATCTCGAAAAAGAAAATAAGATTCCATTAACTTTTTAGTGTATTTCTTAAAAATGGTGAAAATGCCCTCTATGCTTTTAAAAAAAAAAAAGAAAAGAAAAAAATGGCAACTTTCTCTCCCAACGTTTTTTATCCTTCTTTTCTTTTCTCATAAAAACCGGCATCACCTTCTTACCTTTTATTATCACATCTAACCAGTGCACCAGTGCAACAAACCCAAGTGGTCACACGCGGGTGCCACCATGTAATTCAAAATACTCTTTTAATAATGTATTAAAAATTTTATTTTATTATTTAACTTATTTATTTGATCATTACCGGCACTACCCAAATAAAAATTCTTGATCCACCGTGGGCAACAGCACCCATCTTATCCATCTACAACACCATTTAAAAGGGATCATGAGAGTAGTCAATTGGTGGGTTGTAACTTGTAAGTGAAGATGGGGCGTGAGAGAGTGGTTCCACATACATTGGTGGGAAGCTGAGATGGAGGAATTTGTGAGATAGACCCGGCTGTGATGGTGTTGACCAGGAAAGGTTTTTGTTTGGGATTTTCCGCAGAGAGTTGAACTTCATTGAAAATGTTTTCAAAAAGTGCTTTTTGCATATAACCCCATGAGGTTTTTAGGGTTTGTAAATAGTCCCTTTATGGTTTTAGTATTTGTAAATAGTCCCCAACCTTTTCATTTTAATATCTTTCATGTCCCAAAATGGGCAGCCTTCCAACCACCAATAATTTTTAAAGTGAAATAATACTATTGTCCATCTCTTTCTCCTTATATGCATAAATTTAAAAATTTTGACTTATTTTTCTCTAAAGCTTGTAACATTAATAACTACATTTAGTGGGAGAGAGAAAAATCATATGCAAATATATTTTTATTAATACATGGCATATTTCATTAAATCCAAATCAATCATAATGATAATTAACATGTGTGCTTATAATTTATTATAATTAATCCAATGCATGCACAACCCACTGTTACATTGATGAAAGTTTCAAAATAAATTATTAGGATTCATTGGGACTTGAAATAAAAGAGTTATTGAGAGAGGCCATTGGGACTTTGAGATAAAATAATGAAATTTTTGTAAATAATTACAGACTCATTTTTGTTTAATGGAGGGCAAAACTGTCATTTTTATAAAAGTTCAATACAAAATCTCATGGTGGTTATCCATTATCATTGAAAATACTGAGTTTGAGTTTAGTTGGAGAATCCCAAGGATGGTTCAGTTTTCAAAATGAATGGCCAATGTCTAAAACCATTCTTGGAACCATTTGATTCAGAGGACACTACTTTACCTCTGACTAGTACGTCCTGACTATTGGGACTAACGAGCGTTGGATCTGACAGCGTTCAACTCTGTGTACATATGTAAATATATCTTGCTGCTTTGTTTTATGTATATTTTGCCTAATTATGGACAGATTCACGGGAGATCTGCAGTATCTCAGTGCTTTCTACACTTTACTCGAAATAAGAAATGTATGAAAATGAAAAGGTAGGAGTTTTAGTGACAACACCATTGCGGTTGGTTGTGCGGTTCACCAAGATGCGGTTCAGCTAGTTGCTTGACGGTAAACATAGATTGCCTCAATTCAACTATTTTTGTGGTGGGGGCCCAATTGAAATTCCCTTGTTTGGCTCTTGCAAT
The DNA here is from genome assembly GCA_038049695.1 of Cinnamomum chago. Lineage (NCBI taxonomy): Eukaryota > Viridiplantae > Streptophyta > Magnoliopsida > Laurales > Lauraceae > Cinnamomum > Cinnamomum chago. Next base: position 79,398,438 of record CP142452.1, read on the forward strand.
AGCCTTTCTTGGTTGGAACTCATAAATTCACCTTGATTGCATCTTTTTAGTAGAGTCGGGTGATACATTGATACATTATTTGATGTGTGAGCACACCATGATTTGTTTGTTTTTTAGGTTGAAGCCGTCAAAATGTTGTAAGAGTGTACAATAAGTCCTAATTACTCTTTCAGTTGTTTCTGTAACATTGTTTATTAGCATGTCTAACTAAGTACCAACAATTTATGTGTCGAATAATGGGAATTTTGGAACTATTATGTGCTACTATTCCTTTGTTAAGTTGATTGGATAGTATCTACCTGTGTGAGGTCTCGTCCCTTTACTTGCCTTAATTATACTTATTTGTGCTAGTTTTTAGGGGATTAGTGAGGGTTGAAGGATAGTTGTGGCTTAATTATTATGGTCTAGGCTAAATTTTGAGGATTAGTGATCTAATTATAGTTTAGATACTGTTCTGGGAGTTTAATATAATTATAGGAGGTAGTTAGTGAGGCCCTAAATGTAATTTAATGTTTAAGGTCTCTTAGAGAATGGTGCAGTTCTTAATGAAATACCAAAACAGTTATTTTCTAGAATTCCTGACAGGTTTTCAGGCCGTGTCAGGCTACCCCATTTTATTTAGTGGAACATAAAAATAAAAATAGAATTAAAGAGGAATAACCAACAATCAATGTGAAATGCACCTCATTGACAAAGACATGCAAACCACTGATTTCTTAAAGAGAGTGCAACTGCAGTCTTCATTTGTTCTCCTAATTGAAATCAGTGATTTGGGCTTGTCAGTGGGAAGATAACTAGTTTAAGCCCCAACTGAATTATGATTGTTCTCCTTGGACTTAGTCTGAAATGATTAATCATATAATAAGGTCGTGGTTGTTGTTTTAAAGTAGGCTGTCAAAATGCCACACAACCCGTTAATATGATACGAACTCACACGATATTAATGAGTTCGGGTGGCCTCTTAACGAGTTTGTGTCGTTAATGGGTTGGATCCGTTAACCTGTTAAATTAGCGGATTGTTAACGAATAAAACCGGTAATCCATTAACAATACAATACAACCGGTAAATGATAAATGACATAAATTATAAAATACATAAGAGGTGTTTTGGTAAGTTTGAAAATGTTGAAGTGAAACCCTAAAACCCACATATAAAAGATCATTTTCTAACTCCTTCACTCTCATTAGCAAAAGAGTGTGTTAATTGACGGTCCAAAATGGACAAAATTATTTAACGGGTTAATGGGTAGTGTTTGTATTTGATTTTTGGACCAGTTTATTTAATGGGTCGTGTACGGGTTGAGATGATTCTAATACGAATTCGTTAACCCGCAATCCAAATTCGCTAACAAGATACAATTGACGTTTCTGCTTTGAAGGCTGAAAGGCTAATTCCATCAACCAGTTACTACTTAGTAGAATTGTCTTCTAGCAAATCATATAATTTATCTCCTAGCCCTAGGTTTTCGGGAGACAAATAAACCCGTGCATGTACAAATCTTGCAATCTTTAGACATTCGATTGCCGGAAAAGTAGAGGAAAAAAATCTACATATTTACCTCTTGTTTGTTTATAGTCAAAAAGTTTGAGGGAGAAGGAAAATCCCCTCTTTGCCTCCCTCTTTCCCCCTAGTTTTGAAGGAAAATTTTTGGGGTAGAATTTTTCCCCTCCCCCACTTTCCCTCCCCCCTTCCCAAACACCCTCTATTTAAACTTTTTCTCCAGTTTCCCCTCATGTTTTTTCCTTCCCCTCATTTTACCTTCTTCCCAAACATAGTGTTAATGTTTCGGCACAGATTTCCTAATATGAACTCACTCATATTTCCCAGCGTGCTCAATTGACAAGAATGAACTGTTCCCATATCAATTTGAGTAAAATCATGTTATTTGGCCCATCTGAATTATCGGTTAATGATCGCATTGTAATCAAATAAGATGGGTTTGATCATCCTATTAATGTATTATTGCATATCAGATAAACTCATGGATCTTCATTAGGTAGTGTAATTTTTTTTTTTACTAATAACTTGAATTGATCATAGACTTAGCGATACAAAAGAGATATACGGGAAAATAATGAAAAACTGAGACCCAGAAAAGGCAGATCCGAAAACCAAGTCTAACAAAAAAGGCCCCATTAAAAAACGCGACCTAAAAACACCTCCCAAAAAAAATTAAGATATCACCTCCCTCTGATTGAGAAGGAAAATGTCTATGGGCAGACCCCAAAACTCCTGAAGAATAGACACCCAAGAGGCAGCCATAAATCTGGACCTGGAGATTACAACAGAGGATGGAGACGATTTTCCTTAGAAACATCTCGAGTTTATTGATTTCCAGATAGCCCACAAAGTTGCAAAAAAAGAAGCACGCCATAACAGTCTCCTTTTGTGTGAAAAAAGAAACACCAAGATGCTGGGTGGCCGAATGGCCGAACAAGATGATATTGTTCGACTACCCAAAGCCAAATAATATACTCATTTGTTCGCACCTAAGTGGTCGAACGGGGAGAGGGAGAGAGGGAGGGGAGAGGGGACGACGATCAGGGACAATGAGAAGGAGAGACACTGAGAAGGAGAGGGAGATGGAGAGGGGGGGGGGAGCTGGGGCTGCGAGCAGGGAGAGGGTGGTAGGAAAGGGAGGGGTATTTTGGAGATCTTCCAGAGGGGTCCATCAGGGGTCCCATGGATTGATGTACAGGGAGCAAGCAACTCCCAAACTTTTTATACTTTTTTGAAATATTCAAGTTTTCATGTACTTTTTTAAAAACGAGTCAGAAGTCGTAAAGAAAATTTTCAAAATGGAGCTCAAGTTTTGCCCAATTTTCTAATTAGGACAAAAAAAAACACAAAAAATAAGATAGATATCATTCAGGAAAAAAAATAGGGTAGATATCATTTGGAAAGTGTGCATAGTCAATCCAATAGTCCAGTCTATTTAGACAGGCAAAAAAATAGGATAGATATCATTCATGAGAGTCCTATGTACATGGTCCATTTGGATGGTGATCAAGTGGGCTCCACTATGAGGTGGGGAAGAACTTGCCCTTAGGCACCATGTACTGGATATGTTTGTTTTTTTCTTTTTGTGTGTGTGTATTTCTTTCTACAAAAGTTGCGGGTTTTCTAGTTAAGATTTTGCTAATAGTGGTAAGTATCAAAATATTGAGAATTCTGCTCTAGTTCATGTCTTGTTGCGCAGAACAAGAAAGAGGCCAGGTGTATCCACGCCACTTGGATACATAACCCATCATCTCATTTGGATCTGCTCGTCGCATTACATCATTCAGCACCTAGTTCCCAGTGCTCATCACAAATTGGATCCAACAAACACAAATGCATCTAGTTCCTATTCCACTACATCATTCAGCCCTATGCACCACCAGTATCCCCTGGCTCTCCATCTCTATTTCTTGTCTCACAGAGGTGGGGGTCTCAATATTGAAGTAGCCTACAGGCTGCAAGTGCCTTTGTCAGTTCAGTATTTTCATATGCTTGTGGATGAACAGATGACAATACCTTCCAGAAATCTGCCCCTTCATCAATTTGGTTGAACGGCTGGCAACCAACATTTACAAACGTATGGTAAAACCATCAAGAAGCTATGGCACACTTTCATACATACAGCCTATGGCAAATTCAAATTCCAGCTGAAACATTCCAAACATACATCCACTATATTCAAACACGGCCTACCTGTAACATGATGCCTCCCAATTTTGTTACATTCAACCTATAATGTAACCGAGTTGCAAAATGACCCGTACTAGTTGCAACATATAGACCTGAAAATCACTGCTATCTACCCAACACAAACTAATAACATTCATTCAGTGAGCACATTCTGTTTCCAAAATTTTCTACACCAATTATAAAATAGACAAATTGAATTAGATGTCACATAGAAAAAAAAAATTCAGATTTTTGTGACACAAAAACGAAAACAAGAGCGAGCAAGGACAGAACGATCAAATTTGCAACATGTGCACACAACATACTACCCCTGGCAAATCAAATATAATCATTTCAGTAATTAAAACCACTCTTATCTGGCAAATCATCTAAACTTTTAGTCACGAGACTAGTATAATAATTGTTAGTTTTGCAACTAACATACTTAAATCGGATTGTCACAATAATAAAACAGATTTGTGAATGACAAAACATAGATATTGGAATCTGGCTTTCCAAGACGACTCCCTTCCCATCATGAAGTCCAAATCTAATTCGGATTTAGATTCCTCTAAGCATACAAAACTAATAGTCGATGAAATCTGATTCTCATTAAAAAGATCCCCTTTGGGATGAACCTAATATATACAAAAGTTACAAATAGGGCCTGGGCCTTTATGGGCCTGAACCAACAGGAAGGACATAACCAATGACATTACAAAGAGGCCTTTATGGGCCTGAACCATGACTAGAGTATGGTGGGTCATTCCTACACTCCTCCTCAAATTGATGCTGTTTTGAAGAAAGCATCAATTTGGTAACAAGAAAATCATGACGCGATTGTGGCATAGCTTTAGTGAAGAGGTCAGCCAATTGATTCTGAGAACTGACATGTGGAAGATGAAGACGACCCGAAAGAATGTGCTGACAAATAAAGTGACAGTCAACTTCAATGTGCTTGGTTCGCTCATGAAAAACTGGATTATTGACAATCTGTATGGCACTCGTATTATCAACATTGAGAGAAGTTGCACCAAGAATAGGGACACCAAGTTCTCTAAGGAGTCGTCGAAGCCAAATAATCTCACTGGTAGCATAGGACATAGATCTGTATTCAGCTTCAGCGGAAGATTTATAGATTGTAGCTTGCTTTTTGCACTTCCACTAAATGAGAGAGGAGCCTAAGAACATACACCAGCCGGTTGTTGATCGTCTAGCGTCTGGACATCCAGCCCAGTCTGCATCTGCATACGCATGTAGAGTCAAGGGAATAAAAGAGACCTCGATCAAGGGTTCCACGAATATATCGTAGTATCCGATGGACAGCAGTTAGATGAGGTTTGTAAGGATTGTTTACAAATTGACTAACAATCTGGACTGCATGAGAGATGTCAGGATGTGTCATGGTGAGATATACAAGACTCCCAACAAGTCTTCTGTACATAGTAGGATCTGGAAGAGGATTGCCTTCTTCTTTGCAAAGCTTAGAATTGAACTCCATAGGTGTCTCAGATATTTTGGAATCAATCAAATGAGACAAAGAAAGTAAGTCTTCTGCATATTTCCTTTGGTGAATGCGAGTACCATTATGAATGCGGGAAAACTCCAATCCAAGAAAATATGTTAAATGGCCAAAGTTCTTCATTTTGAAATGACGCATGAGAAATGATTTAAAGGCGATAATACCAGTCACATCATTGCCGCTAATAATCATATCATCTACATAAAGCAACAACAAGGTACAACCTTGGGCAGTGCATCTCACAAAGAGAGAGTGATCATTGGGACTCTGATAAAAGTCAGCTTTAAGAATCGCTCATCGAAATGTATCAAACCACGCACGAGGTGCTTGCTTAAGACCATATAGAGTCTTTCGGAGGCGACAAACATGAGATGAAGGACAAGCATATCCTGGAGGTGGCTTCATGTAAACAGTCTCATGAAGATCGCCATGCAAAAAGGCATTCTTAACGTCCAACTGCCAAAGCTACAAGTTGCGAATAGTTGCCACTGCAAGTAAAGTCCGAACTGTTGTCATCTTGGCAACTGGAGCAAAAGTTTCTTCATAATCAATCTCGTACTCTTGTTTGAATCCTTGTGCAACAAGGCGGGCCTTATATCTATCCAAGGTCCCATCAGATTTCACTTTGATTGAGTACACCCACTTACTGCCAAGGACAGGGGCATAAGGAGGTTGGGGAACTAGTTCCCAAGCTTGATTTGATTCGAGAGCAAGGATTTCCTCGGTCATTGCATCTTGCCAACAATGGATCTCTTTGGCCTGGTTATAAGAGGAGGGAACAACCACAAAGTCGATAGAAGTCGAAAAGGCAGAAAAACCATACCAATTAGGTGGCTTAGATGTACGATTGGAACGACATAAAGGTAGAGTTTGTGGAGGCGGTGAAATAATGATACTTGGATCGGGCAAAGGTAAGGGAACAGAAGTAGGAGTAGAGGTAGGAGGGGGCGGTCGTCGTCGACTATAGACCTACAAAGGTTTGTTAGAAACAAAAGGAGATGATGAATTTGAGAACAATGGAAGATAGGAAACATCCAAAAATTTTGAATCATGTTGCAAAGAATAAAATGGAACATGTTTGACAAAGCCAATATTCCGAGAAATACGGGATCGACGTGCAACAGGATCATAGCATAAAAAACCTTTGTGTTCATCACTATACCCTAAGAAAAGACACACTTAGCAGCTTGATTAGAAAGTTTATGTTTTTCCAAAGAAGGGAGATGAACAAAGCATAGACAACCAAATGTACGTAAATGAATGTAAGATGGCGGATAGCAATAGAGGGCTTCAAATGGGGAGATAAGTTTTTAGCACCGAGGTAGGAAGTCTATTAATTAAATGAACGACAGTATGAATAGCTTCACACCAAAAATGGAGAGAACATGTGTTTCAAATAGTAAAGCTTGGGTAGTTTCTAAAATATGCCTATGTTTCCTTTCTGTTATGTCGTTCTGTTGAGGTGTGTAAGGACAAGATTTTTGGTGAAGAATTTCTTTAGTAAAAAAAAAGGAAGAAAAGTCTCCTGATAGGTACTCTCCCCCTGAATTAGAATGAAAAACCTTAATTTTGTTGTTAAATTGATTTTCCACAAAATTGTAAAATGTTTTAAAAGTGGAAAGGACTTCAGATTTAAATATAAGGAAATAAATCCAAGTGAACTGTGTGTAATCATCAATGAATGTGACATAGTATTTATATCCCAATCTACTCGATTTCGGGGCAATTCCCCAAACATCAGAATGTATAATATGAAAAGGAGCCGTAGCCCGAGAATAACTAACAGGAAAAGGCAAAACATGACTTTTACTCAGACAACATGAAGAACATTTAGAATGCAAGAAAGTACCAAGTAATCTATTATCTATAGAGGAATCCAATAATCCATGTTTAAACAAAAACACAAGTCTAGCATTATGTAAATGACCAAGGCGCCGATGTCAAATGGTCCACTTTGTATTCAAAGTCCTAGAAAATGAGGCCAAAAAGGATGATCCTAAGTCAACATCCAGCAAAAAATTCCTCCCACGTTTACTCTCCGTCCCAATCACCTCCCCACTGTGCCGGTCCTGTATGACACAACCAGAAGATGTAAAATGCAATGAGTATCCATTATCGACCAATTGACCAACAGAAAACAAATTAGCAGATAATTTTGGAACTAAATAAACATTTGACAAGGTCAGAAGTTGATGTTGAGGGGTGGTAATGTTAATAGAGCCAATACCAGAAATGGACAAATTATGACCATTTGCAACCATAATTTGTTCAGTTCCATTATTAGAATGGGGTGCACTAAGATTAGCTTCCATAGATGTCATATGATTGGAAGCCCCTGAGTCAATATACCATGAAGAAGGAGAAATGGAATGAGACTGACCATTGATACCCATTGAAGTAAAAGCAGAAGCTATCGAGGTATTGACTAGTTCTCTGATTTGCTCGGGGAGTCATGAGAATAGCTTGTGAAGAGGAGGCTTTAACCACAGGAGCCTGGGTCTGAACCTGTAGAGCAGTTGGGTTTTGACGGTGCTGTAAACCATCATTTTTTTTTGTGGCCGTCTAGTGCACTCAGAAATAACATGACCAGTCATTTTACAGTAATTGCAAAAGTTTTTCTTCTTACAATATCTCGTAACATGGCCAATCTCTTTGCACTCATAGCATTGGATGAGTTTTTCCTTTGTAGAGAGAAGTGCATTTTTTTTTTCAGATAATGGGGTACTAAAAACTCTATATTCTTCTGTTAGAAACAAGTATTTGTTGGGAGAATTATATTCATTTATTGAACAACTGAGATGGCTTTTAAACAGCCTTACAAGATAACAGAAACAAGAAAGATAGCAGCCCACATTTAACCACTCTAATAACGTGGTATACACCAAAGGAATAGGTCAAACAGTTAACTCCTCCCTTAACAATATGGATTATTAACAAAGCAGTAACAACTTTAACATCCTCCCTTAAACTGAATGCCATTTGCAGTCAGTTTACACCTAGATCTGAACAAACACCCATTAGAACACGCATCTTCAAGAATGCATCAAGCTTTAAAGGTTTGGTCATTATATCTGCAACTTGCTCCTGAGTGTGACAATGAACCATTGTCACAATTTCATCCTTCGTGAACTTACGAAGAAAATGAAATCGAACATCTATGTGTTTGCTGCGACCATGCATCACTGGATTCTTAGAGAGCTTAATTGCTGAACTATTATCACAATAAACTATTGTAGATTCTTGTTGAACATGACCAAGTTCCTCTAAAATCCTCCTTAACCATGTTGCTTGGCAAACACATGAAGCTGCAGCAATAAACTCGGCTTCAGTGGTGGACAAAGTGACCACAGGTTGCTTCTTTGAGGACCATGACACTGCTCCTGAGCTCAGCATAAACACATATCCTGAAGTGCTTTTCCTATCTTCTAAATCCCCAGCATAATCACTATCTGTGTAGGCAATCAAGTTCTCATTTCCTCCCTTCTTGTAGAACACTCCAAAGCTAATAGTACCTTTCAAATACCTTAGCACCCTCTTTGCTGCTTATAAGTGGAGTTCAGTAGGACATTCCATGTATTTGCTGATGAGACTCACCACAAACATAATATCAGGTCGAGTGGCAATCAAGTACATGAGACTTCCCATAATTTGCTTATAGAGAGTACTGTCTACTTTCACTGCATCCTCATCCTTCATAAGCTTGAATCCAGGAACAATAGGATTGTGAACTGAGTTGCATCCTTCCATTCTGAATCTCTCCAACACCTCCTGTGCATATTTCTTCTGACTGATAAAGATGCTATCCTTCCTTTGCATCACTTCAATGCCAAGGAAGTATCTCATATTTCCAAGATCGGTCATATCGAACTCAACCATCATAGATTTCTTGAATTCAGTGAACATAAGGTCATCATTTCCAGTAAGTATGAGATCATCAACATAAAGGCAAACAATTAAGATCTTCCCTCCATCTGCTGCTTTGATGAACAAGGTATGCTCATAAGGACACTTCTTGAAGCCTTGTTTCACAAAATAAGACTCTATATGACTATACCAAGCTCGAGGGGTTTGTTTTAGTCCATATAAAGCCTTTTTCAGTTTATATACCTTCTGTTCATTACCCTTCTGTACGTAACCAGGGGGCTGTTCCACAAATACAATTTCACTTAGTTCTCCATGCAAGAAAGCTGATTTTACATCTAACTGATAGATTGTCTACTCCTTTTGAGCCGCAAGTGAGATCACCATTCGAATGGTATCCAACCGAGCCATAGGAGCAAACACTTCAGCATAATCCACTCCATGTCGTTGAGTGTATCCCTTTGCTACCAGTCGAGCCTTGTATTTATCCACTTCTCCATTCTCATTAAGCTTAGTCTTATAAACCCATTTTACCCCAATCTTTTTTTTTTCCAGCAGGTAATTCTATCAACTCCCATGTATCATTTCTCTCTATAGCTTCTATCTCTGAATCCATTGCTTTTCTCCACTTTACACTCTTCACAGCATCGACATATAAAATAGGATCACTGTCCGCAAACAAGGCTAGATAAGCCATGTCGTCTTCTTCTGAAAAACCTTCTCCACTTACATAATCTTGCAACCAAAATGATGGCCTCCTGATTCTTTCTTCTCCATTTTCTTCCGTTGACTCATCTGAAACATGATCAACTTCTTCATTGTCTTCTGAATCAGTGAAGACTGCTTCATCATCACTATCAACTCATTCCAGATCAGCTATAATGGCTTCTTTGTGAGTCTCATCCCAGTCCCAACTACTATCTTCTTCAAACACCACATCTCTGCTCACTATTATCTTCTGAGAAACTGGATCATACAATCTATATGCCTTTGACTCCTCACTAACTCCAAGCAGAACACATCTTAAGCTTTTGTCATCTAGCTTTGTCCTTTTTTTAATCTGGAATATGAACATAAGATACACACCCAAACACCCTGAAGTAATCAACTGATGGTTTTGATCCGCTCCAAGCTTCTTCTGGAGTTATGTTTCGCACTGCAAGGGTTGGACTTCTATTCAAAATATGAATAGTCCAATTGACTGCCTCAGGCCAGAAAGATTTTGGAATTCCCTTCTCTGAAAGCATGCTTCGAACCATATTCATAATAGTTCGATTCTTTCTCTCCGCAACACCGTTTTGTTGTGGAGTGTATGCAACTGTCAATTGTCTATGAATGCCACTTACATTACAAAAGTTGGTGAATTCTTGTGATGTAAATTCACCTCCACGATCAGTGCGAAGAGTCTTTATATAAGAACCAGTATCTTTCTCAACAAGACTTTTATAATTTTTGAAAGTGACAAAGGCTTCTGACTTCTCTACCAAGAAATAAACACAAGTTCTACGACTAAAATCATCAATGAAAGTAATCAAGTACCTTTTCTTGCTATTTGAAATGGGTTTGATTGGTCCACAAATGTCAGCATGCACTAGTTGAAGAATCTGAGACGCCCTCCATGTGTTCTCCTTTGGGAATGGATTTCTGTGTTGTTTCCCCACCAAACAGTCTTCACACACCTTTGACGGGGCTTTTAGTTGTGGCAGTCCATTCACCATTTTCTTCTGCTGAAGGGTTCTTAAGCCATTGAAGCTTAAGTGTCCATATCTACAGTGCCATAGTCGAGCTGGATCTTCTGTAAGGGAGTTGAAACAGGCTTGTTCTCTTGGCTGAGACTGAGCATGCAAGATGAACATTCTATTTGAAGACATAGAAGTCTCCATAATCAATCCTCTCTCAGGATGATAAATCTTGCACTTGCCATGTTGTATGAGAATTGCAAGCCCCTTCTCTTGTAGTTGGCCAATGCTCAACAAATTATTCTTCAAATCGGGTACATAGAACACTCCAGTGATTACCTGCACAATCCCATTCACTTGCATCCGTATGTTACCTTTCCCCATCACAACAATACCTTTCCCAACTTCACACACTCTGTGAAGCTTCCATCAAAAAAGGGAAAAAGCTCCTTCTTGCCACACATATGATTACTGCAACCTGAGTCAAGAAACCATATGTCTTCTGTTGTAACTTTTTTGACATCCATATAAGCCATCGATAACATCTCTTCATTAGCTTCTGTGTAGTTAGCCTTTGTCTCTTTCTCCTTCTTTGGACATTCAGATGCAAAATGTCCAAGTTCATGGCAGTTAAAGCACTCAATGATGGACTTGTCAAAGCCTTGTCTACCTCTTCCTCTTCCTCTGCCTCTTCCTTGAAATCCGCCACGGCCTTGTCCTCTTCCTCCGGATTGATCGTCATAAGTAACCTTCAATGCATGTTCTTCCATAACATGTCCATTCATGCGTTGTTCATGCACCAGAAAGCTGCTTTGTAACTCATCAATAGATAAGGTGTCCAGATCCTTGGACTCCTCAATCGAGCACACAACATAGTCAAATTTGGGAATCATAGATCTCAGGATCTTTTCAATGACAGTAACATCCATCATTTTTTCACCATGAATCCTCATCTTGTTGGCTATAGTGAGAGTTCGAGCAAAATATTCATTCACAGATTCCCCTACCTTCATGTGGAGAACTTCAAAGTCCTTCCGAAGAGCTTGTAGTTGTGCACGCTTTACTCGTGCCGTTCCCTGATACTTCTGCTTCAAAGAGTCTCAAATGTCCTTTGTTGTTTCTTTCTTCAAGATGGTCTCCAGAATTGACCGATCAATTGACTGAAAGAGATAGTTCTTTGCCTTCAAATCTTTCAGTTTTTTATCATTAATCACCTTCCTTTGTCCTTCAGTGAGATCAACGCCTTCTGCTGCTGCAGGAATCCCATTCTCCACCAAGCTCCAATATTCTTTCGAACGCAAGAAATTTTCCATGAGCATAGACCAGTGATCATAGTATCCGTCAAATTTCGAAATCGCTGGTTGCACAAAACTACCGTCAGTCGCCATATCCTTGCTGCTACACACTTAGAAGACTGCTGCTTCTCAAGTTTCAATCAGGCCCGTGATGGTGCTCTGATACCAAAATGTTAGAAACAAGTATTTGTTGGGAGAATTATATTCATTTATTGAACAACTGAGATGACTTTTAAATAGCCTTACAAGATAACAGAAACAAGAAAGATAGCAACCCACGTTTAACAACTCTAATAACGTGGTATACACCAAAGGAATAGGTAAACACCAAAGGAATAGGTCAAACAGTTAACTCCTCCCTTAACAATAGGGATTATTAACAAAGCAGTAACAACTTTAACATCTTCCACCATGGAACGTTGGGATTGAAGCCGAAGTTTCTCTTGAAGTACCTCTTGGACACATGTATCTAAGTCTGGAGCATGTTCTCTATTCATCAGGGCTGCTCGCACAGACTCAAATTCGGGCCTCAAATTCATCAAGAATTGGCTAATATGGGACTCTACCTGAAGTTTGATTGCTTCAAGGCGCATGGCAACAGACACCGTATCGAAGACCATGGAATCTTTCTCATGTCATAGGATGAGAAACCCATTGTAATAGTCTTGAACCATTTTGTCCCCTTGACGGTACTTAGCTAGTTCGGTGTCAAAGTAATACTTGCGAGCTTGATTAGTTTGATGATAGATCTTCTTCAAATGAGACCACATGTCATAGGCAGTGAAATCTGACTGTAGGGATAGGATAATTGAAGGATCAATGGAATTTAGAATCCAGTTGACCACCTTAGAGTTACTTTGAATCCATTTGGCCTTAGCCTTGTCCTCAGTTGGTTCAGTTGATGAACCATCCAGAAATTCTGTCATACCTTATCCTTGGACAAAATGTCTGAGTTGAAATGATCAGCCATCATAGTTTTTAGCCCCAATCAGTTTAGTTTGGATTACCTCAGATTTTTCCATCAAATTTTTTTTCTCAAAGTGACTATTTCTATCTAAGAAGAGACTAGATGAAGGCTAACCTTTCTATCTTCCTGAGCTATTCTTGTGGCAACTGAATAAATGAAGAAGTAGAGAAGAGAAAACCACAGGCAAGGCTCAACGATGCCCCTCAAATTGAGAGTCCAGATGTATATTGCAGAGATGATGCCAAAATAGAGTATTGATGCTGAAGATAACTGAGGCCAACAACCAACAATGGGAGATGCAGCCACACGACCAAGAGAGAGCAAAACAAGTCTGGAATGTTCCACTTGCAGCCCACCGAGAGATGATGAAACTAAAGAACCCAGACTCCTTGAGCTTGATAAAATCGAAGATGAAGAACCCTAGAAGTGGATGATGGTCAACCAAGAGGTGAAGTCAAGCTCCAACATCAAGCGACAAGACAAACCTGAGACTCTCAATGTGTAGGCAAATAGATGAGTTGAAACCCTATTCGAATGGGGCTTCTTGATGATGAAGACCGGAACAAACAAGACGAAGAAGATGAGAATGAAGATCTCAGTCGCAAGAAGGGGACGAAACCCTAATCCTCATGGTCGAAGAAACAAAAGAGGTGAAGGCTCTGATACCATAATAGTCGATGAAATCTGATTCTCATTGAAAAGATCCCCTTTGGGATGAACCTAATATATACGAAAGTTACAAATAGGGCCTAGGCCTTTATGGGCCTGAACCAACAGGAAGGACGTAACCAATGACATTACAAAGAGGCCTTTATGGGCTTGAACCATGACTAGAGTCTAGTGGGTCATTCCTACAGAAACTCTATTAGGTTAGCATATTTCCATAAACACCAAAGATATCTCTATTAAGGCGACTTACCAATATAGGAGTCTTTAGGTGAGTTGGCCTTCTAAAGTGGGGGGCCCACACTTGAGCACAATAATTCTAACATTAATTTCCATGAATCCTGAAAATTTTACAAAAGCTGCAAATTCAGGATACCATTACAAATGCTGGATACCATTACAAGATCCAAAATTTCTGTGCAAATGACACAATATCCCCAAAACCGTAGAACCCTTACAATATACACAAATTTTAGGAACATTCAATTACAAAATCAACAACCCAAGATGTTGTTACACAACTGTTACAACAAATGTTAAAGAGCTGATACAATATCCCAAGACCACTAAAACAATTATAAACCCTCCAAGCCAAGCCTTACAGCATCCCATCATGGCAGTTACAAATCCTGAGAATTTTAGACAGTTAAGTGGATTTAGATAATTAGCCGACCCCACCTAGCGGGAAAATGCTTGGTTTAGTTTGGTTAAGTGGATTTAGATAATTGAATAGCTACCATAGCCTTTAAAGTCCTAATCCATCAAAATGGACAGTTGTGCTTCACTTAATATACTAGAAAACATGTCACTGTATTTTGCATGCATGGGAATGAAATGTCTTGGCCCACTAGATATGAACTTTTAGAAGATACAACAATCACTTTAAAAGGTGGTTTTGACCTTTTGATTTTTCTCCATTTAGCAATTGTTTGACAAAAGGTTTATGTTTGCAAATGAATTAAGGTTGTTTCACCCTTTTGATTTCTTTCCAATTACTAATCCAAATGTTCACCAAATGGTGGCACAGTTGGTAGAGAACCATATGGAAGATAGTTTTCACCTTCTTATTTCACTGACACCAATCTCCAGCTCATGCTTCTCAATTCCAAAGTAATTGAAATAGCTACCAATTAAATGAGAGTTTTAGATCACTTTTAGTCCAAAAAGGAAAATTTTCCATTACTCCCATCTGTTTTTAGGGATTCGGTATATATGTGCAATGGGGCATTAGAGCTGTCTAGGGATTTGGGGTTAGGCGTTTGGGGTTAGACAATAAGGTTGGGGAATAGAAAATAGGATTCGTAGAGAGACTCAGAGAGAGAGAGAGAGAGAGAGAGAGAAGATGACTTGTATTTTTTTTTATAATTTGTTGATTAAAATTCAAGTTCAATTTCGCAGCGCATTTTTAGAAATGATCTAAGCATAAAATACTCTTGGTTGAAGAAGATTCATAAGAGTTTTCAACGCAACCATTCACATGTGATTGGGACAGTCTCATCCCAAAAGGATCAAACATTTACAAGAGACGGCACTTTAAAGAAAAAAAACAATAGTTGAAGCAGGAAGTAGAAGCTCTCCAAAAGAAAGAAGAAAATGAGCAAAAGAATCATGTTCCTTGTTCCAATAATTGGAAGAGAACCATAAAGTGCAGTCATTAGATTCAGAAAAAGGAAATTCAGTCATGGGCTTTGCGCAGAGGAAAGTAGCTGAATTGCAAAATTATAAATGCTGTGATTTCAAGATAAATTTCCATTTAACCAGAACATCAAAAAAAGCAGAACATATAACTGTAATTTCATAACTAAAACAATGCAATTCAATGTTCAAACCCATCTGTACCTCCAATTAATCAAATTATCAACTCAAATTCAAAGTACCAAATAGAGACTCTACAGCTATAGTTTATGGGAGATCTTCACTTTCTTGATCTTGATCCCTTCCTTCTCCTTGAACATTGACTCTCGATCTTCCCTATCCCTCTTGATCCTTGCAATTTCTCTTGACTTGCCTACCTCATATTCCACTGCCTCCTTAGCCTCATCATCCGTATCAACATCTGCAGCATTAGCCTCCACAAGATCCAAGTTCTTTTGAATCTCTTCGTCCTTCCGGATCTCCTCAACAAGAATCTGTTTTGTCTTCAGTTTCCTCTGTTCCAAACTCCTTTTTGCAGATTCCTCAAGTGCTCTTGCTTTTGCTTCAAGCCTCTCGCGCTCAACAATGGTGTCCCTTTCTGACTTGGATACAAAGACGGGCTTTATCGACTGCTGCTCATCTTCTGAATCAGTTTCATACTCGGATTCTTCCTCTTCTTCAGGAAGAAGTGCATCATCTTCCTCCTGCTGCCTCTGAAGAAATCCCTCTCTAATAATTCTCCTCCTCTCCTCACCATCATCTTCCTCTAAATGTTGTAACCTTTCTTGCCACCTGTTCTCCTCTTCTTCTATATATATTATTGTTGTCTCTGCTGCTGCCTGCCGCATACGCAGATGGTCAGCTCTCACCTCTTGTTTATTATCAAAGTTACTCTCGGCCAGACGGCGCAACCTAGGGTCATCTTTTCCAGTGACATCCACAGTATCCCGGCTGGGGAATGCTTTTTCTAGTGCTGTCCTAATGTCTCCATCTTCTTCATCTGCATCTTTGTCTGCCCATTCCGGCGATTTACCAGGCCAGTATCTTCTCACTTTCATCAGTCCCCTAATCGCAATCATCACAGACATGATGGTTTTGCAACTGAAACCAACTAAAACGTGCAGGACTAAAACTTTGATTTTCTTCAATTCCTTCAACTACATTAAATCAAACCCCCCCTCGTTTTCTTTAATATCCCTCAGATTTTGTGTCAATCCCAATTCCCCTCCCTCGCACAAATTATCCAGAATCAAGAATTTTCAGTAACTAGAATTCGATGGTTGCAGTACAATAACTATTTCTCAATCTTCTTCCAAGTGTAAACACACGTTATGCACCCTAACGACGACACAGAGGAAATACTGATTTCTCTAACCAAAAAACCTAATCCAGTTCCTCTCTAGACTTTCCTTTTCTAATTCCTAATAACGGTCTGTTTCCTTTCAGTGGTTTCCTTTCTAAAAACCGTGCTGCTAATAATGGTTGGTTCAGTGGTTTACTGGTTTCCTTTCTAATTCCTTAAAAAAGTGAGTTCATGGACCAGGTTGGGCTTGGGCCTACTATTCAGCTAAAGTCCAGTCCACCCTAGGAGTTCCATGCGAGAGACTTTCACTGGTGTTTTGTATAGGGATATCCAAATGTTATTGCAGCAAGTCCATGCGTGGGTGATTCAAGTATGCCTACCCACCAGGCCATGATAGTACTAATAGGATCTTACATTTTATTGAGTTACCTTTTACCACTTATTTCAAAATCAATTGGTGATGAGAAACAACACAATAATAATTTTATGGTGAGGGAGAGGGCTTGACCACAATTATGACAGTTCGGAAGCGAGGGTTGACGTTGACCTGAACAGCCATCCTTCTCCTTCTCAAGTGGTGCCTATGCACAATTTCTCTTGGTGGTTGCTGAAGCATGTCAAGGGAGTTTTACTCAACCCAAGAACGTTCTCTCAGTTGGAGCTCCTGCAGTTACATGAGCAGTAGAAGCTCGGTGTGATGGATTAGTATCTGATCATTCTAATACCCGGGTGTGGCCTTTCTTTTTCAATTTAAGTCTTTTTAGACACTTTTTTCTTTTTCCTATCTCCTTCTCAGGCTGTTTGAATAAATGAGGAGTGGAGTAAAATGAAGTGGATTTTACGTGTGAAGTGGAGTGAAGAAAAATATGTTTAAATTAAAGTAGAGTACTTTATTTCATTCCATTTGGATGCTTATTTTGAAGTTAAGATTTGGAGTAGAATCCACTTTTACTCAAGGAAATTGAAGTATTTTGAGTTGAAGTGAAATAGAGTACATGTGGCTCACAACATTACTTCATCTATTGGGTCAGACTCATCCAAATATGGTAGAGTTGAAATTTTAGACTGTTAGGGCCCATTTAACTTCACTCTACTTTATTTTTTTGGCTATCCAAACAGACTAAGGGTTTAGGTATGTTGTTCTTTTGGGTTTTTCCTTTTTAATATAATTAATCTTATTATTCAAATATATATATATATAGATGCCTCCCCTCCACCCTATCTCTTATGTGAGAGCACCTCCTATATATATATATATTCTTTTGCCGGGCCTTTAAGCAAACACATGACTTAGGGATGACCCAATTGATAAATTGATAAAGAAAATTGGGCCCAAGAACGGCCCACAGGTCGAAAATACAACAATAAATCAACACAAATTGCCTCTGCCATCTACGAAGTGCAATCTCAGCACAACTCGGCCTAAGCACAAAATAAGGAACTGTATAGAAATGGTGCCAAACAAGCCCTCATCCAGTCATCCTATAGGCTTCCCAGGGCCAGGCGCCCGAGTCAAGGCTAAGAGAAATGATTTTTTTTTAATATTATTATATATAATAAGAGAATTTCAAATAAGACCTTAAATTTTTATCTTATTTGACATAAGTTTCAAGACTTTTTAAATTAGGACCTAAGTTTTCCAACGAGTTTTCATTTAAGGGCATCCGACCATTTAAATATATTTTCTGATGACCTTTTCCTTTAATATTTTTAAAACACACAAAATACTCTTCATTTAAAGTCATGGCATGCTTTTGACAACTACTATATGTCACCGTTCACCTTGGGGACGCTGGTTGTCGTCAATCACTATGAGGACACTAGTGAAAGAAATGAGGAGAAGATGAGAAAGTGAAGGAGGATTTTGTTTTAATGAAGGGTATTTTGAGTATTTTAAGAAAATTGAGGGAAAAAGTAATAAAGAATAATTATAAATGGCCGTTTGTCCTTAATTAATAACTTACTAGAAAAGTTAGGCGCTAATTTAAAATATTTTGAAATTTATGTCCTCTTTTTTAAATAAGGCAAAAAAAAAAATGAGGCTTTATTTGAGAATCTCCCATTCTAAAATCATCTATGGGGGCATTTGTAAAGGGATTATGATGATTTTATGATTGGCATAGTCCCAGATGGACCAGATGATCTACACCTTCTATTCACAAGACACATATAAGGACTGTGGCCCAATAATTTCTATGAATAACAAAAAGAAAAAAAAAACGATTCAAAGACTTTCTCCTTCTTCCGGTCGTTTTTATGTTAGGAATGGTTTAGCCTTGAGCCCACTTAGACTCCCATGACCAAACTAAGCCTAAGCCACTTGACTTGCTATCTCAAATTGCCATTAGTCCAAGTTTGATGCTCATCCAAATTTTGGAGGATCCTTGCGTTTCTTCTTTTATTTTAAACTATTTACGGAAGTGGGGGAGTTTACAAGGAGACTAGGAGAGCTACATGCCAAAGGATCTATTCCTAAACAGATACAAAGGTGAGATGCCACTTTAAAGAGCCTCTTCATTCTTTCATAATCAATTATTTTTATTTGAAAAATTTTCAAAATAGGCCTTAAGCTTCTACCTTATATAAAAAAAAAGACGCAAGTCTTAAAACTTTTCAAGTTAGTCCCTAAGTTTTCCATGAAATTTTAAATTAAAGACATCCGTTCATTTAAACCTTTTTTCCGGCAACTTTTTTGCCATTCTTTAAAATACCCAAATTATCATTCATTGAAATAAAGCTCTCATTTTCTTTTTCTATATTCTTCTCATTTTCTTCACCAGTGTCCTCGTGCTTAGTAAGGACAACCAGTGTCTTCACAGATATCGGTTGCATATAATGGCTGGCGAAACTATGTCATGGCTTTAAATGAAGGGTAATTTGGATATTTTTAAAATATCGAGGGAAAAAGTAGAAAAAAATACATTAAATGGCCGAATGTTCTTAATTGAAACTTATTGAAAAACTTAGAGGCTAATTTGAAAAGTTTTGAAATTTGTGGCCCTTTTTAAATAAGGCAGAAGCTTAAGATATTTTTTGAATTTTTTATTTAAAAATTGAACACCTTATTAATTCATGATTTGTCATGCTTTCAGGTGGGCCACACGGCCTAAGGCAGTTTTTGTCTTGGAGTAGGCCTATCATTGAGGCCCACGTCGCAAAAGAAGCCCCTTAAAATCAGGCCCACGGGCTAGGGTAGGGCCATAGCCAATAGGGGTGACTAAACCCAGCCCAAAGAGGCTCCTTAAAATCGGTTTCCCGGGTTTTGACCTTCGAAGGCGTGTCTTGTCTAGCAAAGACAACGAAGTGGCCTTCAACAAGTGCTTGAAAATTCCCAAATACCTCTGGTCCGAATCCGATCGCTATGTCCTCTCGACGCCACGTCCGTTACACGCCTCTCGCCGGTGACGAGAGAGACGAACACGAAACCAGCGGAAGCGAAAGAAAAAGAGAAAGGGAAAGTGAAAGGGACCTTCGATTCAGCTACTCTCCAAAATCCCTAGACAAGATCCCATGGAAGTCCATTCTACTTGCCTTTATCCTCCTCTCGCTGGGATCTCTGCTTCTCTTCCTCTCCATCTTCATCTTCACGGGTCACATGGGTGGTGATCATTCTCAAGCCTCTGGCCTGTTACTTCTCGGAATCCTTGCTTTCCTTCCTGGTATGCAATTGCCCCTTCTGCTCTCTCTCTCTCTCTCTCTGAATTGTTTGCCATTGAGATTTGTGGAAATTGAGGGGCTGTTTTTGATAAGACCCATTTCTCTGATTTTGGTTTCTGGGTCGATTTCATTGTTGCAATTATTGTTCTTTCAATGGGTTGCTTGGATATGAAGAAAACTGTCTACAGTGCAGCTTTTGATCTTTATTCACCTGCAGTTTGCCCACCTTTTCTTTTCATCCACACTAACTCTCTTAAGCGTGCATTTGTTTGCAGCGTTTTGTGGAAAATGAAAATGGTTTGTAAGGGAGAGAAAGATTTTTTTTTTTTTTTTTTTATACATTTTCTGAATCAAAGGCATTTTCAGCAATTTTGAGAAAAGTGGATTTGATTCAGAGTCTCAGACCCAAGAGTGGAAAATCTTTTTATGGGGCGTACACAAGAGGACATGTCACATTGGAAAATGTCTTGCCCGCCTAACAATAGAAACTGGAAACCTGAGAAAATGATATCTTCAGTGTCATGGAGAAAGTGAAATCAATGTGAGAATAAAATGCTGCAAAATTCTGTTGTACACAAACATTCCCATGGGGTTGTGGGGATGAGGAGACCTGCTTTCTCCTCATTCATAATGAATCCTAAGGACCTATTTGGATGAGGAAAAGATGGCAAGTGGAGGAATCCCTGCTTGGTGTATATATGAGGAGAAACTTAGGGGGTGAGAACATTATTTTTTTTAAAATGAAAATAATGAGCAAACTATTCATGTCGCCTTTTAATGTTAAAAGAATAAATCCTACTAGAGAAAATGGTGTTTCCTCCACCCCCACATTGAGTAAAAAACCATTTCTCCTAGTCCTTACTACTTTTTGCATCCTCTGCACTTCTCTTCAGTCTTCACATCCAAATGGGCCCAGAGGGAAATTAGTTACTAAAAAGTAAAGAAATTTTTTTCCCCTACTCTTTGGACAAGAGTAATCTAAAAAACTCTAGCATTGGTTTACTTGTAATGACTGCTGAACACTGATCCTATGTTATTAGAGAGGATTTTGTGGATAATTTTAGATTTATTTTTTCTTAGGGACTTTTTAGAATCAAAATACCATTTGTTTCTTTTTTGTTTTTTTCTGAATGAAAAAAAATCTTTATGTTGAACATTGTGAATGGAAAACCCTACCCGTCTATTTCATTTTGTCACTTGTCTGTGCTCTTTTTAAGTTCCAAGCTCCAACACTATTGTACTATAGTCAGATTGCAAGCTCTGCAATCGGCATTCCAGTATCGCACTTTGAGGCAAACATTCAGTAGCATCGATCATAATTTTGGTGCTAGAGCGGTGTGGTGGTAAATCCCCTTGATGATGATCTTGTTAAGCTCAAGTAATGAGTTAAAATAAAAATGACATTTATCTTCTTTAATAGCTTCTTCTGAAACAAAGATGCCTGGACAGTTTTTCTTTTCTTTTCATTTTTGTTTTTAAACGTCCTCTCTTTTTGTTGGAAGGGTTTTGTTCAGACCAAGAAATTCTAGATCTAAGAGCGAGAGTTTGGATTGGATTATATTCTTTCATTGGGATTTTAAATGCTGAATAAAGTATATGATTTTCTATTTTGTTTTATTTATTAATAAATCTGGTTGTTGCCTATTTTTTAAAGATTTTGACGAGACCAAGAAATTCTAGAGTGAGAATTCAGAAATCAGATTGAATTTAGTTATCAGAGTGTGATCATGCTCTCTATTAGTTTAATATCAACTTAATGATGCAAATTTTCTCAATCAAGATTATGCAGTTGAGGTTTGATTAGTTGTTGATGCCATGCCTTCATGAAAGATGAGTTCATTGTATGTGATTTGCCATTATTTCACATTTATTTTGTGTTTCAACTGCAACTATGTGATTGTTCTTTTCTATTTTAAATAACAACATAGAATCTTGTTTCAAATAATAAATGGTAAAATATGAGGAAAAAAAAAGAGCAATCAATAACAAGCCAAGGCAAAATATCAACCAAAAACGAGTGTGTCAGAGGAGATCTAATAAGGCCCTATAAACACCCCCTTTGTGTGCCAAGCTATTTACTTTTCTTCCTGTCTAACAATTAAGATTTTTGAGTTGGAAGAAAGTTAAGAATCTTTTTGAATGTAAAACATGGTCACAAAGAAGCAAAGGTGTAATTCTTCTTGGATGTCTTATTGTCTTTACCCACTATTCCCCTTAAATCTTTGTTAAAAGATCTAGTCTTCTTGGATGCCTTCAGCTACTCTTCCGTTTAAAGATCTAGTCTCCATGCTCCACTTGTTAAAGGAGTCATTTTAGTTGTACCATTTTCCTTTCTAGGATTTTATCAATGTTGGAACAACCCAAATTACACCTTGAAGCTCTCTTTTTTTTTTAGAGTTTTCTATGCTGCACCAATCTGTAGCTTCTCACCTCGTGAGATTGTAAGCGCTAGTGCCTTAGGAATTCCATTCTATGGTCTTTCTTATTCTGTTATATTAGAAATATTCCTTAATAAAAATCTAATAAATTCCTTTCAAAGCAGTCCATCTTATCAACTCCAATGGTGTCAATGTTTGGGGGGACAAGAAGCAATGTTAACTTACAAAAAAGTATCAAGTTTCCACTATGTCGTAAAGATACAAAAAGACCTAGTGAATTAGTATTTTCCATAGAATGTTTCTAATTTCTATAATCAAGCCATCCTAGGCTTGCACCAACAATGTATGGTAGATTGCAACCAATCATTATCTAGTTTGCATCCTTTCGTTTCAGCTGTTTAGTTAGGAGAGCCTTAAAAGAACGGTTTTAGGCTTGGATATTCCAATCTGATCTCTGTGTATCTATTTATTTATTTTTATGTTATAGCCTGAACAGCCATTTCAATAAATAAAAATTGTATACCCTGAACTTATTTCATGTCTTGGATGCGGTTTAATAAAAAATTTAGGCCAGACCCTGGATCCACCGAGTCCCATATACTAAATTGTATAACCTGTAACTTTTGAGATTAAGGAGCCAATATCTCAAGCTTGGCTTATCCTTCAATGAGCTCAAGCTTGGCTGGACTGTGGGCTCGTTTATATGAGCCAAACTTGAACTTGAACTTGGGCTTAGGCTTGGTTTGTTTTCCTCAAGTATATGTTTATGTATATTTAAGAGCAGGGTTTGGACCTGAGCTTGTGAGCTTGGTTCGTCCTCATGTATGTATGTGGGCATGCATGCATGCACGAAATGAACCCCAACTCAAGCTGGCCTCGTGTGCTCATAGAACTAAGCCCTTGCTCATCTCAAATACTTGAAGACCTGAGCTTCCACATGAGCCCAACCGAGCTGAGACATGATGGCCCTTCTCGTAAATGGATAGTACTGATGAAGCGCAATGATCTCGGGGTTGTAAGTTCATATCATGGTTTAAACCATGACCGTATTGTCAGGTTTGAAATTGATACATGTCTACTGATATATGGGTTCAAAACAAAATATTAATAATTTTGGCCTTTCCTGAAAAACAGAAAAAAAAAAAAAAAAAAATCTTCATTCATTATGGTTATTATTTGTTTGGGAAGTTTAGATGCAAGTAAAACTGATATAACTGATTGGTCAAGAGGATCTGTGCAATTAAGGCACCTACAAGCTTGTCTTAGCGCCTCTAGATCTAGGTTTTGTGGCCTAGGAAGCACACCTTAAAGAGAGAAGAGAAAACTTTTCTTTTCATTCATTGTAGAATAGAATAAACGTACACATTGAGGCCTTTTAAATAGACCATAAGGTGGTACAAAACAAAAGGGGATATCTCCCAGACATTTGGCTACTATTCTTAAAGATAGCAAACAAAATTGAAACTCCTAATTCTATCTTTAGAGATACATTGGTCCGATTATTGTTTGTAAAAAATAAAAAAATAAAAACCATTTAAAAAAAATCTTTAGAGAAGCATTGAATCTAGAAAATAAGGATAGGGGAGAAAAATTAGGAAAGGAAGTAGGTTCCCCAAGTGGTATATTAATATCCCCCTTTTGGGAAAATTATAAGTGGCTGTCCCCTTCTTTTGATACTACGGAAGGGACCCATTTAATTAATTACAAGTGCAAAAATAAACGTTATTGAATTTATTGTTGCATGGTTAGGGGCCTTGGGCCTCCTAGCATCCTTAGGTCCGCATGGACCTGGACTTGGGCCTGGCAGGATGGGTTCAGCCCGCGTCAAAAGTCTTTGATTATTTCCTGTAGTGGAGATAATAGGGATTTAAATGAGTTTAGGGTTGCAGACCAGTACCATAATAATGTCAGGTCCTCTTTTGGAATCATGGTTGATACCATTCACTAAATGGCAAGGTTTTAAAAGTTAGACTAGGGGCAACTTGGTCGTCATTGAGTTGTGTTGACTCACCTGAGCCAAACTGAGAGTCTGAGACACATTCTAGATCCCTAAAACACCTAAAAATAGCGAGAAATGATTTTAAAAAATGCTTAAAATATAAAAAATGATGTCCTATGAATTTAAAATTCTTAGGCACATGTTTTTTAATTATTCTTTATGAAGTACAGTAGTAATAGGTCGCATTTGACTTTTTTTTTATGCTTGGTGGCCTAGTGGCCAAGAGATATAAGGGAAAGCTACTTCAGGGTTCGAACCCTGAAGGGAGCTGTGGGAGGCGGGTGTGCTATACACACTCACACCCTGTAATTCCTGCTGCATTTAATTTTCACTCAGATGGATTAACAGTATCTCTAATGTTTGAGTGCATATATCTTCCACGAAATGTGGTTATGATCTTTCAATATCAGTCCAGAGAGACCTCAAAAGCCTTGAGCATCTTCTCACAGCATTAAAATGGGGAAAAAAAAAAGATTGTGGCTCTTTTTTCCCATAGAACTCAGCCAAGGGATGACTTGGAGCCTGGAGGGTGGCTTGACTAGATAGGTTCATAGTCTGAATCTACTCAGCCAATTTTTAGAACTATTCTGAATGCTGTAGGTGAACAAAATCATTCTTTAAATTGACTAGATAGGTTCATAGTCTGTACATGATCGCATCGAAGACCAGTCCATACTAATTACACCATTGATCAGTGTACGGTGTACCTATAAGAAGCCATACCTGGGTGGACAGCAGTTATTTATATAAATTCTTCAGTGTCCAATTTTAAACATGAAAAGATTGTTCATTGTTCACATCCACTCAACCATAGCGTCTAAATTGCTGCCAGGACATAGGTATTAATACTTTCACATTTGGTGATTGTTACAGGTTTCTATGAGACCCGGATTGCATATTATTCCTGGAGGGGTGCACCAGGATATCGATTTGCTTCCATTCCTGACTATTAGGTCTTTGAAGAAACTTTATGAAATATCAGTAAGTAATTGCTGTGTTCATGGTACCTTGACAGTGAGCTTGATCTGAGTACTGTTGCTGTCAAATGCATTTGCTTGTAGTTGTTTGGGAGTGCCAACAGGGTTGCTTGTAGTTGTTTGGGAGTGCCAACAGGGTTATTTTACTTGTATCCAAGTTCTCTCTTTTGCTCTAATATTTGTGTCTTAGTTATATATTGATAGATTACAAGTTCAAGGAACTAGGAAAGTTGGGGAGACCAATATAGACCTTGAATATAGTAGGGTAAGACATGGGTGGTGTTACTGCAAACATGACATCAAATAGAGTTGAACAAAAAAGTAGAACTTGCAAAGCCAACCACAGACAAATGTGGTAAAACTTTGATGATAAACACCTTACTGCATTACATGTTGAACATGTGAACATGGGTAGCGTGTTCTACAATGAATGGGTGTTTTGTAATCACCACATTGGCCTTATCCCTGTTTACTTGGAGCAGCTCAGATATATTTCTTCTAACTTCAGTCCATGACATAGATTGTAGCAGGCACATCTTAAGTCTTATGTTTTCGATCCTTTCGTTATTTCATATTCCTGTATTATATCAAATATTTAACTGTAAATGACAGTGCAGGTAGTTATTGTCTTAAAAAATATCTTTTTAACAGGGGTCCTATCGTAGGGTTTAAGGAGTGAAGAAGGGTCAAGGTTCGGGAAACAGTATCTTCTGAACTTGGTTGTCTGAACTCTCAGCATTACCTGCAATGCAAAGTAATACAATGATATTTTCATGGTTGTCAACATATCTTCTAAAATATGGGTCATGGGCCAAGTCAATTAAGTGAGCCCATGTGGATGTGGGTCCAAGTTTAAAGTCGCCAATAGAGAATCCCACTATGTGAAAAATATAAGTAGAGAACTATGAGGGTGGAGTCCGAGAATCCCCTTATTGTGAATCACCACATTTCTCTGGCCGTGTTTGTAAGGTGTTTGGATTTGAATGGAGAAAACTACATAGGATAACTATTTCAAAATATTTTATAAATAAAGTAATTATTAAATAGTTAAATGCCAATTTTATTTTAGAAAATAAAACTAATTTCATTAGAGAAAGTTAAGACGAGAATTAATTTTCTTTGATAGTAGATCCAAACATAAGAAAATGTATTTTATTACTTTTCTCTACATCCAAATAAGCCCTCTCTTTAGATGTAGAGAAAACATGTGGAGTCTTCTCATTTGGATGTAGGACTTATTTGTTTGTATTCAAATAAATAGGAACTAGCCCAATAACCAGTGATGAGCACGGTATCTCTCTACACTGCAAAATAAATAATCATATATTAAAGAAATTACATCTTTCTATAGGACAAATTGGATAAAATAGAAATGGAGAAATTGGAGTAAAAAGGTTATATAGTTATATAGGAACAACTAAAACATTAGTGGTTTGATGAAAAAAATGAGTGGGTAGTTGCATTTAGTATTTACATAACCGTCGGTCAAAATTATGACCGACGGTCAAAATTGAAGCCAAAACCTAGCTTAATATAGTATAATTGAATATATATAATTTTAAAAAATGAGCATCAAATAACCATTTCTTCTAGTGAAATAGAATCAGATGAAGATGGGAAATGAACTATAGGACATAGGCCATCTCCCAGTAGTTTATTTCTTATTTTCTTTCTATTCTATTTTCATTAAAAGAAAGGTTACTATTTGATGCTCACTTTTAAAATTTACATTTGATCTTCATTTTTAAACACTTATAATATAAATTATATGTATTCAATTCCTGTGCATTATAATGCAATCAAGGGGTCCATATAGTTTAAATAACTTAAATATCATTTTGAATAAGTTTTAACTCATGTAAACCCAGAAAGGAAACTTGCAAAAAGGCTCCTAGAGTTTTTATTTGGATGCTTGTTAACATATTTGCTGCTAGTGCGGTATGTGCGTCATAGTGTTACATTAGATGGCAATGCGGGGGTGGGCCCATTTTGAAGATCTGACCATTCACAGATCACACATTTTTATATGATGGCTTTGTAAGTGCCAATTTGTCTGTAAGCATTGAATTCCTATAAAATCTCAGGAATGCATGCGTACCTATCAAAGATCAAAGTGGGTAAGATTGAATGAAAGGCAAGCACCCAGTTCGTCAGATCCATCATTTGGAAAATTCATTTCTGTAGACGTTCTGCAAGTACAGCCCCACATACTTTTAACTTCGGCTCAACTATTATTCTGGAGTTTTCTACGCACAGTAGTATGTAATTTCTTTTAGTCGAGGGGTGGCCCAAGCAAAGCTGAATATTCCTATGAATATTCAAGAGATATCATAAGGGTTGTCCAAAATTCTAGCCAAAAAGTTTGTCCGGATAGACTCTTTGATTTGGGGGGGATGGGATTCAACTTTGCTTTAGTAGCAAAAAAGCATAAAAAAAGGGTGAAAACCTACCTTGCCTATAAAATAATTTTCTCTTTCATAAAAAATAATTATTAGCCGTGACATTAGCAACTCAAATCCTTGGAAAATCAGTCAATTTCATCTCCACCTTTTATTTTCATCCCTCAATCTCTTCAGGGGCTGTTTCATTATTAGAGTTTTTTACATAAATTCCTATTGTTTAGGATTTCCGAAATGCCTTCTAGAAATTTCCAATTTCTTTAGCAGGATTTTGAGAATGCAAAAATTTCAGCATTCGTAAATCTCCAAAACTAAGCATTGTCAAATTCAAGCAAGCATTTCGAAATCAGATTCAATATTCTTAAATGTAATTTTTAGCCTTTGAAAAAACTCCGGGTCGCCCAATTTGTAGTCCTCCAAATGAAGGGTCCCTTTGGGTTCTAGATGCATAGACGATTTTTTCTTGCTCTTTACAATCAATCGAGATGGGTGTTGGTCATCATGGGGTCCCGTGAAATCTAAGTAGGTCCATAATAAGGGGTGTTTAAACTAAGCCAAACATAAATATTGAACGGGCTCGGATCATATATCCTAGCAAAGCCCAAAGTGGCTTGGCTCTGGCAATGAACATTAGGGTTGCAAGTAGGACGGTTCCCGATTGGAACCATAGTGGATCCGGATCCGGACCTGAACTCGTTTTAAAATAGTGATTTCGATTCCGGATCCAGTTTTGAATCAGAACCTGTTTTGCTGGTTCTAGACCTGGTTTTGATAAGAAGACTCAGATCCAGTTCCGGAATTGGATATGCCTAGATGACTCGAATTTAGTTTCAAAATTGATTTTATTTTCTCTTTATTTTTCATTTTTTCTTAAAATAAGCATATCATTCAACTTAGAACAGTGCATCAAGCATACAACATCAAGTATTATACATGAGAGTATCCAAAAAGAGTTGGTTTTTAAAGTACACGTTGCAATAGCAAAGACTCATATGCCGGGTCCCGGGTCGGAATCTATGTGAAATCGGATCCGTTTATCAATCGGAATCTCAATTGGATTCTAAACCCAGACCCGTTTATAAATAGAAACCTAAAATAGGTTCCAAACCTAATTTTTTGCGGGTCATAACTTCCAAGTAATCGGATACCTGTTTGTAACCTAATGATCACCCTTACCCAATCATTCCAATTGGCATGCGTTTTTTTTTTTTTTTTTTCCAACTCAAACAAAGTTTTTGCTTATTATTAGTCCCTTATTAAGACTGACGTGCCAAGTGCAAACTACTGCTAACGACTCTTTAAACGGAATCGTTTACCTAACGCTCGTAAACGACTCTTTTAACGGAGGCGCTTCACACTAGCGCGCACACACGAATACGATACCGTACACCACCGATTCTTTAACGGAGCGCTCATTGCGCCACGATCATTTCAGATCCGATGAGTAGCTCCTGCGCTGCGCGTCCCGCTTTTGATTTTCCCACGTCACCCGACCCTACTCCACGTCGGACTATCTCTGTCCTACGTGGCCGAGCCAACCACTGCTGGCCTCCCCTTGCTCCATGTCAGCTACATCGTACTCCTTAATATCTTCCCAAACTGCCTTTGAATCTCTCTCTCTCTCCCTCCCTCAGCCGAAATCCAAAGCAAAAACCCTAATTCCTCTTCTTCCCTCTGTTCCAAACATATCCTGTTCGTTCACGCGTCGATCCAGCTGTTCATCCTGCCCGTTTCTTTCTAGATCGACGGCCTAAGTAGTCCGCCGCTTCTCGGTAGGTATTTCCGTAGATTTCTCATTCGATTATCCGTTGATTGATTGTATCAGGTTCCGATGATGATGATGATGGTTTCATTTCTTATTATCTCACTAAGATTATTGCCTGATTGCTATTTCTAATCGTCGTTTTCTCTTCCTGTGAAGTTGCTTTGGTTGTATATCGAACTTCCTTGAAATTTGTGTTGTTTCTTAGATATTTTATGGTTGTTGTGATTTTAGTTATGTTTCTCGATTTGTTGAATCTCTGTAGTTTTCTTCTTAGATCCATTATCTCCGCCTATCTGTTAGATTCCTCAAGATTTCAGTAAGATCTGTGCGTAGTAGTTTGTGTTCTGATTGATCGATCGTTGTTGTTTTGATCCCCCTATGAAGTGGCAGCTATCTAGGAATCGGAAATCCTCAGCTCTATTGTCGTTTCTTTAAGTAATCTACTGTTGTGATTTTAATTAGGTTTAATCGGTTTGGTGAATCTGGTTGGATTTCTAACGAGCATTTGTTTTTTGGATTATTAGCTCCTGTCGTATGGGGGTTAATCTCAATTTGAGGGCTTTGCGGGTTTTAAGAGTATGGCTGGAGATGAACTGGTACTACTCTCTGTTCTTTGATCTGCTTTCTGTTTAACCTGTGCAAATTGTGTGTAAATTGTATGGTTGGGAGCTAACTGTAATCTGGGTAGTTTAAAGTTTAAAAGGGTTGAAGTGAAACCAATGTGAGAGAGGGCTTGTCACTGGCTTTCTTGCCTTACTTATCATTGGTCTTTCTGAATCCGGCTGATGGCGAGCAAAGATGGTGCTGGGACAGAGGAGACCACTGAGCTGAACCATGAGTTAGAAGATGATCTTAAGGATGTTAGAGACAATGTAATGAAGGAGGGGCATGCCCTCTCTGAGGAAGACAAGCTGAGGATCAACGATTTGGCTAGGGACATGAATGGCCATCCTGAGGTGGTCGTTCGGGCTGCGGCCGATGTGGAGAAACATCCACTGCCTCCTACACAGCAGCAGCAGAACCCACCGGGGCCTTTGGTGCAATGGGAGAGGTTTCTTCCCCTCAGGTCGCTCAAAGTTCTGCTGGTGGAGAATGATGATTCAACTCGACAAGTGGTCAGCGCCTTGCTTCGTAATTGCAGTTATGAAGGTGAGAGAAGGTTTATTTTGTTCATGCTTGTGATGTTTTGTTAACATCCTTTTTTTTAGTGCCTTCTGCTCATATAATTAATCAGCAATTTCCTTTCTTGGATGTTGGAAGCTCTTGATCTCGTCATAGATTCCAAGATTTATATCCACAATGTTTGAATGAAATTAGTGACTAGGGAATGTTTAGATTTCTGGCATAATCTGCATGTCATTGATATCCAATTGCGCAGGCGGGGGCGGGGGGGTTATGGTCCTTCCAAATCCAGGCAAGCGTGGTGTAAATATGTGTTTTGGTATTTTTTTCTTCCTCAAATCAGCCAGTGAAAATAAATAACTTGAGCCACTTTTATCTCGCCTAAGATTTGGATGCAAATAGCCACTTTTATCTCGCCTAAGATTTGGATGCAAATACAATGACTTCATGATGGAATGTTGGCATACCCAAATTTACCTTTATTTCTTGCCATCAACTAAGTTTCTTGTTAATATAATTTTGTGGCCTTAACCGTGAAAAAGGGGATTACAAGATAGGGATTTTCTTTATCAAGGCTGCTCAAGAGCAGAGCTGATGACAACTCCTCCATTATAACCTTGAAACAACTCACACCTGATCCAATTAAGAACAAGTTCCTTTCAAACCACATTTTTAAGTACCTTCTAAACCACCGTCGATCATTACTTGAATAGTAGCATATCAATCATGAGATTTCTTCAACTCTACACTTTTGGATGAACTAAGGAATCCAGTTCAGCAAACTCCAGAGTCAAAATGCAGCAACATGGGGCAGATTTTTTTAAAAAAGCACCACAGTCAAAAGCGACCTCAAATTGACTTTCCTCTCAAAAAAATTGGGAAGAAATAGGGCTGTTGTCAGCCCTCGAAGGCTGTACGCACCCACCCAAACCCCGTTATAATCTTTTCTTTTAAGGTGCTATGTTTTAGGGTTGTCTACATCTCCATCGGAGAGAGAAATCCTACATTCCTACCCCGAACATAGAAAATCAAAATCCTCTCTATCAAGGAAAATCAGTTTATTTTTTTGAACTTTTTTGCAAGGAAAATTTGTGGCACCAACTATTAAAATAAATTGTTGCACCAAATGAAAAAAGGATGGGCTATAAAGAAAATCAAAACAATTCTTTCCATCATATTTTAAGAGAGGCTAATTCTATGGTGGATGGTCTGGCCAGGAAAGGCGTTTTTCGCACTTCTATTTCTTTTGATGTATAATTTCTAGTGTTTTTCCCTTGTTCATTGTAGCTTTCGTTGTCTTTTTTTTTTTTTGTCTGGTTTCTGGTGGAATAAAATTTTATCATTTATCAAAAAAAAAAGAAAAAAGAAAATCAGGACAATTCTCCTCTCTATCATGGAATCCTTGCGTTGCACAAATGCACCCTTAATAAACTTATTTTGATACCGTGTAGGAAATAAGGAAGTATACCTCCCTCTCTCACAACAACAGCAAATGGCCTATACTTCCCTCTCTCACAGCAACAGCAAATGGCCTTCTATCACATATTTATGGATCAGTCCTTGAGTAAATAAAAACTAAGCAAATAAACTAATTACTTTGACACTAACAGATTGGAGCTGCTTGTCCCATTTTTTCGGTCCTTAATGTAATTGTTTTGAATCTATTATTTTGAGCCTTAATTGGTTTTGTTTATTTGGTGGAAATTTTTAATAAGATTCAATATATCTTCTTATCGTTTCAATATATATATATATATATATCTTTTTATTCTTTTCCTTGCTTCAGGATTTCTGTTGGTTTATATCATGATTTTATAAGCTACTTTCTACTTTTATAATTCCTTGACAGTTATGACTGCTGCAAATGGTTTACAAGCGTGGAAAATCTTAGAAGATACGATGAATCATATTGACCTAGTTTTGACTGAGGCAGTCATGCCATGTTTATCTGGCATCGGTCTTCTTTGCAACATTATGAACCACAAAACATTGAAGAACATTCCTGTGATTAG
Organism: Cinnamomum chago; assembly: GCA_038049695.1. Classification (NCBI taxonomy): domain Eukaryota; kingdom Viridiplantae; phylum Streptophyta; class Magnoliopsida; order Laurales; family Lauraceae; genus Cinnamomum; species Cinnamomum chago. The sequence goes on from CP142452.1 coordinate 79,431,345, forward strand.
TGAGTATTTTTCTTGAATCCCCTTCTCACTATTGGCTAACTTTGTAAATATTCATGCTTTGTACGAAAATGCTATTTTTATCTGATACTTTTACTGTTAGACCTGATAAGTTTTATGTGCAGTGATGTCATCTCATGATTCTATGGGTATAGTCTTTAGTTGTTTATCAAAGGGTGCAGTTGACTTTTTGGTGAAGCCTATCCGAAAGAATGAACTTAAAAATCTTTGGCAGCATGTTTGGAGACGATGTCACAGTGTAAGTTGTGGATTACTTTTTCTGGAAATTTGTACTGATAATTTGATATAAATATAATTGTCATGCACAAGGGTCATTGCTTTGGTGCAATGGTAAAAGTATCGGGTGCCATGCGTGATAATATAGGTTCAAGACCTGCGAGCAGCCCACTTTGTACAAAATTGTCAAAGGTTAGGCCCATCTCCAATTTGGACCCTCCCAGGACCTGGTTCGGTGGGACCGCACTAGGTGATGACCTTTATAATTGCCAGGCACAACTTCTGACATCTGGCTTTCCATCACTATATCATCGCATCTAAAAATTCAGTTTGTTTGCTTTACCAAGTTGACCTTTTATAAGAAGCACCATCACACTGATTTTTGTCATGTGTTCACCTTGCTTGGTTTTGTTTGGTGAAAATGCCCAATTGCTTTAAGAACTTTTTTAATGCAATTTCTTATGGCTGATTTTGATATTTAATGCTGTCTCTACTTGACTCTCTTCAATTTCTCAGTCTAGCGGTAGTGGCAGTGTAAGTGGCATTCAAACTCAAAAGTCAGCAAAACTAAAGAGCGGCAATGACACTGACAACAACACTGGGAGCAATGGTGAGGAAGAAAATGGCAGCATTGGTTTGAATTTCAGGGATGGAAGTGATAATGGAAGCGGCACTCAGGTTTGATATTTAAGATTTCCATCTCAAAGTTTGCTTCTGAACATATATCAGTGCACCCCTACTAGTTTTCTTCATTAGCTTGTGCATTTAGGTTACTCAACATTTTGTGCAGCCACTTTTCCACAAGGTAACTGATTTTTCCGATTTTACCAACAAAAAAAACTGATTTTTCCATGATTCCTCTCTCCCTTGTTTGCCACCAAGCCTATTTCAAAATGGTAGTCTCTGATTCCATGTTGGATTTCTGAGATTACTTTTATTTCAGAGATAATCAGCAAAGGTCTTTAAAAATTGGTAAATTTGAGAAAGGGAAGAAAGATGATTCGACGAGAAAAGAAGTTTTGAGGAAAAAGAAGAGATTGCTGTCCTCACTAGGGTTGAAGGACTCCCATATATTTATATTCATTTATTTTTGTGAAATTACAAAAAGAAACCCTGAAGTTCTTTATATATTAAAATCGGTCCTTAAATTCTTGAAAACAAATCAATCCTTTTCTGTTTCAACCATATCAATGTATGACCAAGCTAGGCATGCACTACGTGGAGTTTCATGGAGTGCATTACAAACTTGCAAGTGCAATAGCTTTCCTATTAAACCATAAAAAAAAAAAAAAAACATAAGATGCAAAGGGACTTACAGATATAGTGTGCTTGTGTTTTCATTTGACAGAGTTCATGGACAAAACGAGCTATAGAGGTTGACAGCCCCCAACCAACGTCACCTTGGGATCAATTAACCGATCCTCATGATAGTACCTGTGCCCAGGTTGTCCATCCAAAGGCTGAAACATTCTGCAAGGAATGGATGCCATTGTCTACAAGGGAGTGCCAGGAACAGGAGGGACAATTTCATGGTATGCTTAAAATGTTTGAATATGCATTCTGTTGGTGTAAGTTTTCCCGAGTAGTTTTTTTTTTTTTTTTTTTTTTTTTTTCTAATGTTGTATTTTATCCTGAAGACAATGTCGAAATGGGCAGAGACTTGGAGATTGGAGTACCTGGTAACTCAGATTTTCAGCTCAAATCAAATGTGAAAGTGGTTGCCTCTGCCCGTGCAACAGGTACAAAGCAAGATAAATTGCCTCTACAAGATGCTCAGAGAAACAGCCAACCAAATGAGGAGCTTCTGAAAATTGAGATCAGCAATCAATTCAGTGAATGGAGGACCCAAGCTAGTGATGTGATCAGTGTAGTTAATGGTAGTCTCAGTCCTCGGATGGAAAATGGAGTCACTGAGACTCCAAACAATGCATCTAAGATCTCAGAAACCAAAGAAAAAGCAACTCTTGATACTCTCGAGCTTAGCTTAAAGAGATTAAGATCAGTAGGAGATGTCAGTGCCACTCATGTTGAGAGAAATGTTTTGAGACATTCGAATATGTCAGCTTTCTCAAGGTGTGAAGAGGAATACCCAGAAACTCAAGAAACTTCTCATTTATTATGATGTAGAAAAATATTCATAAACTACACTACCATGCAGGTACAATACTGCTGCAGCTACCACTCAGGCCGCCACAGGACTTGGAAGAAGCAATTCTTTTCCAGTTGATAATAGCTCAGAAGCAGTGAAGATGGAAACGATGTATAATATGCCATCCATTTCAAATGTTACTCCTCTCAACCAGGGCTCTAATGAAAGTAGCAACAACAACAATGCCTTCACCAAGCCCACTGCTTTTGAGGACAAGTCAGCACCAGAATCGGCAGTCAAGTGTGTGCATCCAAGATCTGCATTCCAACCTGTGCAGCAATCTGGTGCTGGCCCACCACAACAAATGATGCATGAGAATGTTTCTGATACAGCCGTTTCAGCAGTGGGAAAGTCAAATGGGTCGCAACATCAAGTCCAAGTACAGCACCACCATCACCATTACCACCACCATCATCACCATATCCATCGCATGCAGCAACCACTGCCAGAGGATGATGACTTGTCACTGAAAGATGTACCAGCCGCTGCCACAGAATGCGAGTCATCTAATGGGTCTGGTGGGCCCATGGAAGGCAATGATGGAAACTACATGCTGAACGGGAGCGGTTCAGGAAGTAATCAGGGAAGCAATGAGCATAATGGAAGCAGCACTGCTGTGAGAACTGGAGGAATGAACATGGAGAACAATCATGAGGTAGCTGGAATGAGCGGGGCTGCTGGTGGCAGTGGGACTGGCAGCGGAAGCGGTGTGGACCAGAACCGGGTTGCACAAAGAGTGGCTGCCTTAACCAAATTCCGGCAAAAGAGGAAGGAGAGATGCTTCAAAAAGAAGGTAATCGGCTTTGGATTTTGCATTTATCTTCTCTCTTGTGGATAATTACGTAGTTAATTTTCTCAAGAATCCATGTGTGAATATCCTAATTTGTTCCTTAGCAAGTGGTACTCAATGTCATTTGCCCATAATAGAAACTAAACAGGGGAAAAAAGGTTACTTCAAATCCATGTATAAAGATCTATAACTACAGGACAAATGCAAAATCCAGTATAATAAATGGATGAAGAGAACAAGTCGTAAATAATTGGATGAAGAGAACAAGTCGTACTTCAATCTACCAATGGATTATGCTGTTCTCTAACTGTATGCTTAATTGAGAAGTAACGGGACATTTTAATAAAGCCAAACATGTAAAGAGGCTCCATGCAATGCTGGTTAAGTATCATCTACTAAGTGGCATTGAATCTAGATAGAAGGCATTAATGAATACATTGATCAATCTTAGATTTATCAATTTCTAGGCCAGTTCATGGATTTGCTAATGGTGAAATCTTTTGGCTGTTGGATGTATCATCTTTTTTTCACTGTTTCTCTTATTGTGTCCCAAAAATTTTTCAATCGGCATAATTTTTCAGCTATGTGCTCATCCTAGAGGTGGTCCACTAATTGTTCAAGCTGGATCCATTACATTAAAACACCAATAGTAGTCTTCTAGGGTTGATTCTATCTTAATTGATAGTGCTCAAGCAGCAGTTGATCCTAAACCTTTAAAGAATACAGGGGAACTCTCTGTATTTACCAAGAAAAAAAATGTAAAATAAACAAATGAGATGGTTTTCATAGACCATATTTATTTTATTTTATTTGTGTTTATCTATGTTTATTCTTCAATGGGTGGACTTGTGCTTTTGTTTTTTGGGGCCTTTTCAGGTACGATACCAAAGCAGGAAGATGCTGGCAGAGCAGCGGCCACGCATAAAAGGGCAATTTGTGCGACAGAATGTGTCTGAACACACTAGCCAGAATGCTGATTGATAACCTTTATGCATTCACCTGTGAGATTATGTACAAGGTTCAGCAATAGGGATTTAGGTTCTGTGAAGAGGAATGTTCTAGAGTAGATATAGGAAAAAAGAACAACCCATGTTGGAAGAGCCAGCGGACTCTGATGGTGTTTGTGCTAGGGACTTAATCTACAGGGGAGGGAGTCACTGTTGAACTAGTAGCCTCTCTCTCTTAAATAAAAGCTTCAATTGCTGGTGGTGTGTCATTTTTGTTGAAGTTTTGCTGTCATAATAGTAACTGTTGAACCATCTTCTTGAAGAGCTCTTCTCATTGGTCAATCTCATTTTGATAAGAAGAAAAAAACTCTGCTGCTTATAACCTCCTGAAGGGACCAAGTTACAGGTTTATGTGCAAGCATTACTTTGTATCTTATCATGCCCTTGGATCATGAAGTAGGCAAGAGAAAGATGAATCCGCTGCATGGAGGGTGGCATTGACAGGTGAATGACTGTGTGCTGAATTCAGCTGCTTGTAAGTATATGTTGAAGAATTGCAGGTACGTCTTCTATTGGATGTGGCCCAATGTGTGTCACCTTGTCAATAATCTAGATTTCCAGTTTGACCATCCATGTTCTCGTTCAAAACATGATGCAAACAATGTTAGGGGCCTGTTTGTTTCATGTAATTGAATTTCAAAGAATTTTTAAGTCTTTGTATTTATGTAAGTGGTTAAACAAGAAGGATCAAAGGTGAATATACCCTTTAATTAGAAATTGAATTCAGGAAAGATGGGAAATGCATTACATGCTATCACCCTTATAATTTTAATCCGCTTCCATGGATTTCTGATGTATTTTATGCAAACGAACGGGCCGTAAGATATCCCATCTATGACAAACAATCGTATTGAATATGTGTGCATGTCAATTGTTTACCTCATATCTTTAGGTCAAGTCTAACCCACCGTAAGCCTTATGCTGTCTAATATGATCCCAGCCCTACCAATTGGTTGATTTGTATCAATTTCACCATGTTTAGCATATGTTGCAAAATTTGAATATTTTGCTTTCATGATGTCCAAATTATAGTCGATGTTGCTCCATGTTTCATTGAGCTGAAGCTCAATGGAATATGTTTTATGACACCTAGTTTTGGGTGCTATCTTCATGTCTTCGTTATTATTTGTTAAATAGTTATTTGTGCAGTTTCCTATCACCAATTAGTTTTCGGATTACTGGTTAGCAACTCTACCATGGTATTAGAGCCAAAGGTCTCGAGTTCGAAACCATGCGGGGCAAAAACTATGCGTTTGTGCTATGTTGTATTTTTGTGCGGACATATACTTCGGATTTTGGGAGAGGTGGCTAGCAACTCACTCTCATTATTTATTCCAACCACACATGAAAGTTTCATGTTTATATATATATATATATTAATATTATTCCTAATTAGGCCTCCAGTAAACTAAATTGGGCCTGTCTAATATCATCTGAAATCCATGTATTTTTTAAACTTGATGGTTGGATTTGTGCTTTGACATAAAACAAGGAATCATAAAAACCTAAGTGTGTTGGTTTAAGATTCCCAATTTTGTGAAATCATAATTTGGAGCAAACTGATATTTTTATGCACCTAAATTTCATGTGAGAAAATCTTAAAAATCTCAGGTTGGAACAAGAGCTAAAGCCTTGAGCATGTGAAAAAGCCCTTAGAAAGGTCCCTAATCCCTTACCAATGATCAGTTAGCGGATTGTCAGCGAGCCAACCACATAATTTACTAGTGGATCATCAACCAGCTGATAGTCAGTGAGCCACCAACATGGTTAACCAGTGGGTCATCAACTGTCTGAGATACTATGCTGATAGTCAATTAGGGGATTGTCCAACAGCTAGTCGGGGTATTATCAGCCAGTTGACAACATGGTCATGCAGGAGATTGTTAGGGACCTATTTGCATAGTCTTCTGGGAAATCTTCAACCAGCCAACAAATGATCAGCTAGGGGATGACATTGTCGATCAGCCAACCGTATGGCCAGCTATAGGTGATCACAACCAGCCACGGCATGGTCAGCTTGAGAATCGTCATCCAGTTGACAACATCGATCGTCCTTCTAACTTCACCCACTTCTCTGAAGATTGGAGGAGCCTTGGAATAGGGATTCATTTTCTCCACTGCGAAAATGAGGGGAATAGAAGTTGCCTATAAAAAGCCTTGATTTTTAAGTTCAAAGGAAAGGAGAATTACTTAAATGCAGACTTAAGCAAAGATTAGACGATGTGATGGTGAGTGAAGCAAAGATGGGTGCCTGAAACACGAAAATTTGTTAGATTAGAGCTGCTTGCGACCCATTAGTTTATTTTAACAAAGAGGTATAGTATTGTGCAGTTTTGTAAATCTTTTATATTAATGAAAATGAGTTTAACAATAATTTTTCTTTGCCTCTGAATTAACATGTTTGCAGAAATTTTGGCATTCCCAGTGGGACGTATGCTCACTGTTTTGCCTTTGTATCAGGTTATTTTCATCAAGTTTCAAAGCTTCTTCAATCTCTCGAACATTTGTCACCAAATACTTACAAAGGCTATCTCGAGTCCAAAATTCAAGTAAAACACCCCACAATAAGTATCCGAGACACCTGTGAGAGAGAGCCCAGTGGTAAGGGCTCAATCCCTGGGTAGGTAGATAGCCTCACATGGTTTGTACCACTCACCCAACTAGCAAAAAAAAAAAACACGGTGCAGCAAAAGTAGCCCAGTTTCAGCCGGCCTACTGTTGTAACTTGTAACCGTCAGGGAGATGCGAGATTGTCGCCTGGCTGACAACATCGTCGGCTGGCCAATTGCTGGGGAGCTGAAAGACTGCGAGTGCCCGGCATCCTCCTAGTTATTGTGCAGGGGATGACCAGCTGCTGACTTTCAGCAAACCCTATTTTCAACAATACATTAACTTCAAAGCCAAGATATCTTGAATGGAATTAAGTGTACCCAAGCAAATCAGACATGGAAAAATTAAATTAAGAGCAATTAAAATTTGAATTGGTCCAAGTTCCTTCACTTGCCCCATCAAAACAGTTTAGAGTTTGACTGTTCATGGAAGTTTAAAATAAAAATGTTATTTTTTTTTTTTTTTAGCATCTGTGCAACACTGGAAACCCATGGAGATGTGGAAATTGGGATGATTGAAAAAGTTCACTTTCCTACATTTACCCCCACATAAGCGTCTAAGTCTGATGGGAAGGAAAGGAAAACAGCTCGTGAGACCTCAGTGGGAGACAGGTAAATGGTTTCTGTTGAAAATGCTTTTGACCCTTTCATTTAGCTTGGAAAAGGATGTTATCAGATAGGATAAGATTGGAAGAGAATCAATTGGTCAAGGCATCTACATGCAAATGTTTGAACAGAGCTAAAAACCCATTTTGAATTCTTCCCTTGAAAGTGAAATTCACTCTCTAAAAAAGAAAAGGCCAATTCAACAAAACGTATAGGCACATTGTCGTTTTTTTGTGATTTCATTTTTTTGAGATGGGTATACCAATATCCTTTGATCTTTCAGTCTATTTTCATGGAGACTAACCATAAGACCAAAGAAGAAATTGGTAAATTGTGATTTCATTTTGTTGCTATATAGTGAGTCTCAACCCGCATCGCTGTGTCAACATTAGGTATCGACCTGTCATGAGTTTCAAACTGATCTCAACCATTTAGGTCTTTCATTTGCATGGAACCAAAGTAGGCGTTTATGTTAGAATAGATTCTAATAACCAACACTTAAAAAGAGGTGAGGAGTAAAGGATATAAGATGAAGATGTAAATGAGACCATAACTTTTCTAATTGATTTACTGAGGGTAATTTATTTTCCATCAAATGAGAGATTATTTGATTGCCATTTGTAAATCTTCATCTTTGTTTCTTAAGAGCTCTCCAGTGAATTCATTTCAACAAACATACGGCCCCTTTATTAATGCAACGTCTACTTTCTTTGTTACTTAAGATTTGTAATTGTCCCTTTAGATGTGTATCTAAGGGCCACTTCTCTTAGTTTTCAACATTTACTGAAAAAACCATTCTCCCCATTTTTATTTTTATTTTCATTCTTCAAGTTGGCTATATTAATCCCAATGGGTAGGTCAGTTGGCCTAGGACCACGGTTTACAACCGGAGGTTGTGGGTTCAAAATTGTACTACCACACTGGAGCTACAAGGGAGTTTACCTAGCTTCTCTATGGGCCCGGAGGGATTAGTCCAGCTCAAAGGGTTGAGAACCCTCTGATAGCCAAAAGAAAAAAAAAAAAGAAGTGGGCCACATTAAACTCTGAATTCCTGAACAGATTCTTATCCAGTTTTAGTCATGCAGTATAGAGGACATTCTCATGCATAAAATGTTAAATTTCCTTGGCCCATTATATTTTAGGTCTGTCATTGTTTTTTCTTCCCCTCTACTTTTGTCTTCGGCCTGGCACGGCCCGTGGGCCCCTTGGGGATTAATCTTTCTCTGTGCCGGCATTCTTGCACTGCTTAAAGATCTAGTCCTGTTTGAGATCCATGTTTTTCAAACCCTAGGACTTCAGTACTAATTAAATTCACAACTATTCAGGTATGGTCCGGCCCTTATTCAAATCTGGCTCTAAGTTCTTCTCTTTAATCCACATTTGAGTGAGGGTACAAGTCCTATATCCTGGACCAAGTCGAGTCCAATCCAGCTACAGGTTCTTTGTAAGTAATTCAGGTTCAGGCCCAGGTACACTATGGATTTGGGCTGTCTACAAGTTGCATTTAGACTTGACCTACCTACGCCTGAGTCCGGACCTTATAAGCATTGAAGAACCCAAGTTCGACTTGGACACTAGATGCCAGGTCTGAGCCGGCCCATAAGTCCAACTTTGATGAAGGTCTGACCCATTGAAGCTCCATTTTTAGTGAAAGAGCCCTTTTTATACCATTGAAGCTCCATTTCTACCCTACTTATAAATGGGTTGGGTTCAAATTGAACTATGCATGTGACTCAACATTCCAAACCAGCCCAAATTGTTCTGCTTTTAACCCATCAACCTGACCCTACCTGTGAATTTAGGGTTCGGGCTAACATGTCCAGCCCAGGTAAAAAATGAATCAGGTTTGATCCCATACTTATTAACACAACTGGTCAGACTGATCCAACCAATAGAAAGCCCTAATCCCCATTTACTGCAGTTTTTGAGCTCACCCATTTAAAATAGGAAGTAGTCATTGACACAGATGATCAACAGCTGTAAAAGGAAGGCTCAGGAAACTTGGGCCCCATTGTTAATAAAAGCACTATTATGTTTTAGTGCAGCTCACACTAATCTCCATGAGGTGAGGTAGAAATGTCCAATGGATTAGGAACAGTCTACTAATTATCCCTAACAGACAAGTAATTATCAATTTAATAGCCTAAAAGATTAAACAAAAAATCACCATGATCTAATCCAACAGTGAATCTCAGTCTGATGAGAATCAAATTTGCAATCACAAGGTTGTGGGTCAACCACAAATCATGTGAGGAAGGAAGGCCCAATCATGGGTTATAGCAGTCTAGAAGTTAGCTTGATATAAGATATAAACTTAACTGGATATCTAATTTAATGGCGGATACCAGTCTGATCATCACTGAACCCTGGCCCCACCAAAAAGCTGCATCATTACGTTGTTTGGGAGATTCAGTCTGGAAAGCTAAGACAGAGAGCCCTCTCAGCTGAAACATATTACAGACAAGAAAAAAAGGCTCTTGGAGATGATGGGGATGCTTTAAATGCTAGAAGGCTGGCCATAGGAAGCTTTTTTTCTTTCACAGAGAAGCATCATTTCAAGCCTTTTCTCTTTTTCACACCCATCAGAAGTAGATATCAATCATAGTATACAGCTAAAGCATGGCCTGGGTATATACTTCAGTTTGAAAGAAACCATGAAAGTAGAACAAGGTTTCTTCACAAAACCAATGTTTTGTTCACTCACATCAACTTAAAAATACATTCCCCATAATGTCCTTCTAAAACACATTCATCATTCACATTCACACACACACACATATATATATATATATATATATATGATATATGTTTATATTATATGATATGGCGGAATATATGCCTAGGTATATAAATTCAAGTTACTCTTATATTGTCAACTTATGCTTTAATGTTTATCTTCAGCTCCCATAGTAGTACTAAGCAGGGTAATGGAGGTGGGGTGCAGAAGGTGGCGGTGGTTGTGAGGGCAGAGGAAGGGCAGCTGTTGTTGAAGTTGCGGTAGAGAATCCTGATGATGCTGCAGAAGACAATAGCGGCATGGAGGTAGAGCCATGCAGTTGCCATGCCCAGTTGGAGAGCGCTGGTGGGGGACCAACTTCGGCCCTCTTCTCTATCATTCTTTCCTGCAATGGTAGAGGGGAATATTATTTATCAGTGAGGCTTCACTACAAGCAAGATTAGATCTGTTCCTACTGTTCTGTAATTAATTGTTTAAAAAAAAAAGCATAATTGAATGAAAGGTTTGACTCCTATTAGTGGGCGGCCCCACTAAGAATATCCAAATAGTGGGCGGCCCCATTGAGAAAGGGTTTTTTGCCCAAAAGTCATGACTCACAACAAATGATCATAAACCACTGGTTTGGTGGCTGTGAAATGGATGTTAAAAAGAAAATGAATGGCGTCAATTGCAATCATCAATTCATAATATTCTTGGGGTATATTGCATTGAGGTCTATAGTTTGGAAACATGTAAATGTTTTCCTTTAATTCAATGTTATAAAAGGCTGAAACGTGGCAAGGCACTCTAATTGCCCAAAAAGCTGGGCATAATCTTCACGACCACACACATATTCAAGTTAATGCCTCGTAACAGAAGATTGATGAACAGTTCAAAACTTCAAAAAATGAACCTACTAGCATCAAGCTGGGTTGATTTATTTTTCAAGTTTCTGTCCTTATGAGGCCTGCTCAAATACAAGCCAACCAGTTGGGGTGAACGGATGGAAAGTTTTCATCTTGAGTTACAGTTGAGCAAGAAACAACCACATCAAATAATCCGATCTTGTGATTTGTGGACCTCAAATAAGAGTTCTGATGGGATCCCATCAGAACTCTTAGTGGCGAATACATATCGACTTGGTGTCAAGTTACGGGTGAAATTCAATTTATCAGGGTAGTAATTGTGAAGGGGGTGGATTAATCATAGATGGGCCAGAATTAAAAGAATGAAGTGGAGAGCATGAAAAATTATATCATGCCAGGATGATCTTAGTTTTTCCCAATCCAATAACAGACTTTCTGAGGGATCTCCTGTTCCTGTTGGGATTCACCAGATCAAGGTCACTAATCCATGTGCCAAAGCACTGCAGTACATCACATGACTCCTTGTGTACAACCAGTAAATCCACTTGACAGTGACACACAAAAGAAACCAAAATTTTCTAAGATTCACGATGTCCAGAAGGGAGACAATGCCAAATATTAAAAGGAAGATGTTGTTCAGATTTACATTCCAAACCGATCTAAATTGATAAACCAGAGATAAGAAACCCTATCAGTCTTCGAAGTTGATGACCAAAGTGATAGAGGCATACAACTATAATCTTTGCTTAAGTGTACCAACAACCCCACCTTGATCAGAGTCAATGTAGAAAGGAGGCTAATTAATGAAACTCAAGGTGTGTCGATAACATTCCAGAAGCAGGAATATTAGCTATTTCTCCCCCATATCTATAAGGGTGATCTGATGGTGAGGAGTGTTACTGTTAGCCCAACAAAAACCTGGTACATGCTCCTTAATCTTATTGATAAATTTTTAATTGCAAAGTAACTGACAAAAGCTTACCTCAAAATTAGGAAAGAAACCTGAGTAAACATCACTCCAGACTGGAGGCCGCTCGGATAAGCACTGGGGTGGACCCTTTGAAACGAAATTGTCTGTCTGTGAAAGCACAACAAAGAGGAGAGAGTCTGAGTACATACTGGCTTCCAGACAGTTTCTTTATATTTTTTAAGTGATTGTATAAAGCAGATTTAACTTGGGAGCTCATTGTCATGCCAATAATAATGAGTAGTAGGAAGTATGCAAATCATGATAATATGCTTTATTGTGATAACTTTATTTAGTATTGTTAGAAAACAAACATCAACATAAGATATAACTCATATTTACAATGATAACTTCTCGAAGCATGATACAATCATGATATTTTCTCAGACCTAATGGAAAGGATTGCTTGGTGGTAGAATAAATGTCAGATGCCAAATGCTTCAATTATTATGCAAGATGGTAGGGATGTTTGTTTGGAACAATGTGGAAATCATAACCACACAACAAACTGAAACAATTTCTAACTTTTAAGTCTAACATTAACATAGGTGAGTAGCACTGACATCAATTTTGGGCTTTTAAAGCATATAAAGTCTTCGAAATCTAATGTTTTTTCTGATATAGTAGGTGCCGAGAAATATAGCAGATATATAGCTGCCCATTTTACCCAAAAAAAAAAAACCAAATGCTTTGATTTGGCATACACCCAAATGCACCCAAATTGTTCCTTGGAGTAACACTGTAACAAGCATTCAAAGCTACTTAAAAGCATGTTATATATAATTGGAGAGCTGCACAAAGGAAAGAGATGTAACCCGCTAACACTTTATCAAGAAAACACAATCAATACTGATTGGAACATGTTTCCCTATTTCGAAATACTACCAATGCACAATGTCCCCAAGCTGTAGCTAAGCTGGTAGACATGGGTGTGTGAATGAGAGTGTGTGAGTTGAAGTCCTCAATGTAGCAAAAACATATATAATATAATATCGATCGGCACAGAAGAAAGTTCCAATGCTTAAATTTGTCACCCTGGCTTTCCCGGCTTCAGGTATTTCAAAGGAACCATAATGGAAGTGGAAACCCGAGCTATCATTCCTTGGCAGATCATGAGCAAAAGAAGGGGTGGAGATTCCAAGGTTGAGATCAAGATTGTGATCAGTGCCTGTATCAGTATCAAAGATCGAAAAGGAAAAGTCACTTTATAGAGAGATTTTTTTATTGAATCAAAGAAATTCAGCTGAATGGTTAAAATAAAATGAGATCATTTGCATTAAATATACCTCCATTATCAGCTTCAGGAGTAATCTCTCCTTCATATGTGCTTGGTTCAAAATTGGTAACTGCTTCCCTTCCATTACATTTGATAGCTGCCTTGTCATAAGCCCTGATGTTCATAGAAAAGGAGAATTGTATTGGATGGAACCTTACAAAGCTTGAGATTCAAGGTAACAAATGCACTAACAAAAAGATATAATTCATGACCAGAAGCACCTTGCAGCTTCCACTTCATTGTCAAATAGCCCAAGATATATGTACCTGCATGCAAGTATAGTATTCACATTGCTGCAAACAGTAAAAATTACAGTTTCCACCCTCAAAGATCAATAAGATTTCAAGTGCTTTATAGATGACAGGTTTAACCTGAAGATTCACATTTAGTAATTTTATTAGACAAGAAGGGCGGGTTTTTTTTTAATATTAAGATCTTGATCTAATGTTTAACACCCATCTTAGGTCTATAACCATAAGACAAAAAGCAAAGCTAAAAACCAATCTATATCAAAGAGAAAGATTAGTTTGAAGCACAGATTGTATTAATTGTCTCACTTCTTGCCAAGGAACTGCCCCATACGAGCTTCCCATCGACCACATTTGTGCAGGGTGACCCCTCTGTATTTCGAACTCCCCCGAGAGAATCCAGTGCTTTGGCGACGGAGGATGTGAATAAATTCTTCCTTGCTTAGATTTCTCATCTGAAAACAAATCAATTGAGATCAGATAAAATCATATGCTCAGACACCCTTCATTGAAAGACAACCCAATTACAAAAATCAAGATAAGACATAGGGAGAGATCAAACTACCTGTTTCATATCTTCATCGTAATCACTAAGATCGAAATTGAGGTCTGCTTCAACCCCCCTGAACTTTATAGCAGCTCTGTCATAGGCCCTGAAATCAAAACACCCAAATTCAATTACCATTATAGGAACTTCTTCTACTTCTTGTCTTCCTTCTATATTATCAAGAACACACATTTACCTTGCAGCAGTATGAGAAGTGTCGAATCCTCCTACAGACACACCAGATTCATCAATCAAACATTGATCAAAATGAAAATTTACACTGACCCAATTCAATTAAACAGAGTATACGAAGATTGTCTCACCCAAATACACTTGCTTCCCACAATCCCTACAAGCAGAGACCAAACACAAGACAGAAAGATTAAAACTTGAATTGGGGTAGAAAGAAACAAAGTAATTCGACAAATTTCTCACCAGATATGCGACTCCCATCGCCCTGTCCGACGGTAAAAAGTCACTCCCCGGTACTGCGAGCTCCGGGATCGTGGTCCCCGCCGACTCTTCTTCACCGCCGGCGGCCCTACATCCGCCCGACCGCAATTGAGGTTCCCCCAATGAAGGGTAGCCGGTGATGTCGCCGAAGAAGCAGATACAGGCAGCGAGCATAAACCACCTCCGGAAGCTCTCTCCGGCGCCGGAAACAGCTGTCTGGTGACGAAACCTGACTGCAGAGATAGCCCGTTATCTTCTCCGTATCCACGATCATCTTCTTCATCTCCGGCGACACCGCTCCCCCTTTTCAGAATATTGAAGCCGAACCCAAGAAGAGTGCCGCCGCCGGCGGCCCGGTCCACGTGGGTGGAGCAGGAATCCTCCTCCCCTAGCCCGTCGACATTGACCACCGAAGAATTGGAGGTGCCGGAATCGTTCACGTGTCCTCCCGGAGCTTTGAGAGGCTTCTCCGTCAACGGCCTGCATTCTTCTTCTTCCTCCTCACAGGTGTAATCAGATACAACATTAAGATCCAACATCAGAACCCAGAACCAGAAACTGCTCACTCTCTATGTATATCTTACAAAGAACTGATTTTTCTCTCCTTCTTCCTCACTTTTTGACTGTTTCTTGCTTAGAAGAATCTATTTGAGGAAGAAGGAGAAGAAAAGGAGTGTTGTAAAGAGCATTTGTAGATGAATTTATTTCAAGTGTTTGTAGTTGGAAAGAAGAAGAATAAAAAAGGATCAGATGGATGGTCTGAACTGAATCATTAACAGACAGAAAAGGAAGGTTACATGAAATGAGATGAAGAAATCTATCAATCTAAACAAAGGAAGAAAAGAAACGAGCAATGAAAGATGAGGAGACCATCAAAGGAATGGAGAAGAAAGAGGAGACAAAGATAGAGAGAGATGGAAAAGACGGGCAAGGAGCAGTCAGTTGCTCTCTGGTCCAAATGGTCAGATGGGACGTATGAATGAAAGAACATGGAAGCAAAATGCTACAGAAGAAAAAAGTAACACTAATTACAGCAAGGCCTCTCTCAGTAGATTTTTGTGGTGTACGGGAGCGAGAAGAGGAATCTTTGTGAATAATGGAAATCTAGTCTTTTACAAAAATATACAGGACACAAATAGAATGGTGATTAGGACAACTATATCATGAGTGGTTTTTTTTTTTTTTTTGGAAATTGTATATTATAATGATTTATTTGTGCAATGAGGTGATTTTTCACTCCACAAATTTTTGTTATTCATGGAAAGAGGAATTCTTATTTTTATTCCTTATGCGGAAAATTAAAATCCTCTATAAAGAAAAGTTATTTTATTTTTTTCTTTTTTTCCTAAAAACAGAATACTACCAAACAACAAAATAATGAATTAAAAAAAATAAAATGTACATTAAAGACCTGTATGTACAACATCTTCCTCTTCAACAATAACATGAGTCCAATCCCAAAGGTGAGACACCAAAATCTCCTTGTTACGACAAAAAAAAAAAATCAAGACGATTAAAACAAGCAGAATTCTTGATGATTGTTATAAGGGAAGACGTTAGAAAATCCGACACTTTTTTCATATCTTTTTACAGCAGTACGCGTGCACAAACACATAGTAAGAGGACGTTTTCTTTTTGGCATAGAGTTGAAAATATAGTTAGGTATTCATAGTAAATGAGCTCTAACAAAGTATCAGTAGAGACATGAGGATGAAGGATATAAAGTGGAGATAAAAGACGAAACTTTAACTCCCCTGAATTTTGAATAACTAACAGGTATTCATTTCCCATCT
Organism: Cinnamomum chago; assembly: GCA_038049695.1. NCBI lineage: Eukaryota > Viridiplantae > Streptophyta > Magnoliopsida > Laurales > Lauraceae > Cinnamomum > Cinnamomum chago. The sequence continues at coordinate 79,447,606 of CP142452.1, forward strand.
CCTTCAATTCATTTTTTACTAAAGGGGAGATTATTTAATAGTCTTTTTTTTTTATCTTTACCTTCATTTTTTTAATTTTACCCACTTTTAGATATGAGAATCTTAAATAGCAATTTTTTTTTTATTTTCATGTTCTTATTAAGAAACAATGCCTGGCTAAATATAATTGAACTAGTAAAATGAATTTGACTAAAAGAGTATTAAAGATGTGGGGTGTGAAGGATATAAGAGGAAAATATAGATGCAATCTAGATAGATTTTAAGGGGGTTATTTATTTTCCACCAAAGGATACATTATTTTATGGCCATGGATAATCACGTCTATTTCTTCAATTTTAGTCGCATTGATAACAATATAATTTTTAGAATTCATAATAATTTAATTACACGCAAACAAACAGGCCCTAAATCACTCTATTCTTTTAAAATACTTTTAACCCTGCTTTGACTAAATTCTTTTTTAATATTCTATTTAATAATTATAATTTCTCATCTTTAAGAAAACTCTTTTACTACATCCAACTTATTTTTTGTTGGTCAAAGATGTTAAACCAAATCCAATGCCTAATTACTATGCGGAATTCCAATTAAGCTTGCGAGTTGAGTCAATAATTGCCGCACTTAATTGGCCCGCCAAATAATTACATACCTCCCATGATTAGAAAACATGAAATTAAGTGTCAACAATTAAAAAAGACCGTATCTATTTGTTAGGCCTTTTTTTTTATAACGAAGAGTGTCCCAGTCCTTTAGGCTGGGACTAAACCCTACGGGCCCTGGAGGAGCTGGGTAAATCCCATGTGAATCTATTTGTTAGATTTTATCTATGTGGTAAATGAAATTACGCATTTGGTAAAATAAACTCCCCTTCAATGGAAATTGAATAAAATAAGAAGCAAAATAAATATCCAAGCAACACTCTAGTAATTCAGATACTTAAAAGGTCAATGTCTCATCTACATTGTGATTTTATATTATTCACCCATCGCCTCTTAAATAATCCTTAAGCTGAGTTCATTTGATAATAAACCCATTTGTAATTAATTCCTACATAAACAAATAGGTAACCCCAAGAGGTAGCTCAGTTGGCTTAATATCATAGTTCAAAACTGCACTACCACATTTGGATTACGGGGGAGTTTATCTAGTTTTTCTCGGCCCCGAGGGATTAGTCCAGCCCCAACAAATAGGTCATAAACTCTTTTTTTTTTTTCCCATTTGAAAGGGCATTTATGTTATTTGTTAAACATGTATTAACGAAAAGATATGTACTTTAACAAATTGTATATGCTAGCGGCTGAAGGTGATTTTCAATACGATGGAGACTTCTAGATTACAGGTCAAAAGGCTAAAGACTATCGATACATGCATTACCTTTTGTAGTTAGGCATGTGGGGGCCCGTTAAATTGCCCAGATATGGAAGTGTTGGGCACCAACATGACTAATCTTCTTCCATCATTGGGTTAGGATTTTCTTGGGTAGAAATGTTTGGACCACCAAAATTACATGAAACAAGTGGCCCCCATGTTTTTTTAGGGGGGGTGCCAAAAATGTCCAATTGCATAGGCCATGGATGGCTCAGAAGCCTGATGTAGGTCGGTAGATACATTGGAAAGAGTTGTCTTTAAGTACGTCATGGGGCTAAAGTCTAGACTCTAGAGACGGCAGAGGAAGTGTTGGTATTTTGACTCTTTAAGATTCAAGGATTTCTAATTTTCTGTTTGATGTGAGGGCTAAAGTCTAGACTCTAGAGGCGGCAGAGGAAGTGCTGTTTTTTTTACTCTTTAATATTCAAGGAGGGCTTTCCTTTTATAACAGGCATCTATTTAAGTGAAGCTGAGTTGTTCTATTAGCTTATTCCCCTGTGTAAGTCATGAAAAAAGTGGAAGCATGCTATGGGATTTTCAATCAAATTTTTACCATGGCTTTCTAGCACCACTGACAAATGGTCTGAATGATCCATCGAATTTAATTTACAGTTTTGGCAGATATTTTTCCCTCCTGTATCTGCCTTGTTTTCTTAAAGTCCATTTGACTAATTCATAAACCCTTCGATTTTTTAAGAAATAGACTTCTAAGCATCAAATTAACCTCTATCGATGTGAAATGATTTTTCACCTTTCAGCCATGAAATTAAATCCTATGACGCTTGTTCTGTAACGCTCCAATTTTGGATACCGAGAAAGTCGTTAAAATATTCGAAGTTGGCGCGCTATTTCCCGAAAAGTTCGAAAACTTCCAAGATCGTAGGTCCGCAGTAAGGTCCAATTTAAAACTTTTTAAACAATATAAGATCAACAATTAATAATACGGAAGCATGTAAATATAGCGAAAGCAATGATAAGGTATCATAAGTCTGTAGCAAATATAGCAAGGCTGAAATCCAACCTAAAGTGTCAAAGTTATAAAGAATTATTACAATTTTTACCCCGCTTACTACAAAAGTCACTCAAAATCCCAAAATAACAAAAACTCTCACACCCCAGGTGCCGACTCTCCAACCTCCAGCTCGACCTCATGGTCTGCTGGCCCCCATCCATAGTCCCCACTACGGGTGCCTCAACTAGCACAAGCGCTCCGTCCTCGAGATCGGTGTCGAAACCTAAGCACCGAGAATGAGTCAGATCTAATGACCTGATAAGTCACAGTATACAAGTAACATAGGATATATGTATAAAAAAGAGTAAAGACAGTTACACAGTTAAAGAGAATATCAAGAAACATGATTTAGGCAGTTGAATAAGATAAGCATTTAGAATTAGGATAAATATAATATCTAGTCTAATACAATATGGCACATTCACACGAACTGGATACCGTGGGATATTATGCCGCGGCCCTCCCATACTGGACACAGTCGCGGCGGGAAATCCCACTAGTGCTGGGGAATGACTAGCCCCACAAATCACACTCAACAGTCTCACTACACTCATCACTCGGGGAGACTGGACTTGGCATCACACCGTCCGTCTAAAATAAAGCTCATCATGATAGCTCACTTAACACTCATAAATAGCTCCTACCAGTGATGATCAGTCCAAAGGCAGAACTTAGAACAACTGAGTGAATGTCTAGGCCGAATCGAGAAAACATTACAGGTCTGTATCTGTCTAAGTTTTGCCTTGCGTGAAGAAGGTCCTACCAAGGTCTCTAAAAGGTTCAAGTATCAATTCAATCCATGGATCACAATCCAAGTCTAAGTCCACTCGTTGGATTCATACCAAGGCCTATCAGGTACATGGCCTGGTTTAAAACAGTCCAATCGAGGTAACAAGTCCATTTCCAATGATAAACAATTCATTCTCCTCCAAAATGAGTTAATAGTCCAATATAATCCACCTCTCCAATCTAAGGGTATACACTATACACATTCGTATTTAGGTCATAAAAGGGCCCGCCTAGCCACAGACACGGGTCAGTGTTCACCCAATCACACCGCCTGGTCACCTCTAGGAAGTCCTAGGTTCATGTCCTTCATTTTTCATTTAATTAACATGTTTATAACAAGAACAAGGATATGAGAGAAGTACAATGTATAATAACCTCCAAGTAATAGAATCAAATGGAATAAAGCAAGGGTCCAACCTAGGTAATGGTCCACTCTCATGTTCAGGGCCTCATCAGATAATTGGATCCCTAACTGCAGTCTCATATGCCAAAAATGTTGTATTTGGTGCTCCTGAAGTTACATGCATCTTTAACTACATTTAAGGGTTGAATCACTGGCAATTCAAATCCCTAAGCCCTACTTGGTGGTCTCCATGAGTCAATGTTGAGTCACACCATTGACTCGAACTTAGCACATCAATAGAAGTCCATTTGGATGGTCAATGGGCCTCACAAACGATCACAACCTCAAAATGTGAAAACTGAAAAATCACTGAATACAGTGTCCTCGGTCGACCCGACACAGGGCTCAGTCGACGGAGTACACTGGTCTGTCAAGATGTTGACTCCCAGGTCGACCTCTGCATAGTGTGCTCGGTCGACCTCCTGGCCTGGTCGGTCGACCGAGTACTCTGGAAAAGTATGGTCAAGGCAGACAATGTCCTGATCTCAGGAATTCATTGTATGTCCGGTCGACCGCATACACAGGAAAAACCTGGAAAGGATGTCCCAGCTCTCAGATATTTTTCACTACAAATTCTATGTGCTTGGTCGACATGGGACAAGGTCCGGTCGACCACACACACTGAATCATGAGCCTGAGATAGAAATTCAACTCTAAGTTATTTCCTGCAAAACCTGTGTCCTCGATCGACCGAGTACAGGGTCCGGTCGACCGAGTACACAGGACTGAGAAACCTACAGAAAAATAACTGGGACTTGATTTTTCCCAATTGCAGTGTCTTCGGTCGACTGAGTACACGCAGCTTGCAGAATTTTGGAATTCTTCTCATTCAATCCAATTCCCATCGAAACTCATCTAATCTCGTCCAAACATCACAAGACTATCATAAAACATGAAAAGCACTTCAATACACAACCATCCATCACCAAACGGGCCATTGATCTTTCAAATGAGGGATCTCATCCATCAATGGCCATAAATCCATAAAACTAAGCTCAACTGGCAGATCTTAGATAACTACAGCAATTGAATTGAAATTACAGAATCAACATAAGAGAAAACATGTATTTTATGCTAAATATGTATATTGCACTTGCCTTAATCAAATTGTAAGATTGTAGAGAGAGAAAAGAAAAATCCAAGCTATAACATGAAATCCAAAGCTCCTATAGTCTCCAACACACAAACCAGCCCCAAAACTCTGATCTAGAGAGATCTCTACTCCTACACCCACATCCACAAGAGAATTGCTATAAGGAAGGAGATCTAGAGAGAGAAAAGAAGAAATCTAAGGAAGTAGAACTAGATGAAGAAGAATACCTTGATTGGAAGGAAAAGAAGAGATTAGTAAGAAGAAAAAGTTCCTTAAGATAGACAGTGGTTGTAGCTTATAGTAGATGACCTTCTTCTTCTTGTTTGAGTTCTAGATCTAGGGTTTTAGAGAGAGAGAGAGAGAATAGATGGGAGAATTGGAGGGAAATGAGAGATAAGATTGGAGGGAAATGAGAGAGGGAATTGTAGCTAGAGTATGAGATTTGGATGAATGTAGTATATATAGGTTGAGGTTTGGGCTATGTACAAGAATACTCTTATAGTTAACATAGGGTTAGAGTCATGGGTAGTTTGGTCTTTAGGTGGGAATCTAAAAGCTTCTCAAGTGGATTAACCCCTATAGTAAATACTAATTATTAGCTAGGGCCTCTAACCAACTAACTAACTCAAAATTTATAAAAGACACCCTAAAAGCTCTATAAATTATAACAAATGCCTAATTAGGAAAAATACCTATCTACCATTACTAATTCCTAATAAATATTATGATTAGCTATTATAGGCTATTAAATAGTATTCAATCCAAAAGTGAGGGTCCACAAGGGGTGGGGCCTCACATATTCATTGCTCTTCATGTTTTCAATAAAACCCACTCCCCTGAATTTAATTGGAATAGGCAAATAGACTCTTAAAACGAACTTTCAATTCCACTAAATCACAATTTTCATACTTATTAGTAACACAAACAATGACTAATCTTGTCTAAGTTGTATTTGCTTCTTAGCACTTTTTTTGTTGCTTGGTATTTTCTTAGACATTTCGAAGCATTGCCCTCCCGAGAAAGGGGCAAAATCATAGCGGAAGTGAAGATTCACATATAGCCTTCACATAGTTAACTATCACTATAAGAAATTCATTACTTGGATCACATCTATATCTTCACCTTATATCCTCACTCCTCACGTTTTGAATACTCCTTAATTAGAACCAACTTTACTACCACAAATACAAGTCAAAATACAGGAAACAAAAAGGCACAAACATCATATCCAAACCAGGATTTTAAGATCACACAACTAGCATAAACAAGGTTAAATTGGGCAACCCAAATCCAACCAGCCCAACTTGCTCCAAGTTGCTCCTCCCCATTTTCCCATCAAATTATACATTATACTCGGCCCAATTCGGCTAAAACCCGACCCAAATCCTAAATACCCAAGGCCCATATGAAGTTCGGATTTCTGGTGGGTCTAATTGGGCTGGCCCAAATTTCACCTATATAATTTATAATTAGTACAAAAACCTGTGCTAATCACGGATATGGTGAGGATTTATGTATCTTAGCAGTTGTAGAAATCAATAATAACTTCCGAATAAAATTAAAAAACATTGCCAAAATTAAATCATAAATCTTCCACCTTATCATACTATAAATTGGTTGCTCCCACCAACCTCCACCTGGTGTTATACCCCACAAAAATACAAATGTGGAGCCGTCCATTTAATCCCAACACCTCATGATCACAGTAATGAGTTAACCCCCCCCTCCCCCCCCCCCCAAACTTCAAACTTCTCGATGTACGTGACTAACGTGCAAGTGACCGAAAGAAGGGGTCACTGAATCAATCATGATTCAGTCAAAGCACCTTTTTACCCAAAATAGGATGCAATTCTTAAGTCAATCCGGACACAACTTGGAAATTTTAGGTTTGGATTTATTATATTTAAAACCTGAAACTGATTGACATGAGTTGAGTTTGAATTGAAGTCACGCGTGCGGTTTAATTTAACCTTTGAAAATGACTATGAACTTAGGGGCTGTTTGGCATGTCTATATCCTCACCTCTATTTCTTTTAATGAGTTTTGAAAGAGAGATTCAGATATTAAGACTGTTTGGATGGTGCACACAATAGTCTGTTTCAGACAGACAAGATGACCTTTTATGTCTGTAACAGGTAGGCATAGTAATGAAGCTTTTTCGGACAGATGTATTTGTCAAAAGCGGAAAGACGCACTACTACAGTGCCCAATTAAGGCAGCCCGTGTTTTTTTACTTTTTTTAAATTATAAGCTCCCAGGTGATAATCCAAATCATTGGATGTCTTAAAAACCTTAAGAACGGCTATGACATCAATTTTGAACCGTTGATGTTGCACAGATCTCGAGATATTTTCAAAAAATAGTAAACCATTGGATCTACATTTCTGGCCATCTGTGGGACCCTCTATCAAGATCAAAACCGTTGATCTTCTTTAGAAGCCCGAGAACAACTATGCAGTCAAATTTCAGCCTTAGATCCCTTATAAATCTCAAGAAAATCATAAAAACCCGTGGGGCCGTTGAGGTTTCACACAATTTGACCTTTTCCTTTTATTTTTAATTGTTGGGTTCTCAACTTCAATCAAAATTGTTTGCCCTTTTTATTATCTTAGGCACGACTATGGTACGAAATTTCAACCGTTGACTCTTTGTCAATCTTGAGATATATGTGAAAAATCGTGGACCATATGATTTGAATTTCTGAACTTTATGGGCCCAAATCTCAAGATCTAAACAGTGGATCCTCATCCTAATCCCAAGAGCATTCATGGGGCCAAGTTTCAGTCCTTAATTCCTTATAGATCTTGAGAAATTCATGAAAAAATATAGAACCGTAGGATCCTGAAACTGCTATTTCAAACTGGGAAATGGTCTTACCAAACGGTCTAAATATGAAATGTCTATTTTACACATATCTATTTTACATAGATCTATTATCCACATATCTATTTTATATAGATAAGATTTGCCAAACAGCCCTTAATCTATTTGTTTTTGCTTTGCCTTTATTTTATTAGTACAGGGTGCACGTGTGACCTTCCTTTTCATAAAGAATAATTACCTAACAATCAATCTAACGAATCAAATCTCAAAGAAGTCAAACATCTCACCTACATATTTACCTTGTATATTTTACCTTTTATCTCTTTAATGTCGTGGTACCCATTATATCATGAAGTCCTTGAATTTGAAGCTATGCGAGCAATCAAGCTCGAGTTTGTATTAACATTTCTAATCAATTTGACAATGAGTCAAGTTTGGACTTAGCTTTTGTATTTGTCATGAATTTACGCACAAATGAAAGGAAATTAGACCACCATCATTAAAGCCTTATCTCAACTTACTAAGTTGGGATTGATTACATGAATATTGCTTATCCATTCCAGTTTATCTTAAATAGAATTTCCAAATGAGTTACACTTTTTTAGACTATCCCCATTACTTCCATCCATATCCATTTCGAATTAGCCCCTTTCCATTAGTAAGTCATCAACCTACGTAACAAAACCTTCTTCAACGATCTTATTACTGGCCAGACATATTCAAATCATTTACAATGTGCCTCTTTTTAATTTATCACTATGCGATACCTCCTAAGTACTTTCAAAAGTATTTATTTTTTATTACAACTTCATATCGTTTCAAATTTAAATATAAACGGATTATGCTCTAAAAATAAAAAAAAATCAAATAAAATAATAAAAAAATGACCATAAAAAGCGAAGAACTAAAAATAAAAAATCAAAGACGAGCATATAGATGAAGTTCTGCTGACGTGGCTATACCCAATTATTCAAGAGCCCAACCCAACCCAAATTAGGTCCAACTTTAACAAAAAAAAATTCCCATTTCTTATGCCTACCTCTTGAAGTAGTTGAAGTGTCCTTATCTTCACCATAAATGTACTCACTAAAAAATAGACACCTCAAGGAAAGTGAGAACCGATCCAAGCCGTTGGTTATCCTCAAAAGAAAAAAAGAAAAAAAAAAGAAAAAAAGATGCATGAGAATGTCCACAGTAACAACCTTTCCTCTTAGGGCAACCGTTTACCTTAAAACACTTTTTTTTTTCTAAAGCAGAATTCCTAATTTGGGCATTCATCAATTCATTGCCAGCGCCTCACACGAGCAGCCGTTACAGCCTATAGCCGGTAAAACCCCGTTCTCCGGTTGTCAAGCAATGCGAACTATAGTTCCTCAGCACGTTGAGTGACGAATCTTGAATTGTCTGTTCGTTGGCTCTTTTTTTTCTCCTTAAGTTGTGGATGTCGTGTTGGTTGGCTGGCTGCTTTCCATGGCCGGGTGGGAGAAATCAAACTCTACACATAGTGATAGCATCACTCTAGCGGACGAGGGAACGACCTTTTTTGTTTGGATTGGGGTTGGTTGGTTGGTTGGGTGGGTTTTTTTTTTTTTTTTTTGGGGGGTGGGGGGGGGGGTTGATTAGGGTTGTAAACGGCTCTGTTCCGGGCCAGATTCGGATCCATGGTAGACCTAGAATCGGAATCGTTAAGGAGAAGGTGAAACTGAATTTGAGTTCGGAACCATTTTGGAACCGGTTTATTAGCTCTGGAACAGGAACCAAAACCATATATGGGACCGGTCTGGATCTGGTTCCGGATTTAAGTAGAGAATGATATTAAAAAAACATGGTTTTATGAAAGATCTTTTAAAATTGAGGTTATATATCGGGTCTCGGGTCCGAACAAAAGTGGAATTGAACCCAGACTCATTTACTTATTGGTGCCTAAATAAGGATCCACACCCGGCTTTTAACAGGTTGGAACCTTTGAATAATCGGAGAATCGGATACTCATTTACATCCCTAGCTTTGATGATGTTTCAAGGTGTTTATTTATAGAGATACGCGAGAATGATGTGCAAATAAGGTCATTTATGATTTATACACCTCTTATCGAAAAAAAAAGAAGAAGTCACTACACACTAATTGCATATAGCATGTGTGGGGCCCATCAATCTTTTATTTATTTTCTTATTCCTAAGAGCCTATCTTTATAATCCAAATAGTTTATTTTGTTTATTAGGCTAAAATTGTTAAAGTTGATTTTTTTAAATCTCCGTAGATTTTGAGTAACTTGTGAAAAAGCTGCAACCTAGACTTCTGTGGCCTCCAACTCAATATCTGAATTGTTCAATATTCTTGCATTAATGGTAAATATGAGGACATTTGATTTAATATCTTAATTCTTCATTGGTTTGGAAAGATTTGTGAAAATTGTCTAAAAATTAATTTAAATACAACTAAAACCATTTGGACTTACTCATTTACTCATGAAAATGGTTGAATTGACATACATGGACTTGTGTTTCAAATGGTAACATCTATGTATGTGAATCTTATTTTCCTATCACATGTGTAAAATGCAAATGACCCCTAAAAAATACATATGAAAGCATTGGGACATTATCTCAAGATCAACCTGAAATGAACATTTATAATAACATTGCAATAGTTTTCATATATCTTGGATAAATGAAAACAGAGAACTAGCATAAAACTGAAAAATAAGAAAACTTGTAAGCATAGTTTTTAAAATAATATTCCATTTTCTTGTTAATTTTTTTATTTTTAATTATTTAAACCTTTTATTTCTCACAATATTTATTTCTCAATAATATCCTGAGAAAAAAACAAAAATTGAAAATATCCCTACCCCTCCCAAGATGATAATTCCCAATGACTCTTTTATTTGTGATGATGGTAGGGTCCATAGCCACAATGCGTTGAAGGAGTTGCAATTTCTGACTTGACCGTCTGACTTCACCAGAGAACCAAAGTGAATACCCCTACCATTATATGTGAATCCCCACCTGCTAATTATAGTCATTAATATATATGAATAATGAAAAAAAAGCACTTCAATCAAAGAGGAAACCACAATTCTACTGCAATCAACCCCGCAGTGGAGTGCACTCTAGATTGAGTAAGTTTTAAATGATTATATATAGGGGAAGTTTCAAGTGCATCTATCCCTCACCATATGGTGATGGACACTTTCCTTTTTGCACATGAAAATAAGGAAGTGTACCTCACCCTTGAAAACACCCCAGCTCTTCTAAGCTCAAGCTTAGAATAAGGAAAGCTCAAGTGTGTGGTGGGGCCCCCCTGGAATAGGGGGGGGGGGGTTTCAAGGACTCCCTGTGATCTTCATCTCTATAAAAAATCAGCCCCAAATGTGATTTCTATCATCTCCATATGGGCCCAAAAGTTTAACAGTCAACGGTCCATTTGTATTGATACATAGTCGATCCAATGGTCCAGTAAATTCGGATCTGATCGAAAGTTGGTGGACATATGCAATTTAGGGAAATCATGTGTTTGGTCCATTTGGATGGACCAAAGGTGGGCCTCACAGGCATGAGCTTACGGAATTTTTTCCTAAGCTTGAGCTTAGGAAAGCCTTGCTCATATATATATATATATATATGGGGTATTCAGGTGAAGGATTCCCTCGCCATGTGTGGTGAGGGGCTTCCCTTTTTGTGAGGTTTCAAGTACAAAAGGGTGTACTCCCATCAAGTACAAAAGTCCTTTTCTACTTGAAACCTCCCCAAAAAGGGGAGTCCCCAGGGATGGCAACGGGGCGGGGTGGGGGCGGAATTGGGCTGCCCCATCCCTGCCCCGAACCTCCCTGTCCCCGCCGTTATCCCCGCCCCGCCCCGCAATTCGGAGTATGTTACATACCCCATCCCCGCCCCAACATGCCCGCGGGGCCCCGCTTCGATGTGGTACAACCATAAACATAATAAATTAATTTTGAATTGACTATAAAGAAAAAGGTAAATTAATTTATTTTACATGGTAAAAAGCACATGAATGATTCATCTATGTTGTCTCTATACCTTTAATAATATTAAAAAAAGATCTCCCAAAATAGAATAAAAATATCTCCCTGCATAAATATTTTGGAAGTGTGGGGTACTGTTAGATTGTGTTAAATTTTTTAAAATTATCTAATATTAATAATATAAAATTTTCTTTTTCTGAAATTTTACCTATTTAAAGTGAGATTTATTCTTATAAGATTTTCTCTAAGCCCTTGAAGGCCACTAAAATACACTTGAAAATATCATATATGCTTTGAGACATTCTTTATAAAAAATACAATATCTCTCTAAAATATCATGAACTCTATCAATACATGGTTTCACTTCATTTCTAGTATTTAACTTCACTCACTAATAAAGAGGTTGATTACGTATAATTAAAATTAGTATAATTTATAGTGTTGTTAGTATGATTAGAATCATATTAAGTTACTAACTATAATTTAGCTTGCTATTTATAATCATATAAGTTATTATAAGCATATAGCATGATATATCTTGTAATGTTATATCAAATTAGTATAATTTATATTGTTATTAGTATGATTAGAATCATACCAATTATAATTTACCTTGCTATCTCTAATTATATATGTTATTATAAGCTTAAAGCATGATCTATCATTCTATTATATATTTATAATCATTTTATTTAATATGATTTATCATGTCACAATTTAACATTATATATGATTAAAGTAAAATAAGCTTAGATAGTTAGATAGATTTTTTAACAACTTTAATTTCATTAAATTTGAATTAGAGGGAATGGGATCATATTATATGCTTTTATAATGTCTAGGGTTCATTCAATTACATGTTTAACTTTAAAAAAGTCTTCAATCAATCTACTTAACCCTTAATAACAACATAAAATCAATATATACATTTACATATAAATATGCTTATTTATTATAAAAAAATCTAAAATATATATATTTTAGAAGATTATTAATTTTGGGGCGGGGTGGGGCGAGGTAAAAAACATACCCATCCCCGCCCCGCCCTGTCCCGGATTCGGGGTATATTTTTTTGCCCCATCCCCGCCCCGTCCAAGAGTCGGGGCGGGGCGGGTACTCCGAATTGGGACGGGTCGGGTTAAAAATGTCATCCCTAGGAGTCTCTCACCACATATGAATATTTTCCCCATATATATATTCAAAAGGGGTCATGTGTCACATGAGTGGGTTTTAGAAATCATACTAGGGTCCGTTCTCTTAACTTTTCATAGTAATTAAGTTTACTTGAGAACGGAAAAGAATACTCAAAAAAACTTTTCAAAAGTAAGTTCACTTTCAGAAAGGCAAAGAATACTCAAAAAACTTTTCATGTTAGTGATAAACATAGCATGTTAGTGCAAAATAGTCCGAGTCCCACTAAATAAAAGAAGGATCAGTGATAAATAGCTCTATTGGGTATCCAAGGCAGAAGATAAAATATAAAGAACTGAAAGACCCAAATCAGAAAATTAACTTCTTGTTGATCATATAGAAGAGGTGAAGGGTAAATAGGCAAGAGTGCAAATCTGGACAGATGGATTACCACTTTGGTAGGATTTGATTTACTACATAGAATTGGGACTTAATTCGGACCTGTATACAAGGCCCCTTAGTCTGGTTTGACTATTTTTAGTTTAACTATGGGTGAGGGTAGTACTCCTTATCCCACCTATTTTCATCCCTAATTCAATAATTGATTACTTAGTGTATGTTTATGTAACACCGTAGAGAAGATATTTAAAAAAGGGATTTGCTATATTGTGCTTGTTATCTTTGCACAGTTTGGCATGGTTGCTTTTCTACAAGAAAAATTGATAAAAGTTCCTAAATTTTGACAGCTCCATGAAAAAAATAGTTCCCATAAACGGGTCTGAATCACTTTTCCATAATGTTACACAAATGTGAACTTGATTAGCATCATACTTTGAAAAGTTGTTTTGTCCTAATTTTGGAGCACAGAAACTATGGCCAGCAAGAATAGCATGAAAATGGATGCCACACTTCAGGTCTCTTGGCAAGTTGTCCAAAGTATGAATAGTTCTGATGGACCCCAGGAAAGGAGAGAACAGCAATGGTACAATCTTATATATATTTATATGAACATAAAGTTTTGGAGTGGCGCACCATTCCTAATTAAATGGGTAGAAAAGGATCTTGACCCAATATCTCCTGCCCTTTCTTTATTTGGGATAAAATAATCCTTGCTCCTACCTATGGTTTGATTAATGGGCATGTTGCTATAAACAATCAAACCTAGGAAAGGTGAAACATTTTTTTATCTCTTCAGATGTGGCAGTATATTTTTTAAATCCAGTCCCAACACATACAAAATTGTCCTTCTATCGAGAAGATATTTGCTATTTTAGGTTTAAAAAGTTGAAAGAAAGATTAATGAAGGACAAGCAAGGACGTATGGAATCTATAATCGCACCAGATTTGAAGACATAAGTGGGGCTTATGTAAGTAGGCTTGGATTGATAGGGTTGTAACTTTTGTTATTTTTTTTAATAATGAGTGAGCTTTGTTCCTGTGTGTGGGCTCTTTCTTGGATCACAACCTTTTGGACTGGACTAATTCCTCCAGGCCCAGAGAAAAGCCGGGTAAACACCCTTGTAGCCCCAATGGGTGCAAACTGTGGTCCTAAGCAAACTGATTTATCCCTTTGGGGTTACAACTCACTCATATAGGAAAGGAGATTGGACCTTATATATGCGAAAAGAGGTTGCGTACCCAGAGTTCAAAGCTTGAGCAATCGGGTGAGAACTGCCGCTCCTTACCACTCTGGTAAGGAGCTGTTCTCAGAAGTTTTGACATATTAGTCCCCGTTTAAATTTGGTTTTTCCAATTTCATGACCCAAATCAAGATAATGTCACCAAAGTTGTTTGATTGTGGTTAAAAAAAACAAATATTAATGAAGGGACAAGGACGTGTAGAGTCTATAATCGCATCGGATTCAAGAGTTAAGCGGGGCTCATGTAAGTATGCTTGGATTGATAGGCTTAAAAAACGTATGGATTTTTTTCTTTTTTTTTGTCCCAGCTAATGGGGGTTGAGTCCTCTAGACTCCTTGAGAGTCGCACATATGAGGAGAATAACCCTAACTCTACATGCAAGGAGAGGAAAAATCACATATGCAAAGAGAGGGGGGGGGGGGGTCATGGTTGAACCCTGAACCTTCTACTGAGAACTAACATGTCTTACCACTCGGGTGAGACACCATTCTCATATCAAGTTAGAAGTGGAGTTTTTTAATGATAATATGATTTAGGTTTAATTTGTAAACTCTTTAAACATGTGTTTTTTTATTTTACACAGTTGTATTGGGTTTTGAATTGAAATCCTTAGTCAGAATGCATAAGGATTCGATTTCAAAAACTTTTAAAAGCCCTGTGTTTGATCTGGTTATAAATTTTCGCTTAATCCAAAATCAACTCTCGTATCCATCTCTTTCTGAATATTTGAATACCAAATATTGCTCATTCAAATTCTAAGAGCCTATTTGTTTGTATTAAATTACATAGAAATTTAATATATAAATTTATGGTCAAATGAACTTTTCTGCTGAAAGAATATTAAAGAGGTGAAGTGTGAATGATATGAGGTGGAGGGTGAAGGACTGAAGGTGGAACCTTGACTTTCTTAAATTACTATGTAAATGGCTATGTATTGATTTTTTTCTCCATCTTTCCTTCCTTCAATTTCCATCAAAGTGCTATGAATTCCTGTGTGTCGTATAAGAATAAATAGGTTCTTATGTCATTTGGTAGAATTATAAAGCATGAACAAGCAGAGGTGACAGATGACCTATTTTGACACAGTAGTGGAAACATTAGATTCATGGGGTATGCATCACCTCAACTCCTTATCCAATTAACTTTTTTTCCCTAAAAGGTAAGTACACACACCTACCCACTCACACACACTCTCACAGGTGCCACTCCATCTACACTACAGTGAAATCTCAATCCGCGGTGGTTTTCATGAAAGAGAGGTGCCTCAACAATTGAAGTACTATATATCTTTTCCGCATTCTAAAATGAAAAGTAACCGCGGTGGTTTTCATGAAAGAGAGGTGCCACAACAATTGAAGTACTATATATCTTTTCCGCATTCTAAAATGAAAAGTAAAGGTACTATGTAGATACTTGGCATTTTCTTAATAGTTTCATTAAAAGGTATTTAACTCAAAACCAAGATTTAAAATAACCAACCCAATTGGTAAACTTAGCTGGGACAATTCAGTACCAAAATTGGTTATGCAAAACAAAGAGATGTGAAAATGTTATTGTAGGCATTAAAGTTTATACTTGTGGATGATTTTGCTAGTAAACTTTGTTTGAAGTAAATTTGAAGGGCCTTTTTGTTTGCATAGAATACATATGAATTAGATACATAAGAATTAGTATTATTGGTTGTTAAAAATAAAGATCCAAGCTGAATATACAAAAGCAACGATCGAATAACCTCCCTTTTAAATGAAAGTGAATTAAGAAAAGAAGAGAAATGAATACTTAGTGGTCATTCACTCTAGTATTTTAAATCATGAGAAAGTCAAAATCTCATATACATTTCTTCCTTATATCCTTCAGCCCTCACAGTAGATTTTTTCCACTTCCGACTTCCCCTCTTTAATAAATATTCCGTGGAGCTCATATGCAAACAAAGAGTAATAAGTGCACAATATTACTAAGGAAAGATTCCTTGTTGGAGTGATTGAATAAATTCATAATGAAGGAATGTTTCCAGCTAACTAGAGGGAATTTTGGGGGCAATTCCTATGCAAAGAGGTCTTCTCTTAGATATAAATAGTCGACCTTAATGATTATTAGCTCCTGCTGTGGTGACATTTTGCATATTTGTGTTAAGGCAAAGATTGAGAATTTGTTATATTTTTCACCAAGCGCGTTAGGTGTAACAAAAGCAATTGGAAAAATAGAAGGGAAGTGATAATGTAGCACTTCCACTCAAGGGATGTGATTTTGAAAATTTTTAGTATTTAGATTTTGCCACCTTGAAATATATATTTTTACAAAGTGGTCCCTAGGAAGATTTCCTGGGTTGAGTTGAAGTGAAAACACAAACTAAGTTGAGGAAACCAGCTATTTTAAACCCACTGGATAGGAGTCTCCATTAGACATGTCAATTTGGAGACAAGAAATCCCATTTAATGGCTTATGTGGGAATTTAGCATCTCCAAAAGTGATAACTCCACCCCATATGCGAAATTGATTATTTTATTACTTTTTAGATTTAACTCTTTTAATATATTAAGTAGATTTGACATATAGGGTGGAGTGGGTGTGCTTTTTGGAATAAAATAACTTAAGATAATATTTGGCATATGACTTTTTCATATGCCAAGTTTGACATTTCACTCCAATATGACAAACACCATATCATTTTTGGCATTGATGTTGGAGTGATTATCCATGCCAAATATTCAATATGGCATGTCCATGTGGAATTTGAAAGAGCTGTAGGGTGTAGTAGAATTTTGTGCCAAATCAAGAAGAATAAAAGGTAGAGTTAGTTGGGAGTAAAAGCACCCTATTGTCATTTTGTGATTTTTTAGAGTATAATTTTTGTCATTTTGTATCCTTTTAGAACATCTTCTTTATCATATTTTGTGCAACTAAAAGTAATTTATTTGTCATTTTGTGCTTTTACAACTAACTCCGGTCCACTCTCTTCTTTTCTAGATTTGACACTACTTTATTTCCTTCTACTTCACCCCACAAACAATAGAAAATGAAATTAAGGACTATGGGTTTTAGGTACAATAGCTAGTGGAGAAAAATAATGTTTGAAAAAGGCTAAAAATGAAATTAAGGATATTGCCGATGGCAATTGTTGTTGTTGTTAGTGCTTATGAGGACTTATCCTATGCTATTTCTTGCCTGTGAAATCTCATGCAAACTATTCAACATTGGATCTTGCTAGCTTTACTTTTGTTGATCTAAGCAATCATATCATAGCACCCCAATGATTGGATAGTGGTCAAATCCCACTTTGGAAAGATTACAATTTGTCACTAGATTGGATCCACTGCACTAGTTCTACTGGAGCAATTAGGGACTTGAGTAACTGTGTGTATAGATATATGCGTATTAACAACCGCTAAAAAAACAAAAACAAAAACAAAAAATATAAGTCCAAGTGTCTATTCTTAAAAACAAATCAATCCCACAATGTACATAACTCCAAATGAAGTGAAAATAGATGTTTAGAAAAAGGTGGATGGGTGGGCTCCTATTTTTCCAGCTGAGAATCAATAGAGGTAGTGCAATTGAATGGATCTTCCTGTTGTTATTGGATCCGCATAGTACTTTCTTTGTTCCTATTTTATTTTATTTTTTTCAAAGTTTTTGAATAGCTTAGGAGCAACAAATGTGACATACATTTAAAAAAAAAAACCATCTTTCCGGGGACGACGAATTGTTTTTTGTTATTTTAAAAGGATATGTTTTGGTAATGGCCGTGTGCATTTCAATCTTCTAGAGCACTACAAACCTGCCCTGGTTAGGACGACTTCCTAGATCCCCTCTAACACTGATTTCTATGCTAAAATGGTGGATTTTCAACTGAAATGGGTGTTGCAATCGAATGTGAGTGGGAAGGCTTCGGATTGTCTCCACCTCTTTGGGCCGAAATGGGTTATTCATAAAGGGCTTGTAAATGCATATTGTTTTACACTTGTATAAATATGAAGAGCGACTTCTTATTCTAGTGGTAAAAGGTGCTAGTTCTTACACGCCAGTCCTGAATTTGAACACCCCAAGGCTTTATACCTCATCGATCTACTTCCCTGACCAAAGGGACCCACCTTATGCGAGGCCCCCCCTCAGCCTCCCCTCAGCCTCAGCCCCTAAGTTGGGATAAAACAAAAATAATAATGTGGGGATGGCATGATCGAGATTTTGAGGGATGGATAGGTTCGAGAATGGGATAGGTTATTATCAAGCGTCTGCTGTGAGTGGGCCCCACAGACACTAGTATCTGGATTTGTAAATGTGTTTCTTCATGTGGATTGTGGCTGGGATACGAGGTTTGGTGCATTGGGAGACGTGGACTCTCCACATCCACTCATTGGAAAAGTCAAACCAACCTCCTCTCCCCTTCTATAATTGCCCAACTCTATTGACCCAGCTACCCTCCAACGCTCATCTAATGACTGAACCCAACAATGTTTAAAATATACTATAATTGGACCCTTGACCCAATCATAAAACATACAAGTAGGTCCCACAGAGATGAATGGTTTGGATCTTCAAAGGACCATTTTTTAACATGAAAGAACTAAACAGTGATGTATGGCCAGGATATTCTAGATGAATGGGGGAATCCCATTATTCCAAATGGAAGAAAATTATTCATTAGATTGGGCTACTTCCACCCAAAACCATTCCTTTATTAGAGGCTGCAAATCAAGTTCCCTCAACATGGAATCTTTTCATAGTTTTTAGGTTCTGTCTGTCTAGGAATTTCTTTATCCCTAGCCAAAAGTGGGCCCCACTTTATATGCCCAATGGAAGTAGCCTGTCCACAAAATCCCAATTTCAAGATTTTCAGTTCTTATTTGGGAGTTGGGACATCCCAAACTCATCCCAAAGGTGGTCCCTATCAAAGGGACCAATCTTGGCAAGCCTTTGCAAACTACAAAGTCCTTTCCACAGAAAACAGCCCTCACATTGGGAAATGGGCCACGTTCCATGTGGATGTGGGGCCCAATCTCTTTGTCAAGCCTTATTATGAATTGACTCCCTAGAAGGACAAGCTAGACAGTGTCCCATGATAGTGATGCTGAACAAGATGGTTCGGGTTGGGTTTTTGGAACCTGACCCGAATTCGAGAATGACCAATTGGAATCCTAATTCAGCCCAAGGTGACTCACGCTGAACCATACCTGTGTTCCAGATGAGCCAACTCAAATCTGACTTAACCCAAGTGGAGTGAACCCATGACATCCTAGTCTATGTTACCTTTTCTTTCTTTTTAAATACACAAGCAGAACCTGACCTGACCTGACTTCAATCCAACTTGAACCTGACCTCTATTCGATTCAGGTTTTGGTTTTCAGCCCACACGCCCGACTCAACCCAAAAGTACCCAACTATGATTTGGGTTTTCATCAGGTTGAGTTGCTGGGGTATGGGTAGGCTCAGCCCAAGTTGCTCCCATGCCATTTCGTGGTAAGGAAAGAAGATGTTTTGAAAATGGAACAGATGAATTGGGCCTAAACGCGTCAAATCCAGAGCATCAACCAAAAAATTAAGGCCCAGATTTATCCCAGAAGCCTGAGAATCTGGTCTGAATGATTCCATTTCATCATAGATTAATCCTTCTTGCAATATATATGTGGAGGTGGGGCTGGACTCCGGAGTTGGCTCTCTGATTGACCTTCAGATACACTTAGACTAGGCCCAAATCCATTTTTTGTGGAGAAAACCCAGCATAAAGTGAGCTCAGCTTGGTGGCCCAACTTTCTTGGATCATTTGCAACATTGAAATAAGTTGCAAATGGGTTAGGTGGAAACAAAGCCTAATTGAACCCGACATGTTGAATACTTGGCAATGACGATGACAATGATGATAATGGCATAGTGTCTACGTACATGTTCTTTCTCTTAAAAGTTGTATAGTGGTTTGAAAAAAAAACACTCAATTCTGGCCTTCAGAGAAGCCACATCAGCTTCTTGGGCCCATTTGTAAAGAATCTATTAAGTGTATCTTTTCAAAAATATATATGTGCCTTTTCAATAAAAATATGTACATTATTTGAGCCCATTTATGAATGTGTATTAGGTCCATTTGTGTGGATGTGACCCAATTCAAATGGATGCTTTCTAACTCTATAAATTAAGGTTATTTTCAATGTTTTATATATAATATTCAAAATGAGCAGAAATACATACAAATCCTTTGTTTTTAAGATGAAATGTGTATGCTGACGCGGATTAAAAGAACAAATATTTGATTTTCATAAATTCTTGGTTGGTTTGAATTTTTAATTATTTTATAATAAATAAATTTATATGAAATAAAAATTAATTTTAATATATTACTCAGGTCACACGAGACTAAACCTGTGAAAGGCACAAATGACAAAAGCTAATAATTGCTCATTGCAGGAGGGAGAGGTTGGAATTTGGAACATGAATTCTGCCGACCCTTGAACCATTATAAAAAACACCCAGTCCTTGTCACCATGTCAAATTAAAGTGAACACATGGACAAAACTTATGTCGTGTTCTCCTCATTTTAAAGTAAATCAGAGGAGAAGAGGTTCAGTGAAATCGAGAGAATTTGTCCTACAAGAGACTGAAGAAGTGGGAAAGGTACTTTCCTTTCATCTCATTTCTGAATTATATATTGAACCTGTCAGTGCCAATTATCATTACGTATCTCCAAGCAAAAACCAAAAAGGTAATATCATGTTACATACATGAGTATAATTTAAGGGATAGCTTAGTTGGCGCATGTCTTGTAGATTATGGGATCAAAATTACACTACCACACTGAGTTTATAAGAAAGTTGACTCGGCTTTTTTTTGGGCCCAAAGCCCAAAGGGTTTGGTACCCTCCAATAGCTAAAAAAAAAAAAAAAAAACCTGTATCAGTATAAAATGCAATATATATATATATATATATATTTTAACTTTGCTGGTCCTTAGATACAATAAGATCACGCTTGACAACCAAATTCTCATGAAAAAGTTTTTCATTTCCCATGCAGCCAGGAACCCCACTACCCGCCCCCTCTCATGAAAAAGCTTTTCATTTCCCATGCAGGCAGGAACCCAAACCACCGCCCCATCCCCTGCCCCCCTCAAAAATAAATATATATATAAGGGGAGAGGATATAAAATCTTCAAAT
This sequence comes from Cinnamomum chago, assembly GCA_038049695.1. Taxonomy (NCBI): domain Eukaryota; kingdom Viridiplantae; phylum Streptophyta; class Magnoliopsida; order Laurales; family Lauraceae; genus Cinnamomum; species Cinnamomum chago. Next base: position 79,468,993 of record CP142452.1, read on the forward strand.
ATGTGGACCTATTACTTGTTACCAAATTCAAATTTTAGAAATCCTCAGCTATATGAATACTCAACTACGAAAGCTATGTTCTAAAGGCAACAAGGAATCCTCAAATCTGTGAATTTCTCACGTCTTACCAAATGTGATCTAAAAGAGTAGGAGACTGAATGAACAGGCCAATGTACTATCATGAGAATCAAGTCCCAACTCACATCAAGCAAAAAATGCTGCATGGCTCATCAGAACAATCAATGCATTAGATCCATTCTGCCAAGGTCCACAAGTCCACAATGGAAATTAAGGTCCATGGCCTAAAGAGCCAAGGGTCAAAGCCCACATCATACTCAAGGTCCACTACCTTCTAAGTCAATGACTAGAGATGGGGGTGGGGGTAGCAAATCCTGATTACTAGTACTCCTTAAGGTATGGCATGGACCAAAATCTTGGGCCCATCCCACAATGAGACCCAGACCCAGGTCCAAACTTGTGTGGTCTTGTTGCTCAGTCCATCTAGTTGGGTTCATTTGGTTCATCTGATAACTATCAACCAACAGCTGTTATTGTCATCCTTCAAGCCATCCTACCTAACAAAAAAAAAAGGACCCTAATTCAAAAAACCAGGCATGTGTCCAATGTTTGGATGTGTTATTTATTCAGATCTGGGTTTTGGGTCCATGGATTTCATACTTGAGGTCCGGGCTGGTATCCCTATAATCAATCATCTTTGATCATGGGCCCAATGTTTTGCCTTGAATGTAATGCACTAGATTAAGGGACCCATCTCGAGCTTTCTAAAACAAATGCAGGTAACGCTATTTATCCATAAATCAGGGTTCAGGCCAAATCCAACCAAAAATTAGACTTGGGTTCAGGCTCAGTCCTGGATTTTCAAACATGCATGGAATTCGGGTCGGGTTCGGGTTTGTGATTAAGGCGCACGTATTTTACAATGGTGCCAGACTTGCCAAACTAACCTATAGCCAAAAGTATGTACATCGTAAAATACACAATTTTTTTTTTGCTATCGGACGGATCCCAACTTTCTGGGTTGAACTAATCCCTCCGAGCCCAGAGGGAAGCAGGGTAAACTCTCCAGTAGCCCCAGTATGGTAGTGCAGTTTCAAACCTACTTGTATCGGGATAAGATTTTTCCACTTGGGATCAGCTGTTTTTGGTTTTTCTTTTTCTTTTTTTTTAATCTAGCTTGAGTCTGGATTCACCTACATGCATTCAGGTCAAGTTTAGCCAGTACTGGATATGGGATGTCCAAGTTGCACCGATATGTGTATAAACCCACACAATTCAACAGATTGGCTGTTATCATATGAGATTCAGAGGACTCGCATGCCAATATTCTAGATACCCCTAGACTTCCCTTACTAATAATTTACACGAGCACATCTAACATGTAATCAATTGTAGCTACGATGCAAAGATTCTTCAAAATAAGCAACATATCATGTCCGATAGTATTGAAAAGTATGCGTGTTGCCTCTAATAACACCTCGATGTTTTGGTATAAATGGTTAGCTAAGCCAGCTAGTAGCGAGTTTGAATCCCAAGAGGAACGATTCGAAGTAAAAAAAAAATTTGTGGTTGGCTAAAGAAATTTAAGAGATAATTTACTCTTTTTTTTTTTTTTTTTCACATCCACAATTTGTCCCTCATATCCTTATTGTATCTGAGCATATCCCTATTTAAGGGTGGAAATGATAGTGGTTTTGTGGGGTTTATGGATTTCGACCTAATCAGATTTAAAGCAAGTTCGGGTTTAATGTAACATTTGCATATATAATATTTTATTTTTGTAAAATCTGTTTTTCTATCCCATGCCTAAAAGGGAAACCGACCCCTAAGGCACGTTTTGGTATCAAGTGAGGAATCCGTAAATTTAAAAATTCATCATTGCCCTTGAAACAAACATTTATTCATATGGTTGAGGACTTTACATTAATACTGATATGTATAGATGCATAAAGCTAAGAAAAACTAATGCACACCGGTGTGTAAACTCGTAAAACTGAGGATTTTCAAATCCCATGAGGGAATCAATCTTAAATCCTTAAGAATGAGGATTTTCATTTTTCATTGGCTCAAATATTTACTTGAGCATTTATAATTGTCGAATATGGGTTTTTCATGATTCAGAGAAATCGGTGAGAAATTCGGGAGGATTGATGAACTGCCAAGCATGACAGCAACTAGTATGAGCAATGTCTGAGATGCGAACATATTTTGCATGTCTGATGGCCATAGGTAGCCCACCTAAGATGGCCATGGATGGCTTCTGAAAATTCCCATCCATCTGAGATTCACATGTTATACATATGTTGATATGAATCACACTATTGTGATTTCAATATTCGGAATACAACACTTATATCGTGTGTAGGGATGTAAATAGGTTCCAGATTCTCCGATTACCCGGATGTTCTGACCCATTAAAAGCCAGATCTGGGTCCTTCTTTAGGCCCCGATAAGTCAATGGGTCTAGGTCCGGTTCCACCTTGGTTCGAACCCGATATCCGACATATTACCTCAATTTTTGAAAATCTCTCATAAAACCCTTTTTTTTTTTTTTCAATATCATTATTTACATAGACTCTGAACCGGATCCAGACCCATCTCATCTATGGTTTAAGTTCCGGTTCCGAAACTAAGAAACTGGTTTTGAAATGGTTTCGAGTATGAATCCGGTTCCACCTTCTCTTCAAATGGTTCCGGTTCTGGGTCCACTATGAACCTAGACCAGAACCGATCAGTTTACAACCCTAATCGTGTGTTCTCCTTCCTACTTGAGTTAGCATATGCATTAAAATGCAATGAATGCATTTTTGGACTCACCTATGAGGCTCTGAGTCTGTTTTTACACCAACCAAGAAAGAGGCAAAAAAGTTCCAACGCTCTTATTATTTACAAGGTGGCCATATGAGGATGGAGCATGAAGACAGGAAAACTGTACTACTCTTCCTCCTTTTTCTCCATTTACATTTTGTTTCCATTTTCTTTTGGAGGATGGAATATTCCCTCTGCATGTTGACCCACTGATTCATTGACTCACATTCTTTTTTTTTTTGGAGGGAGTTGACTTGCATTCATTGGCTCCTTTGAATAATTTGTCCAAATCATTTTTATATCTATGAATCATGAATCTTCTCCTTGAATTGGGGGTGACTAACACCTTACCCTCTTCTTATAATGCCAATATTAACTCAGTGTTTACAAGGAGTAAATAGGCTAGTTTGGTACCTCATTGATATGCCACCTAACTTATGTTTGAGTACACGCAAGTATCCTCGTTCAGATGTTTGATTTTCAAGAGGTGAAGTCAAAATTATGGTGGGAAAGTATTTCCAACTGTCTTTGTTTTTATTTTTATTTTTTATACTTTATCAATATTTAGTTAATTGAAACAAGTAGAATGATAATAAAGTCTTAGTCGTAAAAAGAATTTCGGCTTTACTTTCTCAGCTGAAAAAAAAAAAGAAAAAGAAAAGAAGATGAATGAAGTGGAAACTTGCTTTTGGAGTGCTTTGTCGCCTATAAATGCCAATAAAATTTAAAGAAAAATTTTATATGACTCTAATTGGACAAGTAGCTATGACCTATAGAACATAATATTGGCCCATAAAAAAGCAACATATGCACAAAATTGATGTAGCAGAGATGAGAATATTAAGGTGGATGTGGAAAAACTAGGGAAAATAAAATAAAAAATGAGCGATTTCGAGAGCATCTAAGGATAACATCAATAGGAAATAAACCTAATTAAAATATCCCATTTTGGATACAACATTCGTTCATTTAAATTAAGTCAACGTAACAATAAATTTGTTATCATTCTATTTATTAGATTGCAACGCAATAAAAAACCCGAAAAACCTGCATGGGTATTGGTTCATTGGCATAAGGAGTTGGTTTACTCCCCCAATGTCTTGTGTGTGACACTATCCAAATTTACTTGGTGCATGTGTATTGTGGGGTCCATACATGTGCCCGGGAAATTAGTCCCGTTGGGTCAAAATATCACGTAGATAACCTTATTAGCAGAATAAAAAATAAAAAAAATATTGAAGAGTTTTTTAAGTTTGAAAAAAAAAAAAAAAAAAAAAAAGCCTATACCCTTGTGGGACATATTTGAGACGTAAACAGTTTTCTTTCCCAAGGAGACCCAACACAAGTCTATATAGTTCTTTTCGCCCTGACTTCTCTCAAAGCGGGTCCAGTGCGGGAGTTTCCCTCCTCCAATGACAGTTGTGTATCCCACTCTCCAAAACCATCAGGAAACCAACCCCCTCGCCATATACATATCACAAAACCCAGATCCAAAGAACAAGAACAAGTACAAGTAGAAGTAAAAACTAGGGTTTCATATCTCTCTCTTTCTCTTTTCAATCGTTCATTGTATGGAAGATGCAGAGTTTGAAGAACTTGCCTCCAATGGACCTTCTTCGATCCGAGAAGATGAGCTCCGTTCAGCTCATCATCCCCGTCGAATCCGCACAACTAGCCGTCTCCTACCTCGGCGATCTCGGCCTCCTCCAATTCGTAGATGTAAGAGCAGAAATCATATATCTCTTTCCTATTCTCTTTGATTCAATCCGTTTCCGAAATCTGTTGTTTTATTTGCTATGATTTTTTTTTCTTGCAATTGGTGTTTGTACTGTAGATCTGTTGCTAGGTAGAGCTGACGTTGAATGCAAGTAGTTATTGTTTTGTCTTTGCATGGAATTGAATTCCTAGGAATTCATGGTATAAAGAGGTGAGGAGTGAAGGATTAAAGGTTTGATATAGATATAGATGGGACCTTACTTTCTTATGATTTCATTTACTATGGCGATGACTGCGTATTCATTTTCCATAGAAGGGGAGATGATTTAATGGCTTTTTTGTGGATCTTTCACATTTGCTTCTTTAATTTTGGCTACTTTTGGGAATACATTTCTTATAATTCCTTGGAATTCAGTATTGGATTGCCAAGAATTTGTAGTACATTGGGGATTTATTCGAGGAGCATTCCGAGGGGAGGAGTGAGGTGAAAATCTAGATGAGACTGCCACTTTCCTAGGGTTTAATTTAGTTGGGTGATGGGTGGGTGGCACTACTACTAGTTTCGAACAAAGGGGAGATAATTTGATACACCCCCTTCCTGCCCCATACTTTCATCCTTCACTTTTTTACAACCTTCGATAGAAAGAAAGGCATTGCTATGGAATTTTGGAATTGAATACCAATTAAACGCATGGGTGATATGAGATTTCTGTAGAATTTATATTGGGTTCTGCACCTCAGTAATTCTTGTTTTATGCCTTGGCTTCTACTATCCTTTTACAAAGCAGGAAAATAACCTTTTGTGATTATGGGAGAAAAAGGGTTCAAATAATCTTTTTCTTTTCTTTTTATTTTGGAATGCCTGTTGTTTGCTGCTCTTCGATTATTATAGAGCAAGTTTAGTCTCATAGTTGAACATCATTGCCTGTATGTGTGATGTATCTCATTTCATTTGGCATTGTTCAAAAAGTAGGACTTTGGTGTAGGACCCTGTAACATTGGCCATAATCTCCTCACGTTCTTGCATTTATCATGACAGCTGCATGTACGGTGTTAGAATGGTCTTGTATGGCCTCCATCAAAACCGAGTTTACTACCAAAATTTTTTTTATGAGGTATCTTACAACAGATCAATTTTGCAGCCTACTTTGCCTTTGAGGACATGGCTAACCCAACAATGTTTAAGTTTCATTTCAGATCCCTTTATCAGATGTGACTTGGATGTTGTAATAGGACTGGACTATAATGTGAGTTGGTACGTCATTGGTTGCATGTATATCTCATACCTTCCGGCATGGTTCAAGAAGTGAGACTGTGATATACAACTTCATAGCATTGGCTACTCTGTAATCTTTCCACTGTCTCGTGTTTATCGTGACAGCTGCATGCACTGTGTTATGATTGCCTTGTGTGGCTCAATCATAGTCTCTCTCTCTCTCTCTCTCTCTCTCTCTGTGTGTGTGTGTGTGTGTGTGCGTGCGTGTGTGTGTTATATAATCATTTTGTTCTCGATATGGAGTTCGCAGCCTATTTTACATATGAGGATATGGGTAAGTCGACAATACGCATGCTGCATATTATCATATAGGAGAAATAACTTGAATATATTGTAATAAGGCTAGACTATGAAGTGAGTTTTATGTACTATGTAGATCACGTTAACCACGCCTCCACAGTAGATATGAGGTACCTGTATGATAATTGAATTCCACATGGTACATGAGTTTAGTTGACTTGTGCACTGATTTCCTTGGATGTGGTGGCTGTTTCACATGCTCCCTCCCCTTAATCTAACCTAATTCTGCATTAAATTGTTATTAGTTACTCCCATAGAAAACCACTATCTTACTGTTGGAAGATGATGGAATTTTTTTTGAATGGTTTCTTGGTGGCACAAGGCCCATGTAATGATCGACTTATCATGAGTCATCAGAGCAAAGGGCTGAGCTTGCAATGACCTTTTATGAAGTGATTGCGTTCCTTTCACAAATCAGGATTTATTGCATATATTGGCTGTGGAATTACCACTATTATTAAAGTAGAAGAAACCATCAAACAAACTACAATTAAGTTAACGAACTGTTTACAGTTTTTTAATCAATATCGGTTCATACTTACACATGCATTGAGGCTTGAGAGTGGAGATTTCTTGAAAAAAACATTAAAATGCTATTAAGGGACTGATAAGAGAAGTTAGAGGATGGGCATCATATAGAAGGAGAATCCAGGGGCAGAGGTGAAGATTGTACATTACCCTGTGATTGGTGACAACAAAAAGACAGGACTCAAAAGGAATTATGGGTACTACCATACTATAAATATGAGTTTTGTCACAAGCAAGAGTCGCCCCTCATCCCCATCCCCCCCCCTCCCCTTCTAGTATCGTTAATGGTGAGAGCTCAAGTACATAAATAATTGTTGTTATTTTTGCGGCTAGGATGGATGAGTAAGTTGATTTCCATACAAGTTGTACTATGCAGCTTGCTGTGGCTTGGCTGCTGCAAAGCGGGACTTGATTCAAACAAGAATGTAGTAAAACTCTGATTTCCAAATCTCCTCATTTTCCTACTCACTCTAATTCTCAGAGTTTAATTGATGAATCTGATTCGATGACAAGGAGAATACTGGTTGTGTATGATTTAGTGAACTTAGAGAAATTATTATTTTTTGTCAGTAAAACTAGTTAATTATGGAGTGCGAACGAAAAAGTTAGGTTTCTTTTCACCACCATGGAACTTCATTGTATTCCTTGATAATGACATACGACCAAAATTCTTAATAAAGGTTCATCAAGGGGACTTGTGTTATGTGTGAGAAACAGAAAAGGTGTCATATTGGGCTAGGAAATTTATAATCAATTTATTATTGGATAGATTCTTGATACTTTATATGGAAGTGGAGACTCCAAAGGCCTTTGGCTATTTCAGGGGAAACTTTCACAAGGGTAGTTGGTAGGCTTGCTCAAGGATTCTTATTGGCGAGTTGGAACAGGCAGATCTCCATTCCCTAGCTTGTCTTGGAGTGTTGTTGCCCATCAACCTTTCTTGCATTATTCTTATGAATTAGTGCCCCCCACCCCCAAAAAAAAAAAAAAAAAAACCCCGCGGTTGTTCTTGGCATATTTTTACACCACTGAGGACCTATATGTAATTCCCTTGCTATAACATAACAATACAATATTGTGGAAAAAGTGAAATGGGAGGATTAGTAAAAGACTGGGATTGGGAATTGTCGAACAAGGGTTTGGGATAATTTTTCTCTTTTTTATTTGGGGGATGGGGGTATACTTTTGTTATTCCAATATGGTATATTTATCTCATGCTGTATATTTTTCTTTTATACTCCTGTAAATTTTCATTTTGAAATTAATTTATTCATTTTCTTCTCCTTTATAAGCTATTCTTTTTTCTTCTTCTTCCTAGATCTTCCAAAAAATCAACAAAGAACAAGAGAAATATGATAATTTTTTACTTGATAAGTAATTAATCAAAACCTCAGTTCGAAAAGGAAAAAACTAGAGAGGGGAAAAGTCAACTGTGAAAACTCATAGCTTTGGTTTAGAAAAGGGGAACAAAACTCTGATTGATTCACCATGCAGCTGGCCTGCTTGGTAAATTGTATTGAGCAATTGAGTTCATATTTTGTTACAATTGCATGAAGGCTTTTATTTCGCTTCTCTTCTGGTAATCAGATTTTAGTGACTGTAAGTTGACTGAATACCCATCATAGCTAACATCATAAGTAGAATGCTGGTTAGGCACCTCCCATTAGTGGTGTGGGTTTAGGATTGAGTCACAGGCAATTATTCGTGTTTTTCCTTTTCTTGAACCAATTATGTAATGAAGAAAAATGGAACAGGCTTGGATAATGTCAGTCATTGCAAGCAAATCTGTCAAGAACCCACAATGTGATAATTGATGCTGTGAGCCATGACAGGCTCTTTTGAATCTCAATTAACTGTTTGTGGCACCAGGGAAAAAAATGTTAAACCAGAATATTCTGCAGTCTTCTTGATATTTACGGTTTCATTTGTGTTATTAACTTTTGATTTGATTCTACTGATCAGAATCATCTTTAGAGTTGATTTATCACCATCATCATCATCATCATAGCTTTGTCCCAACTATGTTGGGGTCGGCTATTTTAGTTGATTTATCTGATATATATGTTTTTAGAAGTAGCAGGTAACTTATATTTACAATGATGGTTTATCTGATATCCTGTCATAATTTTCTTTTTGGCAGTTAAATTCTGATAAAAGCCCTTTCCAACGAACATTTGTCAACCAGGTATAACCCACCAAGATTATTTGCCCTTGTCAGAAGGTTCTTTTTTATCCTTTCAGATCTTTTCTTAGGAAATGTTTGTCGAGTTCACTGAAACGACTCCCTTTCCTCTGCCTTATTCGCACCATTCAAGCAATTTGCATCGCTATGATCATATGGAACTTAAGGCTTGTGAATAAGTCGTGAATTGATCAGATGGGTTGAATGATTTTACCTTCCCCTTGTAACTACATACACGCACAAATCATTAGTTTGAATATGCAATTGAAATTAACTGATATATTGTACACGATGAATTTGCTTTAGAATTTAAGGCAGGCATTGTGATTTTCATTTTTTTTTCTTGCAAATTACCAATTTAGTATCATTGATGAGCAATTTCATTAGGATTTTCTTAAACCTCGAAAGGACATCACTGTCAATTTTTTTCTCTTCCAGTTCCAGGGGAAATGGCTGAAACACATTTTTAGAAGGAACTCCAAGTTGAAACACCTATTTATTTATTTTGCTAGAATTTCTCTTGTTTCAGCAACAATAGTTTGAATTGGTCTAAATAGAGCTTAATGGCTGAAACAGGCCTGTTTTATCTGAAATAGGTTTTGTTCTTCTATAAAATGTATGGTTTCAAATTTTCTTTTTCTCACCTGATCCTTAAATCTCCCATATAAATTTTTTTTTTTTTTTTTGATGACACTTAAACAAGTGACCTTAAGTCCTGGTTTAAAGAGATATATACATATATATTTTTTATATTTTTAATTCTGTTTTTCTATATTGTTCCTTTTGCAAAGCAGAAGATTGAATTGGACAAACCAATGAAATGATCCATTTTTTAGGTTAACTGAAACAGCCTTAAAAAAAAATCAATGTCTGTCTGAGGGTTAACTGAGATAGCAGTCCTTGATTGTGAGAAGTGGTGAGAAGCATGAACAGCTGCAGATGTGGGAGCAGATTGATAAGAAGTTAAAAATCTTTTCTATTTTGGCCCAAAAACTGATTAGGTATTGTGATCTTTCAGTGTGAGTGGTCCCTAGTTTTAAAATTTGATGAATTACTAATGAAGGAATTCTGCAATCTGCATACAGGGTCCATTGAGTTTCCATTTACCCTTTTTTTCCCAGAAACTACAAAATGAACTTCGTGAGTCATGTATAGAGTGTGTTAGAAAAGTTAGGTCAGCCATCATTTGAAATGATTTGGTAATTCTGCACATTGATTTAAAAACTCTGTGGAAAGGGGCTAAGAACGAAATAAAAGTGGTTCTGATGATTCAATAATATTATCATTTAAATGCAGTATTCTTAGTTTTTTTTTCCCGATGAATATTAGTGATAATAATGAATAATTCATTGGTCAATTGTATCATTATCCTCTTCTTCTTCTTTTTTTTTCCAATTGCGAAGTATGTAAGATGAATGCATTTATTTATGCCAACATTGACCAATAGATATATATATATATATATTTTTTCATATATCTTGTGACGAGGGTCGCTGCAATTATGATGCATCTTTTTTAGAAACTATGAAATCCTTGCATGGGTTCACCAGTAAATTTCTGATAACAATTCCATAGGTTAAACTGTGCGGGGAGATGTCAAGGAAGATACGGTTTTTGAAAGATCAAATTAACAAGGCCGGTTTATTATCTTCTGCTCTTCCTAATTTGCAACCAGATATTGATTTGAAGGATCTAGAGGTGTGGATCTTTGTTACTTAATCTTCATTTAGCAATAAGTTAATATTTTTTTGTGGACTAATTCAGAATGCTGGAAGGATTAATAGATGTGATGCTCTTAATATCAGATACAACTTGCTGAACATGAAACCGAACTCATTGAAATGAATGCAAATAGTGAAAAACTACGACAAACATACAATGAGCTCCTGGAATTCAAGTTAGTATTGCTAAAGGTAGTTTTTTTTTTTTTTTTTTTTTTTTTTTTACTGTTTTCGCAATAGGTCATCCTGCGCCTTGCAAAAACATATGGGATCTTTCATCTTAACTATTAGTCGGTCTCTTGAAATTCTATCAATAGTCATGCCTTTTTAAAATGTTCAACTGAATACTTGTTCATTGTGCAACTATGAACTACTTTCAAATTTGGAGGTTCATTAAAATTTGGGGACTCCGCTCTGCTACTATCTGAAGGTGGTTTGTACATTACACGTGGTTCAAAGTTGCATTTGCAATCGACTTTGAAAAATGATACAACGCGGCGTTGCGGCGTGGTTCACTGTTCACGGCAGTTGTGGTGTGAACTTACAATTTGCCATTATATATTTTCACACTTAAGATTTTCTGAGGAAAAGGTCATGTGATTAGTAACATTAGTAAGATTTATACCATCTATGTAGTGTGACCTTGCTTGGATTGTTTATAGTTTGAAGAATCACATATAATATTCTCAACCATCCGCACTAATGTACTGGCTTGCAAGATTAATGTGCTTCATTTGGTAGTTGCTAAAAGACTGCATGCTCCACAACTCCATTCAGCATGTAGATGTGCCTTCCAGTACCATAGTTTTGTTTGCTATTTTAACAATTTGACTGAAGAATGCACAAGTGTTGCTCTCTAAAAGTCTGCTTTGCATTTGATGTTTATGGTGGCCATGTTTCTAACCTGTACGTTATTTTGACATGCATAATTCCATATGCTTGATTCCCTTTGTGATGGATGATTATATATCAATTTTTTTGAGCCTTTCCTCATTCAGTCTACTGTTCCAACTTTTTGAATGTTTGTTACGAGTGCCATTTCCTGTACCTTCTCATATTTTTTTGTTCCAGGCAGGTGGCTTCCTTGTTTCAGCACAGGGCCATGTAGTTCCAGAGGAGAGAGAATTAGATGAAAATGTATACTCTAGAGATGACTACATGGATACTACTTCATTGCTTGAACAGGTCTTTTACCCTCTTTTTAATTTAGCAGGTTGTTGAGTCAAGAATCTGTTGCAATGATTCCTTACATTAATGCATTTCGGTTAACAGGAAATGCAGTCTAAGCCTTCAAACAAAGCTGGCTTGAGATTTATCAGTGGTATCATATGTAGGTCTAGAGCTTTAAGATTTGAGAGGATGCTTTTCCGTGCTACACGGGGCAATATGCTGTTCCATCATGCACCTGCTGAACAACATGTCATGGATCCAGTGTCCTCTGAAATGGTTTGCCGCTTCATTATTATTTTTTAAATGTGTTTGTGTATTCTGTTATCTATAAAACTGGAGGATGTATTTCGATTCCTTTAATATTGGGGTAGTGTCAAGAAATTCAATTTTGAGTCATATTTATTAAAGTCCAAAAACATTTCAGACTTGCTGTGCTAATTCCTTTGTTTTCCTCAATGCAGGTTGAGAAAACTGTTTTTGTTGTTTTCTTCTCAGGGGAGCAGGCTAAATCAAAAATACTGAAAATTTGTGAAGCATTTGGTGCAAATTGCTACCCTGTACCTGAGGCTGTTGATAAACAGCGGCAAATAACTCAAGAGGTAGGGTAGGCTCAAAGGGGGGCAACTATTTCACCTCAAGAAGCAATTTTTAGATCAAGTGCTGGGAAGCACGGACACCTCTCCGGGGCCAGAGTGTCGGTGTTCAACACGTGTCAGACACAGACACGCTTCGACACGTGTCGGACACGCAAAAAAGTGTGTCCAGTTTATTTTTTAATTTTTTATATTTCGGACACGCTGGGGGACACATTCTGGACACGCTGGGGACACGTCCGGACACGCTGGGCCTCTTTTTAATTGAAAAAAAAAAAAGAATAAAAGGGCCCTCCTTAAAAAAAGAAAAGCAAAGAGGGCTATTTGTAAAAGGAAATTGATGATGCTCCCTTTGTCTTTGTATGAATTTTATGGAACTATGGATATTTCATGTTTAATGATTATTAATTATGTTTCAATTTTGTATTGCTATTTGATAATTTGATTTGTTTGTTAATTGGTACAGTGGTACTTGATTTTTTATTTATTTGATTGCTAAATTGATTACAAAGTTAAAATGATAGTATCTTTTAGTATATTATTAGATATATTATTATTATTATTATTAACGTGTCCCCGACGTGTCCGTGTCCTACTTTTTTGAGAAATGCCGTGTCGGCGTGTCCGTGTCGTGTCGTGTCCGTGTCCGTGCTTCTTCGATCAAGTGTTTTTTTTTTAATAAATGCGTGGTATATCAGCTTCTTTGTAGGGTTTATAGTTAAATATAGAAATTTCATTCTCTCACTCTCTCTCTCTCTCATGACATAAATTGAACCCACAACCTCATGGTCGCAACAATCTGCATATTTGTATGTTATGAGTTAGTGATAGATCACAAAAAAGAATGAAGCGCAAGAGATAAGGTGGATAATTTGGAGGGATTCTTTGGGCTAATGTATTATCTGTAGAAGATAATATGGCTTAGGTCTACTAGGCCCAGGCCTAGTCTCACTAGGCCCAGCCCATCAAGGGCTTGTACACAGCTGTATATATCATCCCACGTGTAGGATTCAGTCTGTAATTTTGTTACTGATTTTGTTGCTGATTTCTCTCATAGACTAGGAGATTGATTTAAATATGATTCTGATTGTATTAAGTGATTCATGTAAATCCCTTGATTAAGGGTATAATGATATTATAAATAGGTAAACGATCCTCTATTGAGTGATTGGGTTTTCTCTCCAACTCTCATCTCTTCCTCCTTCTATCATTACATGGTATCAGAGCCAATCTTCTGAGAGTTGTTTCTCATTAGCCTAAGAGACTTTCCAGCCATCTTCGAATACGTCTCAACTGGTTTTCTTTGTCGTTCGTCTCTACCGTGCCTGGAGTTCCTCTGATCAACGTGGCCCACCTTTGATCAATCTCTGGCTACCAGCGACCACTCTCATGATGATCGACTACCCTTCAGGAGTATTTTGAAGATTTTTTTGGATTTTTTTATCTGCAGTTAAGGTACTATTCTACCACTTCTTCCTCTGACGAGTTTGGGTCATTTTTCTCAAAAGGTTTTCATCACAACGGTACAGATTTGTGGATCTGTATCCAAATCTCATCAAACTTGGACTGGAGGTCATACAATTGATCTCTTCCAAGATCATCAATCCTGATCTATGATTGGACCACTTTGTCGGGCCCACAGACAGCTTCTGCCCAGAAAATCTGGGTCGTCTGGCACCTGTTTTTGCCATTTGTGGCACTGTGTTGGGTTATTTTCTTCTGGATGCATATCTCAGCCATCCAAACTGAATCCTTCATGCTTGGTAAATACAATCATCTCATATTACATATTTTTATCAGTTGTGATTGATAATTTCTCTACTGCTGGACTGTGTGAGTCACTATTTCTCTACTCTTGGACTGTTTTGTTCCCTCTTTGCTACTGGACTGGTTGAAGTCACCTGTGAATTGGTTCTTCCACTGCTGTTGCACTGCTTGATCATTTTTCTGCACCTATCTGGCTTACTGCTTTGTGTGGTCTCTCTCTCATTTTGCGGGATTTGAAAATAATGGACAAATATGATATTATTCCAGTTAAGTTTAATGGGAATAATTATATGGCCTGGTCTTTTCATCTGAAGAATTTTGTAGAAGGCCAAGGACTGTTTGGTTATCTTGATGCATCGATAACTAAACCTACTACTACAAGTACTACTGACACAAAAGCCTTAGCCACCTGGTCGAAAGAAAATGCTAAGGTAGTCACTTGGATTCTTAATTCCATTGACCCGTCTCTTGCCATTGCTCTTCAAGCATATACTGCCGCAACTAATATGTGGGCTCATATCAAGAACATTTATCATCAAACTAATAAAACCCGCAAATTTCAATTAGATAGTGAAATTGCTAAATTCAGTCAAGGAGATAAATCTGTGCAGGCATACTTCAATGGATTTCTTACCCTATGGACTGAGAGGGATGCTATGATTGTTCAAAATGTCTCTTCGGGATTTCTATCTGAGGCTCTTAAATTACAATAAGAGACTCACATCAGCCAGTTCCTTATGAATCTTAGACCCGAATTCGAATCTGTTCGGTCTGCTCTCATGAATCGAGAAGTCTCTGCGAACCTGGATACATGCTTCCAAGAAGTCCTTCGAGAAGAACTTCGCCTAAACTCACAGCGTGCGATTATTGAAGAACCAAAGGCCTTCCTCGCTTCTCCTCCGGCTGATTCTGCTCTTCTAGCAGCTCCGAATCAGAAGCCGGCTCAATGCTATGAATGCAAAGGCTTTGGTCATATTGCCAAGAACTGTGGGAAGAAATTGGTTTGCAGATATTGCAAACGCTCTGGTCATCTTATTGATGACTGTCGTAGCTTACAGCAGAAGAATGGGCCCAAGCAGAAGCAGAATCCTTCCGCCTTGCCTAGACAAAATGCTCTAGCTGCTTTCCAAGTTCAAGCACCTTTCCCTGATACAGGAAACACCTCTTCTGGGGCCGTCTCCATGACTCCTGCCCAGATTCAGGAATTAATTCAGAACACGGTGAACTCAGCATACGCATCTATGGGCTTTTCTGGTGGTCGGTATCAAACTCATTCTCCAATAGCATTTCCTGCTTTTCATTCTTCAGTCTCTCTGTCTTCATCTATCACCCCATCCACATGGTTTTTAGATTCAGGAGCATCGAACCACATGACTTTTGTAGAAAGTAGCTTTACAGCCTCTCACACTTACCTTGGCAAAGATAAGATCACCACTGCTAATGGAGACCAATTACCCATTTCGGGGATTGGTACTATTACTTTATCTAGTGTCTCTGGCCAGTCCATTCACTTTCTCCATGTCTACTTTGTTCCCAAATTATCAACTAATTTACTTTCTGTTGGACAACTTATTGATGATGGGTACCTAGTTAACTTTTCTTCCACTGGTTGTGTCATACAGGGGCGGCAAACTGGCAAGGTGATCGCGACAGGGAGTAAACATGGTCGCCTGTTTCTGCTGGACATTGGACATCATTCCCTCTTTTCTTCTTCTTCTCCTAATTTCAATAAACTGTGGACTATGTGGCATGGTCGTCTTGGTCATGTGAACAATGCTTATTTACTTTCTTTGTTTAAAATTGGTTGTTTAGAACCCACTATTGATAATAAAATGGTATCCTCTTTAGTTCACTCAAAGTGTGAAACATGTTGTTTGAGTAAAAGTCATATCTTGCCTTTTCCTATTCATAGTTCTCGTGCTTTATCATCTTTTGATATTATTCACACGGATGTTTGGGAAATTGCACCTACCTTGAGTAGGACATGCTTTAAGTATTATGTGACCTTCATTGATGATCATTCCCGTTTCACTTGGATTTATTTCATGCGCTTCAAATCTGAAGTACTTTCTCTTCTTCAAAAGTTTTACAAAATGGTTCAAACACAATTTCAAAAAGAAATAAAAATTCTTAGGTCTGACTCCGGTGGAGAATACATGTCCCATGATTTTTCTGCCTTCCTTTATGATAAAGGAATTCTTCACCAAAAATCCTGCCCACATACTCCACAGCAAAATGGTGTTGCGGAGAGGAAGAACAGGCATGTTCTTGAAATTGTTCGTACTCTCTTACTTGCATCCTTAGTTCCTCCAAATTTTTGGTGTGATGCTGCACAGACTGCTGTGTATCTCCTCAATCGTCATCCTAGCTCCGTTCTAGGAAAGACGACTCCATATGAAGCTCTCTTTGGTCATACCCCTTCATATTCTCACTTACGTGTTTTTGGTTGCTTGTGCTTTGTTCATCTTCCACCTATAGAGCGCACTAAGTTGTCTCCACAGGCTGTCAAATGTATCTTCCTCGGTTACAGTGCTGAACACAAAGGATTTCTGTGTTATGACCACTCCGAGAAACGCATGCGAATATCTCGTAATGTGATCTTCTTGGAACATATTCCTTTCTTTTCTTTGCGTTTGGATACTCATCCTATTGCTGTGTCTTATCTGCCACAATTCCCTGCGACTAAGTCTCCACCACCTATAACCAATGTCTATGTCCGGCGTAACACGGTTCCTCCTGTGGGGCCTCCTCCTCCTGATCCTATCCCAATGCTGCCTACTGCACCCTCAGGTATTAATACTTCCTCTTCTGATAGTGTCGTACCCTTGCGACGCTCTAGTCGTCCTTCTGTTGCTCCTGACAGGTATGGCTTTCCTGCTCTTTTCACTTCTTTGGATAGTGCTCCTATACCCACCTCTTATTCACAGGCTTCGAAGATTGCATACTGGCAGGATGCTATGACTGAGGAGTTGCTTGCTCTTGAAGCAAACAACACATGGGACTTGGTACCGACTCCGGAACGAGCCTCTGTGATTGGCAGTAAATGGGTCTACTCTGTCAAAGTTAACTCTGATGGGAGTCTTGATCGCTACAAAGCCAGATTGGTTGCGCAGGGTTACAAGCAGGAGTATGGCATTGACTATGAGGAGACATTTGCACCAGTGGCTAAAATGACCACCGTTCGTACTCTTCTTTGTGTCGCTGCTGCCCGCAACTGGCCTCTATGGAAAATGGATGTCAAAAATGCCTTTCTTTATGGTGATTTGAAAGAGACTGTCTACTTAAAACCTCCTCCAGGATATGCTTGTCCTCCTCAGCATGTTTGCAAGTTGAGAAAATCTCTTTATGGGCTTAAGCAGGCTCTCAGGGCTTGGTTTGATAAATTCCGGGCAGCAATTCTTCAAGTTGGGTTTCATTAGAGTCATTCTGACAGTTCACTATTTCTTCGAAGGACATCGAAGGGTTACACATTCCTATTAGTGTATGTTGATGATATGATTATCAGTGGCAATGATATTTCCGGAATTACAGATCTCAAGCACCATCTCACTCGCCACTTCAGAATGAAGGATCTTGGACCTCTCACCTACTTTTTGGGGCTTGAGTTTTCGCGTACCAAATCAGGCATTCGAGTCCATCAGCGTAAATATGCTGCTGATTTGATCACCTCAGCCAGACTTGATGATGCTCACACTTTTGGTACGCCAATGGAATTAAACAGCAAACTCAGTACGGAGGATGGCCCTCCCTTGGATGATCCCTCCATTTTTCGGCGGATAGTTGGTAGTTTGCTCTACTTAACTATGACTCGACCTGATATTTCTCATGCAATTCATACAGTTAGCCAATTTGTGAGCAATCCTCACAAACCCCATCTTGCTGCTGCTTTGCACATACTCCGCTATGTTAAAGGCACTCTTACTCATAGTCTCTTCTACCCTTCTGACACTTCTCTACGATTATCAGCATATGCAGATGTTGATTGGGCTGGTTGTCTTGATTCTCGGCGCTCTACCACTGGCTGGTGTATGTTTCTCGGCGGCTCTTTGATTTTGTGGAAGTGCAAGAAGCAAACCACCGTGTCCAAATCTTCTGCTGAGGCCGAATATCGGGCAATGTCGTCCGCCAGTGCTGAAATCATTTGGCTCCGCCGTCTTCTCCGTGAATTCGGTGTTCTTGTTGATAGTTCTACACCTCTTCATGGGGACAATATCAGTGCTACCAGAATTGCTAATAATCCAGTCTTTCATGAACGGACGAAGCACATTGAGATTGATTGTCACTTCATCCATCAGCATGTTGTCACTGAGAAGATAACCTTGCCTCATGTCTCTACTCATGACCAGTTGGCCGATATCTTCACCAAAGCATTTCCCAAACCGCGCCATCATGACCTCACTAGCAAATTGTTGTTTTCTACATTACTACATCAATTTGAGGGGGAGTGTAGAAGATAATGTGGCTTAGGCCTACTAGGCCCAGGCCCAGTCTCACTAGGCCCAGCCCATCAAGGGCTTGTACACAGCTGTATATATCATCCCACGTGTAGGATTCAGTCTGTAATTTTGTTACTGATTTTGTTGCTGATTTCTCTCATAGACTAGGAGATTGATTTGAATATGATTCTGATTGTATTAAGTGATTCATGTAAATCCCTTGATTAAGGGTATAATGATATTATAAATAGGTAAACGATCCTCTATTGAGTGATCGGGTTTTCTCTCCAACTCTCATCTCTTCCTCCTTCTATCATTACATATCATTACATTATCATCCTCTTTTTTTTAATGAATGTATTATCATCCTTCACCATCACCAATAAAAAAAAAAAAATCATCCTATATACCTCTAATGTTTAGCAATGGTACTCTTTGCAGGTTTCAGCACGTCTTGCAGAGTTAGTAGTGACGTTGGATGCTGGGATCCGCCACAGAAATAATGCCCTTGCTTCTATTGGATCCCACTTGCTAAAGTGGACCATTATGGTAAATGAATGATCTGTACCTTGGTTCTGTAGGACACATAATTCATGCAAAAAGAATGATCCTACACCTGTGATCTGTGCCTTGGTTCTGTAAGACACATAATTCATACGAAAAGAATGATCCTACTCCTGCTGCATTGAAGGCTGAAAGCTGCATGCATATTGTTTTGGTTGTATGGTGGTAATAATACTGAGCACATGTTTGGGGCATGTATCTGCTGCTCAATTTGTGGCGTACTTCTATTTTATATCTTTTTTGTATTTTTCCAGGTACGAAAAGAGAAGGCTGTGTATGATACATTGAACATGCTTAATTTTGATGTTACGAAAAAGTGTCTAGTTGGAGAGGGCTGGTGTCCTTCCTTTGCAGAACCTCAGGTCAATACTTAACTTCATTGATACTTTATTTTTTAACAGAATGAAGACCGGCTTTATTTTAGATTTTGTTATGGTATTCTGATTGACACAACTAAAACATGCACTTCTATCTTCTGATGGAACAGATTCAGGAGGCACTACAACGTGCAATGATTGATAGCAATTCACAAATGGGGACAATATTTCATGTGATGGATGCTGTGGAATCACCACCAACATATTTCAGAACCAACCACTTCACAAATGCATTTCAGGAAATTGTTGATGCATATGGGTCTGTCCTTACTCCTTAGATTTGCACCACATGACTTTTTATAGTTGTTCTTCTTGGGATCATTAGATACTGAAAGTTTATCCAATGCATCTTGAAAACTGTTGAACATTTTAACATAGCCATATTTTATTGACTCAAGAGTTGGTGAACATAATGGTTGCACATCAATGTGCTTTTTTTAATTTAGACGTCTAAGCTTTGTGATTATTGATGTGTCTGCATAACTAGCTTGTTGGCAGAATATGATCTCTTAGTCTTATGGAATACAGTTCTTATGGTCTAAGCTCCTATCAAGAGAGAGCTGAAATCATTGCGAGACTTTGAAATTTTTGAGTGATATTTGTGATTTAGTGTGGTTGCAATTGAATTTCTGAATCTAGAGATATTAGGGTTTAAAGGTAGAAATGTCGTAAAAGTTTATGACAGTGTTGAGTGAGTCCATTCCTTTTGTTGAGTGAGGCCATTCCTTGTAACTTCATTATCTACACAGCTTAATTTTACTTATGGATAATAGCTAAATATTTAACATTCAAGTTTTCTCATATTTTACTGTTCAAAAAAAAAAAAAAGAAATTTCAAATTTTCTCATGCATTTTACAATGTACTGCTACGCACAATACTTTCATATGGGAATTCACTCAATTCCTTTTTTTTTTTTTTTTTTTTTGTGTTTTGGAAATTGCTCATTTCCCATGGACACAGATATTTCTTTACATTTATGCAATTAACCTACATGCAATACCTGCTTAATCAAAAGTAACTGCACATAAATAATTGATGCATGCATGCATGTGTATGACACACATAATGGTTCCATGAGTTATTGTCAACGCCTATCTATAGCAGTGGTGATTCTTTTATATGGCATTGCATCTGGATGTCCAATGTGTGGAGTTACTATGGTATTCCCTCCATCAGATCTCATGCATTTGCCTTTCTATTGGAGAGTAAAGAGGGCTTTGACCTTAAATTCATAGAAATTCTCCTTCTCCACCTCTACAACAAATGTTTTTATCCTAACCTTTGGGCCATTTGATTTTTGTTGAAGGATTTCTTTAAGGGCTCTTTGCTGCATAATACCCTCAAATATCATTCAGTATTGTACATACTCTACTGTTAAAAAAAAAAAAGTATTCTGCATGGTCTTGCCTATACCTTTATGCTGTAATAACCAATTTTATTGGAAGAGTTTATGTACCGAAGGAGGTTTTCATATGCCCTAATGATTTTTTTTTTTCCGAAACAAGTTTGTGTGGAAAGCAGAAGGTTTTTATTGTTGTCATCTATAGTTAGTGGAGCATACTCATTTCTAATGATTTAGTTGATGAACAATAATTTTTTTCCTACATATATGTAGTTGAATTTCCATTTATAAGCCGTAGTTCTTCATGCCCTCAGTTTTGTTTCTTGATAACTGCACCTTCATTTAAGCTTAGTAGACTCTTCAAAATGTTGATGCAGTTTACCATTCCTTCAGTGTGGCCAGATATCAAGAAGCAAATCCTGGAGTTTATACTGTTATTACATTTCCTTTTCTTTTTGCGGTGATGTTTGGGGACTGGGGTCATGGAATATGCCTGTTATTGGGATCCTTGATGCTGATAGTTCGTGAAAACAAGCTTCGATCTCAGGTATGTTCTTTTTGTTTCCCTTTTGTCTATTTATTTCTTCAATTAAAATTTGTGAGAGAAAATTAATATAATATGAATGAGTTTTACTTGCCAAGAAGTTTTAATTATTGTTAAAATATCTCATTGTTGAAGGAAAGTATTTAATGATCCTCTATCATCAGGACTTTCCTTAGATGCCTAAGCTACAATCAACCATGGAATTAACGTTAAGGGACATAATTTGAGAAAAGATGATCCTTGTTGTGCTTTTCATATGAATGTGAATTTTTTTTTATTAGTATTTCTTAAATCTAAAAAGCAACTCATAAGCAACAAACAGGTGGCTGGAAATGAGTTTTAGCAGTGCAAAAAGGGCTCCAACAGCACTCAGCTTGCTGTTACTGGGTACATACTGTTTTTGTAACAGTATGTGGCGACTGTTCTGAGTTGTGGCGTGAATATCAGCAAGAGTGAAGAAACCGATCTACTGTAAGGATACTAAACAGTAGGCATCATGTTAAAGAAACGAAGGCAAGAGAAAAAAAACTGAAGGAAATAAAATAGAACAATACTCTTTATTGATAATATCCATTCATGATTGTCCCTCTAAGCACAATGACTATGGTATTTATTATACCTTCACAGCCCTTACATTAAGCAATCAATCCCCTTAATCACTCATTCCACCAATTATTAAGCCCTCAATCACTCAATCCAACAATTATTTCCTACTAATAAGATGCTGCTAGACTCTAATTAGACATCAAAAAGGAAAGAGATCAATCATTCTCACTATTGACTGTTGACAGTCAACTATGGATAGTATTTAGGAATCCAAATTATACTATATTAAACCCAAGCCTTCTAAAGCCAATTTTGACTGTAATCATTGATTTTGACCGGAAGTTATATACCTTCTCTGTAACTAACCCACATTATACCCCCACCTCCACATGCAACCACTCTACTTCTTCCCACCTTTCATGCTTCTCTTTTCAAACACATCATTTCCATCCCAAATCTCATATACAGTATACTCCTCTTTCCTTTCCACCCAACTTCTCTTACTCCATTTCTACACCACAGACTCTTGGATTTAAAAAAAAAAAAAGGTACTACCATAATCCTCTTTTTTGTTGTAAGTGTTTGAGGATTATTCTATGTGATTTGACTTTCTTTTTACTTGATTTTTATTGGTAAGTATGCTCATGCTTAGCACGGGTTAGTGTGCTAGTCCTTAATTATATCCAGTCAACTCAATCATCATTATCACCAATCAATAATTGCCTTTATCTAAGGTCTTATTTTTAGGCTGTTTTGGATTCCAATCAGGTCAAACATTCACACGTGTTAGGACCCCATGTGCTTGATCAAATGCTCTCATGTATTTTTCAGCTAGCAATAAATCTGGGTCTTCATCAGATATGGACATATGGTTGCATTCATACATGTGCGTACTGAGTATGTGAGGGGGACTGGTTATGTACATTCAAATGTATCCTAGATATGATGCAGTCAGGCACAATCTGTAATAAACTGTTCGATCTCAATGTTTGTCCATGGTAGGTGATGGGGCTGTATATACTGTTAGACTGATCATACTATTAATTCAGATGCAGATAATCATGGTCCATTTTTCAGATCAATCCAATCCCCATATACATGATATTTTTGCCCATCATCTACCACTGGGAGTGCAACTCTATAGCTAATTATTTAGCTAATATACAGGATCTCGTGCCTTTTTTTTCCAGCTATGTTAGGCTACTGGCTAGGAGTGATTTTATAAACTTGAAGACCCAGGGATTGATCCCTGGGCATGCATGTGAAACTAAGGTGCCGACACCACTCAACCATGAGTGTGTTGGCATATACAGTATCTTGTTCAATTTGCAAGATAATATACAATTTTTGGTGTAAAGAGACACCCTAGGTTGTGTGTTGTAAAAATTAAGGTATTCTAACCATTGGATTTTCATAATTATCCAATATGGAGTGGAGATTATGGTAATGATGATGAAGATAGGTGTGAAGCCAGCTTGAAACTCGGTATAGTATAGAAGAATTGGTTGCTCATGGCCTCAAGTTCCGATTCCTTAGTTAATACTATGTTTGTAGGTTTGTTATTTTAATGTTATTATGTGTGTGAAGTTACCATTAAAAAAATGTTATTATGAGTGTGAAGGTATAAATAATTGCTATATATTGGTAATCTGCTGCTATATATAGAAGAATTGGTTGCTCATTAGCTGCATGAGGCCATGAACATCGCGCTAACTTTTAGCTGCATGAACCGATGAACATCTTGGTAACTTTTAATAAATACTGAGTATTTCTATAACTGATTTAAGGTACAACTTACCACAAAATCTACACAATTTTAGCCTTTTCCTCTTATTTCTCTATTTTTCTTGATTTGTTTGTAATTTTCTAAGACTAGAATGGCATATTCCTCTGTGCTGGCACCAAGTCTTCTAGGTCCCAACCAGCACGAAGGGCCTGCATCGGAATTTAAAACCTTACTGAGTGTTATAGGTGCACATGGTACAGATGAAGTGGGGATGATTTGATTATACCAAAGCAAGTAGGAAAGGGCATAACTGATCTAGTGGGAGGTGTTGTTGATTCGTAATACTCCGCTCAAATCAGTGTCCTTGCATAAGATCGGTTGGCCAACTCCGCCGGGTTTTTTTGTATTTTACACGTGATGAAAATTCCATTTGCATGTGCGAATGTTGCATCTGTAAAATTTACACATGTGAAACTCAATACCATATTTGTTTGGAAGCGCCATTTTCAGTAGTTAACTTTGAATGTTTCAGATTACATATGTAAGATCTTCATATATCTCAAAAGCAATGAATATTTGAGTCATGAAACTGAACGCTTTTTTGGAAGGGAGGGGGGGTGGTTTTATAGGTCAGTTAACAATTTGAATTAAAAATTTAGGGCCCATAGGAGTCGATAAAAGTAAAAGCCGGTGTTGGGGTTCAAAATCACTTGTCTGGGGCAGAACCTGTATTGGCACCTCTTCAAACCAAGAGGTATGTAATGCTTTCACACCTCTTCAAGTGTGTAAATTTTCATATGAAAATGGTTTCATTTGCACACCATTTTCGTGCCTCATTTATGCAACACATACATGAGCACCCAAAAAAAGAAGTGATTATGAGTAATTGTTAAGCATGTGCATCATTTACATATGTAAATGGGTGCAAATAGGCGACCCCTTGGCCAAGTTCAATGCGAATTCAAGAAGCCATGCAACATTCAAGGGAAATAATCTTCATGTGAGATCCCTATTAACTTTTTCCCTTTTTTCTTGCCTATTACCACAATAGGGGATCAAAATATTTTCACAATAAGATAATCTACTTTTTTCTTCTGAAGTGGTCTCTTGGGACACAGTCATTCAAGTTCCCTCAAGTGGGATCTGTTTCTTTTCTTTAACATTTTTTAATCCTCTTAAAATTTGTTAACTAATCGATACATAAAAAATATTTTGTACTCATCAAAATGAAAGAAAAATGAAAAGTGAAGATCTGGTCATGTAGATATCCATGGAATAATTATTCCAAAAAATCTGACTCTAAGCACAAGGTGATAATCATCTGATGGTGACATTTATGCCCAAATTTTAATTGGAGGGAAAATTGGCAATGAAACATTAACTGTCTTTCTGGGGGCTGCTTGTTGGGTGGACTCATTTTTTTTTAAGCGTACTGTTTTCTTATAATGAACCTCTTTCTACTTACGTTCATAATGAGTTTATAGTTATGTAGGGGGAAAGAGAGAGATAACAAAACATTAATTGCCTCAGGAAGTACTTACTGCATTGGACCTCAGAAACCATTTGTGCTACATCCATCAGGACCACCACTACTACTGGGTTAATGCAATAGTTGCATGGGTGCACATCCCACCATTCCCACCCTGTACAGTTTACTTTTTCCGAAGTTTAGGAATCAATGCTAAAAATGTGGGTCACCCAGAACAAAATTTATTGTGTTTCTTAACTTCGGATGTGTGATTTGTTTGTCGGATGTGTGATTTGTTTGTTTTTTCTACAGAAGCTCGGCGACTTTATGGAGATGGCATTTGGGGGCCGCTATATAATACTTTTGATGGCATTATTTTCGATTTATTGTGGATTGATTTACAATGAGTTCTTCTCTGTCCCTTTTCATATATTTGGTGCATCTGCATATAAATGCCGGGATCCTACATGCAGGTATTTGTTACTTAAGGTTTCTACCATTCCACAATAAATTGTCGATATGCTTCCTTTTTTATAGTTATTTACATTGAATTTTCTAGGATCCTTAACTTTGTGCATTATTGATTCTCGAAAATGAGCGATCTACCTGTGATCTTCAATCTTGTTCTTCCCAGAACTCCCACTTAATAAGTTGATGCCATAGAGTTTGAGATGATGCTTAAACCATCTTTGTCAATTCTAGAAACTTTGAAGAGTCACCACTTTACTGATAATCAATCCCATCTATTTTTAACTCATAAGAGTCCAGAAGATACTAATGGAGGACATGACCTTGCCTACATGGATCTAACGGAGGACATGGCCCTAAACAGATTTGATTGGCGTCGTCAAATCCATATAGCCGACCCCACCTAGTGGGAAAAGGCTTGGTTTGGTTTGGTTTAAGAGTCCTGAAGATACTAAACAAATTATTCCTTACACGAGAGATTTTTCCTCTTAGTTTTGGTCAAATAGGAATGATTTATTTACTTTTGTTTATTCATAGACATTCCTCTTTCTGAATTCCTAGGAAGTTATGATAAATGGACTCTATTGAAATGGTCAATGGTGGAGATCCATAGGGAGCTGTCATATTCCCAGGAGTGAATTTCGTAGAGTGAAGAATCTGCTTGTTTTATTCCTTTCATTTTTCCATCACAAATATAATTTTCATTATGCCTTTTTCCGGCTACATTTTCTGTGTTTTTTTTTTTTTTTTTTTAATTTTATGCTACCCGTTCCTATTATATTGGCTGCTGATAAACTTTACTTATCTTGACTATATGATGGTTACTTTCTTCTGTTGTTATGTGATGGTATTGTGTGCAGTTTGAACTTTCTTGAAACTAATTTGATGGTTATTTTTCAGTGATTCCCACTCCACTGGTCTCATGAAATACCGGGAACCATACCAGTTTGGTGTCGACCCTAGCTGGCGTGGAAGTCGTTCTGAACTTCCTTTCCTCAACTCCCTAAAAATGAAGATGTCTATTTTATTAGGTGTGACTCAGATGAATTTGGGAATCATTCTAAGTTACCTCAATGCAAAGTTTTTTGGCAGTTCGCTGGACATACGGTGGGTGTACATTTGCCTTCATGATTTTCCCTTTCAACTATTCCTGTCTAATTTGGAAGTATCGAGGAATAAAGAAAACTTTTTTACCTCTTCTGCAGGTACCAATTTTTGCCGCAGATAATCTTTCTTAACAGCCTCTTTGGATATCTTGCACTCCTCGTAATCATCAAGTGGTGCACGGGATCCCAAGCTGATCTTTATCATGTGATGATTTACATGTTCTTGAGTCCCACTGATGATCTTGGTGACAATCAATTGTTCTGGGGCCAGAGACCCTTGCAGGTTTGGTTATATGGTTCAAAGTCATCCTTTCCTAATGCAAGTGCCCACTAATGTCTTGTTTCTAGTTGTCATCTTGGTTAACTAGTTGTTTCTTTTGCAGATCATGTTGCTGCTTTTGGCTATTGTTGCAGTTCCATGGATGCTCTTCCCAAAACCTTTTATCTTGAAGAAGCTTCATTCAGAGGTATGTTGGGTCATCATTTGGTGCAAACTGTTGTGATTGTCACTGCTGCTGCTGTTATCACCACCACCATCATATCCTAGTTTTTTTTTTTTAAAGAATGTAACTCTGTTGGTGTGTCAATCCTTGAATTTTCTTTAGGTTTTTTCTCCAAAATCACTAAGATTTGACTCATTAGTCTGAGGAGAGATTTAGAACCTTGGGTGTCCTTCAAAGGAAGTGTTTCAAAGGTAATATAGGGTGTCAGTTAGGGAAATGTCCCTTGTTCGTGAAAATTTTGCATTGGTGGGGTTGGGGGTGTATCCTCCAGGAGGAACTTGTTCGAGGATGAGGAGTACGTTTCATTATTGAGTCTTCTTTAGTATGTTTTATCTGTAGGGATGATCCAGGTTTGCAGATCTGAATATCTTGTCCTTTCAGAAGGCTTTTTTAAAGTTTTCCAGAAGGCTTTGGTCCCCCTTATTTTGTGGTCTCCTAATGTGGAAGCTTTTGGTTGGTAAGCAGTGAGTGTAAGGATTGCTACAGTGGATAATCTTAGACACGGGCATATCATTATCTTACATTTCGGACATGTGCTGTGGAAGGTAGAATTGGAAATGGCGGGTTACCATATCATCCATTTTCTGTCCGTTTTCTCAGAAGATTTGGCATTTCATCTTATCGAAGTTTGTGGGTCAATTGGTCTCTCTCGAAAACCATCAAGAATACCTTAATTTCATGGATGCAGTTTTCGGACCTTTCTTCTAGTCATATTCTTTTGAGGTTCTCTTTCTTTGTTGTTGCATGGTCTATTTGCAAGGAGATGAATAACATGATTTTCAACTAAAGAAAAAGGAGTTGATGTGATTGTGGTTAGAGTAGGAAGACTAGCTCTCATGAAAGAGGAGTTTGGTGGGCTTAGATTGGACAACTTCTCTAACTAGAATGCATGTTTGACTGGTGGCCACCATAAGGAGAGAGAGCCAATCAAGTGATCTCTCCTCCTTGTTGGTTCTTTCAGGTTCAATCCTGATGGTGCTGCTAGAGGCAAATCTGGTTTGGTTTGAATTGGAGTGTTGCCTGGTAATAAAGGGGAGCATTTGGAGGTCTTCTCTGGTCTAATAAGCATCAAAGAATCAGTGGACGATCTGAGAAGCTTTGCTCTTTTTTTTAATCATCATTCAGGAAGGCTTATCATAGATAGTGATTATTTGAATGCAGTTGCTTGGTTTTCTCATTCTACTCCTTGCACAACTCCTTTGTCAGACATTTATTCCCCATGTGATAAGATTGTTGTCTCCTTATTTGATAATTTGAGGGAGGTACATGTTGAAGCTGAGTATTTGGATAAGTCAGGAGTAGAACATTTGATATATCTGGACTTTCCCTTTGGTCATCTTCATCTTCTTCATCTTCTTTTTTCGTCTTGTATATGTCTTATCGGTATATGCCTGTTTTACCCTTAACCTGTTTTTCAATCTTTTATGACATTTCAGAGATTTCAAGGCCGCACCTATGGGATTCTTGGCTCCTCTGAAATGGACCTTGAAGTACAGCCTGATTCTGCCCGACAACACCATGAAGAGTTTAATTTCAGTGAGGTATTTGTGCATCAAATGATACATTCCATTGAGTTTGTGCTTGGGGCAGTCTCAAACACTGCATCCTACCTTCGGTTATGGGCTCTCAGGCAAGTCATGATCTACCTCTCATTTTGATTCAAACTGTCTGTTTGATTGTCCTTTTCAGCTAATTATTCTCTATTGTTCAGTTTGGCTCACTCGGAGCTGTCAACAGTTTTCTATGAGAAAGTTCTTCTGCTTTCTTGGGGGTGAGTTCTAATCTGAGATTCTTTTTTGTTTTGTTTTATTTTCTGTTTAATTAATAGATACATTAAAAAAACACATGAAACAGCAACACGAAACTGTTGAAGGCTGCTTTTTCATTTGGTTGATGAAATGGCCACTTGAAACACATGGCATCTTGGTACAGTCCATTGGCCCAGATGCTTCTGTGGTTTGTGGATTAGAGTTATACCAAAAATAAAGCTCATCGGACATATCTAGCCATTGGACCTAATACGATGAAATGAAGGTCAAAATGGGAGAAAAATATAGAATTTTTTACTGTCTACCCAGTGAGGGTATTTTTTGTATAACCCTATTCAACAGCCCACTTATGCATATTGGAGGGCAAGTGGAGCCCACCACAACGCCATGTGTCATAGGTGGCCATTCGTCTACTGGATGAAAAACAACCTTCATATGGCCTGCATTTCACTATTTATAAATAGGTTAGTCGTATCAACTGTGTATCGTCAATATGACAAGGCAAAGATCATGACAATGATGATGATGTGTATGCCACATCTATGAAATAACAACACCAGTCCCATAAAATCTTCTAGATTGAAAGACAGTGATTCTTTGATTGGTGACACTGAAGAGGAGTATTTCTACTTCCTTTGATGTGTTTTTTCCCCGCCTACAATGGGCTCTTCCTTTGATGTGTTTTTTCCCCGCCTACAATGGGCCCAATCTTATTAGTGTTCTGAATAACTAAAACAAGGGTTACAGTATCCAGTGCGTCAGTACATAGGCTTCAGTACTTCTTCTCATCATTTTCTTAGCCAACTGAAATGCATCTGCATCTTATTAGGATGCAACATTTGCTATGTTGCTTTGGATACAGGCATCACCCAGTTTGTATGTTTTGGATGGTCTGGACTCTGGACCTAGTAAGTCTCTGCTTGGTTGCTATCTATGTTGAAGCTCACTACTAACTAGGTAGAATCATATATCTGCCAACCAATGCCACACTATACATGGGTTGTGACATAATATGATGTGGATGAGTTGCATGCCCGCATACATCTTCTTGAAAGACGTTTTTGGGCCATTTTAAGATGAAAATGATAAAAGAAAATTTAAAAAGATGACGGTGGTTAAGAGCTTAAGCACATCTTATTCTAGGATGAGAGTTCCCTTTTTACAGTGTGTGTGTGTGTGTGTGTGTGTGTGTGTGAGAGAGAGAGAGAGAGAGAGAGAGAGAGAGAGAGAGAGAGAGAGAGAGAGAGAGAGAGATTATCTTTTTTGGTCTTTAGCTTTGGTGAGTTCTTTTTGTATTAAGTTGAATTTTCTTGATGAGCCCAAATTGATGGGATAAGGCTTCCTTGCTGATGGTGATGGTTAGCAGGTTCAACAATATTGTCATCCGGTTGGTCGGGCTTATTGTTTTTGCCTTTGCCACCGCTTTCATTTTGCTCATGATGGAGACACTCAGCGCCTTCCTTCACGCCTTGCGTCTCCATTGGGTTGAATTCCAGAACAAGTTCTACCATGGCGATGGCTACAAATTCAGACCCTTTTCTTTTGCCTCCCTAGCTGATGAGGAAGATTGATGGAGAGATGTATGCCCAAATCAAATTAAAAAAGCACAAAGAAAAAGAAAAATGACCACTTGGAATACTGTTGGAGCCATGTGTGGCGCAGGCTGTTGTTACTGCACCATGGCAACTATTCTGAACCTTCTTTGGGACTGCTGACATAGAAGCATTAACAATTGAGGCTCTTGTAAAATTCTAGGCCATGAAATCGCTACTTTTGTAATGCATAGAGAAGGAAACTCCCGGTTTCTTCTGTTGCTGATTTTTGGGATATTCAAATGTTCTTACCCACGAAAGTGTGGATTTTGAGGGGGCAATTGGCATTCATTCTTGTCTCTTTTTGCCCTTTTCAGTTGATTACAGTTAACTCTGCTTTATTTGTATAGTACGTGAGTAACAATAAGAAGAAGAAAATGAAAATGCAACATTCTCTATTATCTAAATCTCTTCTACTAATCTCTAATCTGCTAGGTTAAGGCAATTGTAAGATGTCTTATGTCCGTGTCGGCTACGGTTGAGTGAAGGGCTTCTAGTTTCTGTTTGGAATGTGAGTTAAAATAGTTTTGGGTGCATTGTAAACGTTTATAAAAAGTTTGTCTCGAATTAAGGTAAAATATGCTTGGTAGTGCCTTTGCTTCCTCATAAATGAAGGTTCATGCATTTGGATAAAAACGGAGTTACTGTATGTGAGAGTTGTTTTGTTCCTTGCCATAGCCAATGACTGGTTAATAATAGAGTTGCATGCAATTAGATTTATCAACCAAATGAACCAACAAAATGCCCATCAGGGAAAAGGTAGATGATTGGTATTTATTCAGCTTTGGGGATATTTACTGCTTGACCTATTTGATTGATGGTCTTGAAACTCAGGATGCTCGGATGCGCTGCATCTTTTACAATCGCAGAACATTGCTAGTGTTTTCTCCCTATGAGAATTTATTCGAGTTCTTATCGATGAAGGTGAAGTTTCATTAAGCTAAAAATGGAGGAATATGAATGAAAAGCACGTCCGGGATGAGGACTTCTATGAAGAGAGAGCAGAAAAAACCACCTAAAATCAATTCTTACGAGGAGTTCAGTGACACTATCAGCTCTCTTAAAAACCCACCTCCATTGACATGCAACAATCCTGGACCTCATTTTTTAACAGTAACTGTAGAATTATATTAAAGCGAAAGGACAGTACAACGACTCCACAATTAAATCTTCTATAAAAGAGCCAGAGTATAATCTAAGAGCTTGTATGGCTAATACTTCAACTTCATTTGAGTCCCTCAAACCCCAAACCAACCCTACATGCTGGGTAGGATGCTTTCATTTCTAACCTTGTGAAACCAAGCAGCAAGGTAGTGGGATGCTATGTGTAAGCCTATGAAGAAGATTCAGCTGCAGAGATTAGATAGTCCACCTACACAATAGTAGAAATTGGATAATTTTTTTAGCATTGTAAATCTCTTTAATTTGCAATCCCATTTTGGATTAAATGAGATAAAATTACCTAACCACGGTCGGTCGCAATTTCTTTGGATATTTGTTAATTTAACTGATTCATAGCTATTTTTAGATAGTGTACAAAATCAATTGATTATTCGGTGCTACTATATATGGTTCTAATCCACCAGCTTAAATCTTAAGGATATCCTCATTATAATGTACTCCATGCAAATAATTAAACATGTGTTGAAATTTGGAAAATATTATCCTTAAAATTTTTTGGAAAAGGGAAATAGACTTCGCTCTTCAAAAGTTATTGGAGTACCATTAAATATTTTAAGAGACTATATTGTAAAATTTGCTGTTTAGTTAAACAAAATTACTTTTATCAATTACGCAATTAATTTCAATACAACAACGTAGTCCACCTTGGCCATTTCTGTCACTCTCTGTCTCTCTCTATCGTTAATATATAATATAGAAAAACATTGGTAGACATATAATATGACATGTTTCTTTATGCTCTCTATCCTTTTTTTTGTATTTGAGCATCCAGAACTTCCGTAAAAAAGCAAAGATGTTGGGATTTAAAAAATTCCAACAGTCATTCGAGACTTGTTTGGTGGCTGAATTTCCATATTCTTGTAAAGAATCATGACATCTATCAATACCAATAGATAAGTCATCGCATCATGTCTATGAATTCCTAACATAATAACTTCTAATTAGAAATTCTAGTAAAAAAAAAAAAGGCTTGTTATATAATTCATAATACAAATGTTACGTTATAAAACTTTTATACATTAACAAGATATGATCATGTGCCGACGACTTTCTTCATCTTACCAGTTATTTCACACATCCATTACCAAAATCCACTCCTAGGATAGTGTGGATGCCATTGATGGTGGTTGTTGTTGTTATCATTATTATGTAAACTCAAGTCCCTCACCATTAGTGCTACACTAAAGGATTGGTCTCTGATTATTTTTGTGGTACAGAGGTGCCTCACCAACCGAGCTACCAGTGGATTGTTATTGGATTTATCAATGCACAAGAAGAAGAGTTCAATTAAATACTCAATCTGGTTGGTCGTGCATTAATCATTGTAAGTGTGTATGTTACCTTAAAATATCAATAGTAAGTGATGAAAGTTAGGAATGGCTTAGACCAAGAAAGGTGATCCCCATGTTGGTCAATTTAAGAGTTTCCATGCTACAGGGTCATGCATGTTCGTCCTTTCTCTGAAAATGCCACAGACCACACTGAGATGTGAAAATACAAGAGCAAGGTTTTATGAAATCTGGCAAGATCTTTCTAAATTTTATATAATTTATTCACTGGATGAGGATATAAACCAGTCCATAGGTGAATGTATGCCAATCACAAAGTTAGAGTGAGACCTGAAGCTCTCAAGTGATCCTGGTTAAGGGAAATGTTATAAATGCATTTATAAAAATGTTAATCTTTGGTGTCCTTGAATAGAAGATTTCAATCATTTTATCCTAGTAATATCTATCCCCTTTTAGTTCATATGACCTTTCAGTTTCACTTATAACCTCTTGGTATAAATTGGGATAGATTGAGGTACGGTCCATAAATAGGTTAGCTAGTTTAAAAAAACAAACAAACAAACAAATAAAGGTTAGGTAGTCTAATTTCCAATTTGTACTTGAATTCTCTTGTGATCCTTTGAGGCCATGTTAAATTTAATCAGTTTAAAAGTTAGGTCACCAATTAGAAACATGTCTTGCCATCTTATTTGATTTGGTGATTAAAACTGGAAAAAAGAAGGAGCGAAGTATATATTTTATTTACTCATGATCAATATGATGATAAGCACAACGCATCTGCATTG
The DNA here is from genome assembly GCA_038049695.1 of Cinnamomum chago. Classification (NCBI taxonomy): domain Eukaryota; kingdom Viridiplantae; phylum Streptophyta; class Magnoliopsida; order Laurales; family Lauraceae; genus Cinnamomum; species Cinnamomum chago. Next base: position 79,502,770 of record CP142452.1, read on the forward strand.
AAATTTGCCTTGCCAACACATAAGTGAAACTCTGTACTTTTTAGCTGTTTGAATTTAATTTGGGGGCCTCACATGTTGTACTTTTTAGCTGTTTGAATTTAATTTGTGGGCCTCACGTACATGTTTTTATTATACAGTTGGGCAAGAGCCAACATTCATTGTACCTAAAGGGAATTCTTCAAAATTAAAAGCTAAATGGTGTGTTAGGCAGCCTACCATTTGAATTCATTGTACCTAAAGGGAATTCTTCAAAATTAAAAGCTAAAGAGTAGGGTTGTAAATGAGTCCCCCATTATCTGATTATCCGAAGGTTCCGACCCGTTAGGTTCTGGGTTTTGGTCCTTATTTTGGTTCCGATAAGTAAATGGTTCCGGTTCCGGATCTTTTTTTTGGAACCGTTAACTAAACGGGTCCGGTTCCGGATCCACAGTAGCTCTGACCCGTGGACCCAGACCCGAATCGCAAACAGCAACTGATCTTCAAATGCCTCCGTACATTGAGCATCTCTAATTGTCCAAAACTGATTTGTTTGCCTATGTTTCTTCTTCCAGCTCTTGAAAAGTTAAAGATGAATGAAGTGGGTTGTGAAAGCATAGAGTGTTCCAGATCTCACTCACTGAAAATAGTCAACCTCTTCGACATGCCTAATTTGGAGAGATGGTCGTTACAAGAAGTGGATGATGATAAAGATGAGCAAGTGACTTTCCATTCCCTTCGTACTTTGAGAATCTCTGGATCCCCAAAACTGATTTGCCTGCGTTAGCTTCTTCTTCCAGCTCTTGAAGAGTTAGAGATGAAAGGAGTGGGTTGTGAGAAGATAGAGTTTTCCACATCCAAGTCTTTGAAAAAAGTCGAGCTCACCAAAATGCCTAATTTGAAAAGATGGTCACCACAAGAATCAGATGATGATGAGCAAGTGGTCTTCCATCGCCTTGTTCAATTGGTTGTCCGAGAATACCCTAGGATGGTCCGCTTGCCCCGTCTTCTTCCTTCACTTGAAAAATTAAAAATATCTAAAAGTAATGAGATGTTGTTAGGATCAGTGGCCAACTATACCCGGAATCGGAACCAGACCCGCATCGCAAACGGTTACGGTACCGGTACCGGTTCCTATTAAAATTATCGGAACCGGTTCCGGAACCAGTTTCCTGGTTTCGATTTGGGTCCGGTTCCGGTTCCCCTTCTTACTAAATGGTTCCGGGTCCGGGTCCGGGTCCACCCTGGACTCGGACCGGAACCGACCCGTTTACAACCCTACTAAAGAGTGTGTTTGGCAGCCTGCAATTTGAATGTTCCTATGTTCTCATAAGACGAGACTGCGGAAAATATATTTGGTAAGTGCAACCTGTTTCAAATTTCAATCTTGCAGTAAGTTATTCCAAAATTTAAATCAACCGGCATAAGAAAGTTGAAATGAAAGAACTATATTCTTTTAGGAAACAACTTATTAAGATGATTGTTTTTATTTATTCACCGCCTTTTAAAGAAGCTCATTTAAAGAGGAATTCAAATGCTAAAGAACTTTTTGCATATACCCCCTAAGATTTATATGATTTGTAAATAAGTCCCTATGATTTTAGTATTTGTAAATAGGCCCCTGACTTTATTTTTTAATACCTTTCGTGTCCTACCCTTCCCACCACCAAAAGTCTTAAAAATGACATGATCTATTTCATTAAATCCAAACAGATCATAATGATAATGTGCTTATAATTGGTTATAATTAATTCAATCCATGCACAACCCACCGTTAAATTAATTAAAGTTTTAAAATATATGATTAGGCTTCATGTGCATTAAAAAGTTATTGAGAGAGACTGTTGGGGCTTGGGATAAATAATGATATTTTTGTTTAATGGATATTATGACAAATGTGTCATTTTTATAAAAAGTTTAATACAAATCTCATGGTGGGTTCTCATTTTCAATATAAATACTGATTTTGGAGACATGAAAGGTATTTAAATTAAAAAGTATGGGCGTATTTACAAATACTGCAACTACATGAGCTTATTTACAAATCATGAAAACCTTAGGGGGGTGTATACAAAAAACTCAATACTAAAAGGTAGGTCTCATGTTTACAATCTCCAAAAAAATAGCCCTACTTTATAATTTCTAATGTAGGTCACATAATAATAAGTACAAAAGGTGGGCCCACATTATAATTCCTATAATAATGGAGTCACATTGTAAATTTCATAAATACAAGACCAATACTCTAATTTCTAAAGATTGACACCACATTATAATCGTTAAACTTGCATCCCCTGTCCACAATCGTGAAAAATGGAAAGATGGGTTGGACTTGGGACAGGGTGGTCCCAATGAATAAGAAAATTTTGGGTCACCCCCAAAGCTGACATGAAAATCTTGATTTTACCCCAAAAACCCAACTACTTTATTTGGATCCACACCCACCACACGACAGCAGGGATTGAGCAAAACGGAATTAGGGCAGGAATCCACGGATTTCTCTCGTCTTACCAAACGTGTCCTTCTTCCCTTGGTCAATTTCCAACCATTCATCATGTGTGGGCCATTAGCCATATAACACGTGTCACTTCCACGTTTGTCCTCTCAATCTCATCCATCCATTCGTCGCGTCTACAAAAACGTAACCGACTTCATTTCATCTTGAATCAATGGAGCGCGCGTTCGTCGACTGGAGAAAGAAAATCAACCGATACCGCTCAAACGCTCTTCTTCCACAGTTTTTACCCTCGTTGTCAACGTTGAATAAAAACAAGATATAGCATCCAAACGCTCCTTCGTCGTTGGTCTTTAATTTCCTCGGTTCTTCAACAATAGCAGAATAACACCATACTCTCTCATCTCATCTTCCTCATCAGGTACGCTTCCAAAACCCTAACCCTAGCTTTCTCCATCTTCTTCTTCTTCTTCTTCTTCTTATTCAAGAGCTTCATTTCTAGGGTTATAATTTCTTTCGCTTTCTGCAAATCTCCCTTCTATGGCGTCCTTCAATACCGAGCTCGACCTCAACAATGACGCTTCTGACCTAACCCTAAATGAACCCCAGAACCCAATCGACATCGAAGAGAAACAAGTCGGAAATCAAGATTCTGGGGTTTCAATGGATAGGCAGGGTGAGTTAGCTCCGAATCAGAAAGACCCAGCTCTACCGGAATCGGAATCTTCCAAGGATTTTGAAATTGAAGATAGTACTAGGATTGGTGAAGAAGAGAAGAAAGTTTTTCAGGATTTGAAAGATGGGGATTCAGTAGATAAGAAAAGAGACGTTCGTAATTTGGATGGCGGCGGGGTTCCATCGGATAATTCGCCTCGAGCGGGCGCTGGTGCGGGAGCTGCTGACGATAAAGAGCAAAGTGCAGGAATTCATGCTGGTGAAGTTGTTGGGGCGTCTGTTGTTGGTGGGAGTCCGAAGAAAAAAGGCTTGGCTACAGTCAATGAAGGCTCAGTTGTTGGCGTTTCGGCATTAAAAGCTTCAGAGGAATGCGGGGTTACTGATGCAGAAAAAGGAGAACATGGGAGTCAGGAGGAGAAGGGTGGGTTTTCTGTTTATGATATGATCTGGGGTAAAATAAAAGGCCACCCCTCGTGGCCTGGGCAAATTCTTGATCCTTCGGATTCGTCGGAACTGGCAAGCAAATATAGGAAAAAGGATCGCCTTCTGGTTGCATATTTTGGGGATCAATCTTTTGCTTGGTGTGAAGAGTCCCAGTTAAAGAGTTTTCAGGCACATTTTTCAGAGATGGAAAGGCAGAGTGCATCAGAGTCTTTTCTTAATGCTGTCAACTGTGCCTCAGATGAAGTTTCTAGACGTGTGGAGTTGGGGCTGATCTGCTCCTGTGTGCCTGAAGAGATGTATTCCAAAATCAGGTATCAGAAGATTGAGAATGCAGGGATTCGCGAGGGAGCGATTGGCACGAGCAGGAGCAGGGCGGACATGTCCCTGTTTGAACCTGGTAGACTTTTGGAGTATGTGAAGGAATTAGCGCTGCTACCATCAGGTGGAGTGGAACGACTTGAGCTAGTGATTGCTCGAGCTCAATTGATGTCTTTCTATCGTTCAAAGGGTTATTGGGTAATGCCTGCATTCCATGTGCATGGAGGTTTAGTAGATAATGCTGCAGATTCGTCCCTTGGAAGCAAACCACTATGTTTAGATTCCGGAGAAAAGGTGAAGACCCAAGGTAAAACATCTCACAGACACAAACAGATTCTTGAGGATGCTTTACATCACAAAAGGAAACGAAAAAGCTTGGCTGAAATAATATCTGGAAAGAAAGCATCTACTGGTGGAAAGAGTAGTGCTAACACTGATGGAAAGGCTACTGGTAACTTGGATTCTCTGTCATCTCGAAAGAAGTTTAAGGCTGTCAATATAGTTTCGGATGACTCAGTGAAAACAAGGGCAAGGGCAAAAGGGCATGTTGATTCCAAGACACCAACTGAAAAACGATCCACAGTTGGAGAACGCATGCAAAGAGTAGCAGACCAACTGACTGGGTCCCCTCCAATCCTCGAGTTTAGTGGTGGAGAGTTTCAGAATGATTCAATTAAGGTAGAATCACGAAGAGAAAAAGATGTCCATATCAGTGGTTCTCTCCTCACTCCCAGGGAGACCTGGAAGAGGAGGGCTGCAACTCCAAAGGTGTATTCTTCCTCTCCAGATGAGCTGCTGTCACAACTCTGCTTGGCAGCACGGGATCCTCTGAGAGGATGCAAATTCCTGGCTGGAATTATTAGCTTCTTCACTGATTTCCGTATTTCGTTGCATCAGAAGCAGCCAATTTCTGCCAAGAAATCTGGCAGTAGCAAAACTGGTAAAGGAAAATCATCCAAGTCAGAGACGGGCCCTGTTGAATCATTTGAGTTAAATGATACGGACTCCAATTGGACGGAGCTGATCACGCGTGGTATCTCTAAAAAGGCCCTGAAGAGTAGGTCTGTGATTCTGAAGGAGTATTCTTCTCCGGATGTGCTGTTGTCGCAACTCTGCCTGGTGGCACGGGATCCTAGGAAAGGATATAGTTTCATGTCTGTACTAATTAGCTTCTTCACTAAATTTCGTCAGTCATTCCTTGAGAAGCATTCAAATTCTGGCAAGAAAATAGGCAGTGGCAAAAGTGGTAGAGGAAAGTTGTCCAACTCAAAAACTGGCTTAGTCAAATTAAATGAAACGAAAGAGGAAAGGACTGAAGAAGAACCATCACAGAAAAGCCGTAAGAGGAAAGGAGAATCGCAGTTGGAGAGTCCAAAGAAGCAGGGAAAGGATGACACTGGTCAAAGTAAAGACGTTTCTGAAGGCCCAGGTATTCCCAACTCAACGGTGCACTGCTCATACAGTGGAAAATTGTAGGGTTCTTGTCTCGGAAAATGTGCATTTTGCTGTGTCTCCCTGTTTTGTATGTGTAGGACCTTTGGTTTTATCAATAACCTTTGATGTAATGGGAGCCACAAAGGGATTATGTCCCAGAATTCTCCCAGATTGGAAATCTAGAAGTCTGTTCTCTGGCCTTCTGCCCATTTGTTACTTGTCCCTGGATTTTTCAGTTCATTTGTGGGCCACTGATCAAAGTGGTTGGTTTTTCCAATCTGGTAGGTTCTGGATTGAACGCCTTTTTTTTAATCATTTGTCTTTGAACATCATGCATAGTGAGGCCCATCATATCAATGGACTAAATTGCCAAGCCTTGGACGTTTTCTATTTCTACTACTTTGTTTGTGTGTGTGTGGAATAGGAAGGTGCAACACTGCACACACTGCTGTGGAACAAGACCCTTATAATTTTGTCCCTTTCATTTGGTGTTGGAACTTCTCTATTGAAGTCATATGATGTTTGTGTTTATCTGCATGTGGGGTTCTATTATAGATCAAAAGGAGACTGAGGAATTGTGACAGCTTTAAAACAAGGCATTGAAGTCTTATCAGTTGAGAGCTGAACCAATGAATGGGGCCACTGAAGAAGGTAAGCAGACTGAAACCATTTAGCCTGCTTCTGTTTCTGCTTTTAATAATCGGTACCTCATCAAATTTGCTCATGGCCAGTGTGTTCTTTGAACTGGATTTTTATGTGCTTTCTGGGCAATTAGGGTAAACTTCTTTCTCCCTCCTCTGTGCTTGCTTGAGGAATTAGAAAGTTGCATGATTTTCTGGACGACATGAGACCTTCTTAACCTTAGGAGGACATGCGCTGAGTATTAAAAAAATCTTCCTTGGTTCTTCTGAGTGGAATTACCAGGAGTGGTTAGGCTCCTCCCCTAAGCAAAGCCTGGGTAGCGGGTCTTTCATGTATCCACCATGATCATTCGTTTTCACATTTACCATACTCCATGGATTGAAACTACCCCAATTCGACAGTTATCTGATCTTACATGCACAACTGGATTGATCGTGCAAAAGGTACAAACAGATGCATTTCATCTAATAGTTGAAAATTGTTTAATGCAGAAAGCTAATAGAAAACATTGCCAAATTGTTTTCAAATGCAGCGAAAGTAAAGCCAAAGAGGAATCATTATGACACAAGTATGAAAGAAAATACTTACAACATAGAAAAACACTTCAACTTTATTTCATGCCTATGGTATCTGTAATTCTATGTGTAGTGTATCCATATCCACAGGATAATGACAGTTATACTGGTATTGGATGTTGCAAGCCAAGCTAGGCCCAGGTCAACTGGGCTGGATACATGACTCCAATGGGGCCAAACGTTTATTACAGAGTTTTGAATTGATTAGGGTATTTTTAATTTTGAATTTAGTTAAGTTGGTTTATTTTAAGAGATTTAGTTTCCTTTAATATTTAGGAAGTACAGTCCTAGTAGGGATGGAGATGTCCAACCCTTCCTATAAATATGCATCCCTCTATTGGGAGAGACACCTTTTTGTAGTTTCAATAAAGATTTCTGAGTTACGTTGTTCTGAGATTGTTTCCTTGATCGTGAGTGTTCTTGTGCGTGGAATCTTTTGATGGATCCGGCCAACCCCCACTTGTGGAGTTTGTCTATTTCGTTCGCAAATCTGGAGTGCACACTTAAATATGATTTAAAATAACCCTTAATGATTAATGATCAATGTAACTTAAAGTTATTGAGAAAATAATATAAAAATGGAACAAGTGGTTATGATCCGTGGGTTCCAATGAACCCGCATATGAAATATGTGAGGTCTATAGTTTGGTGGAGGCTTGAGGAGTAAACTAGCCAAGCTGGCTCGCAAGTTGCTTGAGATTTGTACTTAAGTTCAGCTCGGTTTAGTTGTTGCATGAGCCATGCTGAAGCTACGACCTGCTTACATATACTCTACATAAATTTTATTATAATATATTCTACTTTTGAATATAGTAGTTTTCTATATAACAAAATAAGTTCAATATGTAATACAGTGAACTCGGTTCTCTTCTTTTTTTGACATGGAATACAAAAAATGGGGTTTGCATATGTAAAAAAATGCATGTGAAACACATTACCATGTTTGTGTGGAAGCACCACTGTTACTTGAGTAAGCATTGTACAGTTCAGATCACATGTAAAATCTTCATATACCTCAAATTCTATGAATGTTCAAGGCAAAGAATCTAAACATTTTGGGGTTTTATGGATCAATGAAAGATCTGAACAGTTCAGATTAAAAAGTTGGTGCCCACAAGAGTCGCAAAAATGAAAATGTGGTGAAGGGATTTGATATTTCAACCTGTCCTCTGTACTAGTGCCTTCTCAATCTGGGGTGTGTGGAATTGTTTCACACCTTTTCAGGTGTGAAAGATTTTGTACGAAAAAGCCTCATTAACACTGTGTTCACACCTCATTTACACATGTGATGTGGAAATGAGTGCAAGTAAATGGGTGCAGATTAACGACCCATTAGTTTAGTTGCGGAATAAAAGAGTTCAATGTACTGAAATCACATGCGAATTGAACATTTTTTCTCTAATGACAGCCGTAGTGGCGTGGCCCACTACTTGAGCTCATCTTTCTGGAATCCAGATCTATGCCATATACTATTCCCTGTATAAGCATCCCTTGTTCATTGAATAGGTGTTTCTCTTCATTAATGTTGGCCCAAAGAGGTCAATATGGAATAGTGCTGTAATGAGCAGTGCTTTAGAAAATAAATTCATGAATGTAGATATATCATATAAAATATATGAGCTTGTTATGCATAAAGCCAAGCTCAACCATTGGTTAACACAACTCAATTTCTAGTCAGACCTGAGCAAAGCTCGATTTAAGTTTGTCAAGCTTGGCTCGATTAGTGTTCAACCCAAGTGCAAGCTGAGCTATAGCTCATTTTCATCCCTATATACAGAGTCAGACAATAGATGTGGCTTCTAGTGGCTTCACCTCCTTTGGCCTTGCATGTTTACTTGTTTTGTAAATTCTCTGGAGAGGATATCTTGGTCGAGCTGAGTTAATGAGTATGTCTTCTCATGTTAGAACCAGATATTACCATTAAAAAAAAAAAAAGTTAGAACCAGATATTAGTATGACATGAACAAGTTTTGCATAACAATAATAATAAAAATCATAGATTTGCATAATATATAAATTAGATTTCATTTTTATTTTTGAATAAAAATTGTATGAAAGATGACACCTCGTTAAAATTACATTATGGATCTTACCCTTTTCTCTATTTTTTTAAAATAAACTGTGAAGTTTCAGGCTTACCTAAACACTGAGGTAATCAACATTTCTTTATTCAATTTAGATTTCAAAAAGGAATAATAATAAATATTTGAATAATAATAAATATTTTGTAAAGAACAAAGGAGTCTTTAATCTTGTACTTAAAGAACATAGATGTGTTGTAGATCAGGGTCTGCATGGTGAGCTGGTACGGTAGAGCTGTTTGATGCAGGAAGATTCAGAGTTGTAGCAACTAGCAACCCCTATAGTCTCCATTGATGAGTCACTCATTTGTCTGTCTTTTGTCTCAATGCTCAGCTTACTTGGCGAATGCTCATGGCGGCCAGAGATGGTAATGCATAAACTCTACTAAACAAAAAGATTAAGATTCAAGATTCTAAAACGGTTTCAGAAAATTGATTTGGCGTTCGATCAGGGGGTTCGCAGACTAGTGTCATAATTTTGAAAATATTGCGATATTCTTGTTAATGGCCATTTGTTTCCTTGAATTAAATTGCTAACGAATTCTAAGAATTGTATTTCTAAAAATGGTTGAAATTAAAGAAACAGAGGTGAATGTCTGAGAATGACCATCAAATATTCTCCCCTTCAATGGAAAATGAATCAAGGAGAGGTGGCAAGTGAATACTTACCCATTGCCCTAGTTTTTAAATACTAGGAGGGTCACAGACTCATAGTCCCATCTAAATCTCATCTTATTTCCTTCACTCCTTACCTTTTTAATAATCCTTTGCTAGAGCCCATTTGACCATGAATTCCTATGTTTTCAATGCAAACAAATGGGCTCTTAAGATATATGCATTTAATGTCATGATATTATTAAGCATCACAAACTTGAATATGTTGTGACAATAATGGGGATTTACTCTAATCCAGTAAAATCTTGGCTAAGAAGCCTGGAAAAGGCTCGTGAAATTAGTTACTCTTCAGTCATTCCTGTCAATTGTGGGTTCCTAAGTAATGCACTTCCTCTAGTTATTATTACTTCTAATTATCTTTTCCTATATTGTTTCTTCAAGGCGTGGTAATAGTCCTTTTGCCATTATCATTAATAAGTAATAACAACTATTATTCTCACCATAAAAGACTTCAAGAGTTATCATTAGTAATTGACATTCATTTTATGGTCATTTTTATTAATCACTGTTTCCAACAGAATGCCATTAAAATTCTTGTTAGAGATACCCTGCTCCTACCATTCAAAAAAGAGAAAAAAGAGAGATACCCTGCTCTTTGCTTTTTTTATCAGAAGATATTTGTTGTACTTAGATAATATTCAAAATGACATGACTAGGCAGTATCTAGCCATTCTGTGATACCATGGCAGCACATTGAGGAGCTGTTTTTCCGTTGTTATTTGGCAGGGAGTTTTCCAGGTTTTCCTCTCATCTCTATGACAAAGGAGGCCTGCTTGCATTTGCTGCGACGAGCCCTACATTTCTGGACACTTGTTGTGTAACTTTAAAAAACAGAAAGGAATTTCGGACAGTTCAGATTTGGCCACATCATTATGAAGATTCCTGTACGGCCAGAACTGGACTTCATGGTTAGTAGATCATAAGAGTCCCCTAATAGATTTTGAAGCTTGACCCTGATGCTATACCCATTGATTGAATTCACAGTAAAGCATCAACTATTGTTTTCATGACTGTTGGCAACCTTGTATATAGAGAATTTGTCATGTGGCAGCACACGTGCCAGGTTTGTACTGGTCCTGTCAGGCATTTAGTTTCTGTAACTGAAGTGACTAGTGTGTTGAGGGATATATTGGTGTATGAAATGTGAGTTTGGTTGTCTTTTTATTCTCACGGCTGTTGGCAACCTAGGAGCGACAAAGGAGCACATGGGCCAGGTTTGTGATTGGTGCTCTGGCAGCCATTTAGTTGCTGAAAGTGAATAGTGGTGTGAGTTAGTTTTGGTTATCTCGTTTGTTCTCTCTCATATCTGAGCCATGGCATGTGTTAGAGTGGTTTTCATGGATAGACTGCAGGGAAGAGACTGACTGAGATCAAGACAACTGCCCAGTGTTGGGACACCTGTACACGCAACAAACCAACCTCAACCTGTGGGTGGTTTTATTAAATTTTATTTCCCCACCCACACCATCCAAACCCCCATAACCAACCCTGAATTTGTGTGTCTAGAAATTTTGATGACATGGGCTAATAATAATAATTAAGATTTTTATTTTTGTTGTAGAAAATGGTGATGTGGGGGTTTTTTGGACTTATCCTTGACATAAGTGCCCTTGAAACAAAATTTTTATGATAGTAGAATATAACGGAAGGGGGTATGTATGATTTACACTTTTGCTTTAGGCTTCGTTCTTGTGCACGAAAAGGTTTCAAAATAAGAAATGTTGCCAACTTTTTTTTTTTTTTAGCAAAATATTCTTACTACTTCAGTAGAAGAGTTTTGCAGTTCCTTTGTTCACATATCACTTTGCAGATCATTTTTTAACAAGTATTGAGGAGTCTGCAAAATTTTCCTCTGGAAATGTGTGTTTGTCCTGTGCGTGGGGATTAATAAGGTAAGGATTTTTAAGCAATCTATCAATCAAATCTAACATGGAAGGAGAAGATAATATTGAAGGTAAGCAAGCGCAGAGGCTTTCCTTGAGTAGAGTCTTGTACGGGAAAAGATAAGCGCGAAGAATATTTGAGTTTGCCCTGTGCTTTCTTCCGTTAATGTAAAGCACCTCAAACGTTCAGGTGGGACCCACCCTACTTTCACAAATTTGGCTTATCAATCAATTTTGATGTGGCAAAGCTAGTGAAGTAGGAGGGAGACTAGGGTGGGTTTGAAGGACATGGATTCTATTGTCTCTTTTAGGGCCTTAGCCCTTCCTTGCCCAAGATATCGGGTGATGTGTGCATCCATCTCAAATAGATGCATGGGAATTGTTTTTTTGTTAACCAGCTCATTAACTTGTATCCATGAATTGTGGGATGGCCGGAGTTTGAAATTAATTGAATCAATTTAAGCCAAGGTTATGGAAGGTTGGCTTGTCCGCACATGAGTTATTTTCCGCACACCCTTAGTAGTCTCAAATGTTGTAGAGTTGCCAATCTGGGCCATCCTGCTTTAGAGCGAGTTTGGGAATGAGATTGTAGGACCTAACACTTGGGGCCCATCTAATATTTGGGCTGCCGGGCTTGGATTAAATGATGCAAACCCCAAAGCCTGATCCGCATCGGTCCAAAACAAGATAGCCACATAAGATGGATGGATGATATTTTTTTCCTTCGTTAATGCTACATTTACTAGATATGAACAATTTGTTTTTCTTTATTGTTAATATTAATTGAGCTTTATCCAACTTGGAAGGCTCGTGCTGACATGTTTGAGGTAGGTTGGGAAGAGCCAGGCGCATATGGCCCATATCAGGCTTGGCCCGTATATGGGTCAGCCCAGGCCATGAACACCCCCCATAAAAAATGCTTCAAATATTCCTCTTTTATCCATCTTCATGGGAATTGTGTAAGCTTGTGACGCCCTTAAAAATAATACCTCTAATGGCCAAATCTTTCCCATATTTTGGGCACAGTTTTAAGCACCAGGGAAACCTTTCAAAACCCTGTGCCCCCACAAGGGTCATGCTTTCAGGTGGGCCCACAGGCTGGACATTTCTCCTAAACTAAGAATTGTCTGTTTGTTCCAGAAAAAAAAAGAAGACTGTATGAGCACCACATAATGAAATCAAGTAGAGAACTTCCATCTTATATTCCTCATCTTTTTGGCCTAATTGTCCAGAAAATTATTGTACAGCTTGTAAGGTTTTAAAATTCATTCTACTATTATGTTGGGGACCTACATGAGGATGGCCTCAGAATCCTCATTTTGTATTGAGCTTCTTCTAAAGGAATAAGGACGCAGATATGAGATACCCTCGCATGATTACAACTCGGTTACATCTTGCAGTTACTTCTATCCAATTTGCTCATGTTCCCCCTTATTATATTATAATCACTCTTTGGAGGATGTAAAGAAAAAAGAAAAAAGAAAAGTTGTGTAATAAGTAATTTTCTGATTATTTTCTTATTGATCTTACTCTTACTATCTTACTACATAGTCAATGCGACTTACATGGATAGAAACCAATTTAAAAAGGATCATTCAATGAAGGAAGGATTATTACTTACTTAAGAAAGAAAACCTATTGATAACTATATATACTTAAAAAAAAAAAAACAACTATACTCAATCCTGCTACTTGGTGGAATGATTAGGCTGACAACTCAGCCCGAATCTTATCACTTAGTCAAATATCAAGTTGATCTAGATGCAATTAGTCCACTGGGCTCACATTCTCGCCCACATGGTTCAGTTCGTGTGGTGTGGCTGGGCCAGGCTACTCTTATCAGATGTCATCATCATCAGAGCCTTGTTCCAGCGATTTGCGGTTGGCTAAAAGAGTTGTACAATAAAACTCCTCACTAATAAACAATCAAAAGTTGAGATCAGGAGACCTAAATTGATGCGAGACCACTTGGATCTTTGAAAACCAAGTGCAGGTAACTCAGCTTACACATAAATGAGGGCTCATGCATTTGGATTATTTGAGTTACCTGTGAAGTCACAGCTCGTTATTTGAAATAATCAACTGCAGGTAAACAGAGTTATAGGCAATTGGATTTGCAATTAAATTGCCTGCAAGACAACCAAGTGCCAACAATCCAAACTGGGCCTTCCCATGCTAAAATTCTCTCCTCATGTAGCTTAGGACTTATTTGATCTGTTCCTATCCCAAAAATTAAAATCATTAAGCAAAGGATTATATAAATATATATATATATATATATAGAGAGAGAGAGAGAGAGAAATGCCCCTATACAAGCTTCCCTTCCGGTCTTACAGTATAAGCCACCTAGGTGCATTTCTCATATATTCCTAAAATGTAAACCAAAGAGGTCTAGATATGATCTGCACATGCAGCAGCTTGGAAGGATCTCACTAGTTGGCATTCATGGAGGTCTTTTGATCCAAATGAGCGGAACAGGATGATTTTTTAGGCAAAGTTGATTCCAATGAGAATGACCTAAAGTTAGAGAGATCCTGAGCAAACCAAATATATAGGGTCTGAGTACAAGTTCAGAGTCAAAGGGCGGGTTTTGGGTCCAGGATTCAAGACCAAATGGGCCGAAATACTATAACGATAATGGGAAACCCTAAATGATATGATCACAAAATTGATGCGGGATTTATAATAAGAGTATTCTTTACTATATATATTGTTTAATATTTGTGCAATTTTGGTTATAAACATGGAGCAAATACAGTAACAATTAAATACAATCCGGTCCAATATCCAGGTCTGGATCCTAGGATTGGAACCTGGACATTCCCAAACCACGCTTGTATACATCTCCAAGCTAGAATGAAGAGTCAGGTATATAGTGTTTACATTGTTTGGGATAAAATTGGTCACTTTCTCACTTCCTGGTGAGCAAACTTGGTTTCTGATAATTTTTATAAAGTCGTCACATCCCGCAATTTCTAATGTCCTTCTTTTATCATAATTCTTGTTGCTTTTCCCTATTTATACAATGTCCAGAGATCTTAATACTAGATTTCATATACAGATACGGAAACAACACAATCAATTCAAGCAATTCCCATGGCTAACATGAGTCAGAAAGAGTGAAAACATTTTATTTTTTATCAAAATTATAATGCAAACACGAAGAGGCTGTTCCAAAAGATGTTATCTACACTACTATTATAAATAAATAAATAAAACCTGTAAGAGGTGGTTCCTAAACCACATCAAATTCCAAGTTGATTTGATGTACATTATATTGAAAAAAATAATGACGACTGCTTGAGGAGATTCCAAAAGCATGTGAAAGTTGAGATATCTATTACTTCGACGAGTCTACAATGGATCATTCTGACCTTAGTTTGCAAAATATGTCCAAGTCCATCTGCCTCAAAAGTTTGACATGCAAGTAGTCCACCCTTCATTCTCTTCAACGTGCTCCATTTCCCCGCCTCTTCAGACCTGAATAGTAACAAAGAGGGAACACTGTCAACAAGTAATACAGGTTCCTTGGTTTCACTGATACTTGAGATTTTCAATCTACCTTAATATCAAAAAGCAACTTCTTTGGGGCCAGAAAAATGATTTTGCAATTATATTTTAAAATGAGCCAAAGGGACAAACTAGAGAATGACCAACATATATATAAGTAACACATTGGTAAGAAAAGTCGGAGATAATATATATAAAAAAAAACACTGAAAAAAAAGTGTCCTGATTTTTCAAAAAACACAACCACAAGCCTGTATACCAATTTATAGACGCTGGCGCTCCAAATGGTCAATCTTTTATCATTTATCATTTTTTATTTTATATCTCAGGGTATCCCCACCTTTGGCAGGACTGATATTTTTTTCTTGTAATTGATCAAGCCCTTGATTATTTGGATTGATTTGATTGATCAAATAGCCTTTTGATACATCTCAATCGGAGCCCAATCAAGAAGGGGCCAAAACACAAATTGGATAGTCAAAATGGGCCTAAATTAAATTCCAAATTATTTATTAAATGCAGTGAGTTAAATGAAGATCCAAATCAGCCACTAAAAGATCCATGCACACAATCCAATATAGGTTGAGCAGCTCAGGGAAACAGGGAAGCAGGCCCATAACTAGACCCTACTGAACCAGGCCCAGCCTAGATGGAACAAGTCCCAACCTGGTTGCCTAGGTATGGCAGCCACATGCACGCAGCTGGCTGGTCTCACATGTTCAAACATGCACTTCACCTGCATAGTATTTAACCATTCAAGAAGCTTTCTTTCTTTCAGTGTTTCCTGATTAAGTTGAAACAAAGATGCTAAGAGTCGAGTTACTGTCTGAAATCTATATCAATTATTGAGTGGGCACTATTTTATCAAGAGAAGGAACCCTGACTTAGTAGAACCCAAGACATCCAAGACATGCGCAATGACTTCATTATTTAAAGTTTCTAATTTAGCATGTCTACTTTCCATATTTGATTGTAGTAGGATCCATTAGGCTAGTTTCCTATTTTGTTTTGAACTATAGATAGATGGCTAAAATATAGGGTAGGTTTAGCGTTTCTTATGTGATTGGCTACAATGTATATAACTTGTATGCGAAGTCCTTATTGGTTCTTGTTTATTTTCACATGTTCTACTAATAAAAGTTGCTTTGGCACTTTTCTTTCTTTCTTCTCTCCATTGTTTGGAGAGAGTTCTTCTAAAAGATTGGGGATCTATTCTCAGTGGATTTGAGATCAAAGATGAGCCGATCCATGTTTCTCCTTGATTTGCATATATACATATATATATATATATGTATATATGGGAACCAGTCCTATAAGGACCGTCCTTACGGTCTGCACAGTCCGGAACGCCCATTGGGGCCCACCTTATGACCCATTCAAATGGACCACACATTCACAACCCCCTTATAGGCACCAGATCCCATGAATTTGCATGGATTCGGATGAACTAGACCATTAGATTGAGGGTCAATTTTTCTTGTTTCATATAAAGCTGTTAAACTTGTGGACCCCGGATGAAGGGATTAGAGGTATTAGATTGACTTCAAATTTGATATGTAGGTTGGCCCCACTTGGATCATTCGGTCCCCCTCTGTCCCATGACTAGTGGGGTCTCACGGTGGGCCCCACTAGGCAGTCCACACCGACGGTACATATATATATATGCCGGCCCTATAAGATTGGGTTCGGGTTGAGTTGAAACCTATAATTACCTGTAACCAATGATGCCCATACATGAATACAAGTACGGATATGGATACAGGGATCGGGGATACGACTCTGCACTTTAGGAAATCTAGGACACAGATTCGGATATAAGTGTCCCAATTTTTCCTTTAGATCATGCTTGAATTAATGAAATTGTCATTGTTTATTTTCCTTTCTAACATTTTCTATGTCGAGAAGTAATAAAAGTTAAAGAACTAAATGAAATAATGGACTTGCTAAATGCTAAATGAAATAATGAACTTGCTAAGTAGGATATGCTAAACTTAAGTGTCGGTGCAATATCGGGTACCAATACAAGTATCATATTGGTCCAATACAGATACGATGGCCTTATACAAGGATCGCCTGTAACCTGCTGAAAACTGCAGAAGGCTTCCTGTTATTTACTATTTTAATCTATGATGCACGGATACTTCAAAATGGGCAACGTATCATGTCGTATCGTATCCGATACTTCACTTTTTATGTGTAAACTATGTGTCCCTTCCGTGTCTATGACATATCATTGCCGTATCCATGCCGTGTTTGTGCATCATAGATGTCCCTGCTGTGTCTATGACATGTCATTGCCGTATCCATGCCGTGTTTGTGCATCATAGATTTTAATAAACCAATCCCTGACAGTTTATTTAGCAAATATATGGAGACCATTTAGGGGCCAAATGAATTCTAGGACCCTTTAGACATGTGCAAGATGGCCCCACACCTGATTGCTTTCAAAAGATGAAAAGCTTGTTGTACCACATAATTTTTTTAAGAATTTTCATCTACATTAATTCTAATATGAAACATCAGGAATATATGTTATCTCTTAAGTTTACTTGATATCTTCTGCATAGACCATAGTTATTAATTATAATAATCGATGTAGTGATATTCTCATTTGACTTGTGAAAATTATGGAGACATGATAAAAAGGACAGAAATACTGACTTCGCCCCCTCATCAATTTCGAAAATATTCATATCCCGAAACAGTGGAGGGCCCAAGATATTTGTCTGAGGGGGGCGGACCCAAACAGATAGTTGGGTTTTAGGGGCAAACCCAAAATTTTCAAGTTGGTTTTGGGAGTGGACCCAGGATTTTTCATGTGTGCTTTGGAAGCAGACCAAGGTCCAAGGGGGGCAACCACCCCCAAATCAATGTATGTAGGTCCGTCAGTGTCCTGGATGAGCCAGTTGCTGAAGAATTGCCTCTCTTTATAACAAAGGATGTCGAAAGTTGGACATCTTCGGAGCAACCAACCCAAGACCCAAGTGGAAGGGGGTACCCCTTGTTTTGATGAGGAAGATGAAACAGGTGAAGGTCCTGCAGGAGAGTAGTTGAGAGCTGATAAAGATTACCATCATCATGCTTAGTTAATTAAGTTTCTTTGTTATGTTGTGGTTTATGAGAGGAATGTTTTTTATGAAAATAATTAAAAACGATATTATTTAGACATTATGGCTGTGAGCCATTTTGATGTGACGTGGTCTACTGCTATTGAACAATATTGTAGTACAATCATTTTAACTTACTTGTTTATGATTTCATGTGCTTGTGATTTAGTGATTATGTTAATATGTGCGTGTTTTAATGTTATTTTAGGCTCTAACCTTGATCATTGGATATAGGGGTTGAGAATGCATATTATAATTTCACATCAACATACACACATGGCTTATAAATTCTTCATTTGGCATGTAGAAATGAGATATTAAGATTTAGTAGAATGAATTAACTATGTAATTTATAGACTATTTTTACTTTTAATATATTTATATAATCTAATTATATATATATTTATATTTATATTTTTACTGAAATGGAATTCCAAATTGAAAAGCCAAAACGATGAATCAGCAGAAATGTTTCAATTAGGAACCAAAAGAAAATGACGTCTGAACTTTGAAACGAAATTGCAACTATGATAGAGAGTAGAGGCCCACTCTCGAGTGAAATATACACCCCCCTCCACTTTTGCATTATCTTCCATTACAAAAACTTCCTATGTGCAATCCCACATTTGATTTTGTTTCTATCAATCAAGTCATCTACAAAAGCAGCCAGAGAATATTCTTCAGCAAGTTCGGTCTTTATAAGATCATGTTTTGTTTGCTCATTGTAAGTAGAATCTTCCATGGATCACAAAGTTAAGCAAAAATAAGATTAATTATGATGAAGACCAATGCAATAGAAAATGTTGCACTAGTTAGAGCGAATTTGGGCAAGTGTATTCATGAAGGGATGTTTGATATGAGGGATTTACATTTTACAAGTGAGTGTTCCATGGGGTTCAACTAAAGTATTTTGCTCAGTCAAAAACACATGATCGCACACAGTCAAAAACGCATGATCAGCTTACAAAAGAATGAAATAAACATAAAACAAGGGCCAACTATAAACTAATCTTAATATGGTGTTATAAACTTAACCTTCTCATCTCAGATGCAAATTCATGTGAAAGTTTTATCCCGAATTCCCTTTTTTTGGATTGGTACCATGACTTGAACCCACAGCCTCAAGATTGAGGTAGTGAGCACCTTACACTATAGCATAGGCATGTCTACAACAAATAGAAGTATCACCATCAATACATGGATTCTTTACCTCGCTTCAGGTAATTATGACTGATTCATGTCCATTGGATAGCTCCCTAGCACTCTCAGGAATGTTGCAAACTCCTGTCAGGAGAAGCAAGGAATTAAATCTCGGTGCTATTGTTCAACTTGGTCGCACCAGCATCCATATAACTAAACCAAATCTTATGCAACTTGGCTTAGTCATACCGACTTGGTCAGTAATGGTAGCATTACAGTACCAAGTTGCATGCAACTTTATCAGCATTTCATTTCATGAAAAGGAGGCACCTTATGAAAGCTGCAGTTAAATGCCCATCTGGAAATCATGTTAACACTAATGAGAAACCATACCTCTAGATCCCTAAGGGCATTCTGTGCCTTCTCTGATGCTGTTGATGCTTCAAAATCTACATAGAATATATAGTCAAAATACCTGCATGAAGATCCATAAAAAGATTACACAAATCATCAAAGGAATATTACGAATTGATCTAACTGAACTTGGATCCATCAGTAAGATGAACCAAACGAATAATGAATGAGATAGTTTTAATTGCATACTTTATAGACCCATTAGTGCAGTCACTATTTACACGCAAGGGCTGTTTACGCCGAGGACGACTTTCAATCTGTAAAAAGAAAAAAAAAAGAAAAAGAAACACAAAGAAAACATAATAACACCACAGACTGGATATACATCTCAGAATTGTATCACCAGCAAAAATAACAATAAAAAGGCCGTCAACAAGAGCAGCAGAAATGTGCCTTTGTAAGGTTGATGTCCCTCAGAGCAAAAACTGCAAGTGCCTTGAAGAGCACACCAGGACCTTCCTCTAAAGAAAAAACTATGCTTGTCTGAAACAGTATAACAATATTGTTAGATTGATTATTAATCCTTCATATAATGCAATCAGGTCATAAGTAGTTCCTATGTTATGTTCCATATTCATTTGCATGTACCACAAAAAAAATCAACAAATTTGAATTGCTTAGTAGAATGGATGGCCACTGGTCCATTTTTTTTATTCTTGGAAATCACATTTGCATACTGTTTTTCCTAGTTTTCTCCAACAAACAAATACTGGAGACCAATGTTGATGATTATTCAATGCAGAAACACAGAAAACATAGTCTCACATAATGCCTAGTTTGAATGTGCAGAATCCCACCTTGGAACCCATGAAAGGATGCTCAAGTGTTCTGATATTTGGTACAGAACATAATTTCATATATAAGGCCTAGTTTGGATGTACATAATCCCCCCTTGGAAACCAGAAGAAGGATCCTAAGAGTTCTAACATTTGGTACAGAACATCATCTCACATATAAGGCCTAGTTTGGATGTACAGAATCCCCCCTTGGAAACCAGAAGAAGGATCCTAAGCGTTCTTACATTTGGTCGCTCCATGGAATTCTAAATTGAATTCCAATGAATCCTCGTGTCCATAGTCTTGAGGAATCCTATTCCTCACACAAAAGTCGATAAGCTTATCATCGGACACCAGGATTGCACATATCCAAAATAGCCAATATGGCTTCTGAATTCCACTGTCCCAAACACCAGAATTTTTTTTTATAAAAATCAATTCTGCCAATATATTGAAACTCTTTGCCCGTTAGGGGTACAAATAAACACACCCTAAAACTGAAATTTAAGCAGCATTAATATCAACGTGAAAGTTTCCAATGTCCATTTGATTGGTGGAACACTCTCTATGTTAAAGGGCCCACCTTGAATCGCCGATTGATTCCTGGAATAACTGGTTCTCTTGCCAGCATCAGAAATCGAGTAACATTGTCAGAATTATCCTACAAACCAGATGAAAAGATAATGATCAAACAGAATCCAGAATGCAACAAACAATAACAGCAGCAACAAGATTAGCAGGTTCACTAAGACAGGTAGATGTACATAAATTTACAAACCTGAATATCATGTGCGAGAATGTTCAACCCATAGATCTCTGCAGCCAAAGCACTTGCAACTGCCCCTGTGTCTTTGAGATTTTGGGCAGCAATAAACTATATCAAATGAACATTTCAAGCATGTTAAAATATAAACTTTGATGAGAGAGCTTATTCTTCAAATTCAAAGTTTTTGGGCTTTGTTCCCATCAGGATAACAGAGCCCACTTGAGAAGCGACCACTGTTCAAAAGCTAGGAGATTGGACTTTGAGTCAAGTCTGCATGTACATAAAGTCTGAGAGTTGATAAATCAAGTCAGAAACTCAGTTACTTTTTTTTATCGGTAAGAAAATCATATGGGCCTGGTAGAATTTCAAGCCAATGAGAGGGATGGGATTGCCAATTTTATTTTATTTTTAATTAATTCTCTCAACATAAAAAACACACATATCCATTACGAAGTTTTAATTAATGCTAAGTTTTTGTCACAAGCGAAATCTTCACATTGACTCAACTCCGTGGACTTCTGAAATAAGCCGAACTTCAAAGATCAGAACACATAATTATGTGGTCATGTGGAGAGAACTGTGAATAATATGCAGTCATGCAATTTGACTTCTGCGTGCTCTTTTTGCTATAAAAAAAAAAAAGGACATTTACTAAATTCTGCTTCCATCAAACTTGATCCACAGGGGGGATTCAACAAAAACCAAGTGTCAAACATAACCGCATCATCACTTACCTGTGCAGCGCCTGCAGTATCATCTACAGCTTCTCTAACAACTCCCAACTTTGTCAGTGTGTTTTCACACTGTGCAAGAGCCTGCAACATTGCTGACTTTTAGAATGCCTCAAATGAACTTAAAAGTATTGTTTTCCAGGAAAATGAAAGAAAGAACAAGCTAAAAATTCAAACTCACTTGATAATGACTAACAACCCTTCTCAGGTTTTGAACTTCCACACCATGATTGGCTAGTAAGCAATGCCGAACAGTAAATTGCACTTCCCCAACTATATGCAACTTATGTCGAAGCAAAAGATCATAATTTCGATGGATGCTCCCCCCGAGAGAATTCTCAATGGGTAAGACCGCTCGGTCTACAAGCCACCGTTCAACAGCCTGTCGAAAAGGAGGATGGAATATATTTTATACAGAAAATGGGGGAACAAAGAACGACAGGAACTTTTGTTCCTTGTCACCAACAAAACTGGGACTTATATCAATTACTTTTCGCCCCTATTTTTTTATGGGGGAAGGTGTAAACCAACACCACGAACCAGTCAAATTGTTATAACAAACTAAATCTTTACAGAACAGATGCCAATAGAGAGTTAAAAAAGAAACAAATAAATTCATGTGGTTCATCACCCAATAAAGAACCAGGAGAATACAAATAAATGGTCCTTACAAAAGTAAGAGGTTAAAGCAAAAATAAAAATAAATCCAGAAGAGAAGCGCCATTTTTTTTTTTTTGGGGGTGGGGGGGATTGCTAATGATCCGAAAGCTGTAATTAACCATTTCTTTGGTATTGGTTCAATAAGAGTTGCATCAATGCCCTTTGCTCCATGATAAATTGAATTGGTTGCAAAGATTAATCATCAACCAAACGTGTCATCAAAATAGCAAATGATTCTAAAGACAACTACCATATGCAGGTGCTGAGGATTGTTCATAAACTAACTGACAATATGAACACACACGACATTTGGGTCCCTTCTAGATCAGATAAATAAAATTGTCTTTCTAGATCATAGTACTAGAAATTTAGAATATACTTTCTCTAATCTATCAAAAAAAAAAAACGGTTCCTTACTTGAAAAGCAGTTTCAAATTCTTCACAAGGGACTGGTTCACAATTTGGGTAGGCCTTTGCAGCTGCGGACTCACTGTATGCACCTGGAACACCCTGAAAAAGGCCCCGGAAAGATTACATAAAATAATTTAAATAAACTACTTATGTTTTGTAATCACTTTATAAAAATTTAAAAAAAAAAAAAAAAAAGTCACGAGGTGGACGCGCATTTTAGACCCAGAAATTGTGATCAACACCAAAATGTGAATGCGATGTCCATTTCAGGGCCAGTTAGCATTGGTGATTTCAATATGGCAGATATCTTGGCCATTAAAAGAAGGGCTCAAAATATTAGCTTATCATCTTCAAAGTTCAATGCTTGTTGAAGGACTGCAATATCGTGGGCAGGTGACACCACAAGTTAGCCTCGGCTACTATCTTCTTAACGAATTAAGGCATTAGTCAAATCTACAATTCATAAATGAAAAGGCAAATATATAGGCCAACATGGGAGTTGATCGAGAGAACATGATTATTGCCAATTCCATAGTCATTTAGCTGATTCTCATCATTTTTTTCTACTTTTGCATAGTACAGTTTCAGCTACAAAAGTAACAAAACTCCTCTTCATACATGCTTTCTCTTCTGTATCTTCATCTGCTGTAACCATTTTTTTCCTGAGAATGTAGGACAATCTCAAGTTTCATGGCAGGGGCAACAAATTGAGGCATGTAAGGGGCCGGGCCGGGCATGTCAGAGGAACTGACCGATGAATAGAGACCATTGGAGGAAGAGGTTACTTTAGATAGTTTTTAAGCATAATCAATCTTTTCCACTATACTATGTTTATCGAAAACTTCTCTCTTGAGAGTTTAGGACGTCTGGCTTTCCACGAACAAAGCCATCCATTCCTTATTCTATTTATGTTCTGAGATTGGTAATAAAAAAATGTCTCCACACAAGCAATCAAATCATTATGGAAAAAAAAGGGGGGGTAAAGAATCCAGCTTCAATAAATCCTTACCTGGTATCCAACTCTGATACGGGATCCCTGACTCCCAGAAGTGGTCAAATTAGCGATTGTCAGAGGCCCTGTAAACAGCAATACAAATTAAAGATATTGACACAAAGATATATTTATATATATATATATATATATAGAGAGAGAGAGAGAGAGAGAGAGAGAGAAGGGGATGAAGGATTGAATACTTGGGAGTTCTTGGGGTTGTTTTGGAGAGAATTCAGGAGATGGGTTATCCTCAAAAACCCCATGTAGTTGCAAAGTTTGGGGCTTTTTCGTTTGTTGATTTCCATTGAGGGTGTTGTTCTCTCCATGAACAGAAGACATTGCAGCGATCTTCTGACGGTACTTGAGAAAGAATCCTGAAGTGGGGTTGCTTGATTTCCATGGAAATGGACGTGGAGAGGGGATTTTTGATTGCGGAACTGAGAGAGGAGATGTCAGAGAGCGAGACATGGTCGTCTCCATTGATGCAAATGCAGGAGGATAGCGAAGCAGGCAGGTAGCCCGTGAGCAGCTTCTTTTGACGGTTTGGGAAGGTCGCCTCCTTTCATATATTTTGTGTTGTGTGTGCATATATGATGATGGACCCCACCTGTGCTAAATCCAAACCCTCGAATCAAACTGTCATGGGTCCAAGAATCTGGATCTGTTGATCCCAGCTCTATGAAACCACATCAGTGGGCTATCTCTGGAAAAGCTTAAACAGCGAAAAATCAATGGTTGGATTTCACTGATTAGAGATGTTAATCAAGATCCTTGTTGATGTTGGGAATCAAACATCCCCAATTCAACAAGTCTTTTTTTTTTTTTTTTTTTTTTCATTTAAAGATAAGGTATTCTTTATATATTCACATTATAAAATAAAATAAAATACAGAAAAAGAAATAACTAAAACTTAGCAGTCCCCCAATGGAGGGGCATACCCCATTAATAAGCCCACATTATAGGTCAGGAAATGAAAAACCCATGAACCGAGCATAAAGGCACATTTGGTAACAGGCGAGGAATCCATAGATCCGATGATTATTCACTACCACTGGAACAAAGGTTCCTTGCCGGGGATTTGTATAGTCGATGATTTCACATTGATATTGGTGTGTATCAATGTATATAACTAAGAAAAATGAGATTATGTGTGCAAATCCGCTTAAGAAAGGATTTTCAAATCTTATAGGAGGTGGTCGAATATGAAAATCCCAATAAATGAGTATTTTCATTCATCCAAATCCTCATGAATTTACAATTGTCAAACATGTATCTACCTCAACTTTATGGAAATAAAAAGTATTTTTCCTAAAGATTTTGTTGCCAAACAGCCTTCATACAAGTACATCAACTTTTGATCTGAGAAGTGTTTCGCAAAAGTTGAAGCACTTTTGATTTGCTTAAGTAATCGCTTAATGGGAAAAAACATCATCTCTCTTGCTTGGATTCTTCACCTAGTCGAGTCATCATTCCAATCCCTCTACTCTCATTCCCTCCGAACTCACCCATCTTTCTTCTCCATCTCTTTCTTTCTAGTAAAAAAAACCGTCATATCCAACCAATCGATCCAAACAGACCTACAAAACTAAGCTCATCTAACCACCATCTTGTCATTTCAACCCCTTCTTCCTCATCATTCTTACTTATATATAAAGGTGAGCGACAATATCGCCACTCCTCTAAATTATTATTATTTTTAAATGAAGACAAGCCCATGGGACCCATGTTGTTCAATGAAATCTAATGTGTCCTTTTTTGTGCAAGGGCCATTTATTTAAGGGGGGTTTTCCCATAAATTACTCAAAATCTTTTGGTGGTGGCCTTTTATACCTTTTATTATCACTAGCCATTTACAAAGGATATAGATTGTAGAGACAATTCCTTGAAAGTACCTTGTAGACTCTGGAATAGCTTCATAGTGCCTATCTTTTGATTCATGGATCTTGTGTTAGATCAAGCCTTGGATTTATTTGGACAGTCCAGTGGGGTTTTATTCCATTTAAATTGGGAACCAATCAAACATATGGGCCCAAAATTGGATTTAAATAGGCCTTATTTGAGTATAAATATCCCTACACCCAATGGGCCCAATGAAGCGTAATTTAATTATTTATTTGTTTAAGAAAGCAAAAGGGCACAAAAGGATTAGAATTTCATAGGGCAAAGAGATAACAGGGGAAAGATGTTTCAAAAGGAGCAGGAGAGAGGAAAACTCTCCAAAATGAACATCCAAGGGTTTCCAACTAGGGGGTGTTCAGGGCCGGATTGGACCAAGTTGAGGCATTTACAAGTCCAGCTAACTTTAGAAATACAGGATCATGTATAGCCCAAGCCCGCCCATTTAGTTGATCAGGTTAAGCCAAATTGGGCTTTTTATTAATGTTACAAGCTTTCTGGCCATTGTTTGGACATATTTTCACTAACTTACTACCCCCATTTCTTTACAGGTCAGGCTACGGGCTCTCTATCACTTAATCCAAGCATGACCCATATATTAAACAGGCCTAGTTTTTACATCCAAACCCTACCCAAAATGGGCGGGGCCTAGATCGTGCTCGAGCTGGCCTAACCCATAAGCACCCATATTTCCAACCCAACAAACTTACTGTTTTTTTTTTTTTTTCTTTTTTTTTTTCTTTTTTTTTTGTTTACTTAAAGCAATGTTTAGAGTGATGAATTTTGATTGCAATGTTTTTTTCTTGCAAAAACTTTATAAGCAACACCTTGGGGACGTCCAATCCCATGTTTGGATGCTTTCCTCTTTATTGATATAAGTGATGCATAGTTTTGCTCCTTTGTTTCTCTTTTCCTTGATTTGAGAGTATGTCTCCCAAGAATTGAAGACTAATCGTGTAGAAATTAGCAGCTTTTGTCCTACTGTAACATTGATCATAATCTTTGCAATATTATTTACAATTTGAATTAAACATATATTAGTCATACGTTCAATCTTATGGTGCCATCAACTTCTATTTAATTAAAATTTAGGGACATTCATTTAAAGGGGACATTCATTTTCAGCAATTATTTTTAGCTTAATGTCCTCATCAGGACTCTTGTGGTTGATCCTTTATTTTATTTTATTTTTTCCTGGACACTCTTACAACGAGATCCATGCATTAGAAGTTCAATAAGGAGAAACACATATGATTAACGATGTATAAAACTGTAATAATTACGTTAGTAGTTACTTATATCATATGCTCGGTCTTATTAGTTGACCATCACTTGCCCTGACAAGAAAATCTTGGCTCCACAGGTGCTCCCTGCCTCTTTATTTAGAACCCACTTTACTATCTATCATAGGAATCCAATACAAAGCAGGCAAATGGGCCCTATTCAAGTATATCCAGATTTCAATCTTTCTAATAGTGCCTGATCAAGAAGAATGAACTCAATATGATCACATGAGAGAGAGAGAGAGTTGAGTTATCAAATACATTTATTCCAAACACAATCCCTTTAAATGAAGCCACATGTAGTCTACCATAAAATAAATCGGTAAACAAACATGGCTCTACTACTTTGCATCAAGGAAATGCCGGTTAGATAGAATGAATGAATCCAATCAGTCTAGAGAAAAAGAAAGAGAGAATAAGATGGGAGAGAGAGAGAGATAAAGTTCTGGATCATGTTTGTGATGTGGGCTACTGCTCCATCTTAACTGTCTTCTTCTTTGACTGTCTTCTGCACTCGAGGGCCTATTCAACAGCCAAACAAACTGTCTGTATATCAGTTACCGAAAATAAAATTAAGGGCTTCATTGCAGAGGCATTTCCCTGGAATTTCATTTTTACCATCATGTCATTTTATCTCAAATTTCATGCATCTAACTTGAAATTTAGTTATGGGCCCACCTCATTAGCAAATATATATGGAGGTCATGATGGGACTGCAAATCAAATTTTACCCATACATGGACCAGAACCAACCCAGTTAGTCATCAGGCTTTAAGAAATTAGGCTCCGGCCTTTTCCACAGGCTTTATGAAACCCAAATCCTGCTCAATTTGCTCAGTTGGTTGGCAACCCTAGATGTCACCTGGGTGGGGGATCAATCCCTGGGTATGACACTCATCCTACATTTGTGGGCTCCTCTTTCCACATACATGGGCTACCTTCCCACATGCATGAGCTTCACATTTCCACTGTTGTGGGCTCTCCATCCCAATTTCGTGGGCGACCTTGGGTCCCAACCCTTTGAGTGGCATACCAAAAAAAAATCCAGCCCAATGTTGGCAAGTTGGGCGGATCCCATGAACAGCCCCTTATTATTGCACAACCAGGATTCATTCCACTAAAAATGCCTGCCCCCAATAGTTCAAAAAAAAAAAAAAAAAAATCTTGTTCGAACTCGCCCAACTTGACTCAGCTCAAAAAAGCGAGTCTAGCCAAGTCTGACCGAGTGCTTGGCCAGACTAAACCGAGTTTCTCCACGCGATGAGCTTCTATATTGAGTGAAAATTTAGGAGATTTTACACCATTAAAAACTCAACAGTGTCCAAATCACAATGGAAAATTGTTATCATAGCAAATTGTGAAATGGGGTACCCCCATAGGGCCCCTGAATTGGGCTTGTGAAGGTTTCCATTACATTCAAACTAGATGTACATACCTGTGTTAGGATTAGGAGGAGCCATTGCAGGAGGTGGCTTGGAGATGTGGGCTGGGATTGTGGTTATGCGGCCTGCTGTTGTTGTGGGGAAGATGTGTGTTGCTGGGATTCCCATGGTGTGGGGTTGATGGAAATGGTAGAAGGAATAGAAGGGCATCACTGCATTAGGAGCCATCATCCCCTGGCTTGGGTATATCTGGGAGTACTGCCCATTTATGTAGGATCCAGAGTAGCTCACCTTCTGCATCACATAAAAAGCAATTTCATAAACTCTATGAAAAATTATCTCTCTAAATATCAATAGGACAAGTTTAGGGGTTCATGTAAAAAATGTGTGGTTCTCATCTTGACTTGATTTTGACCCAACCAATGTGGTGAACCTACTGCGTACTGGGTAAACTCAGCCAGGTCATGGCAACTCGGATGGAACTTTTAACCAATGGTATAACCACTTTGGCAAATTTATGATTATAACTTACTGTGTTGTAACCAACACCTGTAATGTAGGCAGGAGAGTACCTGCAAAATGAAATGAAATTGTACCAAACCAAACTTAGTTGAAAATTTTGGTAATCAGGATTTCAATTATCATGTAAGTTGAAAAAAAAAAAAAGCTAATCATCCAGATCATATCCTACCCATATGCATGGAAGGGAATCCTATTATGGTGGTGGGGAAAGGGAGAAGGCGGTGTCCCCGCCGGGAAGTACCATTGAACAGAAGCCGGGGAAGATGGCGCAGTCCTTGATCCAACGGTTGAACCTTCGCATTCAAAACCTTGAGGTTAAGGAAATCAAATCTCTCTCTCTCTTTAAGAAAAAAATTAGAAGTGCAATTAACAGACAATAGATGCAACAACTGAATGTGGAAGCTATGGAGAGTAAGGCTGTTAATATATAGGCCATATTAAGGCCGGACTAATCTGTGTCAAAGCCCAAGTTCATTTCTAATTGTGGAGTTTAAGCATGGGTCCCTGTCTAACACGGACCACAGTGGTCCGATCTTAGTATGGCCATTTAGGAGATAGGTCAGCCTGAGTCAGCCCATTTAAAGTTAGCTTGTTAGTACATTTGGACCCAGATGAATGTTAATAAACCCGGATCTTGGGGCTTTAAGACCAAGTACAAATTATTAAGGAAAAACTTTAAAAAATCACAAAAATCCATTTTTGTGTGGCACATTATGTACTATATAAATATATTCTATTTATCATATATGCATCGATGTGATATTATGTAATGCATACCTATAAAATATGAACAGGCCTAATAATAGTATCAAGCTTAAACCCATAGCCCCATATCTGGCTGATTCTCCAAAATCCAAATCCAGCTTGTTTGACCCAAAAGCATGTTGGGGCCGACCTAAATGATCCCTTTTCCATCATTAACTTGATCACTACTAATCTTGCTCAAAAGTAGGACTGTCAAAATGCAACATGATCCGTTAACATGACACGAACCCTCACGATATTAACGGGTTTGGGTGGGCTCTTAATGGGCTCAGGTCGTTAACGGGTCAAACCCGTTAATATGTTAAGTTAACGGATTGTGTGCGAATTAAGCCAGTAACCTGTTAATAACCCGCTTAACTCATTAGATTTTTTTTTAGTCCCTAAGTGTAGCTAGAATTAATTTATATTCAGAAAGAAGAAACAAAAATGTATTGTTTTATAGTGGGGTTTTAGGTGGGATCCACTCGAAATCCTCACTTACAGTTTCGGGTGGCTTATATATTTTTCTCCTTATATATTTTTGTATGGATTTTCTTTTAATTTTTGAAATGACTTAATTACTTAACGGGTTAACGGATTGGGTCATGTAACCCGTTAAATTAACGGGTCTTGTTTGGGTTGGATTTTTTGACCCATTAAGTTAACAGGTCGTGCATGAATTGAGGTGATTTTAACATAAATTCGTTAACCCATAACCTAAATTCATTAACACGACACAATTGACAGCCCTACTCAAAAGTGAGCTGGTTTGGACTTAGAACCAACTGGGTTGGGCCTATCCCAAGCCTATCCCAAGCCTAAGTTGTTCCCATGGCAAGATCCAATCCATCCCCCGTGATTGATCTAGCGGCTGTGGATACGTCCTTCCCACAAATTTGGCTCAGCCCAGTCATGAACCAACAAGCCTTTGCCTAATTCTGCTCGAAGCCCTTTACGCATTATACTATAAAGTAGTTATAAACGTAAATTACACATTACTTGTTGTCATCCCAGCTTACAAACCTTGTGGATATCCAAACCCAATACAACATCAATTCTATGAAATGATCTAAGAGCAAATGGACGGTTAAGATCTACCGGATTGAGGTGTTGCTGATGAAGATCGTGGACGGCGCGCCCCAAGCGAAGCCAGATTGCAATTGGCTCGGCGCCCGTTGATCGTGGGCGTCGAATCTTCGCAGGCCTTCTTCGCGGCTTCTGCCTCCTTATATGTCACCTGCTTCGCCAATAAAAACAACACACCATAAGCGCATGTTAGCGCGTTCGGCGTAGCTTAATCACATGACTGATGACTCTCCACACAATAGAAGTGGCTCCTCTTTCACTGACTTCCTATTAGATCTTGATCAAACAAATTGTGGGGCCCACCTAATTTAAATCTTCATTCCTTCATTTTTAAATAAAAATACTTAAAAGTGATATTTTTTCAGGAAATTAAAATATCTTGTTGAGGGTACTTAGTTTTTTTTATTTTTTTATTTTATAGATAATACAGATAATAGAAATAGATACAGTACTAATAAGAAATTGACTGGTTGGTGGTTCAGAAACATGGTTTTGAACCCAAAAAAGTCATGCAAAAGTTAACATCCAATATAATGTCTCAAACCATCATTAATTCTGGTTTTGTTTGGGTCACTTTTTAACTAAAAGATTAATCTATAAAATAAATAAAATACAAAATATAAAATCTCCAATTTAAACAAGGATTTAGAGTGCTTTGGATGTAAATAAATAATAAAAAATAGTTTTCTATATAATATAATCCATTTGTATCTTATTTATATATATAATATATTTATACTAGTGGAGCAATCTCAAATCCCTTTATACTCAGACTCCGGATTTGATAAAGAAAAACGCAATGGTGACCATGAGTGGACCATTCACGGCCCGCCACGTCACGACGGGCAGCTTGTCATGCATCTGATAGGGCTATCCGTACTAATGTGGCTGATCCTAAGTGGTCCACTTAGGATCACTATGCGTGGACACACTTAGCTAAAAGATCCTGATCCATTATACTATGGGATGGTTTGGCACCCATTTGAATGGAATAAGTCATTTGAGCAAAATTTATATTGTGTCATGACCAATGTTTAAAACCAAAAATGAAACGACCGGTAGAGATGGATAATAGATGTAAACAATAGACTTACAAAACCATAGCCCTTGGATCTTCCGGTGGCCTTATCGGAGATGATGACCGCCTCCAAGATCTCGCCGTACTTCTCAAAGTGCTCTCTCAGGGCCTCCTTCTGCGTCTCCCACGCCAGCCCACCCACAAACACCTTTGTCAGCGTCGTGTCGCCGAACTGCCCCGGACCACCGCCGCCAACCGTCATCTCTTCCGGCGATATGTCGATCTCCCAAAAACTATTACGTTACGCCCGGCCGGCTTTTTCTCTCTCCGTAAGAGTATTTAGAGAACAATGTAGCAGATATAAAACCAAGCCACTTCGATCTTGTCAGGTCTACAAAGAGAGTGTTTGTTGTTGGGTTGTGAGATCTGAAGGTGCGTGGTGTGTTGTTTGTTGCTGTTGGGTTGTGAAATCTGAAGAGGGAGGTGTGTAGAGTGTATAACGTGGGGTTACTGGTGTTACAGCTTAGAGAGGGAATAGAATAAGGGAAAAGACAGTGGAGGGACAGAGAGACAGATGGGCATTGCTTTGCAATCAACGTGCTTTCCAACTTTTCTTTACTCTTTTCATTAGCTTTGTCTAAGCCTTTCTTCAACTTTTGTCATGTGTATTCAAGTGGAGTTTCGGAAGTTGTTGTTAATGTTGACGAAGCGATCCAGTTTGATATAATTCTGCCATGTCAATGGTATCTCTCATGACGTTTCTACGATCGATCACTTAATGCTACAACGCATGAAATCTTATGGAAAGGACAATATAAATTAGTCACAAACAGGGAAGTACGGGCGGGTCATAGCCAACCCAAACCCAAACTTGCCCTCAATGTCACTTTTATCACTTGGGTCAAAATCTTAAAACCAATATTTACATGAGCCTAACAAGCCCACTACTAAATCCGCATTATGGTTGACTGTGTTTAATAGGATGACACCGTCCTTGCTACTCCGGATGAATCTATTTACAACTCAAAACATGGTGGCTTATAAGAAGAGCTCGTTATCTCTGTTTTATAAAGTATTTATATATATATATATATCTGTATATATATAAATGTATATATATAAAGAAGCAATATTATGGACAATATGGATGTAGTAGAGATGAGAATGTTAAGATGGATATGTGGTAAAATTAGAAATGACAAAATTAGAAATGAGCGTTTTTTAAAGCATGTTGGAGTAATAGAGGATAAAATTAGAGAAACTCGTTTGAAATGATTTGAACATGTTCAACATAGGCCGATAACAACGCCGGTAGGAAAAAGTTTGGTCATGAAGGCTGATGACCCACGAAGGGAAACGGGCAGGCTAAAAAGAATGTGGATAGAAGTAATAAAAATAGATTAAAAAATGTATAATTTATTTGATGATTTGGCTCAAGATAGATTGAAATGAAAAAATAAAATATGTGTAGTCGACTCGAACATACTTGAGACAAAGCTTTAATGACAACGACGATGATATTGATGATCCTATTTTGATGAAAATTGTTGGCATAAAGTACTGTGAAGACTCATCCATTGGGCAAACATAGTGGGGTTGCGGAACAAAGAAATCTCAATGAGACAGATGATTTGCAAAACATTCACCCATCGTATTATTCTAACTCATTGATTTATAACCCCAGTGTTTACTAGTTTTGAAAGGGATATTTTTTGGAATTTCAGTCTAAACAATTGAATGAGGGTCACGCTTGGGCGTGTTATAACTTGTAATTTAGGTACACTTTTTTCCATCTAGTAAAAGATGTAGTAGAATCCAAAAGAGTCCACACAATTAGAAAAATAGAAAGAGTGACATGTCCAAAAGTCGATCCCCACTAAACAATCCCCACTTGTCGAGGGATATGACTAGTTCACAGGTAAACCAGGCGGTCTAGAAAATATAACGAACCACATGCAGCCACGCAAACTGTTCACACTTATGTATATTTGCGTTTGCATTCAAAATCTAATTAAAAAAATGGTAAAGTGGATTTGTATGGCCGTTCCAAGGAGAAAGTCTTCTTGATCCTCTATACCTAAAATATTATTTCACTCAAAGAAAAAATAAACTTTTCTAATACATAAATTTTTCCACAACATGCATTGATTGATCTAATTTTAAATAGGTTTGCCTGAAAATTTGTCCCTCTTTTTTTATCCATCTTCTATGGCCTCCAGCTCCGGGTCAAGATGTACACATTTTATTTATTTTTATATTTTTAGGAAGGTAGACGTCTAATTGTAATGGAAAATGTTATCATCTCTCACCCCCACTTGTCCCTCTTTTACCCCCACCCTTTTCATCCTAGTAAGGGAGAATTCACACTTTGCTTGCCACAAGCATTCCATATAGGTGGGACCCACAGTACAATCATCCAAGTCGTTCGTTCCTTGGGCCCCACCAATGATAAAGATGTGCTTAACATGGCCTGGCAAATGGAAGATTAATAAATTCAAAATGTCAGTGATTGACTAAAAATCCATGTAGGGATGATTGGTTTTGATCAAGGGAGCAGATTTTTCCCATTGCCTGAACATGATGGCCCCCACAAGATTGTAATCAGAAAGATGGACCCACGTATCTGAAAAAGCCGAGCATCTTAGGTCCATGTTATCTGTACTGTGGGTCTGTGACTGATGTACATAATCGCATTGAACGTGAACCCGCGTTTGACGTTTGTGGGAGACTCACATGGTAATGAGATCAGCCCATAGCTTTTCAATTTCCATACCCAACCCACCGTCTTTCATTGATTCCATCGCCACCGTACGCCAAGTGGAATGCACGTGCTGAAGATTGCCGATATTTGACATTTTACAAAGAGTGGGCCCCGCCCTAGGTTGATGCAAAGATGCAACTGGTCGAATTAAACTGGCGACCATTTGGGGGGGTATATTTCATTGGGGGTGGGGGGCATCTCTTTAGGTATATTTCATATTTTATAGTAATTTTAGGGTCGTTTGTTCGTGCTTATTTATATATAAAAATGATTCACATATATAATAATTATGTGTTATTATATTTTATGTATAAATAAAGTGAGAAAATAAGAAACTCTTTTTACATTGCCGCCTTGCAAATACACTCAAATACATGCATCACATAGTGAGTATATTTTGCCCTGCGATTGGTCATGAGATCAAATAATTCCATCAACTACTTTTATATTTTCCATGCATGCTTTGTATTTGTAATCCAAGTCATTCTTTTTGCTTATTGAACAAATAAATATATGTGTATTATCACAATCTACAGATCTAATTTTGTGAATTTTGTGGTGCCTGCAATTCATTATTTGAACTGTTCAATAGTCTCGTATTAATGATAACCATAAAAAATATGTAGTTTCATAACTGAAATATTCATAGATCTTGAGAAATTTGTTTAAATTTTTTTTTCCAAAACATCCAACTACATCCAAAACCACTGTATGTGTTCATTTACTCAAATAAAAATGAAGGCTTTGACGTGGGTAAGTGTTCTACATGAATAACATCTGCATGTGTAAAACCCATTTTTCCATCCCATTCTCAAACGGTAGATGACCCCTAGAAGGATTTTCATCTATTTTGATGTGATGCAGCAACATCGTTCTAAATAACGGTTCCGGATCCGGTCTTGACTAGGAACCTGTTTAGTTGGTTCTAGACCCGGCTCCGATAGGAAAACCCAGATCCGGGTCCACCTAGAGGACTGAAATCTAGTTCCAAAATCGATTCTAATTTATCTTTTTCCATCATTTTTCTTAAAATAAGCATATCATTCAGCTTATAACAGTGCGTCAAACTCTACTACCTCTAATATTGGATATAAAAATGTCCAAAAAAAGTTGATTTTGAGATACAATTTGCAATATCAAACGCTCATAAGCAGGGTCCCGGGTCCACATGTCGGAACCCGTTTGGACCCGAACCTATTTATCAATCGGAACCTAAATTAGGTTACGGGCCCGGACCCGGACCCGTTTATGAATAATCGGAACCTAAAATAGGTTCCAGACCCGGCTTTTTTACAGGTCGGAACTTTCGAGTAATCGGATACCCGTTTACAACCCTACATGTTTGCGAGTATGGGATTTTTTTTTGTCCAGTTGAAATGAAGGTTTCATTGGTTTCACGTATATTCTCGACCGTAGATATTAGGATCTTTGGTTTTTTATGGTAACAATTATGCACCCTGTATAGAAGAATCAATGATTTCGTAGAACCCAAGATACATTTAGTTTGGAAATTTCTCGGAAAATATAGGTCGTGCATGGCCATAAGATTGTTAAACACATACATAATTGTCGTGTGCTGCATTCTCACTTTAAGACCAGCAAAAACGTTGTGCAATGCATGGGGTAAATAATATATGAAATAAGAAAGAGAAGGTTAAACGATCATAACAGAATAGTGAGTCAAATATATGTTGACTGTAATGAAAATAGATAGGTAGCTGTCAAAAGCTATCTAAGAATGTTTCTTCTCTCTTTCTAGGCGATTTTAACGAAAAACACCCCATATATAGGATTCCTGCTGACCAAAAAGGCCAGACACAAGTTAGCCCTAGCTAGCGCAAGCCTTTGAGAGTCCTTTTCGCTAACTCAAATAGGCCTACTCGGGAGACGGACAGTGGTCTAGTTAGGACTAGATCAATTTGGTTAACCTATAATCATCCTAAATTGAGGCAAGCATGCCCTTACTGAATCAATTTTTCCGTGTTCCGTCCATCTTGTACTTGGTTTGAGAGAGCCCATTCCGCTGCTACCTATTCCATAATGAAACCCACTCGTCACCTGCAAGGATCCGATCCAAAAAGCCCAGATGTTGCTGATTTTTTAAAGTAGGATTTAGTCACGAGTGGAGACAACCCTCTTCGCCGACTTCTCACTCACGAACTATTTCATATTTGGTAAGCTTACTTTACCAGTTAAGTAAAGTGAAGGGCTAATACGAGAGACATTAAAAAGAGAGGGTCAAATAAAAAAAATATTTGGTTTCGAATACCATCTCTTCCAAGAAAATAAAAAGGTTAAAAGGACACTCTCTCATACAAGAGAACGATAAAAAAAGACTAGGAAAGTTCATTGACGAGGTAGGGCTATTCCGAGGAATGCCCAACAGCCACTTCTAAACTAGAAGCCTAAACCTGGCCCAAGCATGAGTCATGCCTGAAGTTGTTGGCCCGAACCCAAGCCGCATGGAAATGATGAAGCCCGAGCCCGACCTATAGAAAAGAAAATTAAGCTTCTCACCAAGTCCTAAGCCAGCACAGCTGCTCTGGTCATATCACTTTCTCTTTGAGGTCACGGGCTTGAGTCCCCGCATTGCTGCTCCCTCCCTCCCTTATAAATATATATATATATATATATGGGCGGGACGGGAATATCGGCTCTCAAGCACTACGTGTAAATAAAAAATAAAAAAAGAAAGAAACTGAGCACGGCCTATCTATTAATAACTGAACCCCATGCCCAAAGCCCAATCCATGAGCTCCCAAAAAAATAAAAGATAAAAAAAATACTCAACTTTTTAGCAGAAAAAATAAAAATGCTACTCTCACCTTTTGATTCTACTACACCCTTACTTTTGTTCTCTGTTATATTGACCAGTTACTCCACTTCACCGGTAAAGTAAATTTACGATTTATTTTATTTATTGTGATTTGATATTATTTCATCCAATTGTTATTTACACATGTCCCTCCATCATATTGTGAACTAGGCCCAGACCCATGACCCACCAACAAGTCAAAGAAGGAAAAAAAAAAGCCTAAAAAATTGTTTTGCAGGATTGCCACCATATGCATCTACGGTGTTCCTGCAATTTCCGGTTTTCCTCCTCTGAGAGAGGAGGAAAACTGGAAATTGCGAATTTATGAGGACTAAAACTGGAAAATGCGAATTTACCGCCCTTGCCTAAAGCTGCGTGAGTATCCAAACAAAGTCCTAGGACCTTTCCATTTCCAATTAACATAAAATAGAATG
Organism: Cinnamomum chago; assembly: GCA_038049695.1. NCBI lineage: Eukaryota > Viridiplantae > Streptophyta > Magnoliopsida > Laurales > Lauraceae > Cinnamomum > Cinnamomum chago. The sequence continues at coordinate 79,540,378 of CP142452.1, forward strand.
AAAGAATCCACAGTTGCATTTTTTCTTGTAGCCCATATAAAGTGAACTCCCATATGATATGAATAGAGAGAAAAAAAAAATCACACAAGATGACTTTGGCAATTGACACATGTGGAATTGATTTTCTAGTCTTTTTAATATTTATACTTCCCCATAAATAAAAGTAGAAATATATAAATGGTCATCAAATAACTTCCCCATAAATAAAGAATAAACCTCGAGATATCACCCTATTAAAGCAATTTGCTCCTGTCTACAACTCCATCCTCAAGCCTTCCATCACTCGCAGTCTTTAATGATCATCGGTGTGATTCACTTGATAATAAATTCTTAAAAGTTCAATTCCATGGAAACATAGGGACCCTTAAGAGAACACATCTATGAAAGAAACTTTAAAAGCACTTAGTGCTATCACGTATCTAATCTAAAACAATGACACGAGATTTTGCAATCTTGTAATCAACATCTAAACTTGGTTTTCGTTGACATGCTTAGATTTGGAAACTCTCTGGACCTAACCAACAAGCCGAAGGACTGATGGAATTGGTCAATTAAATCAAGCATGATAACTGTTTAGGACCGTAGCTAAACACCACATAGTTGCTTACATGCACAGAAAATCAATGATGTGTCGACTACTAGGGTATGTTTCTAGGGTTGCAAACAGAACGGTTCCGGATCGGAACCATAGTGGATCCGGACACGTTTCTAAATAACGATTCCGGTTCCTGATCCGGTGTCACATCTCGGTCCCGAAATCACCCTGGCCTAGGGTAATCCCCTAGGTGTGTCACACGTACTCCCGCATGTTGTACCTGTCTCGAGCCAATTACAACACACGAAGGAGAGAAAAATTGACTAAACCACGTGTGAGTTTAGCTCACTAACATAACCAATAACATTCAAATACAGCGGAAGTCGTATTTCATTCATAGAAGGTATCAATTCCATCCAGTTTAGTTAACATTTAAGTTTAATACAAAAGAATTATACAAGTATATACATTAAGTTATAAAAGAGGGACCAATGAAAGAATCCATATACAACCGTTGAAAGAAAACCTATACAACCAAAAGTATATTCAAAAGTAATTCGTATGACCACATAAAAAGGCTAGTCACACGAACTATATTATCTGCATGTGTAGCTCGCACTCCCAGGAGGTAAAAATCTAAGCTGGCCCTAGCTCTGGCCACTCTTCTAGTCCTGACGGTACCTCATGGATACCCTCCTCTCCCTCCTGGACCGCTTTAGGGTTGGGAGTTGGATCTGCGTCTGTGACACCAAATGTAGTATCTTAATAAGACGATTTAGCAAGCATAGGCAAAATAAGAAATTACATAATGTTGCAACTTTGAATTTAAGACAAGTAAATCAGTTGATAGCGATGATAGGTATCAACTACGCAAATTGTGCTTGAATAATTATGATGATGAATCAATAAATAAGAAACCATACTAAATTGGTTACTACTTTAAGCTCATCCTCTCAAAGAGAGCAAATCTAGTTGGGATGTCACCAACTGTCCGGCCAAAGGCTAACTGGCTACCCGGTTCTGGAGTTCCAATGCTCCAGGCGACTTACTGCAGTAGTCTCTCATAACTAAACCAAGTGCTGACTCCATCGGGCGTCACAAGGTCGAAGCTAGGTAGTGCCGACTCAATCGAATCAAACTAATCGAATAATAAGTGGATTCAAGTGAGTTGGTATTCCAAATCATTTCTAAATAAAATCAATTCAATTCATATATCATCGTATCGTATACTCACTCAATCCACATTTCACATGAGTACTGAATTGATATACCATATATAGAGAATGACGGAGGAAATAGAACTATTAAACCTCAAAGGATCTTGATAATGCAATAAACTTATTTATTTATAATGATTGATCTATCAAATGAAGATATAATCCAATATGAAATGCAATAAGTCAATGAGTCAAGGAATTTACTAGCTAATCTAGTCCAATCCTCTATTGTTTCCTCACCATCCAATTCGATATACATTTAAGGAACCTTTACTTAGTGTCACAGTGTAATAGAAAGTTCATTAAATTAATATCCATGGCGTGGTGATTAGGTCCTGATTAGTTTTAGGGCTATTCAGACTCCTAGGGTTTCAATTAGGCAACTAAGGGTGTAAGGTAACAATTTATGGCTCTATGAGGGCCCTTGGAATAAAAGAAAACAAGTTGGAAAATCAAGTTTTGGTCAGCTAGAAATGACCTGGCGGTTAGCCGCCTGTTGATCCAGCGGTTAGCCGCCTGTATCCGGCGGTTAGCCGCCTGACTTCCTGATGGAATGTCAGGTACTGGAAAAGTGACCGTAGGGGGTTTGGTTAGCCGCCTGAGTTCACGCTGTTAGCCGCCAATACGCGCGGCTAGCCGCCTGTGCCTGCGGCTCTGTTTTATGTTGCCCATTCTGAAGCTCTCTCTCCTCTTTTCCTTTCTATCCTTCTTCTCACATTCTGTTCTGTAACATAAAGCCTTCTTGCTCCCATGTTCAACATAAAATCATTCCATACATTTCAATATAGAGCTCAACATGCATTTTGAATCCAATATCACATTATTGAATACTAAGAATTATGAGTAAATCATTGAATCAATGAAAGTAACAAAATGTAAATTCATATGATGCTTATACTTGCCTCAAATTTTAGCTTTTCAAACTCTTCTACACTCTTGGTGTTCAAACCCTAAACTTCCCAAAATACTCAAACCCTAGACACAATATCCACCACAACACCAATTAATGCCTAAACATGCTTATAAGAGGGTCTTTTGACTCTCATGCAAATCAAAATTCCAAAAGAAAAGGGTGTTGACTCATACCACAACAAGGAAATCCGAATTGAAGAAAATGGAAGATGATGGGGTCTTTCCTTGCCAACAAAGAAGAGAGGAAGATGAAGAAGAAGATCTCCACTAAGATCTTCACTTGCCCAATGTGACAGAACTTAAGGAAATGGAGAGAAATTGAAGGAGAAGAAGAAAGGAAGAAGAGTTCTCTCACTCACTCTCTCCACGGTCACTGTGCAAAATGATGAGTGAAATGGGTTGGGTTGGAGTTGTTTTAAGTGGTAAGGATGGGTAATGTTGCAAAAAGGTCCACTAGGTTTGTGTATTTCCAATTTAAGTCAAATGATGGCCCACTTAAGCAACGAGTGCTCAAATAAAGTGAAGCTAAATACAAAGATCGACGTGCTCAACGAGATACACGCGATGACGCCAAGATGACGTGACAATGATGTAAAACGAGAAAATCTATAATTACGAAAAAGTCATTGACTCAATCCAAGTGAGTCAACTCTACTCCCCTCACCTATTCAAGACTCAAGACTCAATTAACTCAATCTAAAAAGACTAATGAGTATTAAGTTCGATGATTTACAACTAAACACGATTAAGTACACTAAATCCTCATTAATTAACACTAATGAAGATTAAGTTGGGTTGGGGTGAAATATTCGGTCTTGACTCGGAATCTGTTTAGTTGGTTCTAGACCCGGCTCCGATAGGAAAACCCAGATCCGGGTCTACCTAGAGGATTGGAATTTAGTTCCAAAATCGATTCTAATTTACCTTTTTCCATCATTTTTCTTAAAATAAGCATATCATTTAGCTTATAACAGTGCGTCAAAGTCTACTATCTCTAATATTGTATATAAAAATGTCAAAAAAAAGTTGATTTTGAGGTACAATTTGGAATATCAAACGCTCATAAGCCGGGTCCATATGTCGGAACCCGTTTGGACCCGGACCCGTTTATCAATCAGAACCTAAATTAGGTTAGGGACCCGGACCCGTTTATAAATAATCGGAAACTAAAATAGGTTCCAGACCCGGTTTTTTACAGGTCGGAACTTTCGGGTAATCGGATACCCGATTACAACCCTACATGTTTGCGAGTATGGGATTTTTTTTTTGTCCAGTTGAAATGAAGGTTTCGTTGGTTTCACGTATATTCTCGACCGTAGATATTAGGATCTTTGGTTTTTTATGGTAACAATTATGCACCCTGTATAGAAGAATCAATAATTTTGTAGAACCCAAGATACATTTAGTTTGGAAATTTCTCAGAAAATATATGTCGTGCATGGCCATGAGATTGTTAAACACATACATAATTGTCATAGGCTGCATTCTCACTTCAAGACCAGCAAAAACGTTGTGCAATGCATGGGGTAAATAATATATGAAATAAGAAAGAGAAGGTTAAACGATCATAATATAATGGTGAGTCAAATATATGTTGATTGTAATGAAAATAGATAGACAGCTGTCAAAAGCTGTCTAAGAATGTCTCTTCCCTCTTTCTAGGCAATTTTAACAAAAAACTCTCCATATATAGGATTCCTGTTGACCAAAAAGGCCAGACACAAGTTAGCCCTAGCTAGCGCAAGCCTTTGAGAGTCCTTTTCGCCAACTCAGATAGGCCTACTCGGGAGACGGAGAGTGGTCTAGTTAGGATTAGATCAATTTGGTTAACCTATAATCATCTTAAATTGAGGCAAGCATACCCTTATTGAATCAATTTTTTCGTCTTCAGTCAATCTTGTACTTGGTTTGAGAGAGCCCATTCCGCTGCTACCTATTCCATAGTGAAACTCATTCGTCACCTGCAAGGATTCGATCCAAAATGCCCAGATGTTGCTGATTTTTTAAAGTAGGATTTAGTCATGAGTGGACACAGCCCTATTCGTCGACTTCTCACTCACGAACTATTTCATATTTGGTAAGCTTACTTTACCAGTTAAGTAAAGTGAAGGGATAATACGAGAGACATTAAAAAGAGAAGGTCAAGTAAAAAAAATATTTGGTTTCGAATACCATCTCTTCCAAGAAAATAAAAAGGTTAAAAGCACACTCTCTCATGCAAGAGAACGATAAAAAAAGACTAGGAAAGTTCATTGACGAGGTAGGGCTATTCCGAGGAATGCCCAACAGCCACTTCTAAACTAGAAGCCTAAACCTGGCCCAAGCATGAGTCATGCCTGAAGTTGTTGGCCCGAACCCAAGCCGCATGGAAATGATGAAGCCCGAGCCCGACCTATAGAAAAGAAAATTAAGCTTCTCACCAAGTCCTAAGCCAGCACAGCTGCTCTGGTCATATCACTTTCTCTTTGAGGTCACGGGCTTGAGTCCCCGCATTGCTGCTCCCTCCCTCCCTTATAAATATATATATATATGGGCGGGACGGGAATATCGGCTCTCAAGCACTACGTGTAAATAAAAAATAAAAAAAGAAAGAAACTGAGCACGGCCTATCTATTAATAACTGAACCCCATGCCCAAAGCCCAATCCATGAGCTCCCAAAAAAATAAAAGATAAAAAAAATACTCAACTTTTTAGCAGAAAAAATAAAAATGCTACTCTCACCTTTTGATTCTACTACACCCTTACTTTTGTTCTCTGTTATATTGACCAGTTACTCCACTTCACCGGTAAAGTAAATTTATGATTTATTTTATTTATTGTGATTTGATATTATTTCATCCAATTGTTATTTACACATGTCCCTCCATCATATTGTGAACTAGGCCCAGACCCATGACCCACCAACAAGTCAAAGAAGGAAAAAAAAAAGCCTAAAAAATTGTTTTGCAGGATTACCGCCGTTTGCATCCGCGGTATTCCTGAAATTTCCGGTTTTCCTCCTCTGAGAGAGGAGGAAAACTGGAAACTGCGAATTTATGAGGACGAAAATTGGAAAATGCGAATTTACCACCCCTACCGGCATTGGTAAAGCTGCGTGAGTGTCCAAATAAAGTCCCAGGACCTTTCCATTTCCAATTAACATAAAATAGAATGAAAGAATCCACAGTTGCATTTTTTCTTGTTGCCCATATATAGTGAACTCCCATATCATATGAATAGAGTGAAAAAAAAAATCACACAAGCTGACTTTGGCATTTGACACATGTGGAATTGATTTTCTAGTCTTTTTAATAATTATACTTCCTTATAAATAAAAGTAGAAATATATAAATGGTAATCAAATAACTTCCCCATAATTAAAGAATAAAACCCGAGATATCACTCTATTAAAGCAATTTGCTCCTGTCTGCAACTCCATCCTCAAGCCTTCCATCACTCGTAGTCTTTAATGATCATCGGTGTGATCCACTTGATAATAAATTCTTAAAAATTCAATTCAATGCAAACATAGGGCCCTTAAGAGAACACATCTATGAAAGAAGTTTTAAAAGCACTTAGTGTTATCACGTGTGTAATCTAAAGCAATGACACGAGATTTTGCAATCTTGTAATCAACATCTAAACTTGGTTTTCGTTGACATGCTTAGATTTGGAAACTCTCTGGACCAAACCAACAAGCCGAAGGACTGATGGAACTAGTCAAATCAAGCACGATAGCTATTTAGGACCGTAGCTAAACACCACATAGTTGCTTACATGCACAGAAAATCAGTGATGTGTCGACTACTAGGGCATGTCTGTAGGGTTGCAAACGAACACGTTTGGTTCTAAATAACGGTTCCGGTTCTCGATCCGGTCTTGACTCGGAACCTGTTTGGTTCTAGACCCGGCACCGATAGGAAAACCCAAATCTGGGTCCACCTAGAGGACTGGAATTTAGTTCCAAAATCGATTTTAATTTACCTTTTTCCATCATTTTTCTTTAAATAAGCATATCATTCAGCTTATAACAGTGTGTCAAAGTCTACTACCTCTAATATTATTTATAAAAATGTCCAAAAAAAGTTGATTTTGAGGTAAAATTTGCAATATCAAACTCTCATAAGCCGGGTCTCGGGTTCGCATGTCGGAACTCGTTTGGACCCGGACCCGTTTATCAATCGGAACCTAAATTAGGTTACGGACCCGGACCCATTTATGAATAATCGGAATCTAAAATTGGTTCCAGACCCGGTTTTTTTACAGGTCGAATCTTTCGGGTAATCGGATACCCGTTTGCATCCCTACATGTCTGCGAGTATCGGCTTTTTTTTTTTTTTTTTTGTCCAGTTGAAATGAAGGTTTCGCTGGTTTCACGTATATTCTCAACCGTAGATATTAGGATCTTTGGTTTTTTATGGTAACAATTATGCACCTTGTATAGAAGAATCAATAATTTTGTAGAACCCAAGATACATTTTGTAGAACCCAAGATACATTTAGTCACGTATACTCTACTTTTTAGCAGAAAAAATGTAAATGCTACTCTCACCTTTTGATTCTACTACACCCTTACTTTTGTTCTTTGTTATATTGACTGGTTACTCCACTTCACCGGTAAAGTAAATTTACGATTTATTTTATTTATTGTGATTTGATATTATTTCATCCAACTGTTATTCACACATGTCCCTCCATCATATTGTGAACTAAGCCCAGACCCGTGACCCACCAACAAGTAAAATAAGGAAAAAAAAGCGTAAAAAATTGTTTTGCAAGATTGCTGCCGTATGCATCCGCGGTATTACTGAAATTTCCGGTTTTCCTCCTCTGAGAGGGGAGGAAAACTGGAAATTGCGAATTTATGAGGACGAAAATTGGAAAATGCGAATTTACCGCCCCTGCCGGCATCGGTAAAGCTGCGTGAGTGTCCAAATAAAGTCCCAGGACCTTTCCATTTCCAATTAACATAAAATAGAATGAAAGAATCCATAGTTGCATTTTTTCTTGTTGCCCATATATAGTGAACTCCCATATCATATGAATAGAGTGAAAAAAAAATCACACAAGCTGACTTTGGCAATTGACACATGTGGAATTGATTTTCTAGTCTTTTTAATAATTATACTTCCCCATAAATAAAAGTAGAAATATATAAATGGTCATAAAATAACTTCCCCATAATTAAAGAATAAAACCCGAGATATCACTCTATTAAAGCAATTTGCTCTTGTCTACAACTCCATCCTCAAGCCTTCCATCACTCGCAGTCTTTAATGATCATCGGTGTGATCCACTTGATAATAAATTCTTAAAAATTTAATTCCATGCAAACATAGGGGCCCTTAAGAGAACACATCTATGAAAGAAAATTTAAAAGCACTTAGTGTTATCACGTGTGTAATCTAAAGCAATGACACGAGATTTTGCAATCTTGTAATCAACAGCTAAACTTGGTTTTCGTTGACATGCTTAAATTTGGAAACTCTCTAGACCTAACCAACAAGCCGAAGGATTGATGGAACTGGTCAAATCAAGCACGATAACTATTTAGGACCGTAGCTAAACACCACATAGTTGCTTACATGCACAGAAAATCAGTGATGTGTCGACTACTAGGGCATGTCTGTAGGGTTGCAAACGGAACGGTTCCGGATCGGACCCATAGTGGACCCGGACACGTTTCTAAATAACGGTTCCGGTTCTGGATCCGGTCTTGACTCAGAACCTGTTTAGTTGGTTCTAGACCTGGCTCCGATAGGAAAACCCAGATCTGGGTCCACCTAGAGGACTAAAATTTAGTTCCAAAATCGATTCTAATTTACCTTTTTCCATCATTTTTCTTAAAATAAGCATATCATTCAACTTATAACAGTGCGTCAAAGTCTACTACCTCTAATATTGTATATAAAAATGTAAAAAAAAGAGAGTTGATTTTGAGGTAAAATTTGCAATATCAAACTCTCATAAGCCGGGTCCCGAGTCCACATGTCGGAACTCGTTTGGACTCGGACCCGTTTATCAATCGGAACCTAAATTAGGTTACGGATCCAGACCCGTTTATGAATAATCGGATTCTAAAATAGGTTCCAAACCCGGTTTTTTTATAGGTCGGAACTTTCGGGTAATCGGATACCTGTTTGCAACCCTACATGTCTGCGAGTATCGGCTTTTTTTTTTTTTTTTGTCCGGTTGAAATGAAGGTTTCGCTAGTTTCACGTATATTCTGAACCGTAGATATTAGGATCTTTGGTTTTTTATGGTAACAATTATGCACCCTGTATAGAAGAATCAATAATTTCGTAGAACCCAAGATACATTTAGTTTGGAAATTTCTCAGAAAATATAGGTCGTGCATGGCCATGAGATTGTTAAACACATACATACTTATCATGGGCTGCATTCTCACGTTAAGACCAGCAAAAATGTTGTGCAATGCATGGGGTAAATAATATATGAAATAAGAAAGAGAAGGTTAAACGATCATAACAGAATGGTGAGTCAAATATATGTTGACTGTAATGAAAATAGATAGACAGCTGTCAAAAGCTGTCTAAGAATGTCTCTTCTCTCTTTCTAGGCGATTTTAACGAAAAACTCCCCATATATTGACAGTGCCTTTGAGTGAAGAATATTATTTCGCAACCATTTATTCTCAATATTTGATGTAGTCTCTTTCATGACCATGAGGGATTCACCTTCATAGGGTGGACGATCTCTAATTCTTCGGTCTCAGCCTCGGCCTATTTCTTTATAAGATCATTTGGTGTATCATTGACATCACTTTCATTCTCACTGAGGTTAATGCGTTTGGGACATTCCATTACACGGTGCCCCTGTTGTTTACAATGAAAGCATGTGATCTTATTATGGCCTTCGGGCTTGGTGAAAACTTTTTTTGATAAACCACTTGGTTTAGAATATTGCACTGATGAATTCTTATGAATAATCCATTTAGATGCATTAGATTCTCGGGCTTGGTAATTTGTAATATCTTCGTCCTTGATAGCATGTTGGATGATCTCATTAACATTATCAAAATCTTTGGATGCAAGTATATGCTGGATGTCTATTCTTAATCCATGAAAATATCGATAAACCAAAATATCATCAGCCTCATTTAAGCCACAACGAGCTTGCATTGTCATGAACTCTTGAAAATACTCAACAACCATCTTAGATTCTTGTTTCAAGTTTTGAAAACTTGAATGCATATCTCTTGAGTAATTGACGGGGATGAACTTTTGCTTTAACAAAATTTTCATCTCAATCCATGTCTTAACATGACCTATGTTTTGGCTCCATCTCTTCTTTTGCTACTTGGCCCGCCAAATCGTAGCATAATTGTAAAACTGAGTTGTTACCAAAGTGAGTTTATGGGCGTCAGTCATTGGTTTGTATACAAAAAATATTTTTCACACACAATAACCAATCTATGAATTCACCTGGTTTCAATTTTTCATCATATTCGAAAATTACAAGTTTAATTCATAAATTCCGATCAACACTGACTACCTGTTGATCTCATGGATTCCAAATATTTTCTCCATCATCTAAATGATTGTAACCGTGTTGACTGATCGAGGGATCGTTCGGCTCTAATACCAATTGATGTAAATCCTAAGATTTAGGATTTAGATTGCAGGCGCCGCAATACAATCAGAGGTTTCCGTAGAAACAATCACATGAAGAAGAACACTCTCAAACGATAAATCCCACGAGGGAAAAACTCTATTATCTCAAATATAAGATTATTAATCTCTACAATGCCATATATAATAAAAGAAACTTAGATATAAGAAACAAGCCTAATCAAACTAAGAAACGTGATAAGAGTCCTACCCAAATTTGAATCCTAATCCTAATTACAATGGTTAAATAAAATTTAAAAAATAATGAAATCTCTATCTTTTCTTGGGTCCCACATATGGCCCACGTCGTAAGCATCATCATCCTTATTTTGCTAGATGGTTAAGTATCTTATGCACACCATGTGAAAGTGCATACCCACAGTGGGGCCCACCAGATGGTCTATTTGATTGGACCATGTTAGGAATTTTATAGATTGCAATTTGATGGATGCATTTTCACTTTAGCATCATTTGATTTACACACACTTGCATTGATTTAAAATATCTTGAAATCTTGATTTTTACATGCATTGGTTTTAGACTTGAAGAAATCTTGTTTTATACATGTTTTGTTTCTAAACTTGGATGCATTGGTTTTAGAATTCAAACTCTTTTGAAATCCTAATTCTTTGTGCTTTACTTTTGAGAAATCATATTGAGAATTTAGGTTTGTGCCTTGCATACATTCATCTCTTTCAGAATCATTTTTGTATGCATTTTTATGTGAAAAGAGTTTTTAGAAATCAAGCTAGCCTATGTTTTAAATCTTCCAAATTATTTTAGGCTTTTTGTGTTTCATGTTTTTAAACCACTTAGTTTGATTTAAAACATGTTTCCAAGCTTGATTTGATGGCCCAAAAATTCCCACTTGAAAAGACTTTGAAATATGCAAAAAATATGCAATTTTGGGAATTTTGGTCCCGGGCCAGAAACGCTGTGTTCCAGGTCGACGGGAAGGGCCAGGTCGACCGGGAACACTGCAGGCAGAATGTGCCCTGGTGCACCAACGGTCATATTTCTGACCGTTGTGTGTTACCAGTCGGCCGAGACCTATTTCTAGGTCGACCGGGGACTAGCCGTTGTGCACTTTTTGCTATAAATATGAGTTCTTTCCTTTGCCAAAAGTTGGGAATTTTAAGGCCCTCCTTGAGGGGTTTTGAGGCATATCAAAGGGAAATGAACTAAGGGATGAAGGGGGTCATTAGGAAAGCTAAAGTTTGGATTAATGAAGTTAAATCACCAAGTAGGCTCTACTTTCCTTAATCATATGTTTTCATGCTTTGTTTTATTTTTGGTAAATTATTTATAGCATGATAAACTATGTTGTGTTGTATCATTAACATGTTTTATGTTTTGAATTGATTTATTGTTTTGGATACATCACCATTGATTCAATCCAAGTAGTACTTAATCTTTGGTAAATCTAAGTAGATCATATTAATGGAAACATCTTTGAAATTAGATGTAACATGATTCATATACTTGGTTGAATCTTTGATTGTTGTTTTCCAACATAAGAAAATCACTTTCAAAACTATCTTATGTTTTGGATTCAACTTCTTTACAAATCATATGTTTTCATGTTTTGTTTTATCTTTGATAAATCTTTAGCAGCATGTTAACCTATGATGTGTTGTATCCCTAGCATGTTTTATATATTGAATTGATCTATTGTTTTGAATGCATCACCGTTGATTCAATCCAAGTAGTACTTTATTTGGTAAATCTAAGTAGATCATGTTAATGAAAGAATCTTTGAAATTATATGTAACATGATTCATATACTTGGTTGAATCTTTGGGTGTTGTTTTTCATCATAAGAAAATTTCTTTCAAAATATATCTTATGTTGTGGATTCAACATCTTTACAAATCATATGTGAATTTGTTTTAAAGTTTTACAACTTGTTTTGCATTGATTGGTATATCATATTCAAGTTGTATTTATAATCACATATGATTTGTCCCCTTATTTCAATCAAATCTATTTTTATGTTTTATGAGCTACATTGTTGATTTGATTGACATCCCTATGCAACACATGTTTAGAGCTAATTAATTTCATACAACTTGTGAATCTTTGACATCATTAACAAGTTGTTACTTTTAACATGTGACTTGCATTCTTTCCTCAATCATAAATGTTTTTATGAGCTAAAACTTTCAAAAGCCTTAGGCATAGATTTATGAGCTTTCATTTTCAAAATGATTGAGGACATCACACACACATCATGTACTTTCATCTTTGCATTCATAGTGTGTGTGTGTGTGTGTATTAGATTTTCATTTTCATATCCGCCTATTTTAAAGGCAAATGTAATGAGCTAAATTTGTATCTCCATCAAGTGTATGTTAGACACTATTTAGAGAGATAACCAACCTTGTGGTTGTAAAGGTTATTGCTTAGCCTATTGAAAAGCATAAATAGTGAAAATCCGGTGGGGTGTTGGATCACAAGCCGGTAGTGGATGTAGGCATTGAGGCTGAACCACTATAAATCCTTGTGTGATGGTGATTGCTTTGTGGTGATTCTTTTGTTAGCTTCCGCATCTTGTATGATTAATCATCACATGTGACTAGTTTGTTTTATAGAAGTTAAAATTGGTTATAATTGGTCATAAATGAAGCTCACCCTATTCACCCCCCCCTCTAGGGTTCGGATCCCCGGACTTACAGACCATACACATGCCCCCCGAAATTTCACAATCTCCATGGGTTTGCATCCATCCGAATGGACTGGACCATCGGATTGACTGTACACCAATTTAAATTGACTGTACACCATTAAACTTGTGGGCCTTGAACGAGGATAATGGGATGATCAATTGAGATTATTTTTTACAGAGAGGAGGTGCTTAGGGAGATCATTCGATCCCCCATGTCCCAGTCTAAGGTGGGGCGAACAATCATCTAATGCGCGAGTCACACACTGGATGATTTATATATGGCGGAGCGCTAGAAAACTGTCGATGAGTTTTATTTTTCTTTTTTTTTTTTAAATGCTCCTCCTAGTTGAGCCCACTATGATGTATGACAACCATGAAATGCTACTAGTGCATGGAATAATAAAGATGAGATCTATATATGTGAAGATTCGCAATTTCATTAGATTATTATAACCTTTTGATCCATGACTCCAAAGTTTAATTGTTCTACATACATCACTTTTTTGTGATTTCAATCCAACATGAGTAAAGTTAAATGAGTGTCAAAATTGGATCTTATACCAATTCATGGGAGGTAGTTCGTGTGAAATGATTGGATCGACTTAAGATGGGTTCCACACCCTAAAATGAAAGGGGGTGTTTTTAAAATGGATATTTTTTTTAAATTACGGAGAATTCTTTAAAAATCCTCTTTTTTCCACCCCTTTATGATTTCACAGTGGAGTAAGCTTGGGTCAATCTAGTCTTTTTAAGAGAGAGACACAAGGCTGTGGACACGGTAGTGAAGCGGTGCATCAACAAGAAGGAGTGAATTGGCAAAGGGGACACTTGCAACTAATAGTAGCATTGAAAGCATCAACAAGAAGGAGTGAATTGGCAAAGGGGACACTTGCAACTAATAGTAGCATTGAAAGGCTAAAACAAAGACACCTGAGCCACCTGTTTTTCATTCTTTCTTTTGTTTTTATACTGCAAAGCATTGGTGGGCGTGGTTGGCCAGCACACATGTCATGATGGGCATCTTGCAAGGAGCCTCAAGGCCCATAGACCATGTTGTTTTTTGTTTCAACTGATTACTGATATATCGATTTGTAACTGATATTTATCATTTTGAAAATTTTAAAGTACAAAAACTTGTTAGTACTTGTTTTTTAGTCGTTCAAGAGTATTATTTTAGGTTGAAATAAAATAACAAAACCTGATACAGCGTGAAGGTAGTGAATAGTGATAACACAGTTCAAGAACATTGTTGATCTCTGTTGAATCCAGAAAAAACTTGCTTTGGAATCAGCTGAAACCTTTTTTTTCTAATGTAATTCATGATAGTTTCAAGATTATATTTTTTAGAGGATTTTACGAGAAAAATCCTTTATATGTTGAGTGAACGAAAAAGACCCCCGTAAATATGTGTGAATGAAAGTGGCCCCGTGGGTCAATTTTGTATTGTTTTTATAATATAATTTGCCTTCTCAAGGATGCCAATTCTTTTCTATGATGATGTGAAGAGGATGAAAGGATGGCCCGTCCCCAATGTCGTATGTCTTGACGTGTGTTTTAATCTCAATTTGCGACAGCATGGCCGACTCAGCGAGGGCCATGGTTGCTGCCATGGAAGCCTGGTTCACTAATCTGAAGTTGATTGGAGGAATGTGGCCTTGAGTGATGAAATTAACGAGATTATTTGAAATTGTTGGTGCTGGTTTGAGTGGTATAGAGAGATTGGATGAAAAGAGAGAGATGGAGATTTGGCGGAGAACGATAGAAGTGTTGAATATGGTGGGTTGGGCGAGAAATGGAGTGGGAAGATGAAGAATGTGGAGTGAGAAGAGAAAGAAGAGGACACCAGTGTCGATATAGACGTTCAACCGAGCCTCGGATCTATGAAGAGTGTCGATATCAACTCTCAAGTTGAAAGAAAAAAAATAGAGAAGATAAAACTACAAAAAAATGGATCTTAAATAGTCACTAACCAAAAGAGGTACCTATAGTTTTTATGCAAACAGAACTGGTATTCCTGTCGGAATATTCATTTTTTATTTTTTTTTGCCTTCTTTCAACAAGCGACGACATCATCACTTAATATTGAGAGTTAGTGTCGACGTCATCGCTAATTCGTCAAATCTGCATCTTCTCCGACTTTTATCATCTGTGCTTGCTGGTTTTCTGTACCAAAATGAACCTATTGAGAACTCTCCCTTAACATTGAATATTCCTTGTGGAGGTTGTTGATATCTATTAACGAGGTAGGCATAGCAAAGTTCGACCATTTTTCATGCGTTATTTACCATAGAGCCTGAGTTTCATGTTTACTTTTCGAAAAAAGTTCATTAGGGTTTTGATATATAGTTTATTCATTTGATTATCTTTATTGTATGATTATTTCTAGGTGGCAAAATCATCAAGGTAAAGAGACCTTTTGAGGAAGGAGGAAATGAAACCACATAAAAAAGGGGAAAAACGATTGAAGGAAGAACAGTAAAATGGGGGAAATGGGGTTCTCTTGCGATTTGTATGAGTTTCAATGCGACGACGTCGTCACACATTTAAATATTTAATAAAAAAAACGAAAGTGGTCACAAGGAACCACTTCCGTGCCATTTTGACTAGTGGCATGTTTTTTGGTCAGTAGCCATTTATGGTCCTTTTTTTGTAGTTTTATCAAAAACAAAAGTGACGAGAGGGCCTTTTCCGTCCGCTAGAATTTACTGAGTCTTTATTTGTGCACCGGCGATAGATTTTTCCCATAAAATCCTCTAAAGATATTATTGATCTCCTCTAAAAAGAAATCCTAACTTCGCTGCTATTAGTCGACTATTGCTTCCTCCGCTCGCACGCACGAGTTTCGCAGGCTTCCAGGCCCATAGTCTGGATTTGGGCCTGTCCCTGTGATCTAGGACTAGTGACTATTGAGTGAGTGAGGCTTTCATCACTTGGAGGACATGGGCTTGTGCGTGAAAGTGAAACTAGGTCTAGGTGCAAAATACAACTAAGCCATGACCCATGAGTGTGTTGGCGGCACAAACAAAATTTTAAATTCGCCATTCTCGCGGGAAAGACTATAAAAAAGAAGCAGCTGATCGAGCTCCCGCTCAAACTCCCGCAGGAGCGGCATATCATTATCACATTCCAACAGCGCAGGTTAGTTCTTTTTGGCTACTGGAATTCGAACCACGATGCAGATAACAGACGGAGAGGGAATGCAAGGCCAATCGATCGAGCCCACCACGTTCGACGTGTCGAAGATGTGGTCAAATTACTTCCCTGGACTCGAGTTTTCGGAGGACAATCGCAGGTTCAACCTCATGACCGAACTCGCCCATTTCTTCTCCTCTCCATCCGCACAAAATCTCATTTCTCAGGTATCCCATTTTCATGTTTCATGCCAAATCGACCCACTTGATGTTTTTGCCCATTTCGTAACTGCCATGTGTTATTATTGTTGTTCTGATCAAGTTGAAATAGCTGTTGCAGGAAAAGTGTTCGATGAAATGCGTGTTTGATTTAGTGGTCTGAATTATTAGTTCTCACTAGGGTTGCGTCTTTGGCTAGGCCAAACCCGAGCCGGACCAGAGGAATGTGGAATTTGAGTTGGGCATGGTTTGGGTCGCGCATGGACTTAGGAAACCCACATGGAATTCGGGTTGTCATCAATGATGATGATGATTGAATTCAGGATGGTTACTTTGTGTGAATTTGAGGTAGACACCAGATCATCTATAAAACTATACAGGGGCCTTAATCTATGGAACAACAGTTAATACTGGGTGATAATGGGGTATGACCCTGTAAGGTCCACTTGAGATATCAGTTAAGGGTGGGGTAGAAGGAAAAAAAGTCCTCTGGATGGAAAGGGGTGGTAAAAAAATCAGCCCGTTGGGAGAGGATGGGGATTACAGGTGGGCCCCACATGAGCTCTCCCTCTCCCATGCACGACATCTCCCATGTGATCATTTAAATATTAGGGGAATTTGGAGGAGAAAACCCCATAGGACTCCATAGGAGAGATGAGGACCCACTAGGACTTTGGTGACGGGAGGGGTCCTCTTGGTGTTTTTCAATCCTTTTCAGCAGAAACGACTAGTCCACAGGAGATGCAGGTTGTTGAGATTTCACTCCACCTCGGAAAGGCAACTGCGGTCACAGTAATTTATTTGAGAGTTGACTGTCCTTTTTAACCAGCGCCTTTTACTGTTCTTCTGGAGAACTAATAGGCCTAAACTTGCGGTTTTGGGTTTAAAACGGTGGGGCGAAATTGAGTTTCAAAGTGGGAATGGGCCGAATGGCCTATAACCCCATATGAGCTTTCCAAATCCTCCTGGTTCGGCTGCCCCCACGTCCCAGTACGTGGTCCGCCCCAGATCTTAGGGGTGTATGCGTTGGATGCATGTGAAATGGAAGGCCTTGATTTTTAGTCCAACACAAATCTCATAGTGATATGGAATTCTGGAAATTGGTTTGTAATTTATATTTCCTGGCCTCTTGACTTCTACTCAAAGGAATCTTATTTGTAAAAGCAGGTTTTCCAAGAATCTGCTTGGTCTTCCACTATGTAACTTGCTCTTCCATTAGGCACTGCCAGTTTCATTATCATTATTTTGTTGAAGATTTAGGTAAATGAGTGCTTTTGGGAGCGTTTAGGGGCAATATCAAAAGTCGACAAATTAAGAGAGACTCATTTGAAGTGATTTGGACATGTCCAATGTAGGCTAGCAATGGCTGTTGAGGAAAAGTTTTTTGTGCAACTTGATGGTCCACCATGGAAAAGCTGTAGCCCGAGGAGGACATGGATGGAAGTTGTAAGGATAGATCTGGAGTGCTACTTATTTGAGGATTTGGCGTATGATTGATTGGAATAGAGAACATAATTCATGTAGTTGACCCTAACGTAGTTGGGACAAGTCTTTGTTGATGATGATGATAATCATGATTTAGTAAATTAAACAAATATTGCAAATAAAATGATAGCCATTCAAGTAAAACCTTAGGTTTTACTCCGTAGGGTTAACATCAGCTCAACTGAGGAGTTTTTTAAATTGGCCCTATTAGGTTGAAGGAATCTCTTATGTTTTTTCCCCATCTCTCTCCGGAAATAAGAAAGGTCTTTTGCGTGCACACACACACAACATATATATATATATATACACTTCTTTTTGAAGCAAAAAGATCTAAGTGTAATCCTAACGATCCATGTACTCTAATATTAGAGAACTCACTTTAAATAGTCCCTAATGCTACAACTTCCCTCTGATATCGATAAGATTTGACTAAAACCATCACTTACACGAAACAACTTATAAAAGTTACAATTATGCAGATTGCAGTCATAATTCTGCACCATTATAATAATACTGTGGTTCATCTTTCTTAATTTGAACTTAGCTCAAATCAAGCCTTCTTTCAGGTGAAAATTTCCAAACTTCTGGGGTAGGAGAGAACTTTTTGCCATATGTATATGCATTTCTTCAGACCGGAGCTTCCATTTTCAGTGTTCATTTTCTTCTTTAGATCATCTTATGCTTTGTTAGTAAATAAGTCATTTTTATTTTCTTTTGTAGTTTTCACTGATTACATTACTTCTTACCATTCTTCTAGAAGTTCTTTCTGTTTCATAGAGGTTGAATTGGCAATGATTATCATGGATTAGGTAAAGGGTGATGATGGTCTCCTCTCCTTGCCGGTTGACTTCCAACAACTTCGAAAAACATGTCAGGTTGAAGAGTTCTATGCAGCTCTGGAGGTAGAACCTAAAGAGGCCCTTTCATGCATGGGTGCTGCCGTTAACATGGTGCAACATCAAAACTGTGTGACTCGCTTGAAGTTTCAAGCATTTCTTGAATTGTATTCACTGTTTAAGAGTGATATTACATTGTAAGCAGGCTCTGTCCTCCAAGTGGAAGAACCACCAATTTGAGGCTGAAGAGAAGATAAATATTCGGCTGCATAATCATCCTGAATCAACTATCGCTTTGAAGAATTTGAAGGCTGCCTATATTGGTAATCTATAGATATTTGTTTGACAGTCATCTATCTTTTTTTATTC
This sequence comes from Cinnamomum chago, assembly GCA_038049695.1. Classification (NCBI taxonomy): domain Eukaryota; kingdom Viridiplantae; phylum Streptophyta; class Magnoliopsida; order Laurales; family Lauraceae; genus Cinnamomum; species Cinnamomum chago. The sequence goes on from CP142452.1 coordinate 79,559,358, forward strand.
AACACTGTAGAAAGTAGAAACTATATCAAATCCATTGCAATGAATCGAGATACTTACATGTGTTGGTGGATATGACAGGCAGGCTTGTTTCAGTCCGTGGTACTGTTGTCAAAGTTAGTACTGTTAGGCCTCTAGTGGTGCAAATGAATTTTGTATGTGGGAAGTGTGGAGCTATTATAACGCGTATTTTTCCAGATGGGAAATTCTCACAACCTACGGCATGCATTTATACTGGATGCAAAAGCAGAAGTTTTAGCCCGATTAGATCCACTGCTCGACCTATTGACTTTCAGAAAATAAGGTATGTTTATCACTTCTCAGAATGGTGTGTTTCCTTGTCATCTGTTGTTTGAAGTCACTAATTTTTTCTCCCCTCTCTTATTTAGACTTCAAGAACTACATAGGTCTGAAAATCATGAAGAAGGTCGGGTGCCACGAACAGTAGAATGTGAACTTACTGAAGACCTTGTTGATGCATGCATCCCTGGTGATGTCGTAACAGTGATTGGGATTATAAAAGTAATCAACAATTACATGGATGTTGGAGGAGGTATATGGAGCTTCAATCTCTCACATTTATGCGCTTGCATTTTATTATATTCTGGAGTTCTATTTTATACTATTTGATAAAAAAGTCGATGATGCTTTTCTTTTACAATCCTTAGGACTTTTCTTACAACTTGATGGAAGTCCAATTTTTGGGTGTCCATTTTATATTTAATGAAGAAATTATGTAGATTTAATGAACCAATTTTTGGGTAGGTTCCCGTCAATGGTAAAACCATTTTAACACCTTTTGAGTCATGCTGTCATATCGTGTAATTCTTTGAACATTGACTTTCTTCTTTTTGTAAAATATTGTTTTATCTTATGTTGTCCACAAGTGTGAGATACAGTGAATTTGTAAGAGAGTTTTCTCATCTTTCCTCCTTTACACTGTTTTTTTTCCTCTTATCTTTACATAATAGACAATGATTTTGCCTTTTTTTTTTTACTTGTGATTTCTCTGTGAGTATTCTACTCTTCTATGCAATTCAAATTGGTGGGGGTGTGGTCGCTCAATCTTGGGCATTTCATTGATCCCTCCAACTAGCGTCTAGCTTTAATAGAGATTAGCATCAGTGATTAGTCTTCTGCGATCTTAGAGTAATTTGTTCATACGCCCGAGTTTTTCATGCACGTTCTCGTGCCATTATTCTCGTGCGATCTTTGAGTAATTTGGCCATTCTTTTGCAACGCGGAACTGCTTTTTTCAGATGGTTGGTTTTGATTTGAGGAAGAAAGGAAAAGAGTGAAGATTTTTTTGCTTAAAGGAGTTAGATTTGTCGTTGCGGATTATATTAAAATTTTTGTATGGAAGACCATTTGGTCTGTATATATGCAAGGGAAAAAACAAAAAGTTTAAATACCTAAAGTACCCTGCATTCTGCATAATATCACAGACACTTGCAACTGCATCTCATTTCCTTGTGGATGTGAATCCTAAGTTAGGAGTCAATATGAAAAACTTAATTCTTTTTCTTGAGTTATTCCATTACTCTCACTTCTCATATCTTTACTGTACCTATATAAAACATAAGCTCAATTAAAATTGGATTTTTCAGGGAAGTCAAAAAGCAAGAATCAGGGATTATACTATTTGTATCTGGAAGCAGTTTCAATTAGAAACTCAAAATCCCAATCTGTACCTGAAGACTTGCAAAAGGCTGGTGATGATACAAGAGATAATGTCCTGTTTGATTTGTATACATTTTCACCGAAGGATTTGGAGTTCATTGTTAAGTTTTCTGAGGAGCATGGTTCGGACATCTTTCGTCAGATGCTTCAATCCATCTGCCCTTCCATCTATGGACATGAGCTGGTCAAAGGTGGTATTTTTCTTTTATTCTTCGCATGGGTTAAGTTACAGTTTCCTTAAAGTGATTTGGATATCCATTTTTCATGGAACTATTTTTTTTTACATATGCATTTGATTCTCATGTTTCTTTCCTCTATCTAGCTTTTCACTGATGTGACATCACATGCATGTATGTCTAATGATCATATGTTGTTTACGGCATGGAATTTCCATTTTATGACATTGTTTGAAAGACGTTGGGTCCACCCTTCTAAAATCCAACCCGCACAAATATGGAAATTGTTCTCCTATGAGCTGACCGATGTGCAGTCCAGCTCTATAGTTGCCCCGCGGCCCCCCCCCTTTGATCAGTGTAGACCCTCTCACACACTTGGCATTCCATGATGTGGCACAACTGCATGAGACCCAACTTTACTCATTGAACAATCACTCACTGTTGGATTGAATCTAACAAAAGAGAGGGTAAAATGAAATAAAATAAAATAAATGTATGGTTAAAATATCATTAAAATTTGAGGCTGTTGAATCAAGGGCTAGGGATAATCTAATGAGGCTGATTTTCTGGCTGACCCATATCCATAAGGAGACCTTTCGATCAATCTTCCTCCCACTGATAAATATTCATCTTAGTGCCCCCCATTGATAGTTATGCTATTCATCAACTAGAATTGATGTTAATTGAGTAATATTGGAATTGCTTATGGTGCTAGTACAAATAATATGAATCAAATACGTAGGAGGGCATAATACAACAAAATTCATTATCTGTATCAAGAAAAACGGCTATACCAACCTTAAAGCATAGGACTCATGGATTTGGCTTGAAATTTAAAAAAATTGCATAGTTTAAGTAAAAAGAATAAGAAAAATAACAGCCAGAAAATGTTTAAACTCAAAGCAGAAAACAAAAAATGTACTTTAAGCTGCCAAGTAATATATACTAAAATATTTATTTTGATTTAAAAAACAAGAAACCATGATTACTGCGATGTAGATATGGGGTGCTACATGCTCATAGTTTACTTTTCAGTGGAAAATGAAATCACATAAATAAGGCTGATACACCAACATGTATGGCAAGTGTTGGTGATATGTATCAGTTTCTCACCTGACCAATACAGGATCTGATTCTGATACTTAAACTTGTGACTATGATAATGTCTACCTGGTCATCCTGGTTTGATATAATCTATCGAGATGTGTTGCTGATTTGCTTCTGCTTTGTCCACAGCGGGAATAACATTAGCATTGTTTGGAGGTGTTCAAAAGCATTCAAAGGATCAGAACAAGGTCCCTGTACGAGGAGACATCCATGTCATTGTTGTTGGTAGAGATTACAAATGCTCTTTTTTCCTACTTAAATTAGGGTCCTGAATGCTATTTTTGTTCATATTCCTACCATTATTTATTTATTTGAATGCTTTGTTTAATTTGTGATGAAGAACCATTATGAATAAACACAACTGCACAAAGAAAATGTTGAATTCCATTTATTGTAGGTGATCCTGGATTAGGTAAGAGCCAGCTACTGCAAGCAGCTGCAGCTGTTTCTCCCAGAGGCATCTATGTTTGTGGTAATGCAACAACAAATGCTGGCCTCACAGTAGCTGTTGTGAAGGATGCAATGACAAGTGACTATGCTTTTGAGGCTGGTGCGTTAAGCTTAACTGATTTTTGTTGGGAAGTCCCACATCCCACATCGCCTAAGTAATAGGCTTGACATATCTTAATATACATGTATGGGCCTTCCACCTATGAACTTAAGCTTTTGGGTTGGGAAGTCCCACATCCCACATCGCCTAAGTAATAGGCTTGACATATCTTAATATACATGTATGGGCCTTCCACCTATGAGCTTAAGCTTTTGGGTTGGTATATGGTTTCTTACAATTTTATCATTTCTGCCCTCTCTCTTGGGTTGCAATTGGGACAGGGCAGCCCTGATTTAGTCCAACCTAATTTGTCTGGAGTTGACTCACTCTTTTTTGGGATGTGGACTGGATCTGGGCCTACTTCCTGATAGTTGAATGGTCCAGTCCTGGGACTACCTATCCAATATATGTGATGGTTAATGTGATTCGTATTTAGCTAAAGTCCAACCTCAGTTCTCTCGCATGGCTTGCTAACTGGCACAGTCGAGTCGGATTAGCAAATAGAGGAGTCAAGTCTCATGGGCAACTTCTGAACACTCAAGAACCAGCCAATTCATATTCTTGGCTTGGCCAGCTCAATTCACTAAGCCAAGTCATATTACTCGGTGCGTGTAAGCATATATATTCTTTCATGCAAGAAGTGAAGTTTGATGGTTGGAATGATACCTATTCATAAAGCACATGCTTTTGTTGTGTTAATACTCGAGTTTAACTATGTGAAAATTGAAGTTGCCGACATTCCTTTGACCCTGTATATTGCAGTCCTATTGATTTGGTTAGCAAAGGACCAATCCTCATCTAACTCTTTTGATTGAAAATCTAGAACTGAACATAAGAAATGAAAAAAACAGAGTGGTCCATAAAAGTGAAGTATAAAATATGATGATATGATATGGATTGGTTGCCTACTTTGGAGTATCTGGTACATAGGATGCAACAAATGTCAAGATAGCAATGTCATGCCTTGGAAAACGATGTTGGCTGATCCGGACTGCAGATCTCACTGATGAATCAACTGGATAATTCCCCCTTAAGATTTTAGAACCTAGGATCCTGGATGATAATGAAGGGAATCCAAACCATTGCTTGTGAAAAAGAGAAGGGGGGGGGGGGGGGGGTTGCTGCACTATCCTGAGCAGTCAGTGTTGGTGCCAGATTTGGATAGATTGTATGGGCTTGGTTGGGTCCCATAAGGCTTAGTTGAGCCTGACATCTGAGTGGGCGTGAGAGTTGCTTAATTGGGTCCGCCAAGCCTGGAAGGTGCTTCGAGGGGCCAGACAGACATGACAGGTGCTTGATCGGCTTGGTGAGCTCCACACGATTCGAGTAGATCCATTTGGGGTCGTTCAACCGATGCCTTTGGGCCTATGGTCATTCATCACTGTAGACTTCGAGTTGATCCATTTTGAGTCGAGGGCCTAATATATCTTGGGAAGTGAGTGTTAAAAGGATTCTTCATTAGTCGGAGTCAGTAGAGTTTGAGTCATTGTTGAGTCTTCTTTCTAATTTTTTTAAGCAGAGATGTAGTTGACTCTCGCATTTGGAAGCCAGACTCTGAACCTTTTTCTTTAAAGGTGGTCTCCATATGCCTCAGTTTGGATGGTTTTTGCTTCACCTAGAGTGAGGCTTTCTGTTGGTTGGCAGTGGTAGACAAGATTTCGACAGCAGATAACTTAAGAAGGAGAGGGTTGGTTTTGGAAACTATCTCAGACATATGTTGCCATTGTGGGAGGGAGAGGGAGACTATTTATTATTCATCCATTCATTGTGATGTTGCATCTTTTGTTTGGGGGCATTTCCTTAAAGAAAGCGTGTAGTTTGGTTTGGGTGTGTAATGATTTTGTGAAGGATCATTCTCTTTTCCATTCTTTCGTCAATTTGGAAGGAGGAATGATTGAATTTATAGTAGAAAGGAATCATCTTGGGAGGTCTTATTTCAATTGTGTCTTTGAGGATTGCAAAGTGGGCATGTACTAGAAAGAGATTCTCAAATATAGCGATATATAATATTCTGCATAGTTGGGAAGCTCGTTTGTCAATGGGACCCTCAAAGAGCAAAAGGAAAGTTGCTTGGCGCCCTCCTCCACTTGGAGTCCTAAAGTTTAATATGGATGGAGTAGCACATAGTAAGCTGGGTTTGGTTGGCATTGATGGTGTTTTAAGGAATCACAAAGGGGAAGTATAGTATATGTTTTCTAATCACACTGGGATTAAAGATTCTAATGAAGTGGAAGTTCCGGCTATTTTGGAAGCTCTTCGTAGGTACTGTATGTCATATCGGCATTGCCTTATAGTGTAGAGTGACTCATTCAATTCCATGATGAGCTCATTTAGGGGCCCCTTGGAAGATGCAATTCTATTTTAACGAGATTCATCATTTAACATCTATGACTCAAGTTTCTTTTCAGCATATTAGTAGATGGGCAAACAGAATGACGGATTCACTGGCTAAGCAGGGGTAGATCATTTATGTAATTTAAGTGCTCCTGTCATGTAGTTGTGGGCGGTGCCTGGTGTATTCCTCTTATACTGGTCTACCCATATGGGATATCTTTCTTTATTATGTTTGGTTGTAGTTTCTCTTCATATTAATATATTTCTTTGTTAACGATAAAAAAGGAAGGGGAATATCTAATTCTTGATCTTTTGCCCAACTCGTGCCAGTATGGAAGCTCGTCAAAAACTGTGGTGGACTAGGAATTAATTCATAGAAAATATGGAACAATAGGTGCAAGTTTCTTCGGATAATAAGCTACCAGATCATTTGAGAACCCTAAAATTGGATACTTGGTAATGGCATATTAACAATTAGAGCAGAATTTCACTCTTAAGTACATTTTAGTGTTTCTTGTTTATAGCTTGCATAAGTAATGGTATCTAAATTCCATATAGGTGCTATGGTACTCGCAGACCGTGGATTGTGCTGTATTGATGAGTTTGATAAAATGACTGCAGAGCATCAGGTAGTTTTTTCTCAATTAATGATACCATACTCTACCTTTGGTTTGTTACTTCAATCTTTGCTGAATCTCATATTTTCCATTTTTACTTGGAATTTCATAGGCTTTACTTGAAGCCATGGAACAACAATGCGTCTCTGTTGCGAAGGCTGGACTTGTAGCAAGTTTATCAGCAAGGACATCTATTTTGGCGGCTGCTAATCCTGTTGGTGGCCATTATAAGTAATTTATTTATCCTGTTCGACTTATTTAATGTTATTAACATCAGGCTCTACTCTAGGGGACAATCATGAAGTCATTGTGACTGCACTACAGATTACAATTTATCTTTTGTTTTTCATTTGGGGGGGTGATTTTTCTAACTAACAGAGGGACATACTTATTTGTACTAGTTCAATTTTAATAAAATTAAAGAAATGTGGAATTGTTTCTTGATCATATTTTGTTGAAGACTGCATATTAAGGACTCTTGGTGTGGCAATCAAACAAATGAAACATGTGTTTTTATATTGACCAAATTATTGAGGCCTCCACTCATCTTTAAAATAAACATGTTATCAAATCTATATATGTGCAATATAACGCTATTGCATCACCCTGATGCTGCATTTGGAGAAGATGTGCCATATAAAGCTATTGAGGTCCCTTTCTTCAGCTGCTTCCTGCAGTTCCTTCAGTGCGCAGACAGTTTATGAATGTAAAGAGCCTCAGCAGGCTTGTATATAGTCTTGTTTTGGTTGTACATGTGGTTTTGTATATTAGTCTGGTGGTCTGTAAATGTTGTGAAATGTGTTTGTTCTCTTCTGTTTGTTAATATACTTTCCGTTCCAGGAAAAAAAAAACATATTATCAAATCGATAGACCTGATTTCCATAACAGGGAATGGCATCATCACAATGGGCTTCAGCGCTTGAGATATGCTAAAGAACAGTTGATATCTGTGTGTTCCTTTTGAATGCAATAAGAGGCATGCTTTATATATTGGTTTACAAAGGTACACACTCATGTGTTCCTTTCTGTTAATTTTGGAAAACTCGGTGCGTGATATTTTCTCAGGTGGTGTGTTGAGTCATTGACTTGTCAAGGACCAATTGATGCAGAGAACAATTCATTTCTTAGCAGGGTCTTCAAAAGTCATATGCTACTTCTCATTAAGATGGTCAAGGCTGGCAATCTGCCTTGAGCACCTATGTGACCATATATAGATTCTAAAGTTTGCCTAGAGTTTTACTTCAAAACCAGGTCTTCAAGGCCTTGGCAATGACCAAGTGTGGCTTTTGGGATAAGGTAGAAAGCAATTGGTCAATACTCTTAAATCGCTTTGCTCCATTCAACACATGATTCCTGATCTACACAGTTTTTCATTCTCATGTTGTGATGCTTTGGTATCATCTGTTCTCTTCTCTACTTAAGCTGATGTAAAATTCCATTCAATTTTCTCCGGCTACTCTCTTGATTTTGATTTAGTATCTTATCAAGTTGCCTATCAAACGGTCCTGATCATTGATCAACACTATTTATCCGTCCTGAACCCATAAATTGTATGTCTTACCGTCTTAGGGATAGCATATGTTTAAATGAAATGCATATAAAATATAAAAACAAAGTCCATATTTTGTATCATAAAATGCTGCCTTATGTTCTACTTTTTGGTGGTTTGTTTTAATGCAATGTGAAACTTTGTTGCAGCCGTGCAAAGACTGTGAATGAGAATCTGAAAATGAGTGCAGCCCTCCTGTCACGATTTGATTTGGTTTTTATTCTGCTGGATAGGCCAGATGAACTTCTTGATAAGCGTGTCTCTGACCACATCATGGCAGTGAGTACCATGTTCTTTGTTCTTGTTTATGGATGTGTGCATGCTAAACTGTGTATGAAATGTATATTCTTAAAAGCTACAATGGATATTGCTGTAGTAAATTATTAAAACAAGTAATAAAGATAAAGAAGAAGAAAAAAGAGGAGAGGGAAAGTAAGAAAGAAAAGAAAGAGGTAGCCTCCAGAGGATTTATGTAGTTGAGTTAATTAGTCAACCACAACTAATTTCCTTGAGGATAAAGTAAAAGAAATACTTATCCTATTTTTATAAGTTTAATAAATAACTCATCTGAGGACAAGAAAGTTAATCTACAACTATCTTTAACCTATTCTCCAACACTCCTCAAGAGAGGGCATAGATCCAAAGCTTGACTAATTGGCTATTTGGCATGTCCTTTACTCATTTTCTTCCTACATACCTGCCAGCTAATATTTAACGCCCAGATACTTCAAATAGGAAACTCGTCTATATTGTATCATATCTGATTCTTCATTTGTAGATCCATGTCCCCGCCATATCCATGGCATGTTCTTGCTGTGTCTAGGCATCATAGTGTCTTTCTTTAAATCTCATTTGTGTAATGACAAAATGAAAATCCATAATTTTTTTCCTGTTGAATTATCGCTTCACGTCAATGTGCTTCATCCTCTTGTTTGAGACTAGATGTGTTGATAAGAAGGCTATACTGTCACCATTAATCATTAGAAGTTGACTCCCAAATATTTCAACGAGCATTTCGTTTCTTACTTCTCTACATTAAGTGGTTTCATCGTATGAAGGTCAGTTGGAGAGAAACCCTGCAGAGATTATTGAATCATTCGAAACAACTTGAAATGGGATTTTCATGCTTTTTTTTTTTTATAATTTTTATGCGTTAGATTAAATTCACACAGATCCAAAAAAAATCCTGAAAAAATTATGGCGTGTTTCTGTAAATAGAAAGCTTTTGGATAGTAATACTCTTTGCACCATTAATAATGGCTTGCCTTGCAACGAATGATGTCGGTACTATTTCTAATCAAAACTATTGACGACCACTTTCTCTAAAAGCTTAAGCTGATAGAGAACAATGTAACGATGTTTATCATAATTCACAACCCCTTCCACCCCCCAAACCCACATGCATGCTCCACATGGGAACATACATACAACACCCTTCGTGGGAGAATACAGGGGCTCTGCACGGGAATCACACCTTCCATGGGAGAATACAAAGCACAATAGCCCCGGGACTCGAACACTTGACCTCCCGCTCCGATACCATGTTGACGACCACTTACTCTAAAAGCTTAAGCTGATAGAGAACAGCGTAACGATCTATATCATAATTCACAACAAAAACTAGCTAAACGTACTGTTGCTTCTCCCCCTAAAGGATTCGTGTGCTGATATCATGTAGAAATAATCAAAACTAGCTAAAATTACTGTTTCTTCTCCCCCTAAAAGGATTCATGTGCTGATATCATGCAGTAAATAATTAAAGCAAGAAACATGGAGAGAGTGAGAGAGAGAGAGAGAGAGAGAGAGAGAGAGAGAGAGAGAGAGAGAGAGAGAGAGAGAGAGAGAGAGAGAGAGAGAGAGAGAGAGAGAGAGAGAGAGGTTGGGCACAACTGATACTATAAGCATAGCATAGTCCAAAAAGATATGCATACCCTTGTACATTAAGTTTAATCTCATTCAAGGACAAATAAGTAAACATCTAAACACTGCATGTTGATCTCCAACAATAGCATGAATAATGAAACTTCAAAATTTGCATTTCTTGCATGTTAACCTTGGCACTCGTGCAATTCATGCAGCTTCATGCAGGATGTGGGGAGCATTTTCCAGCCCAAAAAAAACAATGCAGAGGTGTTGTGTTATACTTGTTAGTGCATCAAGTTACTGACCTGAAGTTTCTTTAAACATGTGCATTTTGTATCCATATATATATATACAGGACTCCAAGGATATGGAAACATGGATTTGGGTGTAAAGACTGGTTCCTTAGCTTCAAGGTTGAGACTTGACCCGAAGAAAGACAGAGACTTTGTACCATTGCCTGGTCCGCTTCTTCGCAAATACATTGCTTATGCAAGAACGTTCGTCTTCCCTAGGTGATTTATAGTGTAGTTTATACATTGCTGATCTCACATTGGTATGTTGTACGCACTATAGTACACATCTGAAATCTGAATTTTTTTGTTCAATTAGGATGTCAAGACCTGCAGCAGAAATTTTACAGAAGTTCTACTTGCGGTTGAGAGATCGCAATACTTCAGCAGATGGAACACCAATTACGGCGAGGCAGCTGGAAAGTCTAGTAAGGCTTGCTGAAGCTCGCGCTCGTTTGGATCTGCGAGAGGAAATAACAGCCCAAGATGCTTTGGTAGATCACATAATAGATCTCTTCAGTTTCTAGTTCTTCTGTAGTTCTGTTCTGCCTTAATTTTAGTTTTGTTACTTAATCTGAACCACTGTCCTATGAACTAGACCCAGTTGGCAGTAAATCTCCATGTCTTCTGGATCAAGCTGTTTCTTTTGCTTCTTATATTATATACTGAATTGAAAAATAAGGAATGAATATGCAGAATAGTGATTGCTGTACATTAATACATATAGATTGAAATGGAAAAGGCAGCCTGGTTGGGTCAGTGTGAATGTCTGAGGAATAAATAAGGAAGTTACTTCAAATAAGAGAACAAAAAACAACAATATTATTGAAGTTAGTTGTAGCATGTGGAAGAATAGTGCATGGTTGGTATGCAGGATGTGCCTTTGAAAAATGTTGACTGACCTAGTGACCTTTTATGTCAGCCTATATTCTGAAATGTTTTAGATCAAATGCGCTTGATGGAGATAATAATCCGTCCACGAATAGGGGTTAACACATCCATGATTTGTTACAAGTCATGGCGACTAGGCAATGGGAACGGGCATACTGGTGAATTCTCTATTTCATCAACCATAATCATAAACAAATTACATGTATGCCATTTGCTTAGGATTAAGCGAACATAAATTGAAAACATAATACAAATGTATAGTGCTTCTCATATGTATGTAACTTTTCTTGAACACTTCCTTTCAAGCAGAGGCATAATTATTAACATGCTCAGCTTAGAATATCTTTTATTGCATCTCGTGACAAAGCCTTTGTGAATATATCTGCAAGTTGTTTACTCATGTGTACATTGATATCCTTTGACAGTAGCACTCCTCCACAAGAGGAGACAGACACCAATCCTGCCCAGCTTGCCTAGAATATATCCTGCATTGCATTCCATGACAAGGCCTTTCTGAATACATCTTCAAGTTGATTCTTTGACTTCATAGTGAATGTAGATGTACCCTTCACTAATCTTCTCATGAACCAGATAACAATCCATCTCATTTGGTCCTCTTGATGAAATATGATTTTGTTGATTGATTATCACCATACATGAGAACAGGATTCATCACAAAATCCTAGCTTTTCCATGAGATCTTTCAACTTTCAACCACAACTTGTGTTGCATTAGCCATGGCGCAATACTTCCACACTTGACCTTGCTAAAACTGTTTGTTTTAGTTTTCCATGCAGCTGGACTTCATCCAATAGAAGTACAATACTGAGAAGTACCTTTTAAAAAAAATACCGAGAAGCAAACTATGAGCATTTCATAACTCAGCCAATTAGTGCCTGAGTAACTTATAATATCAAGTTATCAACATTACCATGGTGTCTATAAAGAATCCCTCTGCCTGAAGTGAAGAAGCCTTAAGTAACACAGAATTCTTTTAACCACTTCTAGATGAGTTTATAGAAGTTCACACATATTTAGTGTTGTTTGCTACATTGTATCTTGAAAAGTTTTCCTTGTGCTTTTATCTCTTTCTGAAAACTGTTTTCATTTCAGCTATTAACTTTGAAACTTTTGTAATCTGTCACTGGGATTCCTTATGTGTATGATCTTTTCCCTCCATTGAACACCCTGAGAACCTTTTTTTTTTTATCCAAAAAAGAACACCCCGAGAACTTTGTTTGTGACTTAACTAGTATTGCCTGCAATTTGACCCTACAATTTGTTACAACTCATTGCCCAGTTTGAATATCCTTCTCTCAATAATTATTTTTTGATATTTTAAAATTTACTCCAATTCTTAGACAATTTATTACTCCCTTATTTCCTATCATTTCATGAGAACAAAGGAAATCAATAACTTGTGTTGTAAGTGGGACGACTTACTATCTTTACATATCATACTGGGGTCACATTCTTGTGCTAATAAAGACTGATTTGAAACACAGAAAACCACAAAAATCCAGGTTTTCCTTTTTTAATTTTGTTTTATTTCTTCTGTCAAAATATTTTACCAAAGTATGAATTGACACAATGTATATCAGATGTATCTGCTGTACTATCAGCTTTTTGGATAGTCTATATTGCCATCATTACCTTTTGAACCTTGGTCTCACCTCAATGGGGTTCTGTAAACCATGTAATGGAGAGCTCTTAGGGCATTTTAACATGTATCCATTACACAGATTTTTAACACCTGTTTGTTTAGCACGAGGAGTAAGGAGTAGTAGGGGTCAAATCATGGATAAAATTATGGAGGAGGGGGTTAACTAAAAAGCACTACATGACAAAATTTCACTTCTCCCCAATTTATCCAAGTTAGGGAGAATAAAACAAAGGAGAGGGGAGGGGGCGACGGGCAATATTTCACATGGGAATTTTACTCTAACCTCCCCATTTTCTATCCAAACACCCATTAAGTAAAACTTTATATCACATCAGTTGTACTCTCCTAGTCTCCTTTTGCTTCTTACATCCAAACACCCTTAAGTAAAACTTTATGTCACATCAATCACTTCTTTACTCCCCTAAAGTAAAACTTTATGTCACGTCAATCACTTCTTTACTCTCCTACTCTTGCTAAACAAAGAGCCCCTTAGAAGTTATTCAATTATCCATTGAATAATTTATATTTCACTTAGGTCAATAACTTTTCTGACACAAATCTTCCTTTTCTCTTGTTTTCAGGATGTAGTAGAGATAATGAAAGAGTCTTTATATGATAAGTATGTAGATGAGCATGGTTTTGTGGACTTTGCTCGGAGTGGTGGAATGAGTCAACAGAAGGAGGCCAAACGATTTTTAAATGCTCTCAACAAGCAGTCAGAATCGCAGCAGAAAGACTGCTTTTCAATTTCTGTAATAACCTTCTCATTTGGGTATATCCAGCAATGTCTTGTTTTAATAAATTCAGGATGGCTATTGCAATTTTTGTCATCTTGAATCAAATTTGCATGGTTCCAACATTGTTACTGTCAAGTCTTTCAAGTCCATACCAGATGAGCTAGTCAAACTGAGTCAGACCAGTGGCAACTCAAAAAAGTGGACTCAGCTGGAAGAATGTCAGGCGGAGTCAACTCGGGAGTCATCGAACTCCTGACCAAGTCAAAAGGGCAAACTAGTATTATATATACATATATAATATACTTTTCAATTAATTTTTCACAAGCCATGGACAAGCCTTAATGGCAATTTTCAATTAAATTTGTAATGCCGAGTCATTGCAAATCAGACCAAAACTCATTAAAGTCACTAAGTTTTTCACCAAGATCTCAATTTTATTATTATGGCCTATCTGAGTCAACTCAGCTGAGTACTCATTAAGGCCACAACTCGGGATAACCAACTAATCTGGTCAAGATTCGGGTTGCAGGTGCCCTTATTAGCCTAGTGTGACTGAATCTATCCATACAATCTAAAGTGTCGAACTTGAACAAAGAAAGTGGTCTGAGTGGTCTCGGATGATGGCTTACAAATCATAGTTATAAATAACATATACATATACATATTTATTTATCTTATTTGTCATTATACTTGGACCAGCAAATGAACTGCTTTGGTTCAGCCTGTCTTCTCCAATGGTCAACTTCCTATGGAGTGGTGGGAACACAATGTGTTTTTTTTTACTATCCAAATTAAATCATTTGTTATATAAATGCGAAGGATGTCAATATGTGTGGCTCCAATTACTATTATTTCTCATTTACGTTACAGAATACCTAACCAACGACACTGCTATTCATTCCTTCATTTTCATAAAAAAAGTGCATCTCTCATAGTAAAAGTCTTGATTGTCTACCAGGAAATATACTGTTTGGCAGATAAGATTGGCTTGAAAGTTCCAGACATTGACATGTTTGTTGATAATTTGAACAGCGTCGGTTATCTACTTAAGAAGGGACCAAAGACATATCAGGTATCCTCTTGAGCATTTTTTTTCTTCTTCCAAAGATTTATCTTATAGATACTTTCATGCCCTTCTGGAAATAGGATATGACTAATTTGATTTTTTTCCTTGTTTGTAATGTATAAGCACTTGTACTTTTGGCATTAACAAGAAATGACCAACTATTTTCATTTTACACTCGAGTTCTGATGCAGTTGTTTGAACCATAAAGAAAAGCTTAAACCTGAAAATTAACATTTCAGAAAGCACTATCACAGCTCTTTCCTATGATTTCAAGTGGCTTAGCTCTATCCCTAATTTCCAATTATTAACCTCCTCTGATCTTGCAATTACTATTATTATTATTATTATTATTTTGATACTGAGCCTTACTCTTTCCATTTCATGAAACACATCATTTTTTCAGACAGACTCAAATATCATGCATTCAAGAAAACTCAGTCTTACTCTTCCAGTTTTGTGAAAAGTTTCATTCTCTCAGCCATCCTTAAGGACCTTCCCAACAACTTACTAGTAATGACCACGACATAAAATCTTTTCCCTGGTAACAAACTACTTTGAGAATAACCTTTTGCGGGATAAATCATTAAAGTATCGGATTTTAGTTATTTTCATATCCCATTAACTTGGGAAATCTGCAAAAGCCCTATCTTATTCTATGAAACTCTGTATCTGTTCTGTTGCATGGCATCTCTTCAGCCTGGCCCTTGTTTCATGCAACTGTTTCAGTTCTAACAAATCATGTCTGATGCATGTAGGTGCTGTCATCGTCTTACTCTCGGAGCCAACAGTCAAGGTCAAGGTGCTGAGTTATACATGGTCACAAAAGGTAAATCATTTAATGATCTGATTTATTTTCATTTTTGTTCTTTGTATCATTTGTTTGATGATTACAAGTTTCAAATGATACAGGTTTGTATCCTATAATACACAGATTGTGGTATTATATAAAGAAAATTCTATACTTTGATGGTAAATTCGAAATTGCTATTTTAGACATGTATCCTGGCTAGATTTGGGATGATTATGCAATGTAAATGTTCAAATGATGAAGATATGCCAATACTTTAAAAGAAATTGAAATAATTTTCTTTTTATTTGTTTTCCTTCTGTCAAAAAATTCCCAATCTTCCTTGCACAGTTGGCTCGACATTTGCCTTGTTAGCATTTTGAGATCATGGACAAGATAGACAAGATCAAGAAAAAATGTGAACCCTAGACTAACTGCTTTAGCCTTGCAGTTTTTCCAATAATCAGGCATTGTCTATTTGGGCTTCCTAGTTCAGAAACGCGGTGGATGAATAATTAACCTAGCATCCAAGCAGGCAATCCAGTACTCGCCTCTATTGGAATGCATAATTCTGAATCTTCTTATCTTTGTTCTAGAATCTTGAGTCTTTAACTTTGCTGACTTAGTCATATAACAATCCATTGGCTTCATAGTAAGTATAATTGTCTTATGTGCTTTCTAATGCCGTGTATGCACTGTGATGCCTAGATACAGCATGCACAGATATGAATCAGTACATGCCAATGATATTACAAAGACAGATTTTGCAAAAGAAAATATAGGATATAACACATTAGGTATGTGTTGTCTATTTTGAAGTTTCCTTAGATGCCACTTTTGTAAGCCTTATGGATGATTCTGATCCTATTGGCCTCTTGATATTTTGATTTAGTGTTGGTCTTTCTTTTTTTGTTTGAAGGTATCTGTTTTGTCTGTGGTCTTCTGATGCTGGAATACCTAGCTAGAGGATCCTAAATGCCTTTTCTTGGTCTTTGGTTTCTCCCCTCAAATGCTTAAAATCAATTTCGACCCAAAAGAATATCTGGATATCAGTAGTATGCTTGTTTGTGAACCTCTTCACTTTTCATTACATGTTCAGCTTGTTATTTACAGGTGAGAAGTAATACTCAAGACATAGGTGATAAGGACCTTTCAACCATACTAAGAACACCAGCCTCTCAGCACCGACACCAACTTCGGCAGAAGCAAAGGCAGCTGACTACATGACTAACCGCTTCATTTTGCTGTTATCTGGCGATTGATCCTATAAAGATTGGCATATTAGGATCAGCTATTTTAAAAGAGGATGAGCCAGTTTGGAGATGTCTTATAGGTATTATCATAGAGATTAGTGCTATGCACAGTGTGATGTCTTTACTGGAATAGAAGCCCACTTGTTAGCTTGGAAAGATTTTGCAGTCCTAGGAGTTGCAAATGGTGCTTGAACCTGAGATTGCATATATCTTTTTTGCCATTTTTTAATCTAATTTTTTAACACAAGCTCCACAAGTGTAGAAATTTACAGTTAATCATCAGTTTGATTGTTGGAAATGGTACATTAAGGGTTGAAAGTTGATCACTCTATTTCTTGGTTTCATGACTGCAATGTTTAGTCTTTTTTTTTAAAGTTCATTTTATAACACGATCAAACCAAATGCTCTTTGAAATTCTAAGACGGAATATATGGAGTCCAAATTTAGCATACTTGGTAGAAACGAACACGAATTGGAAAAAAATGAAAATAATTTAGTATCATGGTGCAATAAATTTTAGCACTTGAATCGGCAACTAATGAGCATAACAGAGGCTTTGATCTTGCCTGGGTAATAGTTCACTGGTATAAGGCGTGGGTTTGCTCTCCACGTCTTGTGTTTGAGTTTGAGTCCCACCCTAGACTTATCTAGTGCATGTGTGTTGTTAGGCCGTACATGCCCTCAGGGAAATAGTCCTGTCGGCTAAAAATACCACGGGGATATTCACATCATATATATATAAAAATACCACGAGCCTATGTACTTGAAATCCCCCTTTTGTACTTGAAACACTCCATTTATAGAAGCATCCCTCACCTTATGGTGAGGGATGGATGCACATGAACATTCTTATATATATATATATATAAAGAGGCTTTGGGCCGGATGTAGCAAATATTTTAAATGTTGTGCAAAATGAAGACATAGTAGGCACAATTCAGGCCTCTAGCGAGGGTACCCTGTAAGCCCATAAAAATGAAGGCCTCTTAGAAAGTCCAATGTAGGGCAAACAAGACTCTGCTCAGCCTGGCCTGGCCATGGTCCTTCACTTAGGATGTACTCTAGTATGGGTGTTCTTACGAACTGAGGATGTATTGTATTATATTCTAAATTCTTATAAAAAAATTTATACTACATTTTATGAGGATATGCTGCAGCAAGAAATATTTTATGTAAAAAAATCTATAAAAACATGGGTGGAAATTTTTAGCATAATATCTCCACATGAGTTTATTAACAGCCATATGTCTAATGGTCTCATTATAATTTCCAATATTGATAATTTTTTTATTGTAATTATGAACAACAAATAGGTCCCACTGTGACTTCTAACATTAGTTGGTCCCATAGTGATTATAAGCATATTATAGTTTCAATCATGATTACCAACATATGGTGACTCCATCAAAATTACCAATACTAGACGAGTCCCTTGTTGATTATTAATTTGGGTGGGTCACGCAATTGCCACGTTAGGTGGTTTTCAATGTGGTGATCAAAATGAGGTAGTTCCCACTGTGATTAACAATGTTAAGTTGTATAATTATAATTATCAATTTACCATATTTAAAATGGGAAATGAAGCCATCAAAGACATGGAAGTAGGTTGTTTTTTTATTCAAAATGTTTCTTGGCTCATCTAACATTCCTGTCAATGGTTTCATGGCATTCAAGATTTTCAATAAATTTGTTGTACACCTTAAGTGCGAAGACTCCATCAAGTGTATGTAGACAAGACTTGATTGATCACTTAACCTCATGAAAGGAGATGGTACCTTGGCAATGTCATAATGAACATAATTTATGGGATGTCTAAGCAATCAAAGAGGGCAGGGCAGGGCTACAATGCAACGCCTGCATTGTACTATGTTGCAGCGTCCAATCTACAATGCATGATGGGGCCCACCTTCTCAAAAATCTGTGAAAGATAATTTTGCATATTTTCAGGGTTGTTGAGGGCTCTGACTACTATAACTGCGAGTCTAGGTTAGAAGCATATAGATACTATTTCATCCAATTTTAAATGGCCAATTGTGTAAAATTTTATGCAAACTAATGCATCCTCTCAATTATTTTTTTGAAATGAGAAAATCAAATAAAAGATTTTACATAGTTGGTGATTTAGAATTGAATGAAATAGGGAATTCAGACTCCTACAGCTGCTTGATGAGGTGTCATGGGGCAGATAATTGTCATCCAAGTAGATAATGACATCAGTGGGATTTTCATTTGAGTGGGGCAAACGATAGTCACTAGAAAAAGTCTATTATTATTATTATTGTTGTTGTTGTTGTTGTTGTTGTTATTACTTTGTAAGGTTAGTATAAAGTATATAAAGCACTCATACTTCGGCCTATTTTTGTAAAGGAATCCTACTCCCAACGAGAGATTAGAATGGTCCCAAAATGCCAAAGGATGTCACATAATGCAATATGAGAGTTATCGCACGGTCCTAAGACATTTCTCCGACACTTTATATGAATTTGTTAAACACCAACTATTGACGGGTGAATGTCAAGTCTAGGCACATGTACCGGCAAAATCTTAAAAAAAAACCTCTTTCTTTAATTGGTAATGAGAGCAAGTATAATTGTCTATACTCTAAATATTGCTGCCAACTTGAAAACCGTATTTAATTTTAGAAGTTTAACACTAATTAAACCATCAATAATCCAAAGTTCACATATAATTACTTGAAAATCTTCCTCTCAAAATAAAAAAAGAAGAAACTATAAAACTTTTCCATAAATAACTCTAAAATACAACTTTTATAATTCGATGCATTATGGAAAGAAGAAAACCAATCTTGTGAGTAACTTTGCTACAGCATACAAAATCAATTGTTATATCATGGTTAAAGCCATTGGAAGCCAGCGACGGACCTAAGTATTGGTATGCGGGTGCACGCACACCCACAAGATTCGAGAAACTCCTTAATAATACCTTTAAAGAACTTTATTTTCTTATTTGTCTTCTTAACTTAACCATTGCCCGCACCGCTTAAATGAAAATTCTGGGTCTGCCGTTGTTGAAAGTAATGCTAAGGAGAGGGAAAATAGTGCCTTAGCCAGTAAGCACATTCCTGTTTTTCTTGTGATCTCAAATGCAATTAGTATAAGATGCACAGCATATATTTTATAGTGAATTGTTGAACAAGTTGTCACTGTACTTCAAAGGTTTTAGAAAGTAAAGAAAATGATAACATTGTTCATTTTTAAACTATTGTGTTTTGAGATAATATGGATTTGTTGCGGGCACAGTATCTCTTCCAGTCATTTTGCCACATTTTCCTACAAGTTGATGATGAATGGAAACATCACTTACGTCCTAGAAGCCTTTCTCTTCCTTATACCAACTGCTTTCAATGTGATCAACTCAAAATGGCAATACGAACATAGTTGATTTAAGGAAAGTGGATTATAGTTAGGGTGCAGAGATTTAGGGATTGAGGTTTTTTGTATTTAGGGGGGTATAGCTCTCAATGGTTTTTCCAAATCCACCCTATGTGCCCAACATGTGGGTCCGCCCCTGGATGACATGGATATGTCCAGCTCATGAGGCCAGCATTTGTACTTAATAAAAAAAATTATATTCACCATCAGCCCCATTTAAAGTTAAAATAAAAAAGTTTTAACTCTGATGTGTTGCAATTTGCATTGTATTGCCGATCCCAAGTTTGAATAAAAGAGGAGGATTATAGTTAAATCGACCGTATAATCATTCCATTAAAGGTGTGGTCCGCAGTTTACTGCTTTAAATGTCTGACATTGATTTTTTGCTTTAAAATTATTATTTATGCATACCAAGATTTTGACTGCCTCAATTTAATTCTGACCTAATGATTTTTATTTTGTCCAAGTTATGTAAATCTTGACTCCTAATTGAGAAAGTGTAGTCCAACTTGGTTTAGTTTTATTTTAACAATATACATTGTCAATTAGAAAAATAGACTTTTATCCGATGCAGTTTCCTTTTTGTTAGGTTAACATTTGATTTAGTTTGTCTTGAGTGTTGTGTTGTTTGTGATGGAGCTTTATTGTGATGCTAGTATTTTACCCATGACCTGTCTCATTTGATATGATTAGGGATGTGAATGAGTACCTGATTCTCCGATTACTCGAAGGTTCTGACCCGTTAAAAATCGGGTCTGGGTCTTTCTTTAGGCCCCGATAAGTAAATAGATTTGGGTCCGGTTTCACCTTGGTTCGGACTTGTAGACCGAAGACCTGACATATTACCTCAATTTTAAACAATTTCTCCTAAAAACTATGTTTTTTTAATATCATTCTCTACCTAAATCCAAACCTGGATCTAGACCCGTCCTATATATGGTTCTGGTTCCGGGGTCAAGAAACCGGTTCCAAAACGGTTGCAGGTCCTGATCCGGTTCCACCTTCTCCTTAACGGTTCCGGCCGAACCGGAACCAAACCGGACCGGAATCAACCCATTTACAACCTTAGATATGATGACTCATTTACATTTTTTTTTCTTCTAATAATTGATCCGACATATGTTCTTTGTTAAATTCATAAAACCCTTTTAGAAAAGTTTAGATGGCCTAAAAAGGGCTCCATCTCACAAAGATAAGGAGAAGCAGAGATAAATAGGGCAATATGGCTAGATAATATAAAGGATCTGTTTCTTTAGTAGAATTCTTCATTGGAATTTGTAATGTTAGGAATTTAAAGACAATGGAGTGATGGTCATCCCTTAGAGATGTACCAGTTTTTTTCTTCTAGAATTCTAAATTTTAGCCGCCTCAAAAGTCGGGAATAAGTTTTGGAATT
Source organism: Cinnamomum chago (assembly GCA_038049695.1). Classification (NCBI taxonomy): domain Eukaryota; kingdom Viridiplantae; phylum Streptophyta; class Magnoliopsida; order Laurales; family Lauraceae; genus Cinnamomum; species Cinnamomum chago. The sequence goes on from CP142452.1 coordinate 79,580,706, forward strand.
CTCATAATTCCAATCTCCTTGCATTTCTTAATGCTCTAGTAAAGAAGAGGATTATGGAATTCCACTTCTTTTGGAGAATCTACGACTTCTCATAAATTCTGCTAAAGAAAATGGCCCTTGTTAGCTGAGTGATTTGCCTGTTTGACCAAGCCCATGGACACTGCCGTATATCACTAACTATACAAGAGTAGTATAAGGAGGGAGTCTACACTGAGGTTACTAAAATCTCTCGGTGATAGATACAGATACAGATCTAACATGATTTGCAGTTTCAGCAGGCCCACCAAGTACCATGCATACCTCCATAATTAGGAAACAGATCCCATGCCTTGTTTGGACGAATCGGGGGGCAACACGCGGGGGACGTCGGAGGGGGCGGAGGAAAGAGAAACTCCTCTACCCCATTATGTGTCGCCCCTGATTAGTCCAAATAGGGCCCCATAATTATATCTATTATCGCTACCCAACAAAGGATTCAATCTTATCCATATCTGGTTCAAACCCACCAAGTACCCCCACATATCTACAAGCCCATGCTGGCCTTGTCATGTGATCTCATGCGGGGTGTCTACTTAGTAGGGCTGTTAATGGGCCTGAATCAGTTTGGGTCAGGTCTGGGTCCATTGCCGCTACGCCTGTATATTAAAAAAATAATATAATATATAACATACACATGATATAAAAGTGGGGTTTTTATGATTTTTCAAATCCTTTCATGAAGTTAAGCTCGGGCCTAAAGCCCGGTCCCAGTATCATATACTAAGAGGCTTTAAAGGGCAGGCCCATTTCCAAAACAGGTTGGATCAGAGCAGTAGGGTCTACATTGGACCTGGACCCAACCTTATGACTCCTCAATTGTAAATGGATGAAGGCATGGAGATGGATAGGTTCATTAATTTGGCCCGTTGATAGCCATAATAATGAGCCCTCTTTGATTTTGGTGGTCTGATCTAAATGTGTTTAGGTAGAGTTTGACCCAAGTTACCCCCTGGACTCATGCCATTACCTAGTATGCCCCAGCTCCGGCTTACATTATCAATTTCTGACATCTAATACCGGTCCGCAGGTGTTAACCGTCCAATTTTTAAGAAAATGTTCTCCTACGAGCAGACTGCATATGCAATCCAACTTGTGGGGCCCTCTTTGATGCATATTTATCAATGGAAGAATGGGAGATGGAAAGGTCTTTCTACGGACAATTCTTTTCACGCTATTAAAACTTCATGGCATCATATCTGTATATCCTTTTGAGATTCACCCCATTGCTTATAGCTAGTGTAGGTTGAATGATTCTAAAATTAGACAGGGTCAAATCATGGGACAACCAGAATATCAAAGTGGCTGTATTGATTAAAGATGGGCCCAATTGGGCTCTATAATTGGGCGCTATAGAGCTCAACTGCTCACACACAGAGCCTCAGGAGAACATTCTCCCAAGATATAGAATAGAATAGAAGATGATAAAGCCTTGGTTGAGAGAATGAAATTGGATATGGATGAGGGCCAGCCCTGATATCAGTTTAATCATATGAGGACTCACTGAACTTATGATATGTCAGCACAGGTACATGACAGATTTAATTTTGGCTCATGTGGGCTCCACCTTTTCTTGATCTAACTCGTATGCATCATGACTGCTGATGAAAAAGTAATACCCACCCAAAGTTAATTCCAATTGAAGTAATATCCACTGTAAGATGGGACAATAAACTTTTTCTGTATCGGAGGACTTTTGTTTCCATAGGGAAAATTATTCCAGTGCCTTTGCAAAATACTTTGTTGCAAAATCATAGGAATTCACATTGATTTTCAAGCATTCATACCAAACAATAGAAAGAACCAATTCTTCCTATGAAAAAGGCCCCACTTTTTCACAGGGCCTTTGTGGAAGGGGAGTTGCACAAACAAATGCATATAAGAGACTTAAAATTAAGGCCATGATCATTTGACTGATCCTTATTATGCCATGATACTCAGCAATAAATTTGAATAAGACCTCTCCATTGGAACTCGGATCCTAGGCATTAGCCTCAAGAAATCCAGATGTAGTTTGATAAGTCCTTAAAAATGCATATTTTCATACACATTTTAGACCATTTTAGGGACTTATTAATTCAAAATAGTCTCATTTAAGAAAAAATCATGTTCTTATGCATTTTGGCTTTATTGTAGTACATTCATCCATAATGATGTGCATTTTAATTTAAGGGCCCACTATCATGCATTTGTGATTTTTATTCAAAATTATTATTTTAAATTGTAATTCACTTTTGCTTGTAGGAAATGGATGAAATGAGTCCCACAACCAAGGAATGAGATAAAGAAAGAAATTGCAAGGAGAAGAGATAAGGCCTCACATGCCCTATGTGGGCAACCCATGCCCTATATAGGCCTCCCATACCCTATGTAGGCAACTCATGCCCTACATAGGCTTCCCATACCCTACATAGGCCTCCCATGCCCTATGTGGGCAACTCATGCCCTATGTAGGTATTCCATGCTCTATATAAACATCACATGGGATGTTCTTTCCCTCCTCTTCTCATGGAAAGCACCCCCTCTTGCCTCTTTTCACTCATCCTCTCCATTCTCCTTCTCCTCATTGTGTTCCTCAAGGAGGCTTAGTCCTAAAGCCACACTACTCCCTTGGGATTTATAATCTAGAAGAGGTTTTTCCATCCTAACATGTATTTCTCTATCATTTTTGTTTTCAATCTTATGTAAATGAATCTACATGTTAGTAAAAGTTATTTTTTTAAAAATATCATTCTTCTTATGGTTTATGCTTGATGCTTTATTTATGTTGTTTATTTTTGTGCTTGGATTGACAACGCAAGTTTATGAGGGCATATTTGAAGTGATTCTAAATTGTATTAAGAAAGAATTTTTGAGAAGAAAATTTCACTACTTGAACTACATTTAAATTCTGCACAACTACATTTACTTTTCTTCACAACACTACATTTAAATTTTATTAGTTTCACTACTTTTACTTTTTGCAACACTACTTTTATTTTCCAGCAAATTCTTTTATTTCCTGCACTTTAAGTTTATGCATAATTTATTTCTTCATAATAACTCATGCATCATAATTAGAAATTGCATTAGAATAGGTTTTGTTTATGAAATCACAATGTTTAATGACTGATTAATAATGCTAATTTCGGACCTGGTACATAGTGGAAAATCTGCACATTGAAAAAAACTGCACTGTTTCAGCAGTTTTGGTTTGACTGTGTTCCAAAAGTATGTGATTTGAAAATCAGGTAAAAGATGTTATTTTTCCTTGAAAGCTAGCATAATTAAAGTAAGGTATAAGGACTTTGAAACCTCATAATTTCAGCCAAATATAACCTTGGGAACCGTGTCAACCAGAGGCACAAAAAGGGGTACTCAGCAAGGTCATGCCAGATTTCAGCAGCATAACTGGTTTAAGTAGGCTTGTTGCATTCATATCTTTTTCATCCGAACTTCTTTTTTACTTCTGTTTCTTTTATTGTGTTCTTGAATTATCAAGGTTTGAATTCCAGCCATAAAGTTTTGGTTTAGAGCATCTTAGGTAGGTTCCACAGTCTAGTGAAAACAGGCCTGTGCATAAAGTTTTTTCGTACTTAATTTTTTTCAGAGTACATCAGATTTTTAGGAGCTTGTCTAGAATTGCATTGTTTGCATATAGGACCTCATAAATCATTTATATTTTCATTATAATTTTTCTTGGTAAGTAGGATATAATTTAGGAAATTTTATTTTGATTTTTTATATTAAATTGGTTGTTTGATTTGTGTGTTCTTTTGCAGGTTTTTAGACATTTTAGGATTGCTTAGATTAGGTTTCCATTAGTAGACTAGGTCTTTTATTTTTGGAAAGAATTGTAATTAAACTTTTTACATTCAGTTATTTTAGAAAAGTTGATATAATTTGATTAGTTTTTTTATTTAAGGTAGTTTCAGAGTTTAATTAGGACATATTAAAAGTTGGAAAGTTTCTTAATCAACATTGCTCCCTATGGATCGACCTGGTCTCACCAGTTTATTACTACATCGTAGTTCTACACTTGGAGCTCACGACCATAGTTGATAGTGGGTCCCTTGAAAATATGAGTCCTTAAGGTTTGTTTGGTTTTACGGTGAATTGAAGTATGGTGAGGTGAAGCATCAAATCAAGAGAAAATAAAATATAAGGGGTTATGATGGGGTTTTGTTTTTTGTTGTTTGGTATGAAACATTTTTGACTTTTTATATAACAAAGTAGAGTATCGTTTCTTGTCCTTTAGTTGAGAAAGAATGTTGTTTTTTTGACATTTTTTTTGAAAAAGTTGAAGGAAAATTTAAAATTATATACTTTTGATATGACCCCTTGTCATGTTTTATCTGGATTCACTTTAATTTTACTTAACTAGTTAATTGCCATACACGCAAGAATAAACACACTCCAGGTACATGGGTATCCACAATTTACATCAATCTAAGTTTGTCCCATATTTGGATTGGATTAAAACATGACCAACACAATCTTCAATTTTCACTAAATTGCCAATTCAATGGTGAACTTCCTACAATGTAAAATTTGTGAACACTCCTAATATATTTTAAATAGATCGGATTTCAATATTAATCTTCACTCCTCTTAACTGGGGTTTTTTGGATAAATGATGAGTAGAGTATATAGTTACGTAAATTTCACACGAGTGGGTTTAAGTTAAGGCTTTTATTCAAAAAAATTGAAATATTTAGGTTGAAATGAAATAAAGTACATATAACTTAAAACATTACTTCATCTGTTGAGCTAAATACATCCGACCGTGGTAGAATTAAAATTTTAAATTCTTAGGACCTATTTAACTTTACTATACTTTTTTTTTTTTTGCAAGCCCAAACTATGCATTTCTCATCCTCTAAAAGGTACAGGCCCCACGAAAAATCTAGGGCAATTCAGTTGTCCTTCATCAAGGTTGGCCGCACAAAACTGTTTTCTTTTGTATCTTTCCTTCCTCCCAATCCCATTAAAAAATCATTTTTTACCCCTCTCTCACTCTCTCTCGTTACATCCCAAGAGACTTCCAAAGGAACAGCAAACCAACAAAAGAACCCAAGAAAACTTTTTGGCTCTTCCACCTTTTGTCCTTTTCTCATATAAAATAATAAAAAAAAGGAGCATCTCTCACAAGTCACACACAAAATCTCAATCTCTCTCTCTCTCTCTCTCTCTCTCTCTCTCTCTGAAAAGTGAAGTCCATCAATTAAAAAAGACAAAAGGCCAAAAAACGGACGGTGCGTAATCAAAGATTCTCCTTCCAAGCTCTCATCCCAGTCGTCTCCTCTCTCTCCCTTCTCTTCTCCAGCGTCCGATCATCTCCCTCTCCTTCCGCGCCTAAAATTACAAAACACCCCCTCTCTTTTCTTCTCTCTATCAGGTAAACCCCTCTCTCGATCAAAGAAAACGAAGAAGAAGAAGGAGAACTAGGGTTTCCGTACTAACAGATAGTGAAGAAGAAGATGGCAATGGAGAGGAAGAGAGATCTAGGGTTTAGCGCAGATGAAGGAGAATAAGGCGATGGGGAAAATGAGAGATCTTGGGTTTTGGGTTTATATTTGCTTTGATCTTATCTTCTTCTGTGATGTTGATCTAGGGTTTTGGAGGAATGGCGGAGGGATCGGCGAGCCCAGGTGGAGGAAGCCACGAGAGCGGAGAGCAGAGCCCGCGGTCGAACGTCCGGGAGCAGGATCGGTTCCTTCCGATCGCCAACATCAGTCGGATCATGAAGAAGGCGGTACCGGCGAACGGGAAGATTGCAAAGGATTCGAAGGAAACGGTGCAGGAGTGTGTGTCGGAGTTCATCAGCTTTATCACAAGCGAGTGAGTTTGAAGACTGTGTAATATGATTGCTGATTTGCTGTTGTTGTAAAATTCCTCTTTTTTTTAATTACTCTTTTAATTTTTTTTGAATATTTTGCCTTTGATGAGTAAAGAGGAATTTTATTTTGTTTGGATTTTGGTTATGGTGTGGTGTTTTCTTAATTTTGTTTTGTTTGATTTTAGTTTTGGAGTGATATGGTTGTTGTTTGTTTTGTTTAATTTTAGTTTTGGAGTGGTATGGTTGTTGTTGTTGTTATTGTTGTTTTTAAGGATTTGGGGTGTTGGGGTTTTGTTGAAATTTTTAGTTTTGATGAGTGTAGGGCGAGTGATAAGTGCCAACGGGAGAAGAGGAAGACAATCAATGGAGATGATCTGCTCTGGGCAATGGCCACTCTAGGGTTTGAAGAATATATTGATCCTCTCAAGTTGTACTTGCAGAAGTTCAGAGAGGTATCTCTCTCTCTCTCTCTCTATATATATATATATATATATATATCTATCTATCTATCTATCTATCCATGTGGAAGAAGATTCACAAACCGGGGTGCAATCAAAGGTTGCATGGCTCATGACTCTGACTAGACTGTCCAACTTGAAAGCTTTTATGAAAAATTAATCTTGAAGAAGTTTTGAACTGTTGCGGGGCCAAATCTTTTGATCCAAAACCACAAGAGATGGCATGATCAGGGTAGAATATGAATGACTCACTCTGGATTTGAGATGGGTTTGATCTGATGATCCAAAGGCCTAACCCATCTTGGGCGATGGCCCCAATTACATAACCTTTGAACTTTGAGGCCGATAAATTACATTTACCAAACAACCCCCCCCCCCCCCCCCCCCCCCCCCTCTTCAAACAAAAAAATAAAAATAAAGTAAAAGAAAAAAAGAGAGATAAATTACTATATCAAATCATGCCCATATAGGCCCACTCCTAATCCAGAATCAGACCTTAAAATTCAACCGATCCCAGTCATTGGCATGAATCAAGGTGGATCCCACGATCAGGTTCTTAAACTTTAAAAGTTGTGGTCTGGTTTGTAGATGAGCTGTTCTCTGTCTGGTGGAGTTTTGGTTTTTTTTTTTTTTTTTTTTTTGGGATGCTTGTTCAAATTAAACTAATGACGCTTTTGCTTCTTGATTATGTTGATCGATCTTTTTGGGGATGAATGCGGTGCTGCAGTTGGAGGTAATTGAATTCTAGTTTCATGCCTGCATTTTATGCATTTTGCTTTTTGGATAGGTGTTTTTGACAACTTGTGTATCTTTTTTTATGATTTCATTTGCAAATTGGCAATTTGGACAGGGTGACACTAAGGGCCCTGCCAAGGCTGGAGATGGTTCTGGTAAGAAAGATGCACTTGGAGTTCAAGCAGGTTCTAGCAACCAGGTAGACAATGTAGGGCTTTGCTTGAATTTTAAATTTGTTTTCATAATATTGAATTTGAAGTTACCTTATACTTGTATTTCTTGTTAAAAATAATAATGGCAGATTGCTCACCAGGGTTCTTTTACACAAGACATGAATTACATCCATTCTCAGGTAAGTTCAAAGCTTTCTTGTTTATGTACTTGATTGCCTCGTTCTCTCTCTCCATAAAAAGGAGCTTTAAGTAGACATAAAAAATGCTATTTAATTTCGGATTTTTTTTCCATGGTTATTAATGCGAGAATTGTATTAAAGGATAATAAAGAGAGTACATATACGGCAAGGATAAAACTACAATAAAATCCAACCTGTAAGTATAAGAGCATTGTACCGTATTTCAACACAACAACATTACCCAAATATAACACTATTAGTGGTAACTCTGTCCGCCCCCATCTCAGCCAGAGCCTCCACCATCCCATTAGCTGTTCTTACTGCCGTCCTATTTATTAGATGTTTAATATCATGTTGAAGTCTTAAATCTAGAAATTTTGAAGCTTTGTTTAATACACATTTAACTTAGCATTTACTTAGTGGTTTTCAATGATAGAAGCTTTGAGGGAAGGTGAAAACAAGGAATCGTGGTGGTTGGAACTGAGATGAGTAGTTGCTGCTAGTTCCAGTTGATATGAATCGGTATGACTATCTCGGTACATAAAATCTGAAAAAAAGACCCAAGAAAGTAAATAAAAAGGGTTGAAATTTGTAATTTTTAATATCTAGTTGTGATTTGATTTTTTTTTTTTGGTTGCACTGGTGATGCACTTTTATCACTTCATATATGTGTGTGCATGCCCTCCCCTCTACTGAGCACCAGTGCTCATGTGATAAGGTGAGCACCCTTGTGTGCCCCACTTGGGGATGAGACTGGGGTGGGTAAAAAGATCCCCCCCTCCCTTACCTATGTATGGTGATGGAGGCTCGAATCATCATCCTAACCACCTAATTAACCACCTAATCAATTGCTGATAAGTTTTCACCATCCAAATGAGTACACTGACAATCCAACGGTCAGTCCATTTGGATGGGTGCCAAACCTGGGATCGGTGGCTATCACGTGGGGTCTCTATTTTATAATAAACTTGAAGGGATCATAAGGTTGGCCCCATTAGGTGCTTAGGCATGCAGTGCTCACCTTGGGCGGACGCGTATATATATATATATATATATATATATATATATATGAGTAGGGCTCTCCTAAGCTGCAGCTTAGGAGAGCAATCAGCTAAGGCGTGCGAGTCGCACGTGTGGCACAAGTGAGACATTATGTTATTTCTCCCTTTCCCTCTTTTTCTCTCTAACCTAATTGATTAGAGAAGGCAGCAGGCTCCAGGTTTGGATCGAGCTATCTTCTGCCTTCCCTCATCCTCTCCTTCCGTCCATACATCGTGCGCCACCCATCTTCCCCCTCCTTGCCCTTTCCGTCTTCTCCACTCTCCCTCTCTCGATCTGCTCTCTCCCTCTCTCACTGCGCTGCCCATCGTCCCCTTCTCCATAGCGAGTGCTCTGCACTCAACCCAGCCCCAAGAGACGATGGATGGGCTCCCCTAAAGATTGGTTCTCTCCCAACTGTTTTTCGCCCGTTCCTGGCCAAGCAGATTCGGGAATGGATCTTCACTGCTGCTGGCTCCCCTGCTCTTCTTTCCATTTCCCATTTTAATTGTATTATGAGAAGAAAGTTCTTTATTCATCCCATGTCTCAGCATGTGTTTGTTAAAATTAAATCCCATCAAGATTTGGAGATCTGATGGTGGGATTCTATATATAAGATAGGATTACTTTTTTGGTTGATTCATTAAAGTTCTTGAGTACCTATCTTAGATGCTCCTCTAATTAGATCGAACACTGCAATTGTTCTACACCCATGATATAATCATCCAGTCAGTAGCTTTGAACACCAACATTAAGCTTAAGAAAGCGTGAGATACACAACTCTCCAATAAAACTGGTTGAACCAAATTTTGAGTCTATTTTTATAAGGATTTTTTTAATCGTTATTTTTATAAGAAATTAGCACTTTGCCTACCTGTTTTGCCATAAGAAAAGGTTACAGGTGTTGGTTTAAGCGAAAACTTGCAATCGAACACACACACAACACAAAACAGTAAATCCAATCAAGCACACACGCAAGAGAAAATGGCTATGCCATCTGGAAGAGGGCCCTCTAATTGAGTGTATGATCAGAAGGAATAGACCTAGAAAGCATATTGTGTAATCTGGTCAATTTTAGCAAGCTGCTACTGATAGAGGCAATACACAGTCCCCTCAGCGGTTTTGAGCTGACCAGTTTTCCTTAGTAGACTGGCTTGGACAAGTTTGAACAGTTTTTCTCATTGTCTGGAGCCCCCAGTTTAGACACCTGAATAGGTCCAAGCAGCCAGTCTATATTATAAGACTGCATTTTTTTTCTTCTTTGGTAGAAACATCTGGTGGTTGATGTTATAAGACTGCATTGAACTACATAAAACTGTCCTGTTTAACAGTCTAAAGGAATCAAAAAAGTTGGCCTTGTTACCATAATTATAGTTTGAGTGCATGAAAATTGTCAATGTAGAAGAAGGTTTGGTAGATCATCTATCTATCTTGAAAGATCAGCCTGACTGAATGTTCTTTATAAGCTTCCAATCAAGGCAATGATCTGAATGTTCTTTATAAGCTTCCAATCAAGGCAATGATCTGAATGTTCTTTATAAGCTTCCAATCAAGGCAATGATCTCGAAAACTCTTCACTGCTTCTTGACAACCACTTTAATGGAGAGTGATGTGGCTCATTTTGTAAAGGTGTTCAGATTCCAATTACATTAAAACTAACACAGCAAAATCCTCAAAAAGATCCTGTTACTATAAACTCTCTCTATCAATTACACTGCAAGAAATCCTTTTTACATATACCCTATTTGGAATCACCCCAAGATACAAATAAATAAAAAATCCAACACTTTATATTTCAATTTTTCACACATTGCAAACCAACCATGCCATGGAAATGAATAAGCTTTACATCTCTTTCTGGCTCTCTCTCCTCTTCCTTCAAAATCCATCCTGTGAGGCAGATCTCATCCAAGACATATGCAAGAAATTCTTATCGGTGAACAGCAACATCGGCTACAAATTCTGCATGATAGCCTTCCAATCCAACCCCAGAAGCAGAACGGCAGATCTTGAAGGACTTGGGACCATCTCAATGCAACTGACCATGGCCCTGGTGAAAAAAAAAAAAAAAAAAAAAACTAGAGGCCCACATAAAATGGTTGATGGAATCAGGATGATTCGATGGTTATGACAGGGACTGCTTGGATGTGTGTTTGGAACTGTACACGGATTTAAAATCTACTCTCAGAGATACCCTCAAAGCTTTGGAGGAGAAGAGCTACCGCGATGCCAATGTATGGGGGAGTGCTGTTATGGATGTTGCTGTCACATGCGAAGATGGGTTCAGGGAGAGGGGTGACTATGAGTCTCCTTTAACGAAAGAGAATGACTATCCTTTAACCAAAGAAAATGACTATCCTTTAATGAGCACATGGAAGCTAGCAGAGAACCAATCTTTAGGGATCCTTTAACAAGCACATGGAAGCTAGTTAAGAACCAATCTTTAGGGGAGCCCATCCATTTGGACGCAGAGCACTCGCAATGGAGAATGGGACGATGGGCGGCGTAGTGAGAGAGGGAGAGAGCATATCGAGAGCGGGAGTGGAGAAGACGGCAAGGGCGAAGGAGGGGGAAGATGGGCGGCGCACGATGTATGGACGGAAGGAGAGGATGAGGGAAGGCGGAGGGGGAAGATGGGCGGCGCACAATGTATGGACGAAAGGAGAGGATGAGGGAAGGCAGAGGATAGCTCGATCCTAACCCGGAGTCTGCTGCCTTCTCTGATTGATTAGGTTAGAGAGAAAAAGAGGGAAAGGGAGAAATAACCTAATGTCTCACTTGTGCCACACGTGCGAGTCACATGCCTCAGCTACAGCTTAGGAGAGCCCTCCTATATATATATATATATATATATATATATATATATATATATATATATGGGGCTGCTCTCCTAAGCTCAAGCTTAGGATAAGATAAGCTCAAGTGTGTGTTGGGGCCCACTTGGGGACCCACATGGGGATGGGGGTGAGGGGGATTTCAAGGACTCCCTGGGATCTTCCTTTCTACAAAAAATCAGCCCCAAATACGATTTCTATCATCTCCATATGGCCCAAAAGTTTAACAGTCAACGGTCCATTTGGATTGATACATAGTCGATCCACGGTCCAATAAATTCGGATCTGATCGAAAGTTGGTGGACATGTGTAATTTAGGGAAGTCATGTGTTTGGTCCATTTGGATGGACCAAAGGTGAGCTCCATAAGCATGAGCTTACGAAATTATTTCCTAAGCTTGAGCTTATAGGAGAGCCTTGCTCATATATATATATATATGGAAATTCTAAAAAACGCTCCCTTTTCCGCCCCTCTTTTTTTGGTCATGGGGCCCATGTTGAGTCAATCTAGTCTTTTCATAGACAAACTCAGCCGGCCCACCCCCGTCCCCTTCCCCCGCGACTAGTCACAAATCCAAACTTGACACCTGTCGAACTATGAAGTTCTCTTTTTCCTTTCCCTTTTTGATTTTCTGTTAACATTATTCTTTCTTGACAATTATTCATATATTTCTTTCCACACGAATGCATATCCTCGTCTATGCCCGCCCCCCCCCCCCCCCCCCCCCCCCCCCAACTCAGAAAAAAAAAAAAAAAAAAAAACACCCATAATTTGACCAATACTCGCCATCTTATGAACCCTTTGATCAATCCTGATCATGCATTATTAATAGGAGCATCTTTGCGGTCAACACTTTCAAAACTTTTTTTATTTTTATTTTATTGGTATCAACACTTTCACTATCATTCACCATCTTGTTGACATTATGCTCTTCATTTGTCAAAATGGCCCATTTCACCACCTCATTCTCATTGTCTTTAGATCTATGATACCCGCATACTTGTACAAGCCCCCAACGTATTTGCATCGGACTGATACGGCACTTGTATTGGTACCTGATACTACACCGATACTTCTAGGGAACAAGTTTGACATATCTTACTTATAAAGTCCTTTATGTGATATAGTTCTTTTAATATTTTTACTTCTCACCATAACAAATGCTAGAAAGGGACGAAAACAATGGTAATTTCATTGATTCAAAAATGATCTAAAGAAAAAAGTAGAACACCCGTATCCGTATCCTAGATTTCCTATAGTGAGGAGTCGTATCCCCGATCCCGTATCAATGACCGTATCCATATCTGTATCTGGGCATCATAGCTTTAGATACTATAGGCAGGCCACCATTACTCTCATGTGATGTTTGTTCTCTTAGATCATCCTATTAACAAGAGACATGTTCATAATTTGATGTATTTGACAAAATATCTCCACCTTTTCCAAAATAGTTTTAGATCTCCACGATGTTGTCATCAACATCCTTGACAGAAGAAGTTCGAAAATTTTCTCCACCTTTTCAACATTATCATCAGTCTAATCTTCAGAATTTTCCAATTGATTGACTATTGGACGTTGATCATGGCATGTAATGATCTAAATTAAGAAATTGGAGTAAACCAGTTACTGGTCCGTATGGACTCTGCCTATCTTGTACCAAACTCAAATGACTAGTTGGCCTAACAGCACTAGAAAATGCGATATTAGGAAATGTGAACGTTCAGCTTGGATTATTCTGGTCTAAAGCTGAATATATACAACTGGGATTATCTACTTGTCCACTAGTAAATGCTATACTAAGATTAGCTTCCAGTTTTGGGTTAATTGTGATACAACTGAGATTTCCATCTCACCACATGTAATTGCTATATTAGGATTCGCACTCAAATGGATGAATTTTTACCTATCCACAAAAAGCCTAATTGGCCAAAGGACAGTGATGATGAGATTGAGTTTCCATTGTGGGCTTTGAATGAAATAACATTCCTCTTGTAGTTTATGAAATCACTGAGGTGTGAGTGCAGTGCAGTTTTCACAAGCAATCAAATTCTTTCTCAATCCTTTTCTCAAGCAATAATTCAGGTCGAACTGCATGAAATTGCAATGATAAGTTTAGCATTCAATCTGCCGGATTTATCCAATCAGCAAACAGCCTATCAAAGGCATTATTGACTGAAAGATGATGACGACAAGATTGAGTTCCCTTTCTAGGTTTTTAATGACATAATATAACTTTTATATGTCACAGTCTAATGTTTAGCCTTGAAGAAAACACATTGCAATATGTTTTATGCCTCAAAACATGGTGTAGTTGTCTTTCAGCCATATCTAGCTTCTGCTGCTCTGGAGGGAGCAGTTGGCTTAGGAAATTTATCTTTTGCTGATCAACTAACTCAGAACCGTGGTGACTTTCTTTCAAATTTTGGTAAGATTTCCAACCCATCATCTAAGTTGAAGCCCAGCCTTGCCTATGTGTGAGGTGCAAACTAATGAGATAGGATTTTTCCCTTTTATCTTTGGCGTTGCGTAATTTTAATAGTGTGCTTGGGCTTCTCCATTTTAGACATCTGAGACCCACTTGTCTGTCTCAATCACATAGGTTTTACCCCATTATAGGGAATTGTCATGTTTCTTCTTCTAAATTTGAACCATGGAACGTTGTAGCATACCCATCTTAGACTTCATCAAATGTTACAAGCCAGAGAATCACATTGTGCTGCTACTTCCTTATTTTCTCTCAGGACAGCTTGTTTCCTCATTTAAATCGGGACATCAAATGTACTCACAACTCAAAAGTTCTGTGCTGTTCTGGACTTACTTTTATATGTCACTCTGATGTTTAGTCTTGAAGACAACACATTGCAATATGTTTTTATGCCTCAAAACATGGTTTTGTCGCCTTTCAGCCATATCTAGCTGCTGCTGCTCTAGAGGGGGGAGCAGTTGGCTTGGGAAATTTATCTCTTGCTGATAAACCAACTCAGAAACTGTGGATAGTGGAGACTTCCTTTCAAATTTTGTAAAGATTTTCAACCCTTCATCTAGGTAGAAGCCTAGCCTTGCCTATGTGTGAAGTACAAGCTAATGAGATAGGATTTTGTTTGAGAGTGTTTCTAGGTGAACTGTTGCGTTGATTATCTACCACTTTCTAAAGTGTATTCATCTTCAGTGAAATTGTGTTTCCCATTAAAAGAGTTCTGCTAAGCTCCATGACCTATCATGTTAGAGAACCTGGCGTGGAATGTTGCATAGGTCATTGCTCCCCTCCCACCAATTCAGCAAATCATCTTCCAGAGGTCAACCCATTGGTTTTAGTTAGCTAGTCAATCTTGCTGGCAAAATGGAAGGTTGAAATAAAAATAACTTGCTCAGCATCCCTGCTACTGATTGGAATTTCCAAGGTGGCTGACACATGCACATGTGAGGGCCCTAGGACCCTAAGAAGTACACATGCTTGCACCCAAGGTCTGTCAATGACGTTCCACCACATAAGATGTCCTTTTATTATCTTCATTTAGATAATACATAATAAATGCAACATGACTTATACAGCCGTGTGATGAGCACAGAGCGAGCTGTCTTTTAGCCAAAAAAAAAAAAAAAAAGAAGCTACATGACTTTACCCAACTACAACTGTCACTAACTTGGCTGTTCCTATTCATTCATAATTTTCTCTTTGCTTAGCTTGATCACTCTGACATTTTTTTTTTCAGTTGCCATATTCTTAGATTCTTGTTTGATTTTTTGGGGACCTAACAGTTGTAGATTAACTAACTATGCCTTTTGAAATGTTGCAGTCACAGGGACAGCATCTCATTGTTCCCAATGCAAGAAATTGAGTTATTTGTTCTCTTGGTGAGTCTAACTGAAATCAGTGGAGGGGGTTCTCTTTTGGTACATCTTGCATGGTCTATTCCTTGTGGCATCCCTGCTCTTCTAATCATGGCAGAGCAAGTTCGGATTCCTTAGTTTGTATATTCCTTTCATTTATAATCTCGCTTTGATGAGCTCTGAGAAAACTATTGATTAACATGACTAAATGTTTTTTCTGTTTTCATGGTGTATATACCGTGCAATTATTGTTTATTATTACTTTATGGCTATCCTCTATCCTTCTACTGCATGTGGCATTCTGCAAGGAGTCCAATTGCCTTTTCATGAATTCAGTTTAGGCACACATTAAATCTTGTGGTAAAAAAATGTTACATTGGCTTTCCTTTTTGCTCTAGGATCATCTTCTGGGATCTATTCAGATATAGGTTTTGTTTATAAGATTTCAAAGTTTTTTCAGTTAGATTGTCTTTCACTTTTGTCTTTATCTTTTTTTTATTGGATTTTTATGTTTATAACTTTGTGGGCTTTCTTACTTCAATTTTTCTTCCAGCTCTTTTTCTTTAACAAAGGGAGACATTTTATTCTCTGTTTTTTCCTTTACTGTAATGTTAAGGTTTAGGCATCTAACTTCAAATATATTCCTTTTGTTATAACTACTAGTTATTATCAAACTGGTTTTTATACTTATACCAATTTCTTCTGTCAATCACTTCCATTTTCATCTCCAATTGATTCATGTTCAGTTAAAGGAGAGGTCATTTCATAGTCATTTTGGATATTTACCTTCAGGTCTTCATATTTTGAACCACGTTAGAAATGTACTTCATTGAATTCAAAGGAAGTCAATTCCATACGAGCAAATGGACCCTTTGGTATATTGACCTTGCTAAAATTATCTTGTCATTACGGGAATAGGAGATTGCTATCTTCATGATCACGGAAGTATTGCATCCAATCCCATCTGCACAAACGGGGGACTAAAGTATTTTCAATATCACGTTACTATAGGAAGAAGAGGAGTTTACATCGGAGAAATAAAGTTTATGTAGCGTGTTGGAGACAAGGTGGCCATGATGATGAATAGTGCATTCTTTCTACACATATCAGCTTTTAAGGCTAAGAATATAAACAGAAGAATGTATCTAATTTATTATCTTGCTGATGATGGAGATGGATTACCAGAATCTGTGTCCTCTTTCTCTACGTTGTGGTACTTGTATAACCATGCGCACAGCTGAAAGTAGCCAAAGTTCACCGCCCCAACCACAGCCAACATCCAATACACATTGTCCATCCTCCCACTATTTATATTATCCGGCAACCATTCAGTGACCCTCCGGACCAGGCCGACGATGGCCGTGCTCAGATAGTACCCAATCCCTATAATCAACGCTGTCATAGCTGTTGCCGTGCTATGGAGAGATGCCGGAAACTCTTGGTAGTACAAGGCCACCCCTCCCGGAAAATGAAATGCCTCACCAATGCCTACGAGGGCCAGTGGCAGCACAAGCCAAAGGGCCGACATGGGGACCACAGAGCTTCCGTGATCCTCCAGGTTATGGGCCCGGACCACATGAAGTCTCCTGGAATCTACCAGTGCGGAGGCCACAAAGCCCAGGATGTTGAAGATGTGGCCCAATCCTAAACGTTGGAGCGGGGTTGGAAATCGGCCTGTGAGCTTGCGCCACCTTGGATAGAGAAAGCGATCGATGATGGGGAGTGCGAGAGATGTGGAGAGGAGAACAAAGACGAAGAAAGAGCCCGCCGGGATCGACAAGTGTGGGCCGAGATGTCGGTCCATGGACAGGGCCTGGAGGATTGTGAGGCTGTTTAGGACCCCAATTGGGGTGCTTATGAAGATGGTTGAAGACCAAATTGGCAAGATTTTGATTAGGGTTTTGAGGTCTTCTACTTGCTCCACAGTGCATAGTCTCCATGGCTTTGCTATGGATCCATTCGAGTACACGTCTCCTTCACTTTTCAGTGCTGCTTTGTTCAGGAAACTGCAACATAAAAGGCATTTGATTCAGTTTACTACTTGCTACCATGTTAATTAATGAACAAATTATTTGCTACCATCCATTCATGCCAGTAATTCCTCTAATAGTCTAAAAAATATTTGCTTAGAATGGTTTTTTCTCTTTAATATTGTTTTTTTTTTCGGATATCAACAAAGTTGAAGTGTTGTACATGAAAATTGGGATTTTTTTTTTATGAATTTTGAATTGTATAATATTAACTTATTTTCAGCTATATTTTCCAGAAAATTAATTAGGGGCAACTCTAAGCCTGAATAACCAAGCCCAACAGGGAGAACAAAATATGGGTTTTTTTTTTTTTTTAAATTTATCCTGCTCCAATTCAGGTGATATAAACATATGGATTAATCATTTGTGAAACATATAATTTTGGTCTTGTAGTTTCTACACATGATGAAATGAATCAACTGTCTACGACTCCGGACAGGGTTTATCTGATATTATACGGGTTCGATCGTTAAAGCAAATTATTGTGAAACATGGGATAAAGGGAAATACCAGAAGATCACAACATGATAATATAGGAACATGAAATGAATGGAAAAATGGGAAAAGTAAGAAAATAATTTATGTTTCTTCATTTTATTTAATCGTGAAATGTTTTAATTTTCAGTTATTTAAAAAGTATTACAGTTTTTCTTTTCTTACAATATTTTCCCTGATCTCCCTAATCACCCGGAAGTACAAAAGTATCCTGGTTTGTTGCAAAGACAATAGTTTCTCATTAATTTTATTTGTGACCGTCAGAATAGAATAGTAAGAAGTTGACCGGATCCAATATAATTGAAATAAGGCTTTGATAATCATCATGATGACGACAATATAATAGAGTGGGAGCAAAGATTCTCTCACCTGAAACTTCGAGTGGGCGCTAAAGAGGGCAACTTCGATGCACCATCACACCCTTGATAATAGTCTTCATCTGTGGACGACAGTGTAAGCTCTCTCTTTCTGATTGCAGCAATCACCACACGAGCTAAGCCTGTAAATGGGCTTCCCTCTGGCCTCACATGGCGATAGTAGCGTCTCCCCAACAGTAACAAGGCCAGGCTCAGCCCATTTATCGCCGCGCATAGTCCAAACCCCAAGCCCCACCCAACATTGTCTTGAACATAGACAATGCAGGTGGAGGCTATAACAGAAGCAGCATACATGGTGAAGAAGTACCAATTGAAGAAGCTATCACGGTCTTTGAGTTTTTGGAACTGGTTAGCCCCCATAGAGGCAATGTTAAACCGGGTCCCACCAATTCCTATTGTCACCAGAGCTATCCCACCATATAAGGCCATGAAATGGCTCTTGGGTGGGGGTTCACATGTGCTCGACCCATTTATGCATGTTGGTGACCTCAGGGAGGGGAGGGCTGCTGTTAATGTCAACAGCACTGTGCCCTACTTGGACCAGATGAACAATTGGTTATAATTTCATATATTACATTTTCCCACACTTAATGTCTGGTATTTTTAATGGAAATTGTATATCCACATCAAAAAAATTTCTTTTTAATGGAAATTAAATAAATGGAAGATAAAAAGCGAATACTTAGCCATTGTCATTGTAATTCAATTCCTAAAAATCGAATATAAGATCTAATTTGCACCTTGATCTTATATCCTTCATCCATTTAATAATTGTTTTTCTTATATCATTTCAATCCCTTTGTATTTTATCTGAACAAACATTCCAAGGAGTACACTTGTGAAGCTCAATATATATATATATTATTTGGGTCTGCTGGGGGACGAAAAAACATGTGAAGTGACTTGAATGCTCAAAGTCGAAGATAGTAAAACGGATCCTACAGGACAAGACAGGGTAAAGTAATTTGGATACTAAAAGTCAAACTCCGTCTTTTATTTAATTAAATGTTAGAAAAGGCAATTTTTGTGGAAAGAGTGAAGATAGTCACGGATAAGCACTAATTCGATGTTATTTAATTAATTATAAAATAATTTAATAAAAAATCTGTGATGTTATGTTTTTGAAAGTTCGATGGGGGAGGTTGGACTTGTTACCTTGTTTTTCAAAGAAATTGTGCACATCATGCGGCCTCATCTCTGACTCTGAACTATGTATTAAAAGAGAAAAAGAAAAAAAAAAAAAATCTACTCAGGTGATTTTTACAAAAAAAGTACGCCCACAACTCGGTCCCAGCGTGCTCTAAATACTTGAGCAGATTCACCCCCCCCCTTTTTTTTTTTTTTTTTTTTCCTTTTAATGAGGTGGGTATGATTTCTTGGTACTTTTACCCAATAAGACTACTCCCTTCGGCCACACATAACCCCGCAGCACATGCACACCAGATTTGTTTGGGTTGGGATCTTTTGAGATCTACCATTTTATCACCATTCACTTTCAGCAGGGCCAGTTCTGAATTTTTCAGGGCCTAGGGCAAGAGTAAAAGTTAGGCCTCTTCAGCCATCATATATGATAATATCATTGGTGGGCCCCATTGATGTGAAAAATTGGCAATGGGTTGATGATGCCTAAGTATAACTATTTGAAAAAGAAAAAGAAAAAGAAAGAGAACTCAGACCAAAATTTAAGCATTATATATGGGAAATAAAAAATCATTGGTGGGCCCCACTAACAAATGAGAAGAGTGGGTGAAGGGCTGAAGGCTTGATGATCTGTTTGTTAAAAAAAAAAGCCCCAAATCATCCCAACGCTAGACCAGATTCTCCCAGAATTTCAGTCATCAAATGTAAAATATTATTGGTGGGCCACACTGATGGATGCTCAAATCAGTGATGCAATAAACACTCTCAGATGATTTGATGATGGGCCTATTGATGCCCAAGACGATAGAATCCATTGGATGAGCCCTGCCCCACCAAATGATTGAAAAGAAAATAAAAGGTAGAAGTCAGAAGGAGAGAGATTTTGGGCCCCCCTGAAAAATGGGCCCTGAGCAAGGGCACTTACGGCCCCTGTTCAGGGCCGGGCCTGACTTTCAGGGCCCAATACTTGATCATGATAGATCGTGGCCAATTTGAATTTAAAATTTGGTGATGGGACTAGGGAAGCAAACCTTTTCAAAAATTATTTATATTTTCCACATTGCCGCTCTCAAAATTAATTAGTTTTTAAAGTAGAATTCCTGGAGAAAAAAAATCTTCTCTTCCTGCCCTTGTCACCGATGAAAATAGAATGTAGAATGATGGCCAAGTAGAATGTAGAATCCGGTTGGATTAGACTCTTGATTTGAGTCCAAACTGTTTGATCAGATGATCAGATCAAGCCAGCTATCAAGTTCCAGTCGGGTTGAGTCGGATTAAGGACCTGCCAAAGCGCAATTCTAATTCGGATGAATGTGAAAAGAGTTTCAACTCCAAGCCTGAGCCCAATCTGAGCTCAACAAGGCAATCCAACACACACACTCACACACAGAACCCTCTATCGCATTAGATGGAGTTGGGTTTAATTGGTTTGGCCCAAGTTGAAAAAAAATCCAATTGAACTTACCTGCACATAAATTAAAAATTCCACAAGTTGGGTAGAAGAATCATGCCAACCCTAACACATAAGTACTTTATTTTTTTTATACCCAGACGTGAACTGAAAGAAAGGATATATATATAACCATCATGTGCAATAATATCTAATAATGGAGTTGTTCATTTCTTACATTTTCTTTTCAAGTGTGACTCTGGGTCTGTTTCAATCTCTGTAAACTAATTCCATGTAATTTGGTTTACGCGTAAATAACTGTTCATATGTTTTCTAGAAGTAATTAGGTGCACCTAAATCACCATTCTTCTGTTCTTTCCATGTAACTTGGTTCACTAAATAAAATAAATGACTATCCATATGTTTGTTTTAAGTAAGGTGCTAAAGTTGCGGTTGTTTTGATCTTTGCATGTTTTTATCAATTATAGATAATGAAAGATAGAATCCACTTGATCTTA
The DNA here is from genome assembly GCA_038049695.1 of Cinnamomum chago. Taxonomy (NCBI): domain Eukaryota; kingdom Viridiplantae; phylum Streptophyta; class Magnoliopsida; order Laurales; family Lauraceae; genus Cinnamomum; species Cinnamomum chago. Next base: position 79,601,758 of record CP142452.1, read on the forward strand.
AATTATCAGGGTCTCAAGGGGTGAAAATCATTGAAATATTTCACGTTGGTAAAGAGAGAAATTACCAGTAAGGAGATGAAAGAGGTGACGGAGATGACGGGAAAGCTGCCGAAGAAGGAATCTGATATAATGGCTCCTACAATGGGGAGAAGACTGATGCACCCGTTCACTATGTTAAAGATCTGAGCAGCATCAATGCTCTTCACGTTAAATTTTTCGATGAGGTACACAATAAGGTTGGAGCTGACCCCAAATGCAGTTAACGATAGCCCTGCCATAGTCCCTGCATGCAAGTCATAAACCCAAAGTTTTTTAAAAAAAACCAACCACATAGGTTAATTTAACACCTTGATTAGACGATATCTCCAAACCCCATTAATAGAAGAAAATAAATCGATACTACTCGAAATGGTTATGAATTGAACACTTAGTTTCTAATGCACAGTCCTAGTGAGTATAGGAGCTACCTGTAGGGAGTACAATACAAGCACACCTACATAGTTTTGATCATTGAGAGAGAGAGAGAGAGAGAGAGAGAGAGAGAGAGAGAGAGAGAGACCTATGATAAAGGGGAAGGTAATCCAACCCCCTTGCTTTTGCCCCTCGATGCTTGTACTTTGAATGGAGAGACTGCATGGTTGGGATTGTTGTGATTCCTCATCCTTCATGGCCATTTCTCTTTCTTGGAAATGAAGCTCTTGTGTTTTGAACAAGAGGAGAAGAAGGGTGGTGGCTTTGGGTGTTATATATTGTTTTCCAGTCCTTTGAACAAGGGCCTAAATAATCATTAATTTATTTTCATTCAACCGTTGGTAACTGTTGTTGGAGGCATTTTTTTTATTTTTTTATTTTTGCTTAGAGGGAACTAATATATGAAGAAAGAGAACTTGAGTACAAAAGGGACCTCAATCTTACATTTGATTCAACTGATAAAAATAGCAGGAAGCCAAAATACATAAAACGACGAAAATGCAATAGGTAATTTCTGTCCATCATGAAGGCTGCGGTTGCAAAATATGTTGCTCCTGAGCTGTTGACATCCCATCTCCACACTCTGAGCCCTGCACAGATGACTCACGTATATAAATATTGGAGATGTGAAGAGGCAGGGAATCATGGAATATCATTTTTAAAGGCGGTTCTATTTTGGAAAGTTGGTCTGCCACACTATTAGTACGTAGATCTGCGAATCAGTTCCACTTTCCAGTGAGAGAGCATCTAGATTTTGAAGAATCCACCGCCAGAAATTTCTTAAGTTCCACTGGCAAGTTGGAGGCATCCTTGGATATCATATACATGATACATAAAAGAGGGCAGGTGCTAGTACCCAATCCCCAGTGTTCTTGTTCTGACAGGCACTTTGTGTAGGGCCCTCCATTTCTTCCGGTGACAGACGCTTACTTACACTTTACATTCATCCCATTGGCTCATCTCACCAACCTACTATTAAATTATCTTGCGTAAGTTCAAGGTGAGGCTGTGATTTTTAGCATCTGAATTTCGAAATTAAGATTTATCAATGTGTTTATGACTAGACCCATCAATCTCGTCCTTAAAAAGGGGGCTCAACCCGCTCTCGAAAGGCCATCAAAATGATGGCTTTTGTTTCTAACGAAAAGCCTTACGATTGGGCTGGGACAAATTTTGCTGGCTTGAAATTTGAGGGAGGACTTTGGCAGTACTAACATGGCCCTAGCCCTAGCCCTCCTCCTCCTTTAATTTATTTTATATAATATATATTTGTAGAGTAATTGCCTTCACCAGTGTGAGATCTCACAAGCCTGGGCTTGCCTGTCTTTTTTGTTAGCTTGCTTGTCTCTGAAGAAGGGGCTCGTTTTGTTGAAATAGGTTGCCATCTCTCCCTCTCCCTCTCCCTCATTGTAATTCTCTTCTATGTCAGTTTTTTTTTCTCTCTCTCCTCTTCCTTCATCTTTCTCATCTCTCTCCTCTGTGTAATCCTCTTCCCATTCTACCTCATGCCCATACTCCTCCCTCTCTCCCTCACTATGTAGCTGATGCAAAGGAGAGATTGGCAAATAGAGGAGAAGTCTCTTTGTGCATAAATCTTTTTATTTTTTGCAGTAAAAAACAATTTGGTTTTTGAATAGTTACAAAAAAATAAAAATAAAATGAAAAACATATAGAAAAATTGCAAGAAACTCAACAGAAAAAAAGGAGAAAAGAAAGGTAAAAAGTTATATTCTTCGTTTGTTTTCTACGATAACTAACATCTATTAAAATAGATGCTGAGATATTTCTTACAATCTAAAAAAAGCAAAAGGTTCATCCAATTTGTGTAGCAGCACAACTTACATACAATGATATTTCACCATGCATCAAAGGCCTAGAAGAGTTTTTGACAAAATGATACCCATGTCCTTTCTGATTGGAATATTCAATCTTGAAATTATTTACTAATACGTAGACCAACTGAAGCCAGAGGTAGCGGAATTTATGACACAAATAAAGTGTGGTGGGTATTCAAATTGGAATTATCACAATATAGAAATTAAAGTCCACCATGGCAGCCACCATAATTTATATTGCTTAGATAGATGGATTATTACCAGTATACAATGGTAGTGAAATAACAACAGCTTCTTTCATAGACTATAAGGATCATATGTGGTCATTTACAGGGCCAATTCCAGAAAATGACTGCTGTTAAAATGAAGAGATTTATATGTTGATCCAGATCTAATTCCCTGTTGCATATCCATCTGGAAATCAACTTATAGTCACATGTTGGTTTCAGAAGTACTCAAATACTGCTTACTTTAATACTTTCTGCACACAGCCTTTATGCCACTATTAACAATACCAGAAGAATGTATCTAATTTATTATCTTGCAGATGAGGGACTACCAGAATCTGTGTCCTCCTTTTCTACGTTCTGGTACTTGTATAACCATGCACACAACTGAAAGTAGCCGAAGTTCACCACCCCAATCACAGCCAACATCCAATACACATTGTCAATCCTCCCACTATTTATATTATCCGGCAACCAGTCAGTGACCCTCCGGACCAGGCCGATGATGGCCGTGCTCAGATAGAACCCAATCCCTATAATCAACGCCGTCATAGCGGTTGCCGTGCTATGGAGAGATGCCGGAAACTCTTGGTAGTACAAGGCCACCCCTCCCGGAAAATGAAATGCCTCACCAATGCCTACAAGGGCCAGTGGCAGCACAAGCCAAAGGGCCGACATGGGGACCACAGAGCTTGCATGATCCTCCAGGTTGTGGGCCCGGACCACATGAAGTCTCCTGGACTCTACCAGTGCGGAGCCCACCAAGCCCAGGATGTTGAAGATGTGACCCAATCCTAAGCGTTGGAGTGGGGTTGGACTTCGGCTTGTGAGCTTGCGCCACCTTGGATATAGAAAGCGATCGATGATGAGGAGTGCGAGAGATGTGGAGAGGAGAACAAAGACGACAAAGGAGCCCGCCGGGATCGAGAAGTGTGGGCCGAGATGTCGGTCCATGGACAGGGCCTGGAGGATTATGAGGCTGTTTAGGACCCCAATTGGGGTGCTTATCAAGATGGTTGAAGACCAAATTGGGAAGATTTTGATTAGGGTTTTGAGGTCTTCTACTTGCTCCACAGTGCATAGTCTCCACGGCTTTGCTATGGATCCATTTGAGTACATGTCTCCTTCACTTTTCAGTGCTGCTTTGTTCAGGAAACTGCAACATAAAAGGCATTTGATTAAGTTTACTACTTACTACCATGTTGATCAATGAACAAATTATTTGCTAGCATCCATCCATGCATGTCAGTAATTCCTCTAATAGTCTCAGAAATATTAGCTTAGAATGGTTTCTTTCTCTTTAATCTTTTTTTTTTCTTATTATTGTTTGGGATATCAACAAAGTTGAATTGTTATACATGAAAATTGGGATTTTTTTTTATGAAATTTTAATTGTATAATATTAACTTATTTTCAGCTAAATTTTCCGGAAAATTAAGTAGGGGCAACTCTAAGCCTGAATAACCAAGCCCAACGGGGAGAACAAAATATGGGGTCTTTTTTTTAAATTTAACCTGCTCCAATTTAGGTGATATATACATCTGGATTAATCATTTGTGAACCATATAATTTTGGTATTGTAGTTTCTACACATGATGATGAATCAACTGTCTACGACTCCAGACGGTTTATCTGATATAAACGGGTTTGATCGTTAATGAAAATTATTGTGAAACATTGGATAATTGAAAATACCTGAAGATCACATCATGATAATATAGGAACATGAATGGAAAATTGGGAAGTAAGAAAATAATTTATGTTATTTTATTTTATTTTATTTTATCCTGAAATGTTTTATTTTTAAGTTATTTAAAAAGTAATACAGTTTTTTTCTTTTTCTTTTGTAATATTTTCCACTGATCTCTCTAATCACCCGGAAAGTTTGAAAATATCCTGGCTTGTTGCAAAGACAATAATTTCTCATTAATTGTATTTGTGACAGTCGAATAGAATCGTAAGAAGTTGACTGGATCCAACATAATTGGAATGAGGCTTTCATAATGATCATGATGATGACAATATGATAGACTGGGAGCAAAAATTCTCACCTGAAACTTCGAGTGGGCGCTGAAGGGGGCAACTTTGATGCACCATCACACCCTTGATAATAGTCTTCATCTATGGACGACAGTGTAAGCTTTCTCTTTCTGATTGCAGCAATCACCACACGAGCTAAGCCTGTAAATGGGCTTCCCTCTGGCCTCACATGGCGATAGTAGCGTCTCCCCAACAGTAACAAGGCCAGGCTCAGCCCATTTATCGCCGCGCATAGTCCAAACCCCAAGCCCCATCCAACATTGTCTTGAACATAGACAATGCAGGTGGAGGCTATAACAGAAGCAGCATACATGGTGAAGAAGTACCAATTGAAGAAGCTATCACGGTCTTTGAGTTTTTGGAACTGGTTAGCCCCCATAGAGGCAATGTTAAACCGGGTCCCACCAATTCCTATTGTCACCAGAGCTATCCCACCATATAAGGCCATGAAATGGCTCTTGGGTGGGGGTTCACATGTGCTCGACCCATTTATGCATGTTGGTGACCTCAGGGAGGGGAGGGCTGCTGTTAATGTCAACAGCACTGTGCCCTACTTGGACCAGATGAGCAATTGATTATAATTCAATATATTACATTTTCCCACGCTTAATGCCATAAACAAAGGCAATATTTTGAATGTAGGTTGTGATATTTATCTAAGTTGGTATTTTTAAAATAACGTCATAGTAGTTTCAAAATATACCAAATTGCAAAAATTGTGAGAGGATTTGATAACATAAAAAGTTGGTAGTATATGTAAAATGTTTCTGATAGTGTTTTTATATTTATTAATCATTTTCTATCACTTAAAAAGCTAATTTATATCATGCAACTCTTTCTGAATACTTTTGTGAGAAAAATCTTAAATAGAATTTTTTTTTGACATTTCCATACATTTGTGGCAATGCTCATGACATTAAAGATAAATAAAAGTTTTATGTACACTTGTTGATATATATTATATATATATATATATATGATTGAAGCCACATAGGTCCATTCGTTTGGCGCATTTGATAGCTTAGTATTATACTCTCAGAGCCTAGTCTATTTGTTGAATGTAATTGAATACGTATGATTATATTACTCAAATTGATTAGCAATGAAGAACCAATGGTGAATATTACATTAGGGGAAGATGAAAAATGAATATTTAGCCGTTGTTATTGTAATTAAATATTTAAGAATTAAATGTATAATCCTATTTACATCTCTATTTTATATCATTCATTCCTCATCTCTTTAATTATTCTTATGTGATATTATCTCAACACTACTACTCCCTTTGTATTTTATCCAAACAAACATTCCAAGGAGTATACGCTTGGAGAAGTTCAATATGTATTGTTTGGGTTTGCTGGGGACAAAAACAAGTGAAGTGACTTAAATGCTCAAATTCAAAGTCAAAGTCGAAGATAAGAAAAATTGGTCCGGCCGGACAAGATGAGTGAAGTAATTTTAATACTAAAAGTCAAAGTCAGTCATTTATTTAAAATGTTAGAAAACAAAATTTTGTGGAAAGAGTGAAGATACGGATAAGCGGATAAGCACTAATTTGATGTTATTTAATTATAAAAGAATTTAATAAAAAAAAATCTGTCATGTCATCTTTTTGTAAGTTTGTGGGGAAAGGTTGGACTTGTTAACCTTTCTTTCAAATAAATTGTGCACATCATGCCTCTTCTCTGAGCTATGTAAAAAAAAAAAAATCTACTCGTAAGTTTGAGGGGAAAAGTTGGACTTGTTATCACCCCAACTCTGTCCGAGCGTGCTTTATATACTTGAGTAGATTCTTTTTCCTTTTTTATTTTTTATTTTTCTAATGACGCGGGTATCCATTTCTGTGGTATTTTGATCCAATAGGACTATTCCTTCAAACGCACATATATCCCCGCAGCACATGCACGCCGGATTTGTTTGCAGTGGGACCTTTTCAGGGCCCATTTCTTGATCATAATAGATCGTGGCATGTTGAATAAAAGATTTGGTGATGGGATTGGGAAGCAAGCCTTTCGAAAATTCTTTACGGTTTCCACAAAGTAGCTCTCAAGATTAGTTCCCAGGGGAATGGTTGCCAAGTAGAATTTAGAATCCGGTTGGATTAGATTCTTGATTTGAATCAAACTGTTTGATCAGATCAGATGAGACCGGTTCTCATGTTTCAGTAGGGTTGAGTTGGATTAAGGACCAAACAAAGCCCAAGTCTAATTCGGACGAAAGTGAATAAAAAAAAAAAAAAAAACAAAAACTCTATCGCATTAGATGGAGTCGGGTTTAATTGGTTTGGTCCAAGTTGAAAAAAAATCCAACTGCACTTACCTACACATATATTTAAAACTCCACAAGTGGGTAGAATAATCATACCAGCCCTAACACATATCTACTTTATTTTTATTTATTTTTTACCCAGGCGTGAACTGAAAGAAAGGATATATATATAACCATCATGTACAATAATATCTAATAATGGAGTTGTTCATTTCTTACTTTTTCTTTTCAGGTGTGACTCTGGGTCTGTTTCAATCTTTGTAAACTAATTCCATGTAATTTGGTTTACACGTAAATAACTGTTCATATGTTCTCTAGAAGCACGTTGCACCTAAATCACCATTCTTCTGTTCTTTCCATGTAACTTTTTCACTCAATAAATGGCTATTCGTAAAGTTACGGTTGTTTTGTTCTTTGTTGTTATTGATTATATATAATGAAAGATAGAATTCACTTGATCTCAGATTATCTGTGTCTCAAGGGGTGAAAATCATTGAAATTCACGTTGGTAAAGAGAGAAATTACCAGTAAGGAGATGAAAGAGGTGACGGAGATGACGGGAAAGCTGCCGAAGAAGGAATCTGATATAATGGCTCCTACAATGGGGAGAAGACTGATGCACCCGTTTACTATGTTAAAGATCTGAGTAGCATCAATGCTCTTCACGTCAAATTTTTCAATGAGGTACACAATAAGGTTGGAGCTGACCCCAAATGCAGTTAACGATAGCCCTGCCATAGTCCCTGCATGCAAGTCATACACCCAAAGTTTTTTAAAAAACCAAACATAGGTTTAGCACCTTGATTAGACGATTTCTCCAAACCCCATTTACAGTGGGGGTCAGCAAAACATGTTATTAGAAGAAAATAAATCGATACTACTTGAAATGGTTATGAATTAAACACTTAATTTCAAATGCACAGTCCTAGTGAGTATAGGAGCTACCTGTAGGGAGTACAATACAAGCACACCTACATCGTTTTGAACTGAGAGAGAGAGAGAGAGAGAGAGAGAGAGAGAGAGAGAGAGAGAGAGAGAGAGAGAGAGAGACCTATGATAAAGGGGAAGGTAATCCAACCCCCTTGCTTTTGCCCCTTGATGCTTGTACTTTGAATGGAGAGACTGCATGGTTGGGATTGTTGTGATTCCTCATCCTGCCTGGCCATTTCTCTTTCTTGGAAATGAAGCTCTTGTGTTTTGAACAAGAGGAGAAGAAGGGTGGTGGCTTTGGGTGTTATTTATCGTTTTCCAGTCCTTTGAAGAAGGGCCTAAATAATCATTAATGTATTTTCATTCAACTGTTGGTAAGGGTTGTTGGAGGCATCCTTGGATATGATATGCATTATAAAAGAGAGCAGGTGCTAGTGCCCAATATCCCGTGTTCTGACAGGCACTCAGTGAGGGCCCTCCATTTCATCGGGTGACAGGCGCCTCCTTACACTGTACATTCATCCCATTGGCTCATCTCACCAACCTACCATGTTAAATTATCTAAAGGTAAGTTCAAGGCGAGGCTGTGATTTTTAGCATCTGAAATTTCAAAAATAAGATTTATCAATGAGTTTTTGACTAAACCCATCAATCTTACCTTGAGAAAAAGGGCACCCGGCTCTCAAAAGGCCATAAAAATAGGGCTTTTGTTTTCAAGGAAAAGCCCTAAGACTTGGCCGAGGCAATTTTTGCAGGCTTGAAATTTGAGGGCCGGGCTTAGGCACTAGGCCCTGGCCCTCCTCCTCCTTTTATTTATTTTATATAATATATACTTATATAGTAATCTTTGCTAGTGTGAGATACTACCTGCTTGGACTTGCCTGTCTTATTTTGTTAGTTTGCTCGTCTCCCAAAGTGCTAGGAAAATTCTAAGTCCCACATTGAAAATATTCAAGTCCTGACTTTGGGCTTATAATGTGTGACCTCACTTTACTGAACAATATCATGTAGGTAGTGGGCTCGTTCGGTCTCTCTCCCCCTCTATGTAGAGGAAGCAAAGGAGAGATTGACAAACAGAGGAGCCGTCTCTTTGTACATAAATCTTTTTATCTTTGCTGTAAAAAACAACTTAGTTATTGAACGATAACTCACATGTATTAAAATAGATGGACAATGATATTTCACCATGCATCAAATAGATGGACAATGATATTTCACCATGCATCAAAGGCTTCGAAGAGTTTTGGACAAAATGATACCCCCATGTACCTTCAGCTGACTGGAATATTCATGAATCTTAGCGGAATTTCTGACATAAATAAACTGTAGTAGGTATTCAACTTGGAATTATCACAATATAGAAATTAAAGTCCACCATGGCAGCCACCATAATTTATATTGCTTGGATAGATGGATTATTACCAGTATACAATGGTAGTGAAATAACAACAGCTTCTTTCATAGACTATTAGGATCATATGTGGTCATTTACAGGCCCAATTCCAGGAAATGACTGCTGTTAAAATGAAGAAATTATATGTTGATCCAGATCTAATTCCCTGTCGCATATCCATCTGGAAATCAACTTATAGTCACATGTTGGTTTCAGAAGTACTCAAATACTGCTTAATTACTTTCTGCACACAGCATTTATGCCACTATTAACAATACCAGAAGAACGTATCTAATTTATTATCTTGCTGATGATGGACGACCAGAATCTGTGTCCTCCTTTTCTACGTTGTGGTACTTGTATAACCATGCACACAGCTGAAAGTAGCCAAAGTTCACCGCCCCAACCACAGCCAACATCCAATACACATTGTCAATCCTCCCACTATTTATATTATCCGGCAACCATTCAGTGACCCTCTGGACCAGGCCGACGATGGCCGTGCTCAGATAGTACCCAATTCCTGTAACCAATGCCGTCATCGCCGTCGCCGTGCTACGGAGAGATACCGGAAACTCTTGGTAGTACAAGGCCACCCCTCCCGGAAAATGAAATGCCTCACCAATGCCTACAAGGGCCAGTGGCAGCACAAGCCACAGGGCGGACATGGGGACCAAAGAGCTTGCATGATCCTCCAGGTTGTGGGCCCGGACCACATGAAGTCTCCTGTACTCTACCAGTGCGGAGCCCACCAAGCCCAGGATGTTGAAGATGTGGCCCAATCCTAAGCGTTGGAGTGGGGTTGGACTTCGGCCTGTGAGCTTGCGCCACCTTGGATAGAGAAAGCGATCGATGATGAGGAGTGCGAGAGATGTGGAGAGGAGACTAAAGACGTAGAAGGAGGCCGCCGGGATCGAGAAGTGGCGGCCGAGATGTCGGTCCATGGACAGGGCCTGGAGGATTGTGAGGCTGTTTAGGACGGCCATTGGGATTCTTATGAAGATGTTTGAAGACCAAACTGGGAAGATTTTGATAAGGGTTTTGAGGTCTTCTACTTGCTCCACACTGCATAGTCTCCATGGCTTTGCTATGGATCCATCCGAATAGGTGTCTCCTTCACTTTTCAGTGCTGCTCTGTTCAGGAAACTTCTCACCATAAAAGGCATTTGATTAAGTTTACTACTTACTACATGTTAATGAACAAACTACAATACAACTTGTTTTAATATCATAAAATATCTTAATGGGAAAATTATATTGTTTTCATTTTTATTTTATTCTAAAATATTTGCTGTGTAGAAATAATACTTGTTTTTCCAGCATTTTCCAATGATCTCCCTACATCACCCCAAAATTTGAAAAATATCCCAGCTTGCTGCAGAGACAATACTTTCTCAACAACTGTATCAGTGACACTCTTAAGAGGAGTCGACTCCAACACAATTGGAATAAGGCTTTGATGAGGATTTTCATCTGAGTGGGGCTGACAATCTCCATAGATAATGTTAATTTAAGGATTACTTATTTCTAATGGATGCATGAGCTGTTTTTCCAAGTTTTAGGCTTGATGTTTCGGCCTTTTCAAGGTCGACCGGGGTGAGCACCCCCAAAAGTCAAAAGCCAAAAGCCGGTAGTACTTGAGTCTGTATGCCCCTGATTTATTGATGATATGATAGATTGGGAGTGATCAGAATTCTCACCTGAAACTTGGAGTGGGCAGTGAAGAGACTAACTTTGATGGCCCAATATCACACCCCCTATAATAACCTTCACCTGTAGACGACAGGGTTAGCTTTCTCTTTCTGAATGCAGCAATCACCACACGTGATAAGCCTGTAAACGGGCTTCCCTCGGGCATGACATGGAGGTAATAGCGTCTCCCTGCTAGTAACAAGGCCAGGCTCAGCCCATTTATCGCCGCGCATAGTCCAAACCCCAAGCCCCACCCAACATTGTCTTGAACATAGACAATGCCAGTGAAAGCTATAACAGAAGCAGCATACATGGTGAAGAAGTACCAATTGAACAAGGTATCACGATCCTTGGGTTTTTGGAACTGGTTGGCTCCCATGGAGGCAATGTTAAACCTGGTCCCACCAATTCCTATGATCACCAGAGCTATCCCACCATACAAGAGCATGAAATGGCTCTTGGGTGGGGGTTCACATGTGCTTGATCCATTTGTACATGATGGTGACCTCAGGGAGGGGAGGGCTGCTGTTAATGTCAAAAGAACTGTGCCCTACATGATCAGATGAAAAATTGATTATAATTTAATATTATTGCATTTTTCGCAATCAATGGCATGAAATGTTCTCCAAATAGTTGCCAAGAACAAGTTAGTAATATCAGAAGAAAGAATGGAAAAGTTGGTAGTATCGATAAAAAAAATTTAATAGTGAATTTATATTTATTACTTAAAATTAATTTATTTCTTGCAACATTTTCTGGATAATATTATAAGAAAGTTATTAACTTTAATAACTTCTTGTGACATTTCCCAACATTTATGACAATGCTCAAAACAATAAAGATAAATAAGAAGCTTTTATGGACACTATATTGTTGATAAATGCTTCAAGGCGACATAGGGTCCATTTGTTTGGGCACATTTGTCGTCTTAGTATCAAACTCTTCGCCCCTGTAAGGTGGCTAAAAATGAAAATAAAGGTGGATTTTTTAAAAATGAACATCAAATAACATTCTCGTTTGATGCTATCTGATTTTTAATTTTTGAAATTCACCTTTAATTTTCATTTTTAACCACCCTATATATTCAATATCTCCTATATATCTTTGTGCAAATAAATAGGGCTAGTAATTTGAATTCCATCTAAGAATGTTTAGGAGGTGAAGATTAAGAGATATAAAGTAAATATGGTGAATATGTGATGGATCCTAACTTCTCTAATATGTAATTTAGTCGGGTGATGAAGGGTAATCATTTCTCACAAAATGGAGAAAGAAATGGGCCTTAATTCTTTTCAAGTTTTAAAAATTCTATCTTTAGGGCTTGTTTACTTTATGTGTTGGAATAGTCGTTAGGAATGATACTTTTTAAGTTGCAAATTACCCTAGGGATTGATACCTAGACAAGTGTGTGAAACTAAGGTGCTAAAACTACTCAACCATCAGTGTTGGTTTGAATAGAATACGTAGGAATTGAACATATGAATTTTTCTCCTAATAAAATTAAAGCACATAGGGCCTATTTGTTTCCATTAGAATGCATATGAATTGAATTCAAGGGTCTCATGAAATAAGTGGTTAAATATTGAAAACTAAAGGTGATTTCTAAAAATAAGCATAAACAACCTTTCCTTTTATGGAATAGAATCAAGGGGAAGATGATAAATGAATATACAGCCATCACCCGAGCAATTTAATACATAAGAAAGTGAAGATCCTACCTACATCACCACCTTATAACCTTCACCTGCAGGATGTTAAAAAAAAAAAAAAAAAAAACCCTAATAATGCTTGAAGATTTCTCAAAGGATTTTGTTATTTTGGAGGCATTTCATTCCACCATAAATTCCTATGTATCTTAATGCAAATAAATAGGACCATACCCGCAGGATGTTAAGAAAATAAAAAACCTAATAATGCTTGAAGATTTCTCAAAGGTTTTTGTTGTTTTGGAGGCATTTCATTCCACTGTAAATTCCTATGTATCTTAATGCAAATAAATAGGACCATATGAGTTTATAGTCATATATATGAGCTCTACTAAAAATTATTAAAGAGATAGAAAGGTGAAGAGCATGAGATCTTGACTTTCCTGGAATTAAATTACTGGATGGTCTTCTCCCATCTTCACTTGATTCAGTTTTCATTAAATGGGAAATTATTTGAATCTCACAGTTAGTTTACCGATCGATATTATAAACAAAATAAACATGCTAGTATCTTCAGTTCCTTCAAAATCAAACCTAATTGTCAAATGTCTCGGAGTACTTAAGAAATTCAATATTATATTATTTGTGTATGCTGGAACAGAACCACGTGAAGTGAACTCGAATACTCAAAGTCGCATGTTCTCTCTCTCAACAATTAATTCAATTACGAGGGTCATTACTTTGGTGCAATGGTAAAAGTCTCGAGTACTAGCGTAGGTTAGAGACCTGCGAGCAACAACATTATGCAACAGTGATAATTAAAAGTGCAATAGTGATAAAGGTTGGGTCTAGATCCTCCCAAGACCCTGCATCGGTGGGACTGCACTTAGTGATGACCTTTTAATCAAACAAACAGTGCAGTGAAGAAAACTAAGATTGATGTAAAATTTGAGGATACCCCTTATAAATAGAGGTGCCTCCATATTTTAATAAGTGGGCCCCACTATGGAGGTCCACTAAGTCAAGACTTCCCGAGAATCAGGATTCTCGAGAGAATGATTACCAAGTAGAATCTGGTTGGATCAGGCTCTTGGTTCAAGAGGAACTGCTATATAAGTTCAGCTTGGGTTTATCAAGTTCTGCTAGGGTTGAGTCGGATTAAGGGCCTACCAAATTCCAACTTGAATTGGGATGAAAGTTAAAAGAGTTTCAACTCCAAGCCCAAGCCCAAGCCCAAGCCCAAGCCCAATAAATACAATCCAACTCTATCACAAGTAAGGCTGTCAAAGGGCCGAGTCCGGGCACGGCAAGGTAATGCCCTTACCCTATCTTTTTATATGTGGGCCGGGCCTAGGTGCCAAAGCCCTTGAAGCCTTCGGCGGGCCTACAATACATAAGTCCTTATCCTACCCTCAAGGGCAGGTCAAAAGAAATGAAATGATTTGGAGGTTACCATGTGCTAATTTTTTAATCCCCCCCTTTTTTTTTACCCCCTTTTTAAAAGGATGGACTGTATTCATAAAGTGTGGGAGTACACAGTGTTATTTCTTTACAAAACTAGAAGCATCAAACATACTCTATATAGACTACAAAAATACCCCACAGCAGGAGTACTGATTGATGCATCATTCGTTCTGGCAAGAAGGTGAAGGTAGAGATGATCTAAGGTATTTATTTAAAAGTGTATGTATCCATAATGCTCAGATTTGTTACAAAAATACCATACCATATACTATAGAGTACAAAAATACCCCACAGCAGGAGTACTGATTGATGCATCATTCGTTCTGGCAAGAGGGTGAAGGTAGAGATGATCTAAGGTATTTATTAATTAAAAGTGTATGTACCCATAATGCTCAGATTTGTTACAAAAACACCATACCATATGGCTGAGAAAGGCTTTGGATTGAATTTTGAGATCACAGATCCCTAGTTCCCCAAAACCTTGTGGGCTCATAATCCTCTCCATGCAATGTGTGTGATTGTGAGTGTTGGTCTAGAGATTTGCCAGCCCATAAGATTGTAATCGGGAATGCTGCTTGGATGACAATTTTTCATGTGATAGCCATTATTACATTACATTGATGGCCACACTAATTGACTTCACTAATATAATATTAATTTTAAATATTGATAGACAATGGGCGGGGCCGAGTGAAGCCCTAGCTCCGCTCTCAAATTTATAGGCTTTTCAAAATTAAACCGTATCCTATCCTCTGGCTTTTGTATAAAATGAAAAGCCCTCGCTCTGCGGGCTTTTGCGGACAAAGCCCCCTCATCAAAGAGCCTTAATCCAAGTCTAAAAGTTGTTAGATTGAGTAGGGTTTAATTGGGTTCAAGTTGAGAGCGCCTCAGATGCCATCAATCAGGAAAAAATCCAATTGCACTTACCTACAGAAATATTTTTTACTTCCACAAGTAGGTAGACGAAGCACCCAACCCTGATACATATGCCGTTTTTATATATATCTAAGATATCTAAGACTAGACGTGGACTGAAAGAAAAGATAACCACCATGTACATTTATATCTAATGATGGAGGGTTCTTGTCAGGCGACAGAAGGTGTCTTTAGAATCTTTGTAAGCACACTCCATGTAACTACTCAGGAAAAAAAAAAACATATAACTTGGTTTTTACGCATAACTTAGTATTCATAAGTTCGTTCCAAGTAAGGTTCTAACAGTTGTTTGGCTCTTTTCCATGTAATTTGGTTTATGCCAACATGACACGTAGGAAGAGGAAGCACACAGTGAAAATGAGAGCCTACACAAGTGGGACGACTGGTAGAAAAAGCGGCATACTCAGGGTCCAAGGACGGAGGGAGGTGAGGTCGAATGTGCATGGCCAATTAGCCCCACTCATTATCCTTTTCATCTTCGATAAATAAGAGAAAATATAGGAGTAAATTTAGCATATTTTGTTGTGTGCCCTTTTGCCCCTACTCAAATTTCTCTGCTCTTTGAGAACTTAAGAGAGAAACAAGGGTATTCTTGTCTTAATAAAGGCATTATTAACCTCTTATTCTTAAAGATAGGGTCTTATAGTATTATCTCTCTCCTTCTCTTGGTAAATTCATTCTCATCCATCTTCAATGTCTCATCTCATATCTAACAATGTAGAGATAGTATTTAATAAAGCTCGTGAGTTTAGCCCACTTAATAAAACTAAATAGGCTCGAGATGTGGATCCTCTAGGGCTGATGTTATTGAGTGGGGCATACTTTGGAAAAAAACATAAACCCCATAAAATAAATGCTCTAGTTTTCTATGAAAAAATATTACTCAATATGATTTGGGGCCGAGTCAAATTGATTTATATGAAAAATTGAATTTTTTTATAAAAGTTTTATGGAATATTTTTTTTAAAGGTAACAATTTTAAGCTGGTTCATTTGAGTAAAATCTAACAAGGTCCGTACACTATATAAGTAGGCTATTTTTAATGATTTAGATATTTTATAAATGACTATTGTTGTGGAACTCTTCTATCATATTTTTTTTCCTTATCGTTTTACAATATTTGTTGTATAAATGGCATTCACTAGCATTGAAATCACCCTAGCTCTTGATTTAACAACCTTAAATCTAACAATGTCTTTATAATTTTTTCTCTCCTTTTTTATGAGATCCAATACAATAGTGGGTAAAGGTTCGATGAGCCTCAAAACTTGGCTTGGTGTCAAATCAAGATGCGGATTGTAAGTGCTGAAAATATTAACTCACAAGATTAGGGGGAGCCTTTGATGACTTATCCAAATGACTGGAGAGAGCTATCTGCTTTAGGGACCTGAAAGGGAAGAAGAAGCAGTCAAAGGACCCTGGCTGTGGGCAGCACATGGCTCTCCGATGCCTAAGTTAGTGCGGGAACAAAGGTCGGAGAAGAAGAGAGGCAGAGTCACCACTAGGAAGTTACATGCATGTATGCGTACCTTGTTTTGTGTGGTAAATCACCTTATATGAGAAAATTCCTAGATGCCTGCGAGTGGGCCTAATGATTTGACTGCTAGGGTTTCATCAGCCCATAGAGTAATTAATGAGGATCCATCGTAGCCCACATTGCATTAAATGAGGGTCCGATCAGCCCATACCGCATTAAATGCTAGTCACATTGGGCCTGATCTCGCATCGATCTGTTGGCGGCTAAGGTCCCATCGGATCCCATCGGATTTGATGAGGGCGGACGACTTGGATGGTGTATCTGTCCCATCAGCGGGTGCATGTACCCTGCCACGTGTCCTTATGTAAGGCGTGGCTGGCAATACTTGTCTTGGATAGCAGCTCGTCACCTCAGCTGTAGCTGAGATGCACTACTTGTTCGACGAGGCATGTGGCCAAGATCGTGGCGAGCTGTGCTGGTCTCGACAATGCATCAACGTTCGTGCTGAGACGCACATAGCCAAAATGGAGCACAAGAGAGGGCGTCACTGCTGTCCCTAGCATAACTTGCGCACTAAGGATTGCCCCACACAATTGCCCCTAGCTTCTGACTTCTTGGGATCTCGGATTCTTTGGGGTCGGGAGCTATAATTACGAAAAACCGCCAAAAATTTTCGCCCTAACGTCAGCAGTTGACACGTGGCGCTTATTCAACTTCTCCTCGCACCCCAGGGGTAATTAATTGCAGTAAATGCCATGCTTGAATCATTGTAGGAGATGAGCCGCCGATGACACGCGTCGCCATCCGGTTAGCCATGCTGTCATACAGGGTACGCGTGCAGTCCCTGAAGCGATGTTTTTTGAATTTCGGAAACGGCGCCATTATGGGGCGCTTCCTTTTTATAAATAGTTGCATCTTCACCTTCTTTCTCTTTCTTACTTTTCATTTTCGAAATAGCGTTTCCAAGAACCAGAGCCAAAACCCAGAGCGGAGCTTTCATCTACACACAGCGCACCCGCATCCGTTTCCGTTCTAGGTTCCCCTGTGTTAGTAAGTTCCTCGAGTCCTTCGTCATTCATTGTTTTCCTTCTAGTTCTTCTCCTCCTCTACTTTTTCATTCACCAGCCATGGGGGTTTACAACCATTGGTTAGATACTCCACAAGCCATAAAGGGACTTAGGTCGGCGTATGGGATACCGGATGATGTCTTCGTCCGGAGGGCAGACCCCATAGATCATATAAGCTGGTCGTACTTCGACGGCTGGAAGCCCATCCCGCTTATAGCGGTTATAGAGGGAGGTGTTAGGTTTCCGCTACACCCACTGCTTAGGGCTTGCCTCAGCTCCTGGAACCTCACCCCCTACCAGCTGATGTCCAACGCCTACAAGATCATCATGGGCACGACCGCGCTCAATAGGCACCTCCACATAGACCTAGGCGTCCACGACATAGATGACGTATATGATATTTGTAAATCAAAGGAGGACACATATTACCTCCGAGTCAAGCCGAAACGAAAGAGTTTTGTGATGACGCTCGAGGACTCCAATAAGTACGCGGGGGATGACCTCTTGTCCGTTTCGGGCAACTGGGAGTTCGGCGCTGAAGAAGTCGAAGCATACAGCGTCCTTCGTCGCCCCGGGGTCGTTCCGAGTATGAGATTTTCTAGTTTTGATTTTGTCTCTGTCCTTTCTTTCATTTTCTCGAACTGACACTTTTCTTGATCGTACAGACGCTCGACAGAGGAAAGTCGGGCAGGTCGGTTGGAGAAGGAACGAGGCTTGGCATCAACGAGTTTCGAGGTGCACCGAGTTCTCCAATAGGACGGCCTGGGCTCTTCTCGGCTACGAGCCTAAGTACCAAGGCTACTACAAGAGAGCCGATGTTACTCAGCAGTCGCTAGAGAGAAGCCCGGAGATGAGGGAGGCCGAGACTGAGGCGGGTACTTCTCGGATAGCTCCCGAGGTCACCGCCAGCAGGGTCGAGTTCGGCGCCGAGGCCTCCACCTCCGAGGCGGAGTCGAGCGGAAGCCCCCTCATCAGAAGACCTCGTCACCGTGCTCCCACCCCAATAACTGAAGAGATGCCACCCCCACCGCCAGCCCGTCGTGAAGGACCTAAGTTCGCTGTTGTTAGGCGGCTCAAGGCGGACTCCTAAGGTGGTTGCTGGAGCCTTCGCCGAACTGGCCAGTGTCCAGCGTCTGTCTGGCTCGTCCGTCCGGAACGATCCCTTGTCTTTCTTCGAGGGTTTGCCATCTCGGTCTCTCTGCGCGATCCCGAAGGTCTCCCGAGCTCGGGCTTGGTCGTCCTCTTGAACAATGTAGCGGTTCACTATGGCCATTAGTGCTGTTATGGATGACACATGGTTCCGGGCTAGATCTTTGTGAAGATCACTGTCTGGCAGCAGGACATTCTGGAAGGTGAAGATTGCTACTTCCTCCTTGGAGTTCTCAATCTGGCTGTAGACTGTCCAAAATCGTTTATCGCTTGGCGAACCGGGTGATGTTCTCCTCTTGCTTTATCTTCAAGGCCATAATATTTGCATTCGTCTTAGGCATGACTTTATAGGCCTGAAACTTTTTCATGAAGGACTGCTGGAGTTGTTGCCAACTAGAGATGGACCCCTCTGGGAGCGCACAGAATCATTTCAAGGGGAGGTCACCCAAACTGGAGGAGAAGACTCGACAGTTCAAGTGACCTTTGTCCCCCCAAACAGATATTTTCTGGGAGAAGTGTTGAAGGTGCGCGGCCGGATTCGAAGTTCCGTCATAAGTGACGAACCTCGGGACAGTGAACTTCCTCGGAAGGGGATAATTCTTGATGTCGCAAGAGAAGGGGGACGCGCCGAGATCGATGGACTCGCAGGCATCCCGTTGGTCTTGGGTGAGACCGGCCACCTCCAGGTTGTGCTGGACTGTCCGCCTGATATGCTTGTCGAGCCACTTTTGGTTCTTGTATCTGACCTCTGGAATGGTTTCCGACACCCTCCTTGAATGGCAGCGACTGGTACTCGAGCCTTCATCGTGAGTTCGATCACGCCTCTTCTCGTTCAGATGAGTCCTCGATCTCTCTCGGGGGGAGCAGTGTGCCTGCTACGAGAAACTCTCCCATCGTCATGTCGCCGTGACTGTTGCTGCCTGGCTGAGCCTGTCACTCTTTCCAGCTACTGCTGGAGCTGGCGGATCAGAGCATCTTTTTCTCTAATGGTAGCATTTTGTGCTCAAATCTCCTCAAGGGTAGGGTCAAAGTCTTCGCCAGCGTCATCTCCGTCGTTCTCATGATGGTCGGAGAGAACTGGCATGTTCACCACTAGAGACTTACCCCGCGGAGCTTATTCCAGCAAAGGAGCCTGATCCGGCTGAGGATCCTCTCTAGGCTGCTGTCGAGGGTCTCCTCGTCGAAGGGACGCTGTTATTCCCCTCGAAAGTGACTCCGAGCGAAGATTATGCTCCTGGAAGTCGATTGGGACGAAACCACGTTCATCGTAGTCGTCTGCAACAGTTTTCTTCTCGGCCCTCTTCTTAGTAGGAAGGATGACATAGGACGGTCCTGTTCATCGCGTTTTGGATGTTTCTCCGCCTTTCACAGCTCTCTTAGTCATGGTGTTAGGGAAGGCTTTGTTGATCTTTTCCCACAGACGGCACCAATTGTAAGTGTTGAAAATATTAACTCACAAGATTAGGGGGAGCCTTTGAAGACTTATCCAAATGACTGGAGAGAGCTATCCGCTTCAAGGACCTGAAAGGGAAGAAGAAGCAGTCAAAGGACCCTGACTGTGGGCAGCACAGGGCTCTCCGATGCCTAAGTTAGTGCGGGAAAAAGTCGGAGAAGAAGAGAGGCAGAGTCACCACTAGGAAGTTGCATGCATGTATACGTACCTTGTTTTGGGTGGTAAATCACCTTATATGAGAAAGTTCCTAGATGCCTGCGAGTGGGCCTAATGATTTAACTGTTAGGGTCTCATCAGCCCATAGAGTAATTAATGAGGATCCATCGTAGCCCACATTACATTAAATGAGGGTCCGATCAGCCCATACCGTATTAAATGCTAGTCACATTGGGCCTGATCTCGCCTCGATCTGTTGGTAGTTAAGGTCCCATCTGATCCTTTCTTGGGCCCTGTCCTGATATGGCTGCAGCCACTGGATGTGGCTCTGTCAGGGATTTGATGAGGGCGGACGGCTTGGATGGTGTATCTGTCCCATCAGATTTGCCCCTACTAGAATAAAATTCCGGCAGGGCTGCCAACCAACTCAACAACCCTTATTTTGTTGTTGTTTTGTTCTTTGTTATTAACAATTATAGATGATCAAAGTTAGAATTTACTTGATCTCAGGTTATCAGAGTTTCAAGGATGCGAAATTCATAATGGCTTGAAGAGAATTACCAGCAAAGAGATGAATGAGGTGATGGAGATGACTAGGAAGCTCCCGTAGAAGGAATCTGCTACGATGGCTCCTGCGATGGGAAGGAGACTGATGCATCCGTTCACTATGTAAAAGATCAGAGCCGCGTCGATCCTCTTCAAGTTAAATTTCTCTATGAGGTACACAATAAGGTTGGAGGTGACTCCAATTGCGGTTAGAGATAGCCCCGTCGAAGTCCCTGCATGCAAGTCATACACCCAAAAGTTATGACATATATTTTTGCATTGAGTTAACATGAATTGATCAACACTTAATTTCTAATGCGCCATCCTCAGTGGGCATAGGAGGTACCTACATGCACACTCTCTCTGTGGGTGTGTGGGTGTGTGTGTGTGTGTGAGAGAGAGAGAGAGAGAGAGAGAGAGAGAGAGAGAGACCTATGATAAAGGGAAAGGTAATCCAACCCCCTTGTTTTTGCCCCTTGCTGCTTGTAGTTTGCATGTAAAGAGTGGATGGTTGGGATTGTTGTGATTCCTCCTCATCCAAGGCCATTTCTTTTTCTTGGAAATAAAGCTCTTGAGTTTTGAACAAGAGGTGAAGGAGGGTGCAGTGCAGGTGTTTGGGTGTTCTCTCTCATCTTCCGACCCTTTGAAGAAGTGGGGCTAAATAATAATTTATTTTCGTGTGGGTGCTGGGAGTCATCTGTCTTCTTTTGGTTGGAGGGGATTTGTGGATATCATTTCATGAGAGACGGAGAGTGTGTGCGTAGGTGCTTCTACGGTCCAGACTCGAGTGTTCAAACGTCTAAGGGGTACTTAAGGGGTACACGGAACGTTCATCCCATCAACCTCTTATCTACCCTGCCTACGACATCATCAAATTATCTTGTGACAGTTGAAGGTGACACCGTGACACACTAACTTTTAGCGGTTTGAATCTCAAAATAGTACTTACCATTAGCAATGAATTTATAACAATCGAGCTCAGAAAATCTGTAAGGGTACGTTTGGCAACAGTCGGTGCTATAGAAGGAGTCCTCTGTTTAAAAGATTTCTTTAGGTTTTTTGAAATTAAAGATATCCTTATACAGTATTTGTAACGAGGAATTCTAAGTTTGGCATTGAATGAAGATTCCTACCATTAGTAGAATATTTGATCAAATAGTTGTAAGTTTTTTTAAAATAACTCAAGATCCATGAAGAATCAAGACTTCAGATTTTTACTTGAAGTTGTACTAGGCCATCTAGAGTATTTGAACGGTTCGGATCGTGCGAAGGGGGCCCACAAAATAAAAAAATTAATATTTTAAAATCTGAACATTTTTGCAAATATCTCGAAATCTAGTGAGAATCAACGGATGAATTTTAGAAAGCTAGCTGTATTTGACCTTATGGAGATGACTCGCAGTTTATATCATGATTTTGGGCCCCACAGAAACCAAAAAATTGAAAACATCACACTGTTTTTTATCCTGTTTTTTGCACTTAGAGAAATCAGTAGCCAGTAGTTTTCCAAAGCAAATAACTTGAAATCTATGATGAATCAATGGTTGATATTTCATTACATAGCCGTTTTTGAGGAATTAAACATGATTAACGGTTTGGATCTTGACTATGGGACCCAAAAGATAGGTTTCCAAAGAAAAATTCTCTTATGGTCTAAGTTACCATTTTTACTGTTCATCGGCACTGTAGCTCCACATTTCTTTGGTTCTGCAGATTTCCAAAATCCGAGGGGGGAGGGTCAGAATGCAGAAATAATTGCTTCTACGGATTTCCAACGTCTGTCCTCTTAAAATCCGCTGTGAACCAAACGTAACAAATCCACGATCGCGCGGAAAATACGCGAAGAATCCACAGCGCGGACCGTTGCCAAACGTGTCCTAAGGGTCTAATTCTTTCCTAGCTAGAATCTTTGACAAAAATTTAACATGTACATTTGCAAATGCTATATTTTTTTGGCAGCTCTATTTAGTTCCAATTCTAGAGATCCCGTTTGTTTGCCCGGTATTGAAATCCTAAGAATTTATGGTAAATTAAGGTCAAATGAAGGAATGATAAAAGAGATGAAGAGAGAAGGATGGTACAAGGTGGAGAAGAAGCTCGATTGTCAATCACTCTCGATATGATACCTATGTAATCATTTCCTATCAAACAGGCCGGATTCTATTTGTGGCTAGTTCATCTTCACTTGTACTTCTTTCAACCGTTTGGGTCAGGACTTGGATGTAAACTAAGTTCATACACCACATCTTGGACTCAACTTGGATGAGCTAGAGTCAGCATCTGAATATATTAATATATTTTAAATTATAAATGATTACATGATATGTAAATATATTACTTTTATATATCATAGGCATCCATATTTAATTAGTTATAGACCCAACTAAAAGAGGGTCCATAACCAAAATTTTGTAGTCAGCTCCTTAAATGGTAACCACCTAATGGGGACCATTGAGATCCCCAAAGAACCTATCCAAACCAAGGTTAAAAATATGTTTTGTTGACTTACCAATTTATTCGGATTGCAATATTTAAGTGGTCACATGTTCGTTGGATCTTTCTTTAATTAGCTTTAGAATCACAAGCTTTTGGATTTTGGGTGCTTTTCTTACAAGTTGGTACTCCACCTGAAATCGAATTCATTCTTTTTACCTTTCTTTTATTTTAATACCAAAGATATTTGTCTAAGCATCAGAAATGTGAATAAATTAACTGCCCAAATATACAAGGCATCTAGGCTTGTCAATGGGCCAGGTATTGGCCCAAATTTAATGGACTTTTGGTATAGCCCTATCAGCATTTTCTTTAAAAAGCTTATAAATGAAGCAGTACTCCATTCTCTTCTCAAATAACTGCTAAAAAAGAATTCTCCATTTCGATTGACTGTTGCTGTCTAAAACTAACAACTAACAATGTTTTTTTCCATTATGATAGTCAGCCAAATAAAAAGAGAGGTAACCACACAACAACCATTATGATAGTGTTTGTTTTTTTTTTACGTTGGGCAGGACATCCCAAGGATACATCCGCGGGCTTTGCATGATACAAAGGTGCCATTACCACTCAACCATTAGTTGTTATTATTTATGCTATCAATTACTTCCAGCAACTGCTTGGTTGTTAAAGGTTTAACCAAGTGAAAATCCATCCCTGCCTGTAAAGACTTGTTTGCTTCTTCAGCCATTGCATGAGCAGTGAGCGCAATGATTGGAATGTGAATACCATATTGTCGCTCCTCCATTCGTATCTGTCTTGTCGCTTCATATCCGTTCATTATAGGCATCTAGGTAAGAACATATTTCAATACATCAAAAATCTAAATAACATCTCTGAATCTAAAGATTTCTGTTACTCAAATAATTAAAGAATATCAATAAATGAGGTAAAAAGTAATGGAGACAAAATACCGAGTTCGTTTTTTTGTCAATCCATTTTTTTATTAAGAAACTAATTTGTTTTCTAAAAGGTATTTGTCATCTCAAGACATTCGTTCTTAAATTCATGTTGTGCACACCATTGTAAAATTGTCAAAAAAAAAAAAAAAAAAAAAAAAAAACACCATAGAAGTTTGCTCAGGGCCTATTTGTTTGCATGTAATACATAAGAATTGAATACATAGAAATTCATAATCAAATGTGCTCCACATAAGGGTTATTAAACACGTGAAGGGTAAAGGATATTATGTAACGATGTAGATGGGACCTTGACTTTCCTGGGATTTGAAAGGGGGTGATGGCTGAGTATTTATTTTTTGTCTCCCCTCAATTCAATTTTTAATAAAAAGAAGAGGTTCTTTGTGTTGGTCATTTTTTGTATGTTCACCTTCACTCTTCATTTTCAACAACTTATGGCATGAATTCTTATATGTTCAATTCCTATCTCTGTATTCCTATGCATTCTATGCAAAAAAACAGGCCCTTGGTTTATTGGCTACACGCAAGAAGCTAAATGATATAGGGTTCAATTCCTCTGTCTGTATTCCTATGTATTTTATGCAAACAAACAAGCCATTTGTTAATCAGCTATATGAAAAATGCTAAATGATTTAGGGCATGTTCGTTTCTTGTAGTTGAATTCTAGGGATTCTGAGACTTTGTGTTTCTATAAGTAGTTAAAAATGAGTAGTCCAAGGTAGATATCCAAAAATGACCATCAAATAACCTCCCTTTTAATGAAAATTGATCATATACCCACCTTCACTCTAGTATTTCAAATCCTAGGAAAGTCAAGGTCCCATGTACATTGTGTTGCAGTCATGGCTTCTAGGAAAACCCAACTGCTGGCCTTTTACGTGAAAAGACCACTGAGATCAACAAGTATAGTCCTTTACCTCAAAAGAGACGCGATGAAGACAAGGAAAAGACAGCAAACTTGATCACTTTCTAAAGGATTTACCCAAGCAAATCCACATGAAAGCTCAGAATATAATGTCAAAACTCAGCCCTAAGGGGCTGTTTTCTGCTGACACAAGGATTTTGCAAACAAAGTTGTCCAAAGCTAAAGAAGCCCTTGGCAGACTGCTACATCTCATATTTATTCAAAGTTTTCAAAGGTTTTAATCCTAAAAACATAGCCCTTCATCTAACATAAACTTATCACATGATGATTTAATTAAGCCCTTCAAAGTCCCACAATTAAACTGAAAGCAAACAACTGAGCACTAAAACTGAACATGCCTGGGTGCTGGTCGTCTAGGACAGTCAAGACAAAATTGAGTTGTAGGCCCACATGGCCCACTCCTCAATGGAATGGAGCTCAGTTCTATGAAGGGTACCGTTGGGGGGCTACCCAGTTGGCTGTGGTTTGGACTCAGTTCATGTCCATTAAGGGTCTTTCTTTGACCAAGAGGCATTGTGGAATGGAGAATTATAATTACAAAATCAAGTACGAATTTTGGCTCTAATACCAACTGATGCAGTCGAAGAAATGGATTCTGATCGTTTGTGAGCCCAATACTCTAAATCTCTAGTTAAAGAGCTTACCCACAGAAATACAAGGAGGAAGTAGCAGATTAAACTTACCCCAAAGGGGACCTAAAATGCTGAACTCTTCAATCAGATGGAGACTCAATCAATCCAAGGAGATGAGCATAAAGGAAACATACTTTCATTAAAAATTTTGCAATGCCTGAAAGTGCTTACAATCCTTTCTATTTATAACACTCTTAAATTACTACAAACAATTCAAATTATTTCCCATTCATGCCCAACCTCTCTTTTGAATCATAGGGATGTGTCTAAAACTAATTAAAGAAACCAACTTGAATTCAATATTCAAAATTTATTGCAGCCAAAATCTGTGATGGGCCCACATGACCCATCAACCATCTACGTGGGCTTCTTAGATAAAGCACAGATCCAGGCGACTCATATAATTGGTTCACTTGTTGGATTTGGGTCCAATAATGGCCTGATTTAAGTGGCACAATAAACTGACAGTAGTAAAATTTTTGGGCTGGGTTGAGGTCCAAATCAGATCAGGTTATGACCTATTAAATGACCTGCTGGCTGCAATACCCTCATTTGTCTGTTTTTCCCAACACCCAACCCCCAAAACAATATAAAATTTAATAAATATTTTGGCTATTTGCTCCTGCATCACATATAAAGAAGGTTAGGTTCCTCAGGAATTGTATATAGAAGGTAAGACATTGGATAAGAGTCAAGTAATCTACTGCACTTACACTTGAAGTGGCAAATATAGGTACATTACCTGTTTAGCTGTTTTCAGTGTTTTGGTAACATAAGATTGTTGGGTATACACAGGGATAAGAAATTCAATTTTACCAATGGCACTTTAAAGTTGA
Source organism: Cinnamomum chago (assembly GCA_038049695.1). Lineage (NCBI taxonomy): Eukaryota > Viridiplantae > Streptophyta > Magnoliopsida > Laurales > Lauraceae > Cinnamomum > Cinnamomum chago. The sequence continues at coordinate 79,628,314 of CP142452.1, forward strand.
ATCATAAGATTTCCTTGGAGAATTGAGCTTCCTTTACAATGAGTGCATACTTAAACTATATACCTGTGAAAGCGAGGCATGCCAAACCTTTCCTAGATTTCGTTTGACGTTTTAAGAAAAAGGAGACCATTGCTAAGCTTGGTTCTATTGAATTTATGAGCCAAGGTATTACAATAAAATCCTCACATTACCAGTCATCATAAGAGGGATCATCTTCAGAAGGTTCATAAATCTTTCCATTTATGTTATGCCAATTTGCATGTACATCCAACGAACATTTTAGCAGATTGGGCGCTTGACAAAGAATTCCTACCATTTAACAATTAACAAGACTCTAGTGATTCTCATTCTAGAGAGTTCATTACTGTTACCACCCATGACTGTAGAATCTTAATTTGCTACAGCTAAGGAATTATTTTTTGAAATTTCACTTGATAAAGACAAGAAAAACTGCAGATAATCAACTCGAAAAGAAAGCAATACTAATTTTGTATCCTCATGGAGTGAAAGAAAAAAAAAGAGAAAAACTAAAGACCTGCATTCTCATTGGTAGAATCTTTAGGGTTGCTGATGGGAAGAATGAATATTGCTTACTGATCCTGTAACTCCAAACTTGAGAAACCAGAAAAGAGGCCTACACCCTTATAGGTGTGGTCCTATCATGGACCTGTCAGCTTGCAGTTTACATGAAATTGGGCCTTATACCCCTGGAACAAGACCGCTTAGGATTTGTTGATTGTTATAGTAAGTATAAAAGTCTTATTGTGGTGACTATTAAATGCTTTAGGGACTGTCGCTTGGTTTGGTCAGTCCTATAGACTTTGGTTCTCCGATTGCTCAGTCAATATATGAAGAGAAGATGCACTAGAAAAACTACAGATTTAGAAATCTTGCTTGATACCATGCTATAGTATCAAAGAGAGGAAAAAAGATAAGAGCATCATTCTAATGTATCAAAGAGAGGAAGTAAGATAAGAGCATCGAAAGTTAGGAAAAGGGAGACCACACAATTTTTTTGGCTTCGAAATATATTCCCATAAGTGCACAGTCACAAATCAACATTGAGATCCACAACTATCTCTAATTGCAAATCATCCTAATCACCTAGATTTCAGATCAACAATTATTTTTGCTTAATCAAACAAATTATCCAAATCTTCTACGAGGATAGGGACATAAAATATAATGCTTCCCACTACTATCAAATTAGTAGCTCTTCATTTTTATGGTACTACACATGTGCGTATAATTCTCAATAGATTGCAAGTATTGCAAATGTAATTTTTATTTTCTTTAGTAACAAAAGATTGCAATCAATTACATCGATGCCATTTGCGCTTTAAATATTTTTATTAATGTAGTGGAATGATTCTTGATCCAACATCTTCAATTTTAATAATTCAAAATCATTATATAATATGAAAGTATCCATTGGAATTAGCATAAGTTGATGTTATATTCTACAAATCATGGATGAATAACCTCAAGTCAAAGTCGATTTGCATATTGTCATGTTTCACATGATTATTGGTGACATCGGACATAATGTGGTTGGTACGGAAAAAGAAAATTGTAGGAGATGGGGATACTAATTATTCAAAATTTCAATTTAAAATCATTCTTTTTGGATAACACTTAAAAAGTAAAAACATGGATATATATCAACTCTAAGTTATTTTTTCGTTTTCCTGCACAATAGAATATATATCCATTTATCCTATAAAATTAGTAGACCACTTGAAAATTTCAATGGAATCTAAACATACTCTAAATGTGATGAAATCATGTTTTTTCAAGCTTATACCACTAGTAGCAATGTAAAGCATGCTAATTTCAATAAACAGAGTATATAAAATATATATTACCTCACAATCCATGAGAACAATATCATAAGAGAGTCTTTTACAAAGCCTTGCCATTTCTTGATGACTCCCACTGTGCATTTCATTAATTCCTTGTAATGCTTTGCGAATTAAGTTTAGAGCATCTTCTCCATTGGTGCAACATTCAATAGTTGCACCGAGGTGAGAAAGAATATTTACCGCAAGTCGTTCGAGTACAATGTTATCTTCAGCAACCAAGATACTTAAGCCGCTCAAGGGTTTATCATCACTTGGATCATTTTCCAGTCTAACTCTTTGTCGTGTGAGATAAGAAGTATGAGGAATTGTAGGAGTTGTAGAAACACGTGCAATTTGATCTAGTTCTTTCGATAGACCCAATTTGATAGAAGAATGCACACTTGATATTATATTTTCCATCTTTATTTCATTTGTTCGACCTTCAATAGTGTCTCCATTCTCTTGAAATAATTGTATAATGGCACGAAGATGAGACCTATGAAATGGTTTCTGCAATATAAGATCACATGGAGCTTGCCTATTTTCTAATCTTTGTAAATCAGCAAAAGGAATTTTTGGATTAGCTATCCAAACAACTTTATATAGTAAATCATCAGTATTTTTACTAAAACGGGCTAAGGTCGAGCATGTCTCCGAAAAATACTCACAACTCATGTCAATGATGATTAAAAGACAATTTGCTTCACCATTATGACTTATCTTTTTGTTTGGGTCCCTAACCATCACAATAGAAGACGATGAGTGATCATCTTTCTCTGCTTGATTTGAATAGTGGGATACTGAGTCGCCCAAATAGCTCTGAAGTGATGTTGAATCAAATTTACTCGAACTACTTGAGTTGCTGATAAACATTCTATTCTTTATGTTTTCAAGCGTATGATATAATTGATCCCACTGATTTATTGGCCACACTTTCATCCCATAACACTCCATCCATCTTTGTAATATTAAGCGCTCTTCATTGACTTGAGCCGAGAGCATTGTGTGTAGGCAATCCCGCTTGATATCGTTTCTTAGCAATAGAGCTTTAGCTTTATATGGAATATCATTTGATGTTTGATCCTTATGAAACCTCATATCTTCTTGTACAATATTAGAATCATTGGTTTCGCGTGCATGAAAGGAAACATTGAATCTGAAGCATGTTCCCTTATCACCATATTCTTTTTCCATGATCATGATCTCCCCACCCATTAAACGTACCTAAAAAATGGCAAAGAAATATCAACTTAGATCATGACATTCATTAATAATTATAAACAAAGTCAAAGCACTGCACAAAATATCATAATTGCCATATTAACATCACTCACAAGTAACTATTGAATATCGCGTTACCACGTCAAGGACATGTGACGATAGTAAATGCCGCAGAGTAATATTAAAATGATCAGCTTAGAGATGGATGCTATAATAATACAATACTTAACAACAACATTAACCAAGAGGCGAAAAATTATCGCTTTGTATCTTAACCTAGTATTATATAATTAGACTTCTCAGTATTAATGTCATACTGAATTATAAGAGGTAAAGTGCACCAAAGAAGTTCTCAAAGAACAATTTTCTCTAAACACATTGATCACCAACTTTTCTTTTATCATATTCAAATATTGATGAAGAATATAAAGACCTATCTAAATGGAAATGACGTTATTATAATTTGTAAGCTTCATATCTTCTAGATATTGTGTTCGATCGAAAAAAAATTAATCTAGAAATATTTCTCTCAAAATGTCGATGGTTCTTATAGGACCACATTAAGATATTCTTTCCTCCAGATTCGAAATTATCATCATCATTGTCATCCCAATTATCTTGGGTTGGGTAACTCTAGTATAGCACAGTATCAAGTTTGTCTTTAGTGCATCATTATCATCATCCAAGATTTATTTTTTCTTAATGAATTGACTATTAAATAAAAAATGCATGCAATATTGTCACCTTATACTCACCAAAGATTGAACAATCCCCAGACCCAAGCCGGTGCCTAGATGTGCTTCAGAACCAGATTCTTTGACTTGAACATAATTCTCAAAAACGAAGTTGTGCTTCTCTTTTGGGATGCCCTTACCTGTATCATCCACCTCAACTATAAATTCAATGGAACTCAAATTTTGTTGAGTTGTATCAATTGAACCCAAATCATTATGTGTGTTGACATTCTTGAAATGTGAAATGCATCTGCCTAAGTTGGGAAAACATCCGCAATGATCAGAAGCAAGATAGGAATTTTCTAAACTTGATTGTTTTACCCAAGCACGCACCACTATGCTTCCTTCTGATGTGAACTTCACTGCATTACTGAGTAAATTATATATAATCTGTTTAAGCCTTCCACAATCACCTATAACATGAGAATATTTTAGAAATGAGCCATCACAAGGATCTAGCATCACATCTAAGCCTTTCTTCAATGCAATTGCATAAAAAATTTCAGTTGCTTCTTCAAGGACTTGCGCTAAATCAAATTCCTTTTCTTCAAGTTGCATCTTTCCTGCTTCTATTTTACTTGTATCAAGAACAGAATTCAATATCCCTGAAATGCACAATTTAAAAGAAGACATATACATTCATCAAAAAAAGAAAGAGAGAAAAGTAAAGTAAACTAAACATACTAAACTATAAACAATCAAGATGATAAAAAATAAAAAAAAAAGAACAATTTTGAGACCTGATGGTACACTAGTTTTTTTTTTTTTTGAAAAAAAAGATGACTGTATGCAGTACAATTGTGTATATGGATGTTATACAAAATAGATTCTTATTTCATTTAGTCGTGCTAACATGGAAAATTACACAAGATACTTTTTCTTTCTACCCATCCTTATCAACATGGGTCAATGATATTGATTAAGAATAAGAGTAGGAAAAGCCAGTATCCAACATGATGCTATTTTCAATTTTGTACCACTTTAAATAGCTTAAAGAAACAAAATCGCCCATTCTCCCAAAAATTTTAAAGGTAAATGCAATTTAGGAAACATTGTTAAGCAGGTGTGATAGAGTAAAAACAAATTTACAAAAGAAACATTTGGAGACAAGAAAAAAAAAATGAAACACATGGTATATATTATACTTGAATAATTGCAAAAAAAATTTAATGGTACATTATGAAGTTAAAAGTCCAAAGCATAGACAAATGCAATATCAAAATACATATAACCTAATAATTTCTTCAATATACCTAGAAGGTCTGATGCACAAGAACTCATTTGCTCCAAGTTGGTATGAATTTCTAATTCAGAGATTAAATTGAGAGAAAGGTCTATTAGACCGGTGATAGCTGCTAAAGAAGTGCGCACGTCGTGACTAGCACTAGCAAAAGCGATGCTTTTATTCATGCTTTTCCTCTCAGCTTGTTGAGTTACTTCCATTTGTTTAATGAGTGCCGCAGAAAGTAGTATCTCCCTTTTTGTTGATCTAATATGCAAGAAAATGTAATAGAAACTTGTAGGAAGTATCAAGATAAGCATCAATAACAACAGTGCCAATGCTATTAAGCATTGCTTATGAAGTAGACTTCGAAATCGTTTGTGAGGAATAATCAATGCAAATACCTAGAAGCATAGAAACAAAAATGAAAATTCAATAGCATTACAAAATTAGGACTGAAAGAACTGAGAATAAACACACAAAAAAAGAAAAAGAAGATAAAAAAGAAAAGAATTATCATAATGAATTCACTCAAATATTATATCGTAAAAAGTACATGCAAGTATATTAATGTGACTCACTGATCGAAGTCCTGCAATCTCAAGCAAAGTGCAATAAAATTCATATCTTACGCCCCAAATATTCACATTAGAAGCAATCAACAGAATATCATTGGCATCTAAAGAATTGAGCTTGCAATGAAGGCGAATTGTAGTTGTTTCCGACACATTATCTTCTGATTTTACCAGTTGCACTGTAAGTGTATCATTACTAAACGTGATGCTAGTGCTTGGAGGACCAGTTTGTACAAGAAAATGCCCATCTTCTGTTGCTGAAAATATATGTCCACCATAAAGATCCATAGTCGATATGAAATTTGTAAAAGCCTTCACTGGAACACCGAGAGAAAGAACTCCGCGTTGGCCTCGAGGAAGTGAGGCTTTGACAGGAGTTGTATAAATGAATAAAGGCTCTTTCTTTTCACCAATGCTCAAACCCCATGAAGCATATCCATTTTTGCTACTTAGAGCATCATAGTACCAAGTGGAATTTGAAAGTAGAACAGGAGTTGTTTCAATTGCTTCTCCAAATCGCATCCCATTATCATCACTTACAGGTTGTCTATACCAATTGTAAGACTTTGCATTGATTGAAGTATATGAAGAATTGGCAAATAGCGCAAAGGTTTGATTACTTTCCATATAATAAGAAAAAAGGAGACCATTCTCTCCAACATAGGAACTTTGACATTGGTGTGGTACAATTGAAAATGCTAGAAACATATAGGGAGCCACCTGATAGATTAAGAAATGAAGAAGAGGACTCACACATTATGCTATTACAATGTAAGAAGATTCATATTTATAATTCTTAAAGAGATCCACCTGTTCTTCTATGGTGGAGAACGATGATAAACTGCCATTGAGAGATGCACTGAGAACACTTGCTAAAGCTAGTGCAGATAGATTAATTGAAAGTAATGACTTTGCGCCATCTTTTATGTTCCAGAGCAAAACCATATACGTATCTTTAGAAATGAGAGTATCAACCTTCATATCATGTTTCACTTGGTCGGCTAAAACATACCACATCACGACCACTAAAGCTAGATGTAGCAATATGACCAATGCCTGCATCTCTCACAAGATTCTAAGTCAGTCAAATGTCTTTTCATAAACACCAAACCAACAATAATTGTATAGTTGTTTCGACATTGTCTTTTCAAATCCAATTAGAAGTTCAAATTAAGTGAGTTTCAACAATATAACATTAATAATTAAAATCATTCAAGTTAAGGAGGTACACTCAAAAGAGATTGTGACATAGACGGAGAGTGCTCACGGTTGCAACCATGATTGCAAGTTTGATTCATGTAACCAATAAAAAAATTAAACTATATATACATATATATATAAATATCACCACTAAGTGGACATATCAACAAGCAATAAATTACTTGCACTATTCCAATTCTATGAAATGCTATTATAGTTGCATAAGAATGTCTCCGACTAAAATCGGATTATTCATCAATAAATATCGGGTTTTTCTTTCAAAAGAGAAAGATATTTAGCGTATTTGCATAATATAAAATCAATAAGATTGAAAAGAGCATCACTAAAGCAATGACTCCTACAAAGAGAAAGATACTTAGTTTTTTTCTTTTTTTTGTTATAAAAAGAAGTATATTTAGCCTATTTACTTAATATAAAAATCAAATTTAAGAGAAAAGGAGCTTCACCGGAGCAATGAAAAAACTAATCGGTCGAGAGATGGTAGATGAAATGAGTTTCATTTTACTCCTAAAGATGATTGACGGTCGACTTGCGTAGGCACTTCAATTCCTGCATGTTCATAAAAATCAATGACAAAACAATAGAGTAACGAAGAGAACAATATCAAATAAAGGATATATATTATTTTTAATATTTTAAAAAAATAATGGATTAAAAAGTACTGAGTTAGCAGTACATGTTAAAAGGGGAAAAATAATTATCATGTGAGCACCAACCTACACCAACTCAAGGCAAATAATTAATATAGACAATGAGTAAATTATAAGGATAGAAAAATCAGTTTGAACCGCTAGGATTTTCAAACAATGTTGTCCTATCAAAAGGGGCTAAGAAGAAGGAATTCAAGGAATCTAAACGAAAATTAAAAATAATAAAAAGTTGAAGGACTAAAACAATGAAACAAAAAAAAAAAAAGGTAAAGATTGACAAGGAACCATATGATAATGTTTCCCTTTGATAAGAAATGATTAAACATTGAAGCAACCAAAGAAACGGTTCCCAATTGGTTGTAAATCCAATACTCCAAGGCTCTAATCAACAGGAAGTTACTATGACACAAGAAGGAGAAAACATCAGTGGTATGCAAATCTCCCAATGAAGATTGAATAAAACTTAAAACAACCAAGCATAGTGCCCTATTGTTCACATCTCCAATTGAGACATTTCTCTATTCATACGGAGGCCAATTCGGTCCCTTCCTATGCATACCCTCTTCTACAAATCCATCTCTATGTCGAGCCGGGTATTATCCACCATTAAATTTAATCATAAGAAATTATACTGAATAAAATTAATGAACTTCTACACTCATCTCTAATTGATACCCAAATCTATCCATTCCCTGCTCTGCACTTTTGAAGTGTCCAGGTTCGCCCCGACATGAGTGATAGGGAGTGGTGGGTGGTGTGTCGACAGGGAATGGATGGTGAAGTCATCAAGTGTCAATTCCCACAGGTGTAAGAGGACTGGAAGTGATGCATACGTGAGGACTTTAATGTAGAAAAGAAACAAGGTTGAAGGATCCTAGAAATTGAAATTTTCGTTTTTCAAAATTCAATACAAGGTGAAAGATAAAAACACATTTTCTTTTTTGTTTTCAGTAATTTTATTTTTCAAGAAACCGATGAATCCCACAATATCATGGATTTATCATAAAGTAATCCTGTAGAATTTATAAACTAAATTTGCACATTTATAGCTCCCACTAAATGATTGCCAAATGTGGATTTTGTCTTTTCAAAACTCAATATATGGTGAAAGAAGAAAAAAAAGAGGAGAAAAGGGAATTGGGTATTAGAGATTTTCATTGAAATCCCATGATATCGTGAGGTGTTTTGGGCAAAATCATCAGACATTTATTTTACAAGAGTCAAGCACCTCTGCTGTCATTGTGGGGTCTTCTGCAGTCAGTATCTTGTAGATTCCTGTTTTAAGAGGAATTAAACCATAAAAATCCCTAGTTTAAACAATGTCCCCATAACAAACAAGGTTGCAGAATCATAGAAATTAAAAAAATTAAAAAAAAATACACAAAAAAGTGAAAAGGGATAGAATTGTATGATGCAAAGTGGAGCAAGGCATTCCCATTGAGCCCAAACATGGTACTTTTGGAGTCCTTTGATGATTTAGACTGTTCATCTGACTAGCCCCACTATGTATAGTCCATGCTCCCATGCCATAAATTCTATTCATCAGGCAATCTTAACTACCCAATTAGTTGCTAAGATTTTCCGACATGGATGCATTGATCAAAGCACCCAATCAAAACACCAACTATTTCTGGTTTCTGGTTCCACAGAATAGATGGTTCTTGTTCTGGTTTCCTCCAAAGGCATCCATCCAATACAGTTCTCTATTCATCATCAAACACCCAATCTACTTACAAGGACTCCCATGAAATGAACACCACTTCAACTACATGGCTATTTCCAGCAAATCATTATAAAAAAATACAAGAAAACCCCAAAACAGCTGTTCCCTTTTTTCTATCCTATACACTACAACAGAACCAACACAAACATCTGATCATGATGAATCAATCATTTACAAGAATGAGAAAAAGATTGATTGAGAAAGAGGTAGAGGAAGAAGAAGACTAAAAACCCTATCTATACTTACCAGAGAGAAAGGTGTCGATGGTGAAGGGTCGATGAGTTCCTATTCCTACCAACGTGATCGAGAAACGATCGGATGCTCGGATGATTTTGGTAAGGACGCTTTTGGCAAGGAGGGCACTTAAGTGTCATTTTTAAAAATTGAGTAGTATATTATTGTCCAAAAAAACCCCATGTATTCTTCTGTTCAGTGTCTTCCCGCCTGCTTAGGTTCAAAATGTACAAGTGAAAACCACACCAAAAAAAAAGGTTTAGGGCTTGTTTGGCAAATTTTATTTTTACGAAATAGATCTGTATGATATAGATCTATTTTAAATGGAGCGGTTTGAAATTGATGTTTTACAAATAGACTGTTTGGTACGACATAGATATTTTAAAAATAGACTGTTTGGTAAGACACATGTAAAAATAGATCTAATGGTCTGGGCATTTTGCAAATATATCAAGATCTGTGATCATCCAACGGTTGAAATTTTATCTAAAATACGTGTTCCACATTTTAATTACTATAGGCGGTTTGGATCTTCATTTTGGTTTGGATCTTGCATTTAGGGGCCATGATTTTAAAAAAAGTATATATAAATGTCTGTCGTTTTTTGTAAATATCTCAAAATCTATGATGATCCAATGGCTAAAATTTGGACCCTTAGTCGTGAATGATCTTTTGAATATATCCAATGGTTTGGATCATGATTTATGATGGCTGAATTTTAAAAAAAAAAAAAAAATACCACACTGCTGTGTACAACTTCAAGACTCAATCACTAAGGCATGGGACATCAATGGTCAAAAATGTTTTTGTAAATATTTCAAGATCCACTTTGAATTAGAGGCTCAATTTTGGGCCCATAGCCGTTTTTGGCCCTCCAAAGAGAACCAACGGATCGGATCGTGAATTATGGGGCCCACAATGTCCTGAATATTAGATCGAATGGCTCACGATTTTTTGCAAATATCTCGAGATCTGAGATAGATCAACGGTTCAAATTTTGACACATGGCCGTGTTTGACCTTCTTCATATATCTAGCGGTCCGGATCATGACTTTGGGTCTCATAAATTAAAAAAAAATCAAAAAAGGGACTGTCCCATGAGGACGTCCAACTCACTGTAGATGTTTGAGTCTTTCCGCTTCAGACTTCATCCACTAATTCAATTATGGTCATTTTGTTGGCTTCTTGAAATGGAGGCAAATCATCTAAAGTCCATTTCAAATGGACTTTGCAACTTGACTTACCAAACAATCTTAAAACTGTTACACAGTTTTAAGACAATAAGAGGCTGATATAAGATTTGCCAAACGGAACCTTACTTCCTACTTCTCTTTTTTTTTATGTAAAATAAATTAAACTTCTACTTCTATTCAAGTTTAATCAAATGATATATATATATAATTGAGGAATTTACCAAATAAATCCCTGTAGGTCCCTATACCACTCATGGGGTCCCAAAAAAATAGTATTATTGGATTAAGTCCTCAAGGGCTGTATTTGTATTTTTTTTTTGTATTTTGGCTATATGGCCGATATCGGCCATTGACAGTTACCCCACTCACGCGCTGTGGCCCCTTTTTCTTTTCGTTCGACCATCACTTCCCCCATTCCCTTTCGTTTCTCGCTGTCAACAGTCTCCCCCTTTCCAGTGGTCCCAAGCAGGTGGTCCCAAGCACTTTGGCGCCAATTTCTCGAAGGTGGCTGGCATGGAGGTACGTTTCTTCCTCATTTCAACCCTTTTTCTTTGTGCCTTGGATTTTGAATGAAGACGTGTTGTTCTAGGGTTTGGTTTGATGGCTCTGTTATTCTCTACTTCTTCTCCTCATCTTCCCATCTTCTTCTCATCTTCATTACCCATTGTGCAGACGTGATATCTAGATTTCCAACTTTCAATTTGACATATTGAATTGTATATGGCCGATATCGGCTATATTTTATAAATCTCCCCCAACTGAGGCAGTTTATGAATAGCTTCTTCCCTGTTGATGCGCGTGACCTGTAGAATAATGGAGTTGTCATTGAATCTATTGTGACGCACAAATCGATTATTAAAGACCATTTCTGAGTTCCAGAAAGATATAAGCATCAAGTAAAATGATTAAAAGCTTACAATTATGAACAAATATGAAGTAAGAGTCACAATCAGTTTGAATGCTTTAAGCACTATAATTGTTATTGTTCCATTAGGTCTGGACCAGTGTAACATACCTTCTGTTGAGGGTATGTTTATGAATTAAAGGGGTGTTTCTTCCCCTATTATAACATCCAAGAGAAATTGTACAGGGGATGTCTTGATCAATATGCAAATAAAGAAGGCTGGGTATTTTAATGTCCCATTGCCTAAAATTACACTTTTAGTAGTAACCACAAAGATTGTTCAGAATAGTTTCTTCAGAAAAAACATCTCAATTCCTGAAATGTTGGATTCTGAACATTTCATTCTTTATAGTTATCACATAGTTAGTGAGAACAGAGTACAGAATGTTATGTTATTAAGAAGGATTAAGAACTTATGAACCATTGGCACTTATTGTTTCATCCATAAATTCCATTGAATGAAGGAGCTAAACTGTAAGTGAACTTCTAAAGGATGTTTACCTCTGGTGAGTCAACACTTGATGTTCTCATTCCTGGTGTCAGCTGTGATGGTTGTTATGCTAGTAAGCTTAGTATTGAATAATATCATGAGTAATTCATTCTACTGATTGATACACAACAAAAAACCATGATGTTAACTGGCAAATGGCCACTCCTAAAAATCAGAACATCGTAATCTGTTATCAAAGTATGTATCAGAAGTTTTCTCCTACACAATCACCTGCATATAGTTCCATAGACCACATTGTGGGGGCCCAACTGGATGCATGGGTGTAGGAATTAGGGGGATAGGAAGGTCTGCGGTAGGAGTAGGAATCCTCAAATAATATCAACCTAATGAGTTCATTATATATAAAGATTGAAAGCCAAACAGGAGTGTCTCAACACAAGGGAAAGACACAAATATGAAATTATAGCCGATATCGGTCATAACAGGTCATGTATAACTATCGCCGATATCGGCCATAATTTCAAACTCAGGCTCCCTTAACTGAGGCTATAAAAAAACAGGTCATGTATTAACACAACCGATATCGGTCATAATATTGACTGATATCGGCCAAAAATTCAGCCTCAGGCACCCTTAACTGAGGCTATAAGAGAACAGGTCATGTACAGAACGGCCGACATCGGTTGTAATGTTGACCGATATCGGCCAAAAATCAGACTCAGGCACCCTTAACTGAGACACAAATATAAATCTATCATATTCATCAACCAGCGCCAGAATCAAAGCTCTCTAAGCTAAAGTACAACAGTAAAAGCAAAAGAAAAACTCAAGCAACTCGAAGAAAAAAAAAAACCCAATAAAAGAAAAATAGAAGTCAAACCAAGCAAGCATAGACATAAATGGAAGAATTCTCCTTACATTGTCTCAAAATGAACCAAACCCACAGATTTCCATACTCAATACATCAATTGGAATCACCAAAAGAGCGAGGAAAAAAAAAGTAGGAAGTATGAAATATAGAGAGGAGCATGTGGGGGGTGGGGGAAGAAAACAAAATTCAGGAGACCATGTGCATTAGGAGGGGGGGGGGAAAGAGAAATCTGAGGAAAAATGGGATTCGTTTTTCCTTGGTATTTTATTTATAGTGGTTGGGTTTTTTAAAGCCTCCGTCAAAATTTGTAAGACTCATCAGTCATCTCTCTCTCTCTTTCTCTCTCTTCCTGGCTTGTAAAGAGAAGACAAAGCGATGTATGAGCTTTTTTTAAATGATAATTGGTCGCGGAAACTACTGTATTCCACAGGTTTATGTGATACAATTTTTGTGACTGTCTTCCATTTTTGTTTGGTTGTTTATTTTAGTGTTCTTTTACTTATTCTGTCTTAGTATAAGGATTTATGACTTCATCAATGTACATGATCAGTGTCCTATTTAGAGTCTCAAATGGTAGAGGGTGGAATCTTGAATAGCGTTTGATATTCTTTTGTAGGAAGGTGAAGGACAAGCCCCCAAGTCTCCGAAGGTTCTACTATACAACCAAAGCCTTTACGTGTCGGAGGGAATTCGGCAAGGAGAGGTATACTGTATTACACGAAATCAATTACACATTTCAAAGTATCGATGCAAATTGTTATTTGATATATTCGTTTTGTACTTGCTAACCACATTTGGTAATTGTTACGTTGCTAGGATTTTGGACGGCTGAGATGCATACCAACCAATCCGGACCGAAACATATGGCAGCTAACAAAACAACAAAAGGCATACGTGAGGCAGACGGGCCTCCATTACTTAGCAGAAATCGATCGCATAGTCATTGATCATGCGCTAATAACCGGTCTAGTCGAAAGGTGGCGCCCGGAGACAAATACTTTCCACTTTCCGTCGGGTGAAGCAACTGTCACCCTGGAAGATGTTGCATACATCTACGGCCTACCCGTAGATGGCCCACCTGTAGCTGGACGAACTTTCCCGGGGAAGTTCGTCGCGTCGGTGCGCGAGGAGGTACTTGGCATTCGACCGGATAAGCGTGACTACCATGGTATAACAGTGAAGTTCAAGTGGCTTGAAGACAATTTTGCAGCTGCCGAACTTAAGAAAAAAAAGAAGCATAAAAAATACAAGGATTACGAGATCCGGGCAACGCGAGCCTATCTCTTCTTTCTAGTGTCCGGTCAGATCGTTTCGCAGACTACTGGTGCCCGTGGACCGGCCTACATACTAGAGCTGTTCAAAGAATTTAAACCGTATGCATGGGCACCGGCTTGTCTCGCGAATCTGTATAGGATGTTGACCAATGCCTCTCGATGGGGTCCGGAGAAGTTAGTTGCTGTGGAAGAGGGGAAAGATAAGCAAGGTGAGCTTGAAGGGCACCTGTGCAGGACGCCAACCGGGCCTCTACAGCTATTACAGGTCTTTATTCTCATAGTGACTGTTAGTTTGAATTTTTTATTTAATTCGAACTAACTCTTTATTGTGATGTAATCTGGTGCAGATATGGGCTTATACAAGGATGTCAATCGAAAGGTGTCCTAAGCCAAAAGAATCGTGGCAGGGGGACATACAATTCCCACTGTGCAAGACATGGATGAAGAGGTTGCCTGAAAATCCACCACTCACCTCAGTCAAGGAGGTGAGAGGACAGTAAAACAATTTGAAAGTTGACGAGGTAAAACAAGAAATTGACTAGCTCCTTAGTTCGGTGTTCGATTATATGCATTCTATTTTGCTGAGATACTGGACTAACTGTTTCGTTGCTGATGTGTATTGCAGTTCATATGGCAACCATATGAAGGGTTTAGCCCAAAGTTTTTTTCAAAAGTATCTAAAGTGGATCGCACTCTCCTACATTCGTCCACTATTTTGATATGGTATTGGATTGTCGAGCGCCACAACACTTGGCGTGTTATGAAACAATTCGGGCTCAAACAAATAGTTCCACCGCCTTTTACAATGCCGATCTTAAGACGAGAAAGGACATTCAGGTCTGTTGTCGATTATGCGGCAACGATGGATAAGGATGTCGTGTCGACGTGGGGAGCAAGAGCCACTCTTGGACTTCAAGGTGAGGCTTGTGCTGCAGCTGCGCAGTCCGAAGAGTACATGGAATGGTATACGAAGAATACGTTGATGTTTATTGGTAGAGGAGAGGCAACGGAGCAGCCTGCGTCCCATGTCCCTGCATCTGATGTCCCCACGGCTGAGGTGCTTGCAGAGGAGTCCCGCACTGAGGATGAGCCCACCATCCCACAAAAGCATGTATATCAATTACACCCTATAATGGACTGTTACACTAGTTCCTTGAATTTTTTTTTCAAACTGTCGCTAATTCAATTACTTCTTTGATCAACAGGCTCAAGACATGGTCGCACGCATCGAACGGAGCCTCGAACGTTCTGCACGCAGGAAAACGCCAATCGACAAGCTATCCATGTCAATTTCGAAAAAGCTAGCTAAGTTTAAGTCGGGTTTTGGGACGAATTGGGAGAACTTCTCCTTCGATGGATGCAGCAGCTCGGCGTCTGATAATGACGCCACGGAGAAGAAAATCTTGATCACATTTAAGCATACCAAGAGGCCTGCGCAAAAAAGCCCGGCTAAAAAGACTAAATCTGCTAAAAGAAAATCCACGGTCGAGGAACCGAACCTCGTGAGCATAAATGCCGAGTGATCAGGTAGCAGCAGGGAACAGCCCACGACTGAGCCAGCACCCCGGGAAATTGTTCAGACCCCACCAGTCAGCAGGATTTTGTTTGCATCCCCATTAACGGTCTCCAGTGAATCTGCTATGGTGGTTGCAGCGCCATTGGCCACCCTTGAGTCATTTGTATGGAGGATGAAACGGTTGCCCCGAATGCGTAAGATACCGTTGAAGTTTGAAGACTACACGCATGATATCGTTCGGAGCGACTATGTGCTGTCTGAACCCGACAAATTCTTCCTCAAAGGTTTTCTAGAATACTACGATGACAGGTATGTTGGTTTAGTGTTGATCATGTTAATTTGTTTGATTGAAGTACTTACGTGTGTTTGGACATATTCACTGTTACAGGAAAGATGAGCTTGGTGATGTTTGCACATTGATCAAGGCAGATGATTTGAAGAATGTCCTTGATGAGGGAACTTGGATGGACACCAACATCATTTATTATTACTTTGAGATATTGAGAATTGGGTGTGATTCATGCTTCATTGCCGACCCGAGTGTCTGTGTAAGTACAAACTAAACAATGGTTGGGTAAATCCTTTATTATATGTATATTGGAACATTGTACCCACATTGATCAATTCAATGTATGCAGAGTTGGTGGCGCGATAGTGGTGACACAGCCATCGAGGCAGTCTTTGGGAAGTACGGGCACAGGGTGTTGGACGCGAGGGAAGCGCGAACGCTGATATTCATTGTCTATCAGAGGTCACATTTCACATTATTGGTCGGACTGGTTGATGAGAAGAGATGAGAGTTTTACAATAGCATGGAGGGCGATCGCCGATCATTTAAACATGCATCGAAGTTTGTAAGTTTTTCTTCCTTCATGCCAAGAGTCAGTTTATCTCGAACGCGTATTTCAAATTCTTCTGTCCATTGCTGACATTTAGACCCGATGTTTTATGTAGATGGGATTGTTGGCCGAATGGTATAGCCATTTTGGGTGGAGCGACCCATTTCTATGGCCACTAGTTGAAAAGACGGACATCCCTCGACAGAACAATACGAGTGATTGTGGAGTATTTGCAATGGCCTTTGCCACTCACTGTGTCCACCGGCTTCCCATCGCCTTTACGCAATCAGACATGCATTACTTTCGAAGCAAAATAGTCGTGGAAATCTTCAAACGGAGTTGGCAATTGAACGCTAATAGACTGGGCTTGACCCACTTGGCATCACTCCCATGAAGAATATGATCATCCGGGAACTTTGAAAGTGGATTAGCCTGCATGTTATCAAATGTGAATCACTGAACTTCATAACTCAGATTGTATAGAAAGATTGGTGGTTGTGGTGTTCATTTTCATTTGTATAGAATTTGACATTCAAAATGTTCTAAATGGGTTGTATTTAGACAGGCTGTATAGAATTTTCATTTGTATAGAATTTCATGGTTGTCTGTGTTTCTTGATGTCGATTAGTTGAAAACAGGCTGACTGCAGGCTTGTCTGTGTTTCTTGATGTTTCTTGATGTTCTAAATGGGTTGTATTTAGACAGGCTGTTTCTTGATGACCGATATCGGCCATCATTAAATGCACATTTTCCCTTAACTGGGGCTATAAAAAACAGGTAATGTATTACTACAGCCGATATCGGTCATAATACATACCGATATCGGCCATAATTACATACCCAGGCTCCCTTAACTAAGGCTGAAAAAAACAGGTCATGCACAGAATGGCCGATATCGGTCATAATATCGACCGATATCGGCCAAAATATCAGTCACAGGCACCCTTAACTGAGAGTATAAAAAAACAGGACATGTACAGAATGGCCGATATCGGTCATAATATCGACCGATATCGGCCAAAATATCAGTCTCAGGCGCCCTTAACTGTGACTATAAAAAAACAGACATCTACAGAATGACCGATATCGGTCATAATATCAACCGATATCGGCCAAAATATCAGTCTCAGGCACCCTTAACTGAGAGTATAAAAAAACAGACATCTACAGAATGACCGATATCGGTCATAATATCGACCGATATCGGCCGTTCTGTACATGTCTTGTTTTTTTATAGTCTCAGTTAAGGGTGGCTGAGTCTGATTTTTCGGCCGATATCGGTCGATATTATGACCGATATCGGCCATTCTGTAGATGTCTGTTTTTTTATAGTCATAGTTAAGGATGCCTGAGTCTTATTTTTTGGCCGATATCGGTCGATATTATGACCGATATCGGCCATTCTGTACATGTCCTCTTTTTTTATACTCTCAGTTAAGGGTGCCTGAGACTGATATTTTGGCCGATATCGGTCGATATTATGACCGATATCGGCCATTCTGTTAATGCATGACCTGTTTTTTTCAGCCTCAGTTAAGGGAGCCTGGGTATACTGCTACTGTGGCGAACTCAATGGAGTCAGCTATAGCGATCCTGCTACTGTGAAAAAATATGCTAGACGTGCCCAATTGGGTGAAATTTTTGAATTAGATCGTGCTACTTTGAAAATTTTGAATTAGATCGTTCACTCGAAGAGTTTCAACAAGCAGATACAGATTCGATGTTCACATAAAGCGTGCACAATTAAAAAAGGATCACATATCATTTATGAAATACAGTAATACAGGACTCCCAAAATACACAATTACAGTCCACATTTGCATACATCTAGGCATCATCAATGGAAGTGTATGCATCATCAAAGTACTCGCCACGCAGCTGCAGCACCTGTTGTTACAAGAACTGGGAGTGTCGTGGTATGCGTACTGTGATGAAATAAAAACTCCCATGATTAATACATCCTAAGGACAGCTATCTGTATACATCATTAAGGGTCTTCTTCAAAAAACTGCAACCAGAATACATGCCAAAATGAATATACATTCTATGCGGTTCTAATTCGTCAACTGAGCACGGGAGGATTGCTACAACTTCCACGGTTGTAGCCTCTCCCCTTGCAATTTGAGCACGTTACTGCCCTTCGAACACGGCCAATATCTTCAGTCCGAATCATGTTCTTTTTCGGGCGTCCGGGCTGTTTACTGGACATTGGTGGAATAACTCTCAATTCGGCTGTGTGCTCCCATTGCTTGTTGTCACGGGTAGCATGAATCACTTCACTGTACGTTGTACGATACGTGCTCGCAAAATACCAATGCTCACAGAATTCGTATGGATCGTAGTTTCTCATTTTCATTACAGTCAATGCATGGCAACACGGGATACCCAATATCTCCCATTTCCGACATGTGCAGGATTTTCGTTCGAGATCAACAACGTCAACATACTCCGCAGACTGAACCTGGAATTCTACGATGCCAGCCACACGAACATGCAATCGGCGAGCTTCATCCATTTCTTGACTGAGAACTTTCTCCGCATACGGGGTAAGACGAGTTGTTATGCTTTCAGACTGAAGATGCCGCTTTTGATAGAAGTCCATTAACTTTGCTCGTATCTCCTCAACTTGTTTCGTAATGGGCAGGACTCGCGTGTCTTTTAGGAGACTATTAGTGCACTCGGCTGCATTGCTAGTTAGCATGTCGTACCGACGGCCTTCTATGTATGCATTTGCCCACCGTTGCCGCCCAATTGCATCAATGTAATTGAAAGCCTCCTGGCTAACTGCACGGATATCTGTCATATAAGCCTCGTACTCGCATCGTCTGTACGACGTTAATGCACGCCAAGATTTCATCACGATTGCCCCGTCACTGAAAGCAGCTTTGATGTTCTCAGCAATGTGACGGCAGCAGTAACAGTGCATTGCATGTGGTATGGTGTTCTTCAACGCTGGAATGAGACCCTTCTGCCGGTCTGAAACATTAGTAAGGTTAGTTCGCTCTCCTAGAGATATGGACAAGTTCGCAAGGAACCACTCCCAGCTATCACGCCGCTCGGCTTCGGCAAAGGCAAAGGTGATGGGAAGTAGCTTATGGTTGGCATCATGCGTCACGGCAACAAGCAACACACCTGGGTACTTGCCTCGGAGGTGTGAACCGTCTACAGCAATCACTGGTCTCAACGAAGACGTATAAGATCTTATGCACGGTCCGAACGCCCAAAAAAATCTTCTGAAACGGTCATCCGAAGTGGTATCTATGTTTGTCACAGTGCCAGGGTTAGTCAACTCAAGTTCCTTACAATAACGGGGTAGCAGCTGGAAGGACTCTTCATATGATCCTCGCACAATACAAAGTGTCATCTCCTTTGCTATATAAGCCTTTCTGTAACTAATTATTGAACCAAACTCCATCTGATAGTCATTCATGATCTCCTTCGGTTTCAAATTCACATTCTGCCTGACCCGTTCCATGATGAACTCTCTAATAAGCGCCGAGGTTGCCTGTTGATGTGCCATGCCCATCAGTGGCTTTGAGTATCGATGGTTAGGATTGTACGTCCTA
This sequence comes from Cinnamomum chago, assembly GCA_038049695.1. Classification (NCBI taxonomy): domain Eukaryota; kingdom Viridiplantae; phylum Streptophyta; class Magnoliopsida; order Laurales; family Lauraceae; genus Cinnamomum; species Cinnamomum chago. Next base: position 79,648,349 of record CP142452.1, read on the forward strand.
ACTTTAAGTTGTGGTCCTGATTCGACAATCGAAGCATGAATACGCCATGGACAATCCTGATCTTTGCATCGTGCAGTCACTTTAGTCATGTTGGTCTTCAAATGTTTAAGAGTGAAGTTACCGTATATTGCAAACTTCGCCAACGTATTCCGGAACATCTGTCGATCAGGAAAAACACGGCCAATCCACATCTCTCGTGCGGAGTTGTTGCCAAATTCCATTTCCATGTCATCAGGCTCCATTTTATCATCAAAATCAACTTTTGGAATTTCATTAGACCGTAGATCGGTATTGGTTTGATTGACTTCATCCCTGCAACTTTCGGCCTTGAAGATTGGTTTTGAATGAAGCTCTCCATTAGAGGTATGTCGGTTAAGATGGATATCATCAGCACGCATCATCCCAAGGTCGATATGACCATCTAACGCCTCATTGCATACATCATCATCATCCCGCACAGATGGATATTGCATGTCTGTGTCATCGCGGAGATCAGCGGTGGGTTGTTCTCGAGGACTTGTTGATAACTTCACTTGTTCCCTCTTCAAACTGGCTGACGACCTCCTTGGCATTTTTGGACTCTTAAATCCTACTGCGGTCCTTCGTAACCTACAATGAATCGGGGCATAAATAAGCAAGTGCTAACATAAATATTTAATTTCACATTTAAAATTTAGTGAGACAATTAGTAGGCATACCTGTCCTCTCCCCTTATACTTTCATTGTTGTTCGGACTATTAGAGACGTACAAGTATATCCCATTCGTTTCATTTCCGGATGCTTTGAACATAAGACGAACATCATTATCATCGTCAATGCTAGCCATTGAGAATGCCCGTCCGTTGTGATGAAGGTATTGCATGCTTAAATTCTGGATGGATGTATCCCAATTGGATGATTCCATTGCTTCGTTAGCCAGGCATTGATAAGAGATGTCTGACGATAAATATTTCATTTTTTGTTTTCCTCCACTGTAGACCGGACGGCTGATGTCAAATTGAAAGTCACCGTCATAGTGGAATATGAACAACACCTCTCTGTCTGACATGCTATCATTAAATCACGGGAAAATTATGAAGATATCAGTAAAATGTAGGCAGATTCAGGATGACAATTACAACAGATCGGTATTAGACCCATTTCATTTGTCCCTAGCTGCTATTCAAAAAATATTTAGACCGTATTCCACCTATTCTCCTATTGTTCATCAATCAGCAAGACAACCAACTCCAATTGGATGAGATACTGGCGTTGAAGTATCCATGTTTGCAAGATCAATATAGAACAATATACAAACATACAAACTAGACAATAACATTTATGGATTTACTGATGCACACTAAACATAAATAAAATGGAATGCACGACCCACCATAGCTCCAGCTGCTGGATTGAACAGAACCCTGAAAACGACTACACAGAATGTTTCAAAATGACGCTCTCTTAAACAGTTCTAGGGTATTCATGATGAGTGTGGATTTTCGACAGTTCTAGGGTTAACAAGAATGAAATAAAGGAGAATGAGTACTCTATTGATGTTTCAAAATGACGCTCTCTCAAACAGTTCTAGGGTATTCATGATGAGTGTGGATTTTCGACAGTTCTAGGGTTAACATAAATGAAATAAAGGAGAATGGGTACTCTATTGATGAAAGTGGGTTTTTTATAAACCCTTCAAACAGAAAGTTCTTCTATAAGCATTAAAGAAAGCCTGGTTTAGAGACCGGGTACTCTAATGATGACAGAGGATTTTACAGAGATCTAGGGTTAACAAGAATGCATTAATGGAGATAAATCAATGTTACGATGTCACATTAGAGAAGATAGTGCATTAAGATGTGTCTTTAATGTACAAACCTACCTCTTAATGAAGTCCAACAACCGATTCACAGAAGTTTTTTTACATGGTTTCTGAAAGGGAAAAAATCGCCATACAACAGTCGAGGAGAGGAATAGGGATGTCGCATAAATGAGAGTTGTGAGCAAAACACACTCGGGACGGGAGAAATAGGGATGTCGCATAACGGCCGATATCGGCCAATATGACTGCCGATATCGGCCATAGAGCCAAAATACAAAAAAAAAATATAAATACAGACCTTGAGGACCTAATCCGATAATACGGTTTTCTTGGGACCCCATGAGTGGTATAGGGACCTACAGGGATTTATTTGGTAAATTCCTCTATATAATTAGAAGTTTATTAAATGCTGGCCTTTTCATCTTTGTGTCCTTTTTAATTAAATTAAATTTAAAACTTTTAGGGATTTAATCGTATGAGTACCCTTAGACCTGACATTTGTCCTAAAATTAAGATTATAAGCGCGACGGTTTCGGATTGGAACCATAGTGGACTCGGACTTGTTTCTAAATAACGGTTCCGGTTTCGGATCTGATTTTAACTCGGAATCTGTTTTATTAGTTTTAGACCCGATTTCAATAGGAAAACCCGAATTCGGTTCCGGAACTAGGTCTACTTAGATTATTGGAATCTAGTTCTAAAATCGATTCTAATTTCTCTTTATTCTTCATTTTTTTTAGAATAAGCATATCATTCAACTTATCACAGTGCATCAAGTTTACTACCTCCAATATTATACATAAAAATATCAAGAAAAAAAAAGTTGATTTTGATGTACAATTTGCAACATGAAATGCTCATATGTCGGTTCCACAGGTCGGAACCTATATGGACTTGGAACCGGACCCGTTTATCAATCGGAACATAAATTGAGTTCCCGAACCCAAACCCATTTATGAATCGGAACCTAAAATAGGTTCCAGACCCGGTTTTTGGCGGGTCAGAACTTCCGTGTAATCAGATAATCGGATACCCATTTGCAACTTTATCTAGTACAATTGAAGTTTAAATATTTTTCCGTAGAACTATTCGTACAGTAATGATGCGCTAGCTATCACATGACCCTTAGATATGCATAGGGTGATATGTGTGACATCACAGTGTCCTAAGACATTGCACATGTTATACATGAGTAGCTATGTGAAAATACTTAAAGTTAGATTGTTCAGATGCGAATATCAAATCTAAAGACAGCTATATGGGCAATATCCAGAATTTTTATATGGTATATCGAATGAAAATATATCAAACACTTTTGTTTAACTCATTGGGCTTGTGAGTTCCGCTGAAGGTAAAATTGAAAAATGATCATAATTGAAATCGAGGTAGTCAAAGCTGTTGCCATATGCACAAGAGATTCGAGCCAGCCTAAAAAGAGTTTGATTGGCTTGAGACTCTAAACTTGGATCTAGGGTTCCAAACCCTAACATGGATCTTCAGGCCCCATTGACAGCTTTTAGAGGCATCTACCTATGGTAAAATTGGATGGTCAATTTCATTTCAACACATCGAATCATCAATTTACACCATTCGTTAAGCCATTGCATGCATATGTTACAATAAACAAAATCATCCCTCTGCTCCAATACTCAACATGGACAGGAGAAACTTCTTTTTATTCTTTCCCTTTCTATAGCTTTTAAGATTTTAATGGTAGTACTGCTTTGTGTTATGTGGTAAGATTTAAATGAATTTTATTATAGATTGATTGAAATCAGCTTTGCTTAATTGAAGATTTAATAGGTTGCCTTTTGTTTAGAGAAGCTCCTCATAGATTTTGTCTATTTTTAAAACAATTGATAGATCTATGAAGTTCTTATTAAAAATCTAAAATTATTCTCTGATAATACCTGTAGGTAACATTGCACTTAAGGTTTAGTTTATTAGTTTTTCTTCTACAACTGCTTGAGAGAGCCCTCCTTAAAAGTCATAGTAGTATTGGTATGATTAAGATTTCAAATATATAATTTGAAAATATAAATTTATGTTAATAAGAAACTAATACAAAACTTAGGGCAAAAGTTGTCAGAATTAACAAAATATACTTTTATGTTTAAAGAGTTACTAAAAATTTGTTAGAGATTTTTTTTTTTTTTTTCTTTTTTTCAAACATTCAGTCATGATAGATTCTAAAATAGGGACATTGTTGGCAGAGAGGTTACAGAAGCTGTTAAAAATTTCTTTCTCTCCAAAAAGCTTCTGAAAGCTACAAATTCCTTCTTCATCTCCCTCATTCCTAAAGTTGCAGCGCCAACTTCTTTTGGAGACTTCCGCCCCCATCAGCCTCCTTAATTTCTCTTACAAGATTATTTCCAAGATCCTGGCGACTAGAATGGCAGCTGTCCTCCCAAACCTTATCTCTCCTCATCAGGTGGCTTTTTTAAAAGGTAGAAAAATCCAAGATCACATAGCTTTAGCTCATGAGCTCACTCAGAACCTTCAAAAGGGCCCCAAAGGCAAAGGCATATGCATGAAGCTAGATATCTCCAAAGCCTTTGACAAATTAAACTAGAATTTCCTCTTCAAAGCTTTGGATTTCTATGGGTTTAGCAAGGACTGGTCTTTTCTCATTTCCGAATGCATCTGTTTCTCTAAAGGCTCTGTTATCATCAACAGAGAACCAGCAGGATACTTTGAAGTCAAGGGAGGGCTTAGGCAGGGAGATCCTCTCTCTCCCTACCTTTTCATTTTAGCGGAAGAGCTTCTTAGCTTAAATATTAGTAAGCTGGTTTCCCAAAATCAGGTGTCTCCAATTTACAGAGTTCCATCTTCTCCCCCTGTCTGTCACCTCATGTTTGCTGACGACATTCTCCTCTTCTTCAAAGCAACTTTTAGGAGTATCAAAGCTATTCAAGGAGTGTTGGAAGCCTACCAAAAGGCAGCAGGGCAGCATTTCAACCTCAGGAAAAGTAATGTTCTTTTTGGAAACAGCAGGGTGTCTTTTAAGGCTAGAACTTTGAGATCCTTAGGCATTCCTAGGGCCTACTTTCCTGCCAAATATTTGGGTGTTCCTCTTTTCATTGGTAGCCCCAAAGCTCAGTATTTTGAGAGTCTCAAGGATTCATTTCGGCTAAGGCTGGCTAGCTGGAAATGTAATATGCTTTCCTTTGCTGGGAGAGTCATTCTTATAAAGCATGTTCTTCAAAGTCTTCCCATTCACATCCTCTTGGTTCTCCCAATCCCCTCCTCGGTTTGTAAATTCTTGGAAAAATGGATGAGAAATTTCCTGTGGTCTGGGGGCCCTGTGCAAGCTAAAAAGAGTCTTATCAACTGGAATTCTATCTGCCAGCCTAAGAGAGAAGGAGGCATGGGTTTCCGCCGTTTGAAGGATATGATCTCTGCAAATTCTTTAAGGTTGGGTTGGTCTGCTATCTCCTCTTCTTCTCTGTGAGCCAGCTGGTTCAGAGCAAAGTACCTCAAAGGCTTCTCTCCTTGGCATCCCAACTCCCTTTCCACTAGCTCTTGTATCTGGAGGCCTATCAAGCGATGTTCCCACTTCATTTTTCAAAACAATCACTGGCTTCTGGGTGATGGCAAAAGAAGTAGCTTCTGGCACGACAAAAGGCATGGTCCCTTATCTTTGGCGCAGATCTTCCCTGAAATGGATTTCCCTTGGTCTTTTTCAGTGAAGGATTTCCTCTCTAATCCCCAAAGATTTTCAAGCTTCTTCATCCTTCAGCAAGCTGCCTATTTCTCTTCCTCCCTATCAGCTTTTTTCTTGCTGCAGGAAGATCCTGATGCCTTGATCTGGACCAGCTCCAACTCCCCCATCCTGTCTTTCTTTGCTGCTTGGGACTCTATTAGAATCAGAAGCTTCCCCAGAGTTTGGCACAAGTTTGCCTGGAATAGTCTCCTCAAGCCTTCTACTGCTTGCTTTGCTTGGAAGCTGTTTCACAATAAACTTCCCACCAATGTCTGGGCTCAATCCATAGGGGTTCAGCTGGCGTCCACTTGCCCTCTCTGTGGCTCCCATCAGGAATCGACCTCTATCCTGTTCTTCCTCTGTCCATTAGCATCCTCCTTTTGGGATTGGTTGGAGACTAAAGGGAACTTTCAGCCCACTTCTTCCTGCTCTGCCTCAGCAAAATGGAACGCCTTCTCCGCAAACTCCTGCTCAAAAGCGAAGAAAGGTCTGGCTACCCTCTTCATAGTAGCTCTCTTCAGCATCTGGAAAGAAAGGAATATGGTTCTCTTCTCTAACAAGGTACCCTCTCTCCAATCTGTGATTAATTTCTTTTTAGTGGATGCCTCTATTGCTCTAAGATATTTCTCTTCTTCCTACTCCAGCAACACTTTAAATTATTTCTTTCTTCTTTGTAATCAGCTTACTCAAGGGTTGAACTAGTGCTCTTTTGTTTCTTTCTCTTGGTGCCTTTCCTTTTTGTTTTGTAGTTTTTTGGCTGTTATCTTTCCTATCTTTCTTAATTCAATTTGCAATTTAGCAAAAATAAAAATAAAAAAAATAAGGGCATGCATAGTTATGTGATTACTTTTGAATTCTTGTAAAGGAAGGATAGTTTTTGGTAATACCCAAAGGATTATTTTGGCTGCTTTATGGGGTGCATGGAGTCTAACAAAGTAGAGGTGGTATCTATTTTGGAAGTGCTCGGGTTATTTGGTTTGTCTTCTTTTTCAAGTATTTTTTGTGGTGGAAAGTGATTCTTCAAATGCTATCTATTGGGTGTCCTCTAGTGCCAAGGTCCTAGAGATTTCACTTTTAATTCAAAGAAATCAAGTGCTTATCATCACCAATTCAAGTTAACTTCCAACATGTTGGACTAATAGTTTTATATATGGGTTTGCACAACAAGGGATTGGTAGTTTTTGGGATTTAGTTGCTTTCATTTTGTAATAGTTGTTCTTTGGGTATGGTATAGCTCTTCTATACCATGTTTTTTTCTTGTTCTTTTGCTATTTGCGAATTCTCTGTTTTGTTGTTCTAGTTTCTCTATTAATATATTTTCTCATTACTTATCAAAACAAAAAAAGTTGATCATCATATGTAAGTTTCCCAAATCATAATACAAGTAATAATATAAAAAACTTGAGCGCACACCATTCTCTTCTTTTTTTTTGTTGTTGGCAACAACAACTTCACCTTCACCTTCACTGTTTTTCCTGCTCCTCAAAGCTTTGGTGCTTGTACAGCCAGGTGCACAGCAAAAAGTAGCCAAAATTCAAGACCCCCACCACAGCCAACAGCCAATAAACGTTGTCTAGTCTTGATTGGTTCATATTATTTGGTAACCATGTGCTCACTCTCCGTATCAACCCCACAATAGCAGTGCTCAAATAAAAGCTAATCCCAATAACCAAAGTTGTCATAGCAGTTCCAGTACTTCTCAATGACTTGGGAAATTCCTGGTAATACAAAGCCACAGCTCCAGGGAAATGTAAGGCCTCACCAAAGCCAATGATGGTCTGTGGGACCACAAGCCACATGGCTGAAATGGGTGCCACAGAATTTGGTGAATCCTCCAAATGATGAGAGTGGACCACTTGAAGCCTCCTGGACTCTACCAGTGCAAAGCCCATCATGCTGATTATGTTGATGATGTGGCCCACTCCGATTCGCTGGAGGGGCATTGGATGTCGTCCAGTCAATTTGTGCCATATGGGGTAGAGGACGTAATTGACTAATGGGAGCGTGACAGCTGTTGCTAAGAAAGGGAAGACTGTGAATGACCCAGCAGGGATCGAGAAGTGGGGCCCGATGTGGCGGTCCATGGACAGGGCTTGGAGGACTGTGAAGCTTATTTGGATGGCTATTGGGGTGGACAGGAAAATGTTTGTGGACCAGAGGGGGAAGATTTTGAGTATGGTTTTCAAGTCTTCTACATTGTCCACAGTGCAGAGGGCCCATGGTTTGGCCTGTAATCCGTCCATCTGAGTGTTCCCTTGGCTTATCAGTGCTGCACGGTTTAAGAAACTGCAGGGGAAAACACAAACCTTATGTCAGTAGTTCTCCACTCTTGGTTTTACTGTTAAGGGTGCCTTTGATGCATGTGATCTAAATTGGTTCAAGATAGTTTAGTTGGTAAGGCACATCCCTTTCATAAAAACAATTAAAGATCAATCCCTAACGTTAGTCATAATAGTGATGGACTCGGGTGTATGAGTGAATTACCTTTAAAAAACGAAAAATGAAAATGCAAGAGAATCAAAATTTTATTGTTATATGGAAAAGTACGAACTAATCAAAACAAGAATAAGAGATTATAATTCGACACTAAACTCTTCATCCAGATTGACAGTCACAAATAACCCTTCGGGGATTATAAACAAAATTGGGTACGATTACAACATTGAATTGAAGGGAACTAACTATCATCCTTAAATCCTCACTTTCGATTTCCAAAAGAGCGATGCTTTTTTAAGTTCAGAGCTCTGAACATTAGAGGGTCCAATTTGGACTGTTCATGGCACAGATGGTTCAGTTGGACATAGGGGTGTTAGTGGGCTAGGCTGAGGAATGTCCGGGCCCCGCCAGGCTTCTAAACTATTAATCCAAGCCCAAGTCGGACCAGAAGTGGAAAAATGTTGAAGACGGAGCCCAGCCAGAGTTAGAGTTAAAGAAGAAGAAAAAAAAAACTCATCTCTTATCATGCCTTATTCTGTAGCTCAAGTGGCCTGGTCACATTGTCTTTAACTGACAGATCATGTGTTCCAATGACCTCTTTAGCTAATCCCCAAAGGGTTGGCCAAGTGGTCAGGACCACGGTTCCTCTCTCTTCTGAAGCTAGAGGTCTTGATATCGATCACTAGTTCTTTTCTCTTTAGGAACTGAATGTTGAGTCTACTATTGCTACCACCTAGGGATCACAAGGGTTTTATCCGACTTCTCTCTAGGCCCGAAGGGATTAGTCCAACCCAAAGGGTTGAAACCCTCCGTTAGCAACAAAAAAAAAAAAAAAATGACCCCTTTACCTCTCTCCTATAGTTACTTTTATATTAGGGCAGGGCCGGGCATCGGGCTCTCTACCATTTAGTCGAAGCCCGGCCCATTTATTAAACAAGCAAAATAAAGAAATCCATGCCAGCCCATCTACTTAGAACCTAAGCCCCAAGCCTGACCTAGAGTGGGCTGGCCTTATTGGGTTGGAGGGTCATAGAGCAATGACCTGTCTTGGATAAGGTCGGCTGCTAAAATACCAAAAGAAGGGTGCTCAATGTAAACCAAACCCATTTATTATTTAGGTTTATTATTTAGGTCAAGAAGTGTTGGAATAAAAAGGTCAATCAATTCAAACCATGAATCACTGTGTCATGTTGGGTTCAGGTAAGGAATTAGCACAACATAAGGCATGCTGAAGTAAAATATTTCTTCAAAATCAGTACCTCAGACTTGAAGATGGAGGTTGCAAACTCCCCATTCCTTGGTGCCCATAATAATAATCTTTGCTATCATATGACACTCTTAAGTTCCTCTTCCTGATTGCAGCCACCACCACATGAGTCAAGCATCTAAATGGGCTTCCTTCAGGCTTAAGATTTCGGTAATAGCGTTGTCCTAAGAGGAACATGACTAAGCTTATGGCAATGGCCACAATGCACAGACCAAACCCAAAACCCCAGCCCACATTGTCTTGAACATAGACAATGCCCAAGGTAGCCACAATGGGGGCAACGTAAGATGTGAAAAAATACCAATTGAAGAAGCTATCTTGATCCTTGATCTTATGGAACTGATTGGCCCCCATGGTAGCAATGTTGAAGCGCGTCCCACCAACACCAATGGCTATCAAAGCGATACCGCTGAATAGGATTGCTGTTTGGGATGTAGATGGACTTTCGCAGCTCACTGATCCACTTGTGCAGGCCAATGGCCTCAAGGAATGGATTGTTGCCGTTAATGTCATAAGCACAATGCCCTACAAGAACATTTAGAAGACACAGATTCTCAGTAAAGGAATTGAGAAAAGCAGGAGGAGGAAGAAGAAGAAAAAAGAGAGAGTTGCCCATGGATTATTTTTAAATTAGAAGAAACATTTGACTTATAATGAAGAAAAGAGCAGAACTTTTGTTACCAATTTGCCCGCCTCCTATTGCCCATTTGGCAATTCAATTGTAAAGTGAATTGAAAGTAAATACAGACTTTTAAGAGATCAATGAGAAAAGAAAACGGTCTTGTCAAAAAAGTATAAAATTTCAAAATCAATCTTGTTGGCTTTTTGTTATTTTGTGGTATAAGGAGGAATTAGAGATTGACTTTTCTACTTTTTTTTTAAAACAAATGATTTTTGAATTTTTTTACTTTTTGATAATTCCTCGTTCTTTTCTTATCACTTAAAGGTGGCCATTTTCTTTGAATTCTTTTTTTTTTTACTAAATTGAAAATTGAATTAATAGAGAAAAAAGGAGACAGCAAAAAAAAGCCAAAACAGAGAAGAAAAAGGCAACAAAAGAGAAAAAGAACAGAGCTCTACCACGAGCCAGGGATGGCCTGGTTACAGAGGAGAAAGAAAGAGGCTAAAGAGTTACTGGAAAAATAAGACGACATTTTACTTAGGGAGAATGCAGCATCCTCTAAGAAGAAATTAATTATAGAGTCAAGGGAGGGCACCTTGTTGGAGAAGAGAACCATATTCATTTCCTTTCATAAGCTATACATTTACTTTGAATTCACTTGGCCAAACAAGCATACTATTTGAATTTTTATCAAAATAGTATTATGGAGGTAAAGAGTGAGGGGTATAACTTGGAAATTTAGATTTGATCATCAATTTCCTATATTTTAATTTATATAGGGTGATAGTTTTGGGATGACTCCCAGCTAAAAAGGAGATATTATTTGACAGCCTCTCGTGAATCTTCATATTTGGTCCTCTACTTTTTACCTATTCAAAGGAAGGATAATGTTCAATTTTTATAAGGGCCTTTTTACGGTATAATCCCTCTTAAAATTATGTTCTCCGAAATATTGACATAAGACCTAAAATGACAGCAAAGTCATTTGACTTTGATAATTTCTTTCTTTAGACTATTTTGCCCAAAACCCATGATAACGATATCATGGGTTTTACACAATTTAGTACTCGCGATATTCATGTTTTTTTTACATAATTTACAAAAAGAAAAAGAAAAATCATAGGTTTATAGCTCCCCACTAATTGATTACTAATTATGGATTTTATTTTTCAAAAATAAATATATGGTGAAACAATGCAGTTTTCTTACTAATTTCCTTCACTATTTTTAAGAAACTGATAAATCTCATGATATAATTCATTTTTCGTAGAAAAGAATCTTCTTATTTATACCTCTGACTAAATGGCTGTTAAATGTCGATTTTGTTTTTCAAAACTCAATATATGTTGGAATGAAAAGGAGGAGACAAGGGACTGGAGTTTTAGAGATTTTCATGAAAATCCCATTATTTCATGTGTTACTATATCATGTGTTTCTGAGCAAAATGGTAAAAAAGATTTTTTACCAAAGTCAAGCAACTCTACTATTGTTTTTCAAGGAACTCTGCCGGCTTTTGGGGGTCTTTTGTCTCTGGTGAAATCTTTTTGAAGAGGAATTAAACCATAAAATCCCTTTTTATTAAACAAACCAACTTGATGCATGACCGGTGCACACAAGTCAACTTTCACCTGTAAAATGTTTAAAAAGCTGACAAAACATTACAAGAAATAGTCTAATAAATTAAAGGTGGGATTTTCATTCAGTGAGTGGAAAGCATAATTTGAGGAACTTTAGGTGCCTCTGCACCATCATGTACTGTTAAATGATATTATGAATCAAGATTGAACAGTTTAGAGTTATGGTCATTGGGTTACCTATTACATACCAGTTTTGGAGGTGGCCGCTTCCCAATTTTTGTCATAATGAAGACAGTATAAAAATATTATAAAATTATATCCTCAGGTGGAGTTCCAATGGTTTTTATTTATGATAGTATAAAACCATTAACATTGAATTCATCTATACATCTAAGATTAGATATGAGTTTTTTGAAAGATTAAATGGAGTTATGCCGTTTAGGATATATACTTCTGATGGTTAAAAAGAATAAGAATGACTGACAACTTGTTGTTATGTGCGTTTGGTCACAGCAACTACTGATAGCGACAAAGGTTGTGTAGAAGCTGTTGCTGATCACTAGAAGTTGTTGCTGTTGTTGAAGCTGGGGGACCAAGATTATGGAAAATCAGCGATTTGAGGTTCTAGAAGCTGTCGCTGTCGCTGTAGCTTCTTGATGTCTTATATTTGCGTTTGGCCAATCGTTGTGCCAATCGCTAGAAAAAAACTGTGACCAAACGCACCTGTCGTTGTGGCTGAAATCAAGTTTTTGAAGACGAAAGAGATGAAGAGGGAGGGAGGGAGAGCACCTACACCCTACTTAGAAGAGAGAGAGAGAGAGAGAGAGAGAGAGAGAGAGAGAGCCATTACTGGTTTCTGAGATTTGAAACACACTACACTTTTTTTGGTACCCAGCCTAGGGGGCTGGGACTTAGCAGTCCGCCCTCAGGTGAGAAGAGTAGAGCTGATGCTTCTTACCACTGGGGGTAAGAGGCCAATCTTGTACACTCCGCACTTGAAACTAGAAAAGTTGTGTTTTGAATTACCAAAAGACAGACGAACGAAGAAACGGCGATGACACAGAAGCAGCCCAAGTAAGAGTCTGCGATTATGGCCCCCGCAATGGGGGCGACACTGGTGCACCCGCTGATTATGCTGGAAATCTGTGAAGCGTCGACGCTCTTTACATTGTATTCTCTTTTCAGATACACTATAATGTTGGACAGGGCTCCTGCCACTCCCATTATAAGCCCCAGATTAGCCACTGCAAATACCAACTACACATCAGAGAGAGAGAGAGAGAGAGAGAGAGAGAGAGAGAGAGAGAGAGAAACCTAAGATAAAAGGGCCGGTAATCCATCCCCCACGTTTTGCATCGGGTGCAGTAGTAACTTGGACAGAGTTTGCACTGTTGGTGATATTGGGTGGGATTTCAATCGCTGCCATTTTCTCTTTCTTTTGTTGCCTTCGAATCAGAAGCTATGCGTTTTCTTTTTGGTAAAATGAAGCTATGCTTCTGAAGAGAAGTAGATGATATTAATAGGAAATGAGGATTCGTTCAGCGTGTAAAAGTTTAGAAAAAACTGCAACTATTATAGATAGAATAACTGTCGAATTCTTATTTTTTTTTTTTAAGTACTCACCCACCCACACACTCTCTCACGTGATCTCACCTAAGTCCTTCACAATCTTTCTTGAAAAAAAAAAAAAACCTCACAACCTGTGTTATTGGTATAAAACATTAATTCATGGTTGTTTATGTGAAAGAGAGATGCCATCTACCAATGAATTGACATGTTCGTTCGCATGCAGTATATAAAAATTAAACACTCGGGAATTTGTGTTGAATGATCTCACCAATGAAATAAGACATAAAGTAGGAAATATAGAGGGGACCAGTACTAGCTAGGGTGAAGATTATTTAGAAGGTGAGGGTTAAAGGATATAAAAGGAGATATTTAAGGTGTAATTCTTTATAGATATTTATAGATGAAAGGAGATATTTGCTATTTTTATTACTTAGAATTTAATTTATTTTCTATAGCATTCTCCTAATTTTATTTCAAGAAAACCCATATAAAATTCTGACATTTTCTTCACTACGTTTTGCTATAGAATGATATTTGTCACCACTCCCAACTATTATAAAACTTAGTAGCAAGATGTTCCACACCCATAGGCGAAGTTTCTATATTGATTGTGCATTTTATGGCCTTAGCTTGAATGGTCATCAATGTACGAATGAAAGATCATGTATCTAATAAGACTAGAGATGGTCTAAAAAATGTGTCAATCTTTATTTTTTGAAAAGTAACATCTATATATTGTTGGCAAAAATAAGAGCTGATCTACATCTACTTCTACCAACTCAATTCTAAAGTCATTTTGTATTTGATAGGGCTAATGATCTCCACAAGCTTTACAACCCACATTAAAAAAAAAAAAAAAAAGCTTGATACTTTGTATTTAATCAATCTGCAGCTGTTAGAGAATATGTTAAGACATAAGTTTTTATGTTGTTAGAAATAATAAATTTATTATTAAACTAATATGGCCAAATCTGATTAGGAACATTAATATTCTCTCTTGAATTTCCTACTTTAGTTGGCGTTTGATGCTCAATAAAATCTCAACTCAGGAAGGTTTGCAATGTTTGAGGATTTCTCTAGTTTCAAGGTGTAGTCTTTGTTTACAAGGGGAAGAATCCATTTCCTACCTCTTCTTCAATGCAATCTTGCACAATTTCTTTAGATATGGTTATTCCAGCTACTTAGAACTTAGCCTCCTCAGCAGCTTTCAGTGATGTCCATTTGGAAGAACTTGTCTAAATGGTGTGATGCAGCAGCTTTTAAACATATAGCCTCCATTTTCATCAGTTCAATCTACTACCTTTGTAAAGCTAGGAATGAAGCTCTGTCCAACGACTCAAGGCCTTCTCTAAGTAGAATCGTGGTTTAGCTTCAGGAAACCGTTTTCCTTTCCCCGAAGAAAATCTCCAAGCCTTTTCAGAGCTGCCAACTTTGGTCTCTTCTCAATTTTTTAGGAATTCATAATATTCCATACACGACACACTTGTAAGTAGTTCTTCGATTACTTGCCTCTTTAAATTTCCTTTTTTGGTCTTCTTCTAGTTCTTTTCCCTATATTCAGGGGCTCTTTGAGCCTATGTAATTTCTTTCTTCTTTCTCTAATACAAAGTACCTTTCAAAAAAACAAAAAAAAAAAACTAAAGGGTTTTGAAGATAATTTTGACCATAATATTTGATTTTGACTAGGAGTTAATTAGATATTTGTAATTAAATATTTTAGGCAAGTTTGGATTTTGAATAGTCAATTTGTTTAGACATCTATAAACCAAGACGTTTCTTCAATGAATGCTACCGTGGTTTCATGCAAACATATTGAATCTTGAACTTATAGGGTAGGAATGGGGATTATCTAAGGATTTCCCTCACAGTGACCGTGAGTGGACCAATCATGGTTGGTCATGCATGTCATCGTGGGCAGCCCTTTGTCCAGATGTATGCTAAACTACCCACAGTGACGTAGCGGACCTTGATTGGTCACTCATGATCACAGTGGGGGAAATCCTCATAGAGGATCCGGACTAAGTAGGATAGCGATACATATAGAGTAGTCCCTCTCAAACAACCCTAGTCTTATCTATTGCTTATCCGACCGGCCATGTGCAATTGGGTGCAAAAGGCATTATATCACGTGGAATGGCTAAGAGTTCTTCTCCACTTCCACAGTTCCACCAGATGCGGGACTGGCTTATAGAAATAGATCAAACTTCACGTGTTTTAATGCCAGCACTCGTGTAGCCCACTAGTTGAACATTCTAGATCCACACACAAACATATAAGCAAATTTTACAATGAGGACAACATACTGAGGCCCATCTTATAATTCATCGGAGCTGGTGTACCCATGAGGCCACTTTTGAATTACATTGGATTCCATGGGTTTTCACCCATGTGACTGGACTCATTGGATTGAGGGACTGATTATTTCTTTGTCCAATATAAAAGCCGTTGTAGATAAAAGAGTTACAGGCATGAGACTGCGCCTAAATTTGATAACTGAATTTTACTCATTAGGATCTTTCCATCCCCCTCTATTCAATGATGCATGGGACCCTAGGTGGGCTTTTTTTTTACTCGTTAATTTATCGAGAAATGATCTAATAAGGTTCTCATCAATTTGGCGCCGATAATCGCATATAATACCTAATTTATTTATTAATGTGCAGCTCCTTTACATGATTAAACGATGATGATGTCACATAATCTCCCCAGATGCAGGATCATAAACCATGGGGTTGATCGGAAGAAAATGTGATATATTTCACATTCGACATATCCAAGAGGTCATATACCACTTTGCATATGAGTGGATTTGATGACACTAAAGCGGGCCGCGGGCCTTACGCAGGGATCTATCAGGTTTAGCTGATGTCTTATTTTTCTTGTTGCTATGGCTCACAGGCCATGAGATAGGAGATTCAAACCTCCCACCAAAGATCGATCCCTAGTGGAAGGGATAAAACAAGATGCCTTACCAACAGCCATCCCTATTTTCCCATTAGCTGATGTCTTGAAGAAGCTAACATGTTATCATTTCTCCTATAGTCCTATTTTTGCTACTTTTAGTTTTTTTGGGTGAATGGTCCTTTTCTGTTTGATGCATTGGTTGGCATATGAATGTTGAGCCCCCAATCCATCCCTACTTGCGTGTGTCGCAGGTTTTCTAGGCAAGGACGCCTACAACTCCGTTTGGGGTTCACATAATGATAAATCAGACCAGTCATCTCAAATCCCATCATATCCCCTCAATTGGCATATTATTTCACTTTAATAGACGTTCCTCCCACCATTAGATTGTGAAGCTGGATTTTTTATTTTTATTTTTCTCCTGCAGGTGTGAGCAGTTTTAAATAAGATCCACCAGTGATTAATATCTCTAGTGAAACTTTGGTGTGGGGACCATCACTGAATGGTGTAAAGCTGCACTAAACTCCACTGGAGATATATTATAACTAAAATCTAATCCGGACTCCTCCTACCCACTACTACCAAATTAATGAGGACCACTTGGGGGACCTCACAGTGAAGAGAGGGATGTGGATTTTGTGCAATGATGGATGATTTTCTTGTGGTGCACTCATGGCTCACCCGAAAAGTGATCTTTCATGCCAAATCTAATCATGGAAAGATTCTTAAAAAACATAAAAGAAAGAAAGAAAGAGTAACTAATGAACTGATATAGATAGAAAACCTAAAAGGAACTGATATAGATAATTGAATTTAACAAAGATCATTTGAGGGGCATTTTTTGCATATTCATCTTTGTTTTTTCAATTTTAACTACTTCTATAATTACAAATTTTAGTTCCCCTAATGGCAAAGAAAAGAACAACTCTCACTTAATCAAAATTTGAGAAACATAATTTAATTAGTGTAAACCAAGTTACCCACAAAGATCACTGACCGAAAACTGGCGGTTTTTTTTTTTTTTTTTAATTTCAAATTGTAATGTTGAGGCGTTGCTGGATCTGGAGAGGGAATAGAAAGCATATGAGAAAAAAAATGCAAATTAGGCTATAAACTGCTCAAATCCAAACTTGCAAGCCAGTGTGTGGGGCCTACGTACCTTCCTACACGCCATCAATGGGTTAGAGTGCGATTTGAAGGTCTTTACATTGATTAGGAGTATGAAGAAATTGTTTGATCTTCTATCAATGAACCCCATTTGGAAGACTAAATGCATGGGAAAATATTCTTGATTTGGTTTCCTAAACACTTGAATTCAACATGTGAAGAGATCCTGATCATTTTTGCCTACACCACTCAACCATGTGAGTGTTGGCAAAGGGATTCTGATTTGACTAATTAGAGATTTTATCAAAACCACTCTCCATAACTAGAAGATAATGATCATTAAGAGAGCTTAATAAATAAAGGGCTTTAGTGTAACAGTTTTTACTTCCAAGTGATTTGCATCACTAGCTAATCACAAAATTAAGGAGAAGGAGAAGAGGGCAATAATTCTCATCCCAAGGGTAGCAGATCTAGTTGTGGGATCCATGAAAACAGACGCTGGAGAAATGGAATCAGGATTGCGTTTACATTGATTATTGTAATTGTGTTGTTCAGATATGCCCTACATAAACTCACTAGTATAATCCATGACAAAGTCGGATCCAACCTGACTTCCCTGCGTAGAGACCTACAAAAAGTACAGAATAATATGTCACTATTCGGTATGAAGCATCCGAACATATGGCATATGTTCGGAACTTCAGGTCCGAACATATGGCTTATGTTCGGAAATTAAGGTCCGAACATAAGCCATATGTTTGGACTTACAGTTCCGAACATAAGCCATATATTCGGACCTGAAAGTCCGTACATATCGAGAACCTGCAACTCGTTCCAGGTGAAAAAAAATTAAAAAAGGAGGCAAAAAAAAAAAAAAAAAAAAAAACAAACAAACAAAGGAACTGACATTTCCACTACTACGTTGGTTTAAAGGTACAATTTGATTGTTGTTTTCTTCCTTCATTGCACTAGAAAGTAGAGGAATGTAAGTGAAGATTAGTAGACAAGTGGATGGAGGAAGTAGAGAGTGAGAAGTGGTAAGTAAATGGGTTGAATAGGAGACGAAAATGGAGGAATGTGAGTGAAGTTGAGTTGCCTAAGGAAGATGGAGGAAGTGGAGAGTGAGAAGTGAAGAATGAAATGAGTGAGAGAGGAAGAAGAGCAGCTTGTGTGTGAAAAGAAAATAGGTTTTGAGTTTTGGTTGGATTATGTCCATTTTGGTCATTTCATGAAAGGGTATGAATGTAATAAAAAAATAAAAAAGTTTCCTTGTGTTTGAAAAGTAAATTTGGTGTCCAAATAGCAAGACCCCTTCTGTTCAGTGTCTTCCCGCTTGCTTAGGTTCAAAATGTACAAGTGAGAACCACACAAAAAAGGCTTACTTCCTACTTTTTCTTTTTTTATGTAAAATAAATTTAACTTCTACTTCTATTCAAGTTTAATCAAATGATATATATGTATATAATTAGAAGTTTATTAAATGCTCGCCTTTTCATCTTTTTGTCCTTTTTTAATTAAATTAAATTTAAAACTTTTAGGGATTTAATCGTATGAGTACCCTTAGACCTGACATTTGTTCTAGAACTAGGATTACAAGCGCGACGGTTTCGGATCGGAACCATAGTACACTCGGACCTGTTTCTAGATAACGGTTCCAGTTTCAAATCTGATTTTGACTCGGAATATGTTTTGTTAGTTTTAGACCCGGTTCCAATAGGAAAACCTGAATTCGGTTCTGGAACCGGGTCCACTTAGATTATTGGAATCTAGTTCTAAAATCGATTCTAATTTCTTTTTATTCTTCTTTTTTTTTTAAATAAACATATCATTCAACTTATGACAGTGCATCAAGTTTACTACCTCCAATATTATACATAAAAATATCAAGAAAAAAAAAAAGTTGATTTTGATGTACAATTTACAACATCAAAGGCTCATATGTCGGTTCCACCGGTCGGAACCTATATGGACTTGGAACCGGACCCATTTAACAATCGGAACATAAATTGAGTTCTCGAACTCAAACCCATTTATGAATTGGAACCTAAAATAGGTTCCAGACCCGGTTTTTGGAGGGTCAGAACTTCCGTGTAATCAGAGAATCGAAAACTCATTTGCAACCTTATCTAATACAATTGAAGTTTAAATATTTTTCCGTAGAACTATTCGTACAGTAATGATGCTCTGGCTATCACATGACCCTAAGATATACATAGGGTGATATGTGTGACATCGCAGTGTCCTAAGACATTGCACACGTAATACATGAGTAGCTATGTGAAAATACTTAAAGTTAGACTGTTCAGATGTGAATATCAAATCTAAAGACAGCTATACAGGCAATATCCAGAATTTTTATATGGTATATCGAATAAAAATATGTCAAACACTTTTGTTTAACTCTTTGGGCTTGTGAGTTCCGCTGAAGGTAAAATTGAAAAATGATCATAATTGAAATCGAGGTAGTCAGAGCTGTTGCCATATGCACAAGAGATCCGAGCCAGCCTAAAAAGAGTTTGATTGGCTTGAGACTCTAAACTTGGATCTAGGGTTCCAAACCCTAACATGGATCTTCAGGCCCCATTGACAGCTTTTAGAGGCATCTACCTATGGTAAAATTGGATGGTCAATTTCATTTCAACACATCGAATCATCAATTTACACCATTCGTTAAGCCATTGCATGCATATGTTATAATAAACAAAATCATCCCTCTGCTCCAATACTCAACATGGACAGGAGAAACTTCTTTTTATTCTTTCCCTTTCTATAGCTTTTAAGATTTTAATGGTAGTACTGCTTTGTGTTATGTGGTAAGATTTAAATAATTTTATTATAGATTGATTGAAATCAGCTTTGCTTAATTGAAGATTTAATAGTTTGCCTTTTGTTTAGACAAGCTCCTCATAGATTTTGTCTATTTTTAAAACAATTGATAGATCTATGAAGTTCTTATTAAAAACCTAAAATTATTCTCTGATAATACATGTAGGTAACATTGCACTTAAGTGAGGCACTGTAGCAGTCCGCCTAGTAACAGTAACATGTGTAAGTTTTTCACACCTCTTGAGGTGTGAAAATGCAATGCATAAAAAAGCCCATCTTTCACACCATTTACACAACTATTTTACACATGTGAATCAAAATCACACCAAACAAACATGATTTTTGTGTTTCCATTACCCATGTGATTCAATTACATATGTAAATGGAAAAAACAAACGTCCCCTTAAGGTTTAGTTTATTAGTTTTTCTTCTACAACTGCTTGAGAGAGCCCTCCTTAAAAGTCATAGTAGTATTGGTATGATTAAGATTTCAAATATATAATTTGAAAATATAAATTTATGTTAATAAGAAACTACTACAAAACTTAGGGCAAAAGTTGTCAGAATTAACAAAAAATACTTTTATGTTTAAAGAGTTACTAAAAATTCGTTAGAGTTTTTTTTTTTTTTTTTTTTTTTTTTTTTTTTTTTTTTGTTTTTTTCAAACATTCAGCCATGATAGATTCCCAAATAAATAGTAGAAAAAAATTTAATACAGTTAAAAATATATTTATATCATTATTGGCATATGCCTAGAACTTAATTACTAAGGGCATGCATAGTTATGTGATTACTTTTGAATTCTTGTAAAGGAAGGATACTTTTTGGTAATACCCAAAGGATTATTTTGGCTGCTTTATGGGGTGCATGGAGTCTAACAAAGTAGAGGTGGTATCTATTTACGAAGTGCTCGGGTTATTTTGTTTGTCTTCTTTTTCAAGTATTTTTTGTGGTGGAAAGTGATTCTTCAAATGCTATCTATTGGGTGTCCTCTAGTGCCAAGGTCCTAGAGATTTTACTTTTATTTCAATGAAATCAAGTCCTTATCATCATCAATTCAAGTTAACTTCCAACATGTTGGACTAATAGTTTTATGTATGGGTTTGCACAACAAGGGATTGGTAGTTTTTGGGATTTAGTTGCTTTCATTTTGTAATAGTTGTTCTTTGGGTATGGTATAGCTTTTCTATACCATGTTTTTTTCTTGTTCTTTTGCTATTTGCGAATTCTCTGTTTTGTTGTTCTAGTTTCTCTATTAATATATTTTCTCATTACTTATCAAAACAAAAAAAAGTTGATCATCATATGTAAGTTTCCCAAATCATAATACAAGTAATAATATAAAAAACTTGAGCGCACACCATTCTCTTCTTTTTTTTGTTGTTGTCAACAACAACTTCACCTTCACCTTCACTGTTTTTCCTGCTCCTCAAAGCTTTGGTGCTTGTACAGCCAGGTGCACAGCAAAAAGTAGCCAAAATTCAAGACCCCCACCACAGCCAACAGCCAATAAACGTTGTCTAGTCTTGATTGGTTCATATTATTTGGTAACCATGTGCTCACTCTCCGTATCAACCCCACAATAGCAGTGCTCAAATAAAAGCTAATCCCAATAACCAAAGTTGTCATAGCAGTTCCAGTACTTCTCAATGACTTGGGAAATTCCTGGTAATACAAAGCCACAGCTCCAGGGAAATGTAAGGCCTCACCAAAGCCAATGATGGTCTGTGGGACCACAAGCCACATGGCTGAAATGGGTGCCACAGAATTTGGTGAATCCTCCAAATGATGAGAGTGGACCACTTGAAGCCTCCTGGACTCTACCAGTGCAAAGCCCATCATGCTGATTATGTTGATGATGTGGCCCACTCCGATTCGCTGGAGGGGCGTTGGATGTCGTCCATTCAATTTGTGCCATATGGGGTAGAGGACGTAATTGACTAATGGGAGCGTGACAGCTGTTGCTAAGAAAGGGAAGACTGTGAATGACCCAGCAGGGATCGAGAAGTGGGGCCCGATGTGGCGGTCCATGGACAGGGCTTGGAGGACTGTGAAGCTTATTTGGATGGCAATTGGGGTGGCCAGGAAAATGGTTGTGGACCAGAGGGGGAAGATTTTGAGTATGGTTTTCAAGTCTTCTACATTGTCCACAGTGCAGAGGGCCCATGGTTTGGCCTGTAATCCGTCCATCTGAGTGTTCCCTTGGCTTATCAGTGCTGCACGGTTTAAGAAACTGCAGGGGAAAACACAAACCTTATGTCAGTAGTTCTCCACTGTTGGTTTTACTGTTAAGGGTGCCTTTGATGCATGTGATCTAAATTTGTTCAAGATAGCTTAGTTGGTAAGGCATCTCTCTTCCATAAAAATAATTAGAGATCAATCCCTAACGTTAGTCATAATAGTGAGGGACTCGGGTGTCTGAGTGAATTACCTTTAAAAAACGAAAAATGAAAATGCAAGAGAATCAAAATTTTATTGTTATATGGAAAAGTACGAACTAATCAAAACAAGAATAAGAGATTATAATTCGACACTAAACTCTTCGTCCAGATTGACAGTCACAAATAACCCTTCGGGGATTATAAAAAAAATTGGGTACGATTACAACATTGAATTGAAGGGACCTAGCTATCATCCTTAAATCCTCACTTTCGATTTCCAAAAGAGCGATGCTTTTTTAAGTTCAGAGCTCTGAACATTAGAGGGTCCAAATTGGACTGTTCATGGCACAGATGGTTCAGTTGGACATAGGGGTGTTAGTGGGCTAGGCTGAGGAATGTCCGGGCCCCGCCAGGCTTCTAAACTATTATAATCCAAGCCCAAGTCGGACCAGAAGTGGAAAAATGTTGAAGAAGGAGCCCAGCCAGAGTTAGAGTTAACGAAGAAGAAAAAAAAAACCCATCTCTTATCATGCCTTATTCTGTAGCTCAAGTGGCCTGGTCACATTGTCTTAACTGACAGATCATGTGTTCCAATGACCTCTTTAGCTAATCCCCAAAGGGTTGGCCGAGTGGTCAAAACCACGGTTTCTCTCTCTTCTGGAGCTAGAGGTCCTAATATCGATCCCTGGTTCTCCCCTCTTTAGGAACCGAATGTTGAGTCTACTAGTGCTACCACTTAGGGGCCACAGGGGTTTTACCCGACTTCTCTCAAGGCCCGAAGGGATTAGTCCAATCCAAAGGGTTGAAACCCTCCGTTAGCAAAAAAAAAAAAAAAATGACCCCTTTACCTCTCTCCTATAGTTACTTTTATATTAGGGCAGGGCCGGGCTTCGGGCTCTCTACCATTTAGTCAAAGCCCGGCCCATTTATTAAACAAGCAAAATAAAGAAATCCATGCCAGCCCATCTACTTAGAACCTAAGCACCCCCAAGCCTGACCTAAAGTGGGCTGGCCTTATTGGGTTGGAGGGTCATAGAGCAATGACCTGTCTTGGATAAGGTCGGCTGCTAAAATACCAAAAGAAGGGTGCTCAATGTAAACCAAACCCATTTATTATTTAGGTTTATTATTTAGGTCAAGAAGTGTTGGAATAAAAAGGTCAATCAATTCAAACCATGAACCACTGTGTCATGTTGGGTTCAGGTAAGGAATTAGCACAACATAAGACATGCTGAAGTAAAATATTTCTTCAAAATCAGTACCTCAGACTTGAAGATGGAAGTTGCAAACTCCCCATTCCTTGGTGCCCATAATAATAATCTTTGCTATCATATGACACTCTTAAGTTCCTCTTCCTGATTGCAGCCACCACCACATGAGTCAAGCATCTAAATGGGCTTCCTTCAGGCTTAAGATTTCGGTAATAGCGTTGTCCTAAGAGGAACATGGCTAAGCTTATGGCAATGGCCACAATGCACAGACCAAACCCAAAACCCCAGCCCACATTGTCTTGAACATAGACAATGCCCAAGGTAGCCACAATGGGGGCAACGTAAGATGTGAAAAAATACCAATTGAAGAAGCTATCTTGATCCTTGATCTTATGGAACTGATTGGCCCCCATGGTAGCAATGTTGAAGCGCGTCCCACCAACACCAATGGCTATCAAAGCGATCCCGCTGAATAGGATTGCTGTTTGGGATGTAGATGGACTTTCGCAGCACACTGATCCACTTGTGCAGGCCAATGGCCTCAAGGAATGGATTGTCGCCGTTAATGTCATAAGCACAATGCCCTACAAGAACATTTAGAAGACACAGATTCTCAGTAAAGGAATTGAGAAAAGCAGGAGGAGGAAGAAGAAGAAAAAAGAGAGAGTTGCCCATGGATTATTTTTAAATTAGAAGAAACATTTGACTTATAATGAAGAAAAGAGCAGAACTTTTGTTACCAATTTACCCGCCTCCTATTGCCCGTTTGGCAAGTCAATTGTAAAGTGAATTGAAAGTAAATGGTGATTTTTAAGAGATCAATGAGAAAAGAAAAGGGTCTTGTCAAAAAAGTATAAAATTTCAAAATCGATCTTGTTGACTTTTTGTCATGTTGTAGGATAAGGAGGAACTTTTTTGACCTTTTGGATTAAAAAAAATAAGTTTTTTCTCTTTTAGTGGAATTAGAGAATGACTTTTCTACTTTTTTTTTAAACAAATGATTTTTGAAATTTTTTATTTTTGATAATTCCTCATTCTTTTCTTATCACTTAAAAGTTGTCATTTACTTTGAATTCTTTTTTTTTTTTTTTTTTTTTGTAAAATTTCAAATTGAATTAATAGAGAAAAAAAGAGGCATCCAAATAAAGCCAAAATAGAGAAGAAAAGGGCAACAAAAGAGAAAAAGAACAGAGCTCTACCACTAGCCAGGGATGGCCTAGTTACAGAGGAGAAAGAAAGAGGCTAAAGAGTTACTGGAAAAATAAGACGACATTTTACTTAGAGAGAATGCAGCATCCTCTAAGAAGAAATTAATTATAGAGTCAATGGAGGGCACCTTGTTGGAGAAGAGAACCATATTCATTTCCTTTCATAAGCTATACATTTACTTTGAATTCACTTGGCCAAACAAGCATACTATTTGAATTTTTATCAAAATACTATTATGGAGGTAAAGAGTGAGGGGTATAACTTGGAAATTTAGATTTGATCATCAATTTCCTATATTTTAATTTATATAGGGTGATAGTTTTGGGATAACTCCCAGCAAAAAAGGAGATATTATTTGACAGCCTCTCATGAATCTTCGTGAATCTTCATATTTGGTCCTCTACTTTTTACCTATTCAAAGGAAGGATAATTTTCAATTTTTATAAGGGCTTTTTTACAGTATAATCCCTCTTAAAATTATGTTCTCCGAAATATTGACATAAGACCTAAAATGACAGTAAAGTCGTTTGACTTTGATAATTTTTTTCTTTAGACTATTTTGCCCAAAACCCATGATAACGATATCATGGGTTTTACACAATTTAGTACTCGCGATATTCATGTTTTTTTTACATAATTTACAAAAAGAAAAAGAAAAATCATAGGTTTATAGCTCCCCACTAATTGATTACTAATTATGGATTTTACTTTTCAAAAATAAATATATGGTGAAACAATGCAGTTTTCTTACTAATTTCCTTCACTATTTTGAAGAAACTGATAAATCTCATAATATAATTCACTTTTCGTAGAAAAGAATCTTCTTATTTATACCTCTGACTAAATGACTGTTAAATGTGGATTTTGTTTTTCAAAACTCAATATATGTTGGAATGAAAAGGAGGAGACAAGGAAATGGAGTTTTAGAGATTTTCATGAAAATTCCATTATTTCATGAGTTACTATATCATGTGTTTTTGAGCAAAATGGTAAAAAAGATTTTTTACCAAAGTCAAGCAACTCTACTATTGTTTTTCAAGGAACTCTGCCGGCTTTTTGGGGTCTTTTGTCATTATCTAGTGAAATCTTTTTGAAGAGGAATTAAACCATAAAATCCCTTTTTATTAAACAAACCAACTTGATGCATGACCGGTGCACACAAGTCAACTTTCACCTGTAAAATGTTTAAAAAGCTGACAAAACATTACAAGAAATAGTCTAATAAATTAAAGGTGGGATTTTCATTCAGTGAGTGGAAAGCATAATTTGAGGAACTTTAGGTGTCTCTGCACCATCATGTACTGTTAAATGATATTATGAATCATGATTGAACAGTTTAGAGTTATGGTCATTGGGTTACCTATTACATACCAGTTTTGGAGGTGGCCGCTTCCCAATTTTTGTCATAATGAAGACAGTATAAAATTATTATAAAATTATATCCTCAGGTGGAATTCGAATGGTTTTTATTTATGATAGTATAAAACCATTAACATTGAATTCATCTATACATCTAAGATTAGATATGAGTTTTTTTAAAGATTAGATGGAGTTGTGCCGTTTAGGATATATACTTCTGATGGTTAAAAATAATAAGAAAGACTGACAACTTGTTGTTATGTGCGTTTGGTCACAGCAACTACTGATAGCAACAGAGGTTGTGTAGAAGCTGTTGCTGTTGCTGATCACTAGAAGCTGTAGCTGTTGCTGTTGCTGAAGCCGGGGGACCAAGATTATGGAAAATCAGCGATTTGAGGTTATAATAGAAGCTGTCGCTGTCGCTGTAGCTTGTTGCTGTCTTATATTTGCGTTTGGCCAATCGCTGTGCCAATAGCTAAGAAAAAACTGTGACCAAACGCACCTGCCGTTGTGGCTGAAATCAAGTTTTTGAAGACGAAAGAGATGAAGAGGGAGGGAGGGAGAGCACCTACACCCTACTTAAAAGAGAGAGAGAGAGAGAGAGAGAGAGAGAGAGAGAGAGGGAGCCATTACTGGTTTCTGAGATTTGAAACACACTACACTTTTTTGGGTACCCAGCCTAGGGGGCTGGGACTTAGCAGTCCGCCCTCAGGTGAGAAGAGTAGAGCTGATGCTTCTTACCACTGGGGGTAAGAGGCCAATCTTGTACACTCCGCACTTGAAACTAGAAAAGTTGTGTTTTGAATTACCAAAAGACAGACGAACGCAGAAACGGCGATGACACAGAAGCAGCCCAAGTAAGAGTCTGCGATTATGGCCCCCGCAATGGGGGCGACACTGGTGCACCCGCTGATTATGCTGGAAATCTGTGAAGCGTCGACGCTCTTTACATTGTATTCTCTTTTCAGATACACTATAATGTTGGACAGGGCTCCTGCCACTCCCATTATAAGCCCCAGATTAGCCACTGCAAATACCAACTACACATCAGAGAGAGAGAGAGAGAGAGAGAGAGAGAGAGAGAGAAACCTAAGATAAAAGGGCCGGTAATCCATCCCCCACGTTTTGCATCGGGTGCAGTAGTAACTTGGACAGAGTTTGCACTGTTGGTGATATTGGGTGGGATTTCAGGGGCTGCCATTTTCTCTTTCTTTTGCTGCCTTCGAATCAGAAGCTATGCGTTTTCTTTTTGGTAAAATGAAGCTATGCTTCTGAAGAGAAGTAGATGATATGTATAGGAAATGAGGACACGTTCAGCGTGTAAAAGTTTAGAAAAAACTGCAACTACCGACGATAAGTATAGATAGAATAAATAACTGTCGAATTCTTATTTATTTATTTTAAGTACTCACCCACCCACACACTCTCTCACGTGATCTCACCTAAGTCCTTCACAATCTTTCTTGAAAAAAAAAAAAAAAAAAAACCTCACAACCTGTGTTATAGGTATAAAACATTAATTCATGGTTGTTTATGTGAAAGAGAGATGCCATCTACCAATGAATTGACATGTTCGTTCGCATGCAGTATATAAAAATTAAACACTCGGGAATTTGTGTTGAATGATCTCACCAATGAAATATGACATAAAGTAGGAAATATAGAGGGGACCAGTACTAGCTAGGGTGAAGATTATTTAGAAGGTGAGGGTTGAAGGATATAAAAGGAGATATTTAAAGGTGTAATTCTTTATAGATATTTATAGATGAAAGGAGATATTTGCTATTTTTTTTACTTAGAATTTAATTTATTTTCTATAGCATTCTCCTAATTTTATTTCAAGAAAACCCATATAAAATTCTGACATTTTCTTGACTACGTTTTGCTAGAATGATATTTGTCACAACTCCCAACTATTATAAAACTTAGTAGCAAGATGTTCCACACCCATAGGCGAAGTTTCTATATTAATTGTGCATTTTATGGCCTTAGGTTGAATGGTCATCAATGTACGAATGAAAGATCGTGTATCTAATAAGACTAGAGATGGTCTAAAAAATGTGTCAATCTTTATTTTTTGAAAAGTAACATCTATATATTGTTGGCAAAGATAAGAGCTGATCTACATCTACTTCTACCAACTCAATTCTAAAGTCATTTTGTATTTGATAGGGCTAATGATCTCCACAAGCTTTACAACCCACATTAAAAAAAAAAAAAAAAAAGCTTGATAGTTTGTATTTAATCAATCTGCAGCTGTTAGAGAATATGTTAAGACATAAGTTTTTATGTTGTTAGAAATAATAAATTTATTATTAAACTAATATGGCCAAATCTGATTAGGAACATTAATATTCTCTCTTGAATTTCCTACTTTAGTTGGCGTTTGATGCTCAATAAAATCCCAACTCAGGAAGGTTTGCAATGTTTGAGGATTTCTCTAGTTTCGAGGTGTAGTCTTTGTTTACAAGGGGAAGAATCCATTTCCTACCTCTTCTTCAATGCAATCTTGCACAATTTCTTTAGATATGGTTATTCCAGCTACTTAGAACTTAGCCTCCTCAGCAGCTTTCAGTGATGTCCATTTGGAAGAACTTGTCTAAATGGTGTGATGCAGCAGCTTTTAAACATATAGCCTCCATTTTCATCAGTTCAATCTACTACCTTTGTAAAGCTAGGAATGAAGCTCTGTCCAACGACTCAAGGCCTTCTCTAAGTAGAATCGTGGTTTAGCTTCAGGAAACCGTTTTCCTTTCCCCGAAGAAAATCTCCAAGCCTTTTCAGAGCTGCCAACTTTGGTCTCTTCTCAATTTTTTAGGAATTCATAATATTCCATACACGACACACTTGTAAGTAGTTCTTCGATTACTTGCCTCTTTAAATTTCCTTTTTTGGTCTTCTTCTAGTTCTTTTCCCTATATTCAGGGGCTCTTTGAGCCTATGTAATTTCTTTCTTCTTTCTCTAATACAAAGTACCTTTCAAAAAAAAAAAAAAAAACTAAAGGGTTTTGAAGATAATTTTGACCATAATATCTGATTTTGACTAGGAGTTAATTAGATATTTGTAATTAAATATTTTAGGCAAGTTTGGATTTTGAATAGTCAATTTGTTTAGACATCTATAAACCAAGACGTTTCTTCAATGAATGATACCGTGGTTTCATGCAAACATATTGAATCTTGAACTTATAGGGTAGGAATGGGGATCATCTAAGAATTTCCCCCACAGTGACCGTGAGTGGACCAATCATGGTTAGTCATGCATGTCACCGTGGGCAGCCCTTGTCCAGATGTATGCCAAACTACCCACAACGACGTGGCGGACCTTGATTGGTCACTCATGATCACAGTGGGGGAAATCCTCATAGAGGATCCGGACTTAGTAGGATAGCAATATATATAGAGTAGTCCCTCTCAAACAACCCTGGTCTGATCTATTGCTTATCCGACCGGCCATGTGCAATTGGGTGCAAAAGGCATTATATCATGTGGAATGGCTAAGAGTTCTTCTCCACTTCCACAGTTCCACCAGATGCGGGACTGGCTTATAGAAATAGATCAAACTTCACGTGTTTTAATGCCAGCACTCGTGTAGCCCACTTGTCGAACATTCTAGATCCACACACAAACATATAAGCAAATTTTACAGTGAGGACAATGAAAAACCGAATTAACTTGCCTTAACACAGGCAGAGGTCCCGATTACACGATCTCAGATGAATATCAATAACTAGTGATTAAACTAGTAATTAACCCTAATCCTGTTTAAAACAATCAAACCACAAGATAGATAAAGACACAGGATTTTTACGTGGAAAACCCTACTCGGGAAAAACCACGGGTCTTACCGTCTAGACCAACAGACAACCAAGCACTATGTAAATTGAAAGTTACAAGAAAACTCACAACCCTTTTTCCCAGTTGCTGACTCAACCTAAGGACTGCAAAGAACTTGCCGACAACTCGCCGTGCACCTTCACCGTGCTTGAACAACCACCTTGAATGCCTCTTCAAGATGAATCCACTTCAGAAAAGTAGCAGAAAAATCTCCAAAGACTTGAACTTCAGCGCAGCAACTTGAAGCTTTGGAGAAGAAAATAATCTCTCAATAGATCTCTAGATTTTTGGATGGGAGAGTTATCGCTTAGAGTGGAGAGAGAAAGGCAATATATAGGCCTTAATTCGTGCCTCAATACTTGTAGAGCAAGTAGGACTCAAAGAAGTAAGTTGAACCAAATAAGAATGCATTATTTTATTCAAGCCGGAATTTCTGCGCACTGACCGCTCGAGCGAAGTAAACATGCGTTCGAGCGGATGACTTACTGTCTTCGTCCGCTCGAGCGAACATCGAGCGAACCTCCCCATTCTGCTGTTGCACGCTGAACCTCTCCTCCCTTTTTTTTTATGTCCTATGTGATGTCATCAAGGCAAAAATCCTTATGAGATGACACATGTAATGATTGTAGTGATTCCTCCATTCTTGATTACTATTTACTTTGCCTTGTGATGTCACCATGAAAATGGCAAGAGTCCACCACGTGTGATTACATGGAGAAATATGCATGTGATGTCATCATGATGAATTGTTATATGGTAGTCCTCATGTGATGATAATAGGTAACTTCACATCACAAATCCTGTAGCAATCTTCCTTGGGCAGTCCTACTAAAATTACAATCATAAATAAAACCCAGGTTTTGTCCAATACCCAATGAATTTACCAACACTAATTATAATAGAATTATAATCCTAACAGACAACATACTGAGGCCCATCTTATAATTCATCGGAGCTGGTGTACACATGAGGCCACTTTTGAATTACATTGGATTCCATGGGTTTTCACCCATGTGACTGGACTCATTGGATTGAGGGCCTGATTATTTCTTTGTCCAATATAAAAGCCGTTGTAGATAAAAGAGTTACAGGCATGAGACTGCGCCTAAATTTGATATCTGAATTTTACTCATTAGGATCTTTCCATCCCCCTCTATTCAATGATGCGTGGGACCTAGGTGGGCTTTTTTTTTACTCGTTAATTTATCGAGAAATGATCTAATAAGGTTCTCATCAATTTGGCGCCGATAATCGCATATAATACCTAATTTATTTATTAATGTGCAGCTCCTTTACATGATTAAACGATGATGATGTCACATAATCTCCCTAGATGCAGGATCATAAACCATGGGGTTGATCGGAAGAAAATGTGATATATTTCACATTCGACATATCCAAGAGGTCATATACCACTTTGCATATGAGTGGATTTGATGACACTAAAGCAGGCCGCGGGCCTTAAGCAGGGATCTATCAGGTTTAGCTGATGTCTTATTTTTCTTGTTGCTATGGCTCACAGGCCATGAGAAAGGAGATTCAAACCTCCCACCAAAGATCGATCCCTAGTGGAAGGGATAAAACAAGATGCCTTACCAACAGCCATCCCTATTTTCCCATTAGCTGATGTCTTGAAGAAGCTAACATGTTATCATTTCTCCTATAGTCCTATATTTGCTACTTTTAGTTTTTTTGGGTGAATGGTCCTTTTCTGTTTGATGCATGGATTGGTGGTTGGCATATGAATGTTGAGCCCCCAATCCATCCCAACTTGCGTGTGTCGCAGGTTTTCTAGGCAAGGACGTCTACAACTCCATTTGGGGTTCACATAATGATAATTCAGATCAGTCATCTCAAATCCCATCATATCCCCGCAATTGGCATATTATTTCACTTTAATAGACGTTCCTCCCACCATTAGATTGTGAAGCTGGAATTTTTTTTTTTTTTTCTCCTGCAGGTGTGAGCAGTTTTAAATAAGATCCACCAGTGATTAATATCTCTAGTGAAACTTTGGTGTGGGGACCATCACTGAATGGTGTAAAGCTGCACTAAACTCCACTGGAGATATATTATAACTAAAATCTAATCCGGACTCCTCCTACCCACTACTACCAAATTAATGAGGACCACTTGGGGGACCTCACAGTGAAGAGAGGGATGTGGATTTTGTGCAATGATGGATGATTTTCTTGTGGTGCACTCATGGCTCACCCGAAAAGTGATCTTTCATGTCAAATCTAATCATGGAAAGATTCTTAAAAAACCAAAAAGAAAGAAAGAAAGAGTAACTAATGAACTGATATAGATAGAAAACCTAAAAGGAACTGATATAGATAATTGAATTTAACAAAGATCATTTGAGGGGCATTTTTTGCATATTCATCTTTATTTTTTCAATTTTAACTACTTCTACAATTACAAATTTTAGTTCCCCTAATGGCAAAGAAAAGAACAACTCTCACTTAATCAAAAGTTGAGAAACATAATTTAATTAGTGTAAACCAAGTTACCCACAAAGATCACTGACCGAAAACTGGCGGTTTTTTTTTTTTTTTTTAATTTCAAATTGTAATGTTGAGGCGTTGCTGGATCTGGAGAGGGAATAGAAAGCATCTGAGAAAAAAAAATGCAAATTAGGCTATAAACTGCTCAGATCCAAACTTGCAAGCCAGTGTGTGGGGCCTACCTGCCTTCCTACACGCCATCAATGGGTTAGAGTGCGATTTGAAGGTCTTTACATTGATTAGGAGTATGAAGAAATTGTTTGATCTTCTATCAATGAACCCCATTTGGAAGACTAAATGCATAGGAAAATATTCTTGATTTGGTTTCCTAAACACTTGAATTCAACATGTGAAGAGATCCTGATCATTTTTGCCTACACCACTCAACCATGTGAGTGTTGGCAAAGGGATTCTGATTTGACTAATTAGAGATTTTATCAAAACCACTCTCCATAACTAGAAGATAATGATCATTAAGAGAGCTTAATAAATAAAGGGCTTTAGTGTAACAGTTTTTACTTCCAAGTGATTTGCATCACTAGCTAATCACAAAATTAAGGAGAAGGAGAAGAGGGCAATAATTCCCATCCCAAGGGTAGCAGATCTAGTTGTGGGATCCATGAAAACAGACGCTGGAGAAATGGAATCAGGATTGCGTTTACATTGATTATTGTAATTGTGTTGTTCAGATATGCCCTACATAAACTCACTAGTATAATCCATGACAAAGTCGGATCCAACCTGACTTCCCTGCGTAGAGACCTACAAAAAGTACAGAATAATATGTCACTATTCGGTATGAAACATCCGAACATATGGCATATGTTCGGAACTTCAGGTCCGAACATATGGCTTATGTTCGGAAATTAAGGTCCGAACATAAGCCATATGTTTGGACTTACAGTTCCGAACATAAGCCATATATTCGGACCTGAAAGTCCGTACATATCGAGAACCTGCAACTCGTTCCAGGTGAAAAAAAATTAAAAAAGGAGGCATAAATACAAAAAAAAAAAAAAAAAAAAAAACAAACAAACAAACAAAGGAACTGACATTTCCACTACTACGTTGGTTTAAAGGTACAATTTGATTGTTGTTTTCTTCCTTCATTGCACTAGAAAGTAGAGGAATGTAAGTGAAGATTAGTAGACAAGTGGATGGAGGAAGTAGAGAATGAGAAGTGGTAAGTAAATGGGTTGAATAGGAGACGAAAATGGAGGAATGTGAGTGAAGATGAGTTGCCT
Source organism: Cinnamomum chago (assembly GCA_038049695.1). Classification (NCBI taxonomy): domain Eukaryota; kingdom Viridiplantae; phylum Streptophyta; class Magnoliopsida; order Laurales; family Lauraceae; genus Cinnamomum; species Cinnamomum chago. Next base: position 79,681,909 of record CP142452.1, read on the forward strand.
AAGGAAGATGGAGGAAGTGGAGAGTGAGAAGTGAAGAATGAAATGAGTGAGAGAGGAAGAAGAGCAGCTTGTGTGTGAAAAGAAAATAGGTTTTGAGTTTTGGTTGGATTATGTCCATTTTGGTCATTTCATGAAAGGGTATGAATGTAATAAAAAAATAAAAAAGTTTCCTTGTGTTTGAAAAGTAAATTTGGTGTCCAAATAGCAAGACCCCTTCTGTTCAGTGTCTTCCCGCTTGCTTAGGTTCAAAATGTACAAGTGAGAACCACACAAAAAAGGCTTACTTCCTACTTTTTCTTTTTTTATGTAAAATAAATTTAACTTCTACTTCTATTCAAGTTTAATCAAATGATATATATGTATATAATTAGAAGTTTATTAAATGCTCCCCTTTTCATCTTTTTGTCCTTTTTTAATTAAATTAAATTTAAAACTTTTAGGGATTTAATCGTATGAGTACCCTTAGACCTGACATTTGTTCTAGAACTAGGATTACAAGCGCGATGGTTTCGGATCGGAACCATAGTACACTCGGACCTGTTTCTAAATAACGGTTCCAGTTTCGAATCTGATTTTGACTCGGAATATGTTTTGTTAGTTTTAGACCCGGTTCCAATAGGAAAACCCGAATTCGGTTCTGGAACCGGGTCCACTTAGATTATTGGAATCTAGTTCTAAAATCGATTCTAATTTCTTTTTATTCTTCATTTTTTTTTTAAATAAACATATCATTCAACTTATGACAGTGCATCAAGTTTACCACCTCCAATATTATACATAAAAATATCAAGAAAAAAAAAAGTTGATTTTGATGTACAATTTACAACATCAAAGGCTCATATGTCGGTTCCACGGGTCGGAACCTATATGGACTTGGAACCGGACCCATTTAACAATCGGAACATAAATTGAGTTCTCGAACTCAAACCCATTTATGAATTGGAACCTAAAATAGGTTCCAGACCCGGTTTTTGGCGGGTCAGAACTTCCGTGTAATCAGAGAATCGAAAACTCATTTGCAACCTTATCTAATACAATTGAAGTTTAAATATTTTTCCGTAGAACTATTCGTACAGTAATGATGCTCTGGCTATCACATGACCCTAAGATATACATAGGGTGATATGTGTGACATCGCAGTGTCCTAAGACATTGCACACGTAATACATGAGTAGCTATGTGAAAATACTTAAAGTTAGACTGTTCAGATGCGAATATCAAATCTAAAGACAGCTATACAGGCAATATCCAGAATTTTTATATGGTATATCGAATAAAAATATGTCAAACACTTCTGTTTAACTCTTTGGGCTTGTGAGTTCCGCTGAAGGTAAAATTGAAAAATGATCATAATTGAAATCGAGGTAGTCAGAGCTGTTGCCATATGCACAAGAGATCCGAGCCAGCCTAAAAAGAGTTTGATTGGCTTGAGACTCTAAACTTGAATCTAGGGTTCCAAACCCTAACATGGATCTTCAGGCCCCATTGACAACTTTTAGAGGCATCTACCTATGGTAAAATTGGATGGTCAATTTCATTTCAACACATCGAATCATCAATTTACACCATTCGTTAAGCCATTGCATGCATATGTTATAATAAACAAAATCATCCCTCTGCTCCAATACTCAACATGGACAGGAGAAACTTCTTTTTATTCTTTCCCTTTCTATAGCTTTTAAGATTTTAATGGTAGTACTGCTTTGTGTTATGTGGTAAGATTTAAATGAATTTTATTATAGATTGATTGAAATCAGCTTTGCTTAATTGAAGATTTAATAGTTTGCCTTTTGTTTAGACAAGCTCCTCATAGATTTTGTCTATTTTTAAAACAATTGATAGATCTATGAAGTTCTTATTAAAAACCTAAAATTATTCTCTGATAATACCTGTAGGTAACATTGCACTTAAGGTTTAGTTTATTAGTTTTTCTTCTACAACTGCTTGAGAGAGCCCTCCTTAAAAGTCATAGTAGTATTGGTATGATTAAGATTTCAAATATATAATTTGAAAATATAAATTTATGTTAATAAGAAACTACTACAAAACTTAGGGCAAAAGTTGTCAGAATTAACAAAAAATACTTTTATGTTTAAAGAGTTACTAAAATTTTGTTAGAGTTTTTTTTTTTTTTTGTTTTTTTTTTCAAACATTCAGCCATGATAGATTCCCAAATAAATAGTAGAAAAAAATTTAATACAGTTAAAAATATATTTATATCATTATTGGCATATGCCTAGAACTTAATTACTAAGGGCATCATAACTGGTATTTATGCCTCCACCTCTCCCATCCAACGTAGATCCCTCTGGCAGTACCTGAGCTCCACTCCTTTTTCTAATAACTTTCCCTGGCCTGTCATAGGAGACTTCAATGCTGTTGTCTCTAGTTCTGAAAAACTCAGTCTCCATCCCATTAACTCCCTAGCTTCCTCTGAATTCAATAACATGATTGTTTCCTCAGGCCTCCAGGATATTGGTTTCTCTGGCAGTAACTTCACCTGATCTAACAACAGAAAAGATAGATCCTATGTTGCAGTCAGGCTAGACCGCTCTCTCACCAATCAAGCCTGGCTTCTCTCACATCCAAACAACCTACTCCAACACCTTGTCAGATTAAGCTCTGACCACAGCCCCATCCTGCTTTCCAAGCGCCCTCCCATTGCAGCTAGACTTATCCCTTTCAAGTTTGAGGAAATGTGGATTGCTCACCCATCCTTCAAAGATCTGGTAGCTGAAGTTTGGCAACTCCCTGTCAGAGGCAATCCCCAGTTCATCCTTAGTCAGAAATTAAAGGCTCTCAAATTAAGGTTGAAAGCTTGGAATAAGGAAATTTTTGAGCTCCTCAAGAACAACATTTTAGCTGCAGAATCCAGTATCCCCCAATTGCAAGACAGTATGGATTCAGACCCCTAGAAATCGACCAAGGCTACTCTAGGCCTCGCCAGAAGCTCGCTCCAAAACTTGCTCCAAGCAGAAGAAACCCACTGGAAGCAGAAATCCAGGATTAGATGGCTGCAGGAAGGAGATAAAAACACCAAATTCTTCCACCTGGCTGCGAAAATCAGAGGATCTAAGAAACGCATTGATAAGATTGAATTCAACGGAATTTCTCTGGAAAACCATGACCAGATCAAATCAGCAGCAGTGGATTTTTTCTCTGCCACCTTCACTTCATCCCCTACTCATTCGGATCCCTTGCTCTTTTAAGTGCAAAGTCAGAAAGTTTCCCACGCTCATAATTCCTTTCTGCAAGCCATTCCTACAAATGAAGAAATCAGAACCTTTGTGTTCAGCCTCAACAAATCTAGTTCTCCTGGTCCTGACGGTTTCTCCGGAAGCTTCTTCACTAGTTGCTGGGACATTGTTGGCAAAGAGGTTACAGAAGCTGTTAAAAATTTCTTTCTCTCCAAAAAACTTCTGAAAGCTACAAATTCCTTCTTCATCTCCCTCATTCCTAAAGTTGCAGCGCCAACTTCTTTTGGAGACTTCCGCCCCATCAGCCTCCTTAATTTCTCTTACAAGATTATTTCCAAGATCCTGGCGACTAGAATGGCAGTTGTCCTCCCAAACCTTATCTCTCCTCATCAGGTGGCTTTTTTAAAAGGTAAAAAAATCCAAGATCACATAGCTTTAGCTCATGAGCTCACTCAGAACCTTCAAAAGGGCCCCAAAGGCAAAGGCATATGCATGAAGCTAGATATCTCCAAAGCCTTTGACAAATTAAACTAGAATTTCCTCTTCAAAGCTTTGGATTTCTATGGGTTTAGCAAGGACTGGTCTTCTCTCATTTCCGAATGCATCTGTTTCTTTAAAGGCTCTGTTCTCATCAACAGAGAACCAGCAGGATACTTTGAAGTCAAGGGAGGGCTTAGGCAGGGAGATCCTCTCTCTCCCTACCTTTTCATTTTAGCGGAAGAGCTTCTTAGCTTAAATATTAGTAAGCTGGTTTCCCAAAATCAGGTGTCTCCAATTTACAGAGTTCCATCTTCTCCCCCTGTCTGTCACCTCATGTTTGCTGACGACATTCTCCTCTTCTTCAAAGCAACTTTTAGGAGTATCAAAGCTATTCAAGGAGTGTTGGAAGCCTACCAAAAGGCAGCAGGGCAGCATTTCAACCTCAGGAAAAGTAATGTTCTTTTTGGAAACAGCAGGGAGTCTTTTAAGGCTAGAACTTTGAGATCCTTAGGCATTCCTAGGGCCTACTTTCCTGCCAAATATTTGGGTGTTCCTCTTTTCATTGGTAGCCCCAAAGCTCAGTATTTTGAGAGTCTCAAGGATTCATTTCGGCTAAGGCTGGCTAGCTGGAAATGTAATATGCTTTCCTTTGCTGGGAGAGTCATTCTTATAAAGCATGTTCTTCAAAGTCTTCCCATTCACATCCTCTTGGTTCTCCCAATCCCCTCCTCGGTTTGTAAATTCTTGGAAAAATGGATGAGAAATTTTCTGTGGTCTGGGGGCCCTGTGCAAGCTAAAAAGAGACTTATCAACTGGAATTCTATCTGCCAGCCTAAGAGAGAAGGAGGCCTGGGTTTCCGCCGTTTGAAGGATATGATCTCTGCAAATTCTTTAAGGTTGGGTTTGTCTGCTATCTCCTCTTCTTCTCTGTGAGCCAGCTGGTTCAGAGCAAAGTACCTCAAAGGCTTCTCTCCTTGGCATCCCAACTCCCTTTCCACTGGCTCTTGTATCTGGAGGCCTATCAAGCGATGTTCCCACTTCATTTTTCAAAACAGTCACTGGCTTCTGGGTGATGGCAAAAGAATTAGCTTCTAGCACGACAAATGGCATGGTCCCTTATCTTTGGCGCAGATCTTCCCTGAAATGGATTTCCCTTGGTCTGTTTCAGTGAAGGATTTCCTCTCTGATCCCCAAAGATTTTCAAGCTTCTTCATCCTTCAACAAGCTGCCTATTTCTCTTCCTCCCTATCAGCTTCTTTTTTGCTATAGGAAGACCCTGATGCCTTGATCTGGACCAGCTCCAACTCCCCCATCCTATCTTTCTCTGCTGCTTGGGACTCTATTAGAATCAGAAGCTTCCCCAGAGTTTGGCACAAGTTTGCCTGGAATAGTCTCCTCAAGCCTTCTACTGCTTGCATTGCTTGGAAGCTATTTCACAATAAACTTCCCACCAATGTCTGGGCTCAATCCATAGGGGTTCAGCTGGCATCCACTTGCCCTCTCTGTGGCTCCCATCAGGAATCGACCTCTATCATGTTCTTCCTCTGTCCATTAGCATCCTCCTTTTGGGATTGGTTGGAGACTAAAGGGAACTTTCAGTCCACTTCTTCCTGCTCTGCCTCAGCAAAATGGAACGCCTTCTCCGCAAACTCCAGCTCAAAAGCGAAGAAAGGTCTGGCTACCCTCTTCATAGTAGCTCTCTTCAGCATCTGGAAAGAAAGGAATATGGTTCTCTTCTCTAACAAGGTACCCTCTCTCCAATCTGTGATTAATTTCTTTTTAGTGGATGCCTCTATTGCTCTAAGATATTTCTCTTCTTCCTACTCCAGCAACACTTTAAATTATTTCTTTCTTCTTTGTAATCAGCTTACTCAAGGGTTGAACTAGTGCTCTTTTGTTTCTTTCTCTTGTTGCCTTTCCTCTCTGTTTTGTAGTTTTTTGGCTGTTATCTTTCCTCTCTTTCTTAATTCAATTTGCAATTTAGCAAAAAAAAAAAAAAAATAAGGGCATGCATAGTTATGTGATTACTTTTGAATTCTTGTAAAGGAAGGATAGTTTTTGGTAATACCCAAAGGATTATTTTGGCTGCTTTATGGGGTGCATGGAGTCTAACAAAGTAGAGGTGGTATCTATTTTGGAAGTGCTCGGGTTATTTGGTTTGTCTTCTTTTTCAAGTATTTTTTGTGGTGGAAAGTGATTCTTCAAATGCTATCTATTGGGTGTCCTCTAGTGCCAAGGTCCTAGAGATTTCACTTTTATTTCAATGAAATCAAGTCCTTATCATCATCAATTCAAGTTAACTTCCAACATGTTGGACTAATAGTTTTATGTATGGGTTTGCACAACAAGGGATTGGTAGTTTTTGGGATTTAGTTGCTTTCATTTTGTAAAAGTTGTTCTTTGGGTATGGTATAGCTCTTCTATACCATGTTTTTTTCTTGTTCTTCTGCTATTTGCGAATTCTCTGTTTTGTTGTTCTAGTTTCTCTATTAATATATTTTCTCATTACTTATCAAAACAAAAAAAAGTTGATCATCATATGTAAGTTTCCCAAATCATAATACAAGTAATAATATAAAAAACTTGAGCGCACACCATTCTCTTCTTTTTTTTTGTTGTTGGCAACAACAACTTCACCTTCACCTTCACTGTTTTTCCTGCTCCTCAAAGCTTTGGTGCTTGTACAGCCAGGTGCACAGCAAAAAGTAGCCAAAATTCAAGACCCCCACCACAGCCAACAGCCAATAAACGTTGTCTAGTCTTGATTGGTTCATATTATTTGGTAACCATGTGCTCACTCTCCGTATCAACCCCACAATAGCAGTGCTCAAATAAAAGCTAATCCCAATAACCAAAGTTGTCATAGCAGTTCCAGTACTTCTCAATGACTTGGGAAATTCCTGGTAATACAAAGCCACAGCTCCAGGGAAATGTAAGGCCTCACCAAAGCCAATGATGGTCTGTGGGACCACAAGCCACATGGCTGAAATGGGGGCCACAGAATTTGGTGAATCCTCCAAATGATGAGAGTGGACCACTTGAAGCCTCCTGGACTCTACCAGTGCAAAGCCCATCATGCTGATTATGTTGATGATGTGGCCCACTCCGATTCGCTGGAGGGGCGTTGGATGTCGTCCAGTCAATTTGTGCCATATGGGGTAGAGGACGTAATTGACTAATGGGAGCGTGACAGCTGTTGCTAAGAAAGGGAAGACTGTGAATGACCCAGCAGGGATAGAGAAGTGGGGCCCGATGTGGCGGTCCATGGACAGGGCTTGGAGGACTGTGAAGCTTATTTGGATGGCTATTGGGGTGGCCAGGAAAATGGTTGTGGACCAGAGGGGGAAGATTTTGAGTATGGTTTTCAAGTCTTCTACATTGTCCACAGTGCAGAGGGCCCATGGTTTGGCCTGTAATCCGTCCATCTGAGTGTTCCCTTGGCTTATCAGTGCTGCAAGGTTTAAGAAACTGCAGGGGAAAACACAAACCTTATGTCAGTAGTTCTCCACTGTTGGTTTTACTGTTAAGGGTGCCTTTGATGCATGTGATCTAAATTTGTTCAAGATAGCTTAGTTGGTAAGGCATCTCCCTTCCATAAAAATAATTAGAGATCGATCAATCCCTAACGTTAGTCATAATAGTGAGGGACTCGGGTGTCTGAGTGAATTACCTTTAAAAAATGAAAAATGAAAATGCAAGAGAATCAAAATTTTATTGTTATATGGAAAAGTATGAACTAATCAAAACAAGAATAAGAGATTATAATTCGACACTAAACTCTTCGTCCAGATTTACAGTCACAAATAACCCTTCGGGGATTATAAAAAAAATTGGGTACGATTACAACATTGAATTGAAGGGAACTAGCTATCATCCTTAAATCCTCACTTTCGATTTCCAAAAGAGCGATGCTTTTTTAAGTTCAGAGCTCTGAACATTAGAGGGTCCAATTTGGACTGTTCATGGCACAGATGGTTCAGTTGGACATAGGGGTGTTAGTGGGCTCGGCTGAGGAATGTCCGGGCCCCGCCAGGCTTCTAAACTATTAATCCAAGCCCAAGTCGGACCAGAAGTGGAAAAATGTTGAAGAAGGAGCCCAGCCAGAGTTAGAGTTAAAGAAGAAGGAAAAAAAAAAACCATCTCTTATCATGCCTTATTCTGTAGCTCAAGTGGCCTCGTCACATTGTCTTATCTGACAGATCATGTGCTCCAATGACCTCTTTAGCTAATCCCCAAATGGTTGACCGAGTGGTCAGGACCACGGTTCCTCTCTCTTCTAGAGCTAGAGGTTCTGATATCGATCCCCGGTTCCCCCCTCTTTAGAAATCGAATGTTCAGTCTACTAGTGCTACCACCTTGGGACCACAGGGGTTTTACCCGACTTCTCTCTAGGCCCAAAGGGATTAGTCCAATCCAAAGGGTTGGAACCCTCTGTTAGCAATAAAAAATAAAAAATAAAACGACCCCTTTACCTCTCTCCTGTAGTTACTTTTATATTAGGGCAGGGCCGGGCTTCGGGCTCTCTACCATTTAGTCCAAGCCTGGCCCATTTATTAAACAAGCAAAATAAAGAAATCCATGCCAGCCCATCTACTTAGAACCTAACCCCCAAGCCTGACCTAAAGTGGGCTGGCCTTATTGGGTCGGAGGGTCATAGAGCAATGACCTGTCTTGGATAAGGTTGGCTGCTAAAATACCAAAAGAAGGGTGCTGAATGTAAACCAAACCCATTTATTATTTAGGTCAAGAAGTGTTAGAATAAACAAAAAGGTCAATCAATTCAAACCATGAATCACTGTGTCATGTTGGGTTCAGGTAAGGAATTAGCACAAAATAAGACATGCTGAAGTAAAATATTTCTTCAAAATCAGTACCTCAGACTTGAAGATGGAGGTTGCATACTCCCCATTCCTTGGTGCCCATAATAATAATCTTTGCTATCATATGACACTCTTAAGTTCCTCTTCCTGATTGCAGCCACCACCACATGAGTCAAGCATCTAAATGGGCTTCCTTCAGGCTTAAGATTTCGGTAATAGCGTTGTCCTAAGAGGAAAATGGCTAAGCTTATGGCAATGGCCACAATGCACAGACCAAACCCAAAACCCCAGCCCACATTGTCTTGAACATAGACAATGCCCAAGGCAGCCACAGTGGTGGCAATGTAAGTTGTGAAAAAATACCAATTGAAGAAGCTATCTTGATCCTTGATCTTATGGAACTGATTGGCCCCCATGGTAGCAATGTTGAAGCGCGTCCCACCAACACCAATGGCTATCAAAGCGATACCGCTGAATAGGATTGCTGATTGGGATGTAGATGGACTTTCGCAGCTCACTAATCCATTTGTGCAGGGTAATGGCCTCAAGGAATGGATTGTTGCCGTTAATGTCATAAGCACAATGCCCTACAAGAACATTTATAAGACACAGATTCTCAGTACAGGAATTGGGAAAAGCAGGAAGAGGAAGAAGAAGAAAAAAGAGAGAGTTCGCCATGGATTATTTTTAAATTAGAAGAAACATTTGACTTATAATGAAGAAAAGAGCAGAACTTTTGTTACCAATTTGCCCGCATCCTATTGCCCATTTGGCAATTCACCTGTAAAGTGAATTAAAAGTAAATGATCACTTTTAAGAGATCAATGGGAAAGGAAAAAGCGTCTTGTCAAAAAAGTATAAAATTTCAAAATCAATCTTGTTGGCTTTTTGTTATTTTGTGGTATAAGGAGGAACTTTTTTGACCTTTTGGATTAAAAAAATAAGTTTTTTCTCTTTTAGTGGAATTAGAGATTGACTTTTCTACTTTTTTTTTTTAAAACAAATGATTTTTGAAATTTTTTACTTTTTGATAATTCCTCATTCTTTTCTTATCACTTAAAGGTGGTCATTTACTTTGAATTCTTTTTTTTTTTTTACTAAATTGAAAATTGAATTAATAGAGAAAAAAGGAGACAGCCAAAAAAAGCCAAAACAAAGAAGAAAAAGGCAACAAAAGAGAAAAAGAACAGAGCTCTACCACTAGCTAGGGATGGCCTGGTTACAGAGGAGAAAGAAAGAGGCTAAAGAGTTACTGGAAAAATAAGACGACATTTTACTTAGGGAGAATGCAACATCCTCTAAGAAGAAATTAATTATAGAGTCAAGGGAGGGCACCTTGTTGAAGAAGAGAACCATATTCATTTCCTTCCATAAGCTATACATTTACTTTGAATTCACTTGGCCAAACAAGCATACTATTTGAATTTTTATCAAAATAGTATTATGGAGGTAAAGAGTGAGGGATATAACTCGTAAATTTAGATTTGATCATCAATTTCCTATAATTTAATTTTTATAGGGTGATAGTTTTGGGATGACTCCCAGCAAAGGAGATATTATTTGACGGCCTCTCGTGAATCTTCATATTTGGTCCTCTACTTTTTACCTATTCAAAGGAAGGATAATGTTCAATTTTTATAAGGGCTTTTTTACGGTATAATCCCTCTTAAAATTATATTCTCCGAAATATTGACATAAGACCTAAAATGACAGCAAAGTCGTTTGACTTTGATAATTTTTTTCTTTAGACTATTTTGCCCAAAACCCATGATATCGTGAATCACGATATCATGGGTTTTACGTAATTTAGTACTCGCGATATTCATGGTTTTTTACATAATTTACAAAAAGAAAAAGAAAAATCATAGGTTTATAGCTCCCCACTAATTGATTACTAAATATGGATTTTATTTTTCAAAAATAAATATATGGTGAAACAATGCAGTTTTCTTACTAATTTCCTTCACTATTTTTAAGAAACTGATAAATCTCATGATATAATTCATTTTTCGTAGAAAAGAATCTTCTTATTATACCACTGATTAAATGGCTGTTAAATGTGGATTTTGTTTTTCAAAACTCAATATATGTTGGAATGAAAAGGAGGAGACAAGGGAATGGAGTTTTAGAGATTTTCATGAAAATCCCATTATTTCATGAGTTACTATATCATGTGTTTCTGAGCAAAATGGTAAAAAAGATTTTTTACCAAAGTCAAGCAACTCTACTATTGTTTTTCAAGGAACTCTGCCGGCTTTTTGGGGTCTTTTGTCTCTGGTGAAATCTTTTTGAAGAGGAATTAAACCATAAAATCCCTTTTTATTAAACAAACCAACTTGATGCATGACCGGTGCACACAAGTCAACTTTCACCTGTAAAATGTTTAAAAAGCTGACAAAACATTATAAGAAACAGTCTAATAAATTAAAGGTGGGGTTTTCATTCAGTGAGTGGAAAGCATAATTTGAGGAACTTTAGGTGTCTCGACTCTGCACCATCATGTACTGTTAAATGATATTATGAATCATGATTGAACAGTTTAGAGTTATGGTCATTGGGTTACCTATTACATACCAGTTTTGGAGGTGGCCGCTTCCCAATTTTTGTCATAATGAAGACAGTATAAAAATATTATAAAATTATATCCTCAGGTGGAATTCCAATGATTTTTATTTATAATAGTATAAAACCATTAACATTGAATTCATCTATACATCTAAGATTTGATATGAGTTTTTTTAAAGATTAGATAGAGTTGTGCCGTTTAGGATATATACTTCTGATGGTTAAAAAGAATCAAAAAGACTGACAACTTGCTGTTCTCTTATATCTGCCGTTGTGGCTGAAATCAAGTTTTTGAAGACGAAAGAGATGAAGAGAGGGAGGGAGAGCACCTACACCCTACTTAGAAGAGAGAGAGAGAGAGAGAGAGAGAGAGAGAGAGAGAGAGAGAGAGAGAGAGAGAGAGAGGGAGGGAGCCATTACTGGTTTCTGAGATTTGAAACACACTACACTTTTTTGGGTACCCAGCCTAGGGGGCTGGGACTTAGCAGTCAGCCCTCAGGTGAGAAGAGTAGAGCTGATGCTTCTTACCACTGGGGGTAAGAGGCCAATCTTGTACACTCCACACTTGAAACTAGAAAAGTTGTGTTTTGAATTACCAAAAGACAGACGAACGCAGAAACGGCGATGACACAGAAGCAGCCCAAGTAAGAGTCTGCGATTATGGCCCCCGCAATGGGGGCGACACTGGTGCACCCGCTGATTATGCTGTAAATCTGTGAAGCGTCGACGCTCTCTACATTGTATTCTCTTTTCAGATACACTATAAGGTTCGACAGGGCTCCTCCCACTCCCATTAGAAGCCCCAGATTAGCCACTGCAAATACCAACTACACATCAGACAGACAGACAGAGAGAGAGAGAGAGAGAGAGAGAGAGAGAGAGAGAAACCTAAGATAAAAGGGCCAGTAATCCATCCCCCACGTTTTGCATCGGGTGCAGTAGTAACTTGGACAGAGTTTGCACTGTTGGTGATATTGGGTGGGATTTCAGTGGCTGCCATTTTCTCTTTCCTTTGTTGCCTTTGAATGAAGCTATGCGTTTTCTTTTTTGGTAAAATGAAGCTATGCTTCTGAAGAGAAGTAGATGATATGTATAGGAAATGGGGATACGTTCAGCGTGTAAAAGTAAAGAAAAAACTGCAACTACCGACGATCCAAACAGGGTTTCCTTCGACCAAACAGGAGATCTGCTTCCTAAGTATATATTGAATAACCTTCGAAAATTCTTATTTATTTTTTTAAGTACTCACCCACCCACACACTCTCTCACGTGATCTCACCTAAGTCCTTCACAATCTTCTTAAAGAAAGAAAAAAAAAACCCTCACAACCAGTGTTATAGGTATAAAACATTAATTCATGGTTGTTTATGTGAAAGAGATACCTCATCAACCGAGCTACCAATGAATTGACATGTTCTTTGGCATGCAGTATATAGAAATTAAACACATGGGAATTCGTGTTGAATGATCTCACCAAGGGATTATGAAATAGGACATAAAGTAGGAAATATAGAGGGGACCAGTACTAGCTAGGGTGAAGACTATTTAGAAAGTGAGGGTTGAAGAATATAAAAGGAGATATTTAAAGGTGTAATTCTTTATAGATATATATTTAAAGATATAATTGATAATATTAAAAAATAGGAAATTTGGAAATTCCCTAAGAAAAATCATCTTAACAGAATCTTAAATTCATCTTGGGTTTATTTGCTATTTTTATTACTTAGAATTTAATTTATTTTCTATAGCATTCTCCTAATTTTATTTCAAGAAAACCCATATAAAATTCTGACATTTTCTTGGCTACGTTTTTCTAGAATGATATTTGTCACAACTCCCAACTATTCTAAAACTAATTAGTAGCAAGATGTTCCACACCGATGGGTGAAGTTTCTATTTTGATTGTGAATTTTATGGCCTTAGCTTGAATGGTCATCAATGTACAAATGAAAGATCTTGTATCTAATAAGACTAGAGAGGGTCTAAAAAATGGGTCGATCTTTATTTTTTGAAAAGTAACATCTATATATTGTTGGCAAAGATAAGAGCTGATCTACATCTACTTCTACCAACTCAATTCTAAAGTAATTTTGTATTTGATAGGGCTAATGATCTCCACAAGCTTTACAACCCACATTAAAAATAAAAAATAAAAAATAAAAGCTTGATACTTTGTATTTAATCAATCTGCAGCTGTTAGAGAATATGTTAAGACATAAGTTTTTATGTTGTTAGAAATAATAAATTTATTATTAAACTAATATGGCCAAATCTGATTAGGGACATTAATCTCTCTTGAATTTCCTACTTTGGTTGGCGTTTGATGCTCAATAAAATCCCAACTCAGGAAGGTTTGCAATGTTTGAGGATTTCTCTAGTTTCAAGGTGTAGTCTTTGTTTCCAGAGTAATGCTACATGGACAAACTTTTTGGCCAGAATTTTGGCCAACCCCCATGGTTTGCATTGAATATCAATTCTGGCCAAAAAGTTTGTCCAAGTAGACTTTTTGTTGTTTCCAAGGGGAAGAATCCATTTCCTACCTCTTCTTCAATGCAATTTTGCACAATTTCTTTAGATATGGTTATTCCAGCTACTTAGAACTTAGCCTCCTCAGCAGCTTTCAGTGACGTCCATTTGGAAGAACTTGTCTAAATGGTGTGATGCAGCAGCTTTTAAACATATAGCCTCCATTTTCATCAGTTCAATCTACTACCTTTGTAAAGCTACGAATGAAGCTCCATCCAACGACTCAAGGCCTTCTCTAAGTAGAATCGTGGTTTAGCTTCAGGAAACCGTTTTCCTTTCCCTGAAGAAAATCTCCAAGCCTTTTCAAAGCTGCCAACTTTGGTCTCTTCTCAATTTTTTAGGAATTCATAATATTCCATATACGACACACTTGTAAGTAGTGCTTCCATTACTTGCCTCTTTAAATTTCCTTTTTTGGTCTTCTTCTAGTTCTTTTCCCTATATTCAGGGGCTCTTTGAGCCTATGTAATTTCTTTCTTCTTTCTCTAATACAAAGTACCTTTCAAAAAAAAAAAAAAAACTGAAGGGTTTTGAAGATAATTTTGACCATAATGTCTGATTTTGACTAGCAGTTATTTAGATATTTGTAATTAAATATTTTAGGCAAGTTTGGATTTTGAATAGTCAATTTGTTTAGACATTTATAAACCAAGACGTTTCTTCAATGAATGATACCGTGGTCTCATGCAAACATATTGAACCTTGAACTTATAGGGTAGGAATGAGGATCATCTAAGAATTTCTCCCACAGTGACCGTGAGTGAACCAATCATGGTCGGCCATACATGTCACCGTGGGCAGCCCTTGCCCATATGTATGCCAAACTACCCATAGTGACGTGGCTGACCTTGATTGGTCACTCATGATCACAGTGGGGGAAATCCTCATAGAGGATCCGGACTAATTAGTAGGTAGCGATATATATAGAGTAGCCCCTCTCAAACAACCCTGGTCTGATCTATTGCTTATCCGACCGGCCATGTGCATTTGGGTGCAAAAGGCATTATATCATGTGGAATGGCACTCGTGTTTTAATGCCAGCACTCGTGTAGCCCACTTGTTGAACATTCTAGATCCACACACAAACATATAAGCAAATTTTACAGTGAGGGCAACATAGGGAGGCCCATCTTATAATTCATCGGAGCTGGTGTACACATGAGGCCACTTTTGAATTACATTGGATTCCATGGGTTTTCACCCATGTGACTGGACTCATTGGATTGAGGGTCTGATTATTTCTTTGTCCAATATTAAAGCCGTTGTAGATAAAAGAGTTACAGGCATGAGATTGCGCCTAAATTTGATATCTGAATTTTACTCATTAGGATCTTTCCATCCCCCTCTATTTAATGATGCGTGGGACCCTAGGTGGGCTTTTTTTTTACTCGTTAATTTATCGAGAAATGATCTAATAAGGTTCTCATCAATTTGGCGCCGATAATCGCATATAATACCTAATTTATTCATTAATGTGCAGGTCCTTAACATGATTAAACGATGATGATGTCACATAATCTCCCCAGATGCAGGATCACAAACCATGGGGTTGATAGGAAGAAAATGTGATATATTTCACATTCGACATATCCAAGAGGATACCACTTTGCATATGAGTGGATTTGATGATACTAAAGCGGGCCGCGGGCCTTATGCAGGGATCTATCAGATTTAGCTGATGTCTTCTTTTTCTTGCTGCTATGGCTCACTGGCCATAAGAAAGGAGATTCAAACCTCCCACCAAGGATCGATTCCTAGTGGGAGAGATGGAACAGGATGTCTTACCAACAGCCATCCCTATTTTCCCTTTAGCTGATGTCTTGCATACGCTAACATGTTATCATTTCTCCTATAGTCCTATTTTTGCTACCTTTAGTTGTTTTGGGTGAATGGTCCTTTTCTGTTTGATGTATGGATCGGTGGTTGGCATATGAATGTTGAGCCCCCAATCCATCCCAAGTTGTGTGTGCCGCAGGTTTTCCTGGCAAGGATGCCTACAACTTCGTTTGGGACTCACATAATGATAATTCAGACCAGTCATCTCCAATCCCATCATATCCCCTCAATTGGCATATTATTTCACTTTAATAGACGTTCCTCCCACCATTAGATTGTGAAGCTGGATTTTTTATTTTTTTTTCTCCTGCAGGTGTGAGCAGTTTTAAATAAGATCCACCAGTGATTAATATCTCTAGTGAAACTTTGGTGTGGGACAATCACTGAATGGTGTAAAGCTGCACTAAATTCCACTGGAGATATATTATAACTAAAATCTAATCCGGACTACTCCTACCTACTACCAAAATAATGAGGACCACTTGGGGGACCTCACAGTGGAGAGAGGGATGTGGATTTTGTGCAATGATGGATGATTTTCATGTGGTGCACTCATGGCTGACCCGAAAAGTGATTTTCATGTCAAATCTAATCATGGAAAGATTCTTAAAAAACAAAAAAGAAAGAAAGAAAGAAAACCTAAAAGGAACTGATATAGATAATTGAATTTAACAAAGATCATTTGAGGGCCATCTTTTGCATATTCATCTTTGTTTCTTCAATTTTAACTACTTCTATAATTACAAATTTTAGTTCCCCTAATGGCAAAGAAAAGAACGACTCTCACTTAATCAAAAGGTGAGAAATATAATTTAATTAGTGTAAACCAAGTTACCCACAAAGATCATGTTGGCCCCCACACACTGACAGATAACTGACGGTTTTTTTTTTTTTTTTTAATTTCAAATTGTAATGTTCAGGCGTTGCTGGATCTGGAGAGGGAATAGAAAGCATCTGAGAAAAAAAAATGCAAATTAGGCTATAAACTGCTCAAATCCAAACTTGCAAGCCAGTGTGTGGGGCCTACCTTCCTACACGCCATCAATGGGTTAGAGTGCGATTTGAAGGTCTTTACATTGATTAGGAGTATGAAGAAATTGTTTGATCTTCTATCAATGAACCCCATTTGGAAGACTAAATGCATGGGAAAATATTCTTGATTTGGTTTCCTAAACACTTGATTTCAACATGGGAAGAGATCCTGATCATTTTTGCCTACACCACTCAACCATGTGAGTGTTGGCAAAGGGATTCTGATTTGACTAATTAGAGATTTTATCAAAACCACTCTCCATAACTAGAAGATAATGATCATTAAGAGAGCTTAATAAATAAAGGGCTTTAGTGTAACAGTCTTTACTTCCAAGTGATTTGCATCACTAGCTAATCACAAAATTAAGGAGAAGGAGAAGAGGGCAATAATTCCCATCCCAAGGGTAGCAGATCTGGTTGTGGGATCCGTGAAAACAGACGCTGGAGAAATGGAATCAGGATTGAGTTTACATTGATTATTGTAATTGTGTTGTTCAGATATGCCCTACATACAGCCGATCTTATGATTGAGAATTATGATTAATGCTAACAAGGAATTGGCGCGTTCCAACAATCAAGATCACCAATTTCAAGCATATACCACAGTTTCCTCCAACAGGTTGAGGGTTTGAAACTGCACTACTACACTGGAGCCACAAGGGATTTACCCGGCTCCCCCCGTGCCTGTAGGGATTAGTCTGACCCAAAGAGCTAAGACACCCACCATTATATATATAAAAGAAGGCATATATATATATATGTTGCCTTTAAGTACATGATTAGATGTATTTGATTATACTGATAACCAGCCCAGCTTTAAACATGTGAGGACCTATCAATACTAACCAGCGCACTGATTGACATGCATTGAGGTGGGTCCCGCAAACAAATTTCAAGTTTGAAACTAGGAGCAAGTTTGGTACCAATTTTCCTTTAATGATTTAAATTTATTTAGAACACAGCAAGATCAATACATTCTAAGAACCAGATCGAACATCCATATTCATCAGAGGGAATATGTGGCTTGTTTCTTAGGGAATGGGCCTTCATCAAAGGTGAAAGGTGAAAGTCAGATGGAACAGTTGGGCATGGTCAGGGTTGGGGCTGGCCTAAGCTTTTGGAAGCATAGCTTACTTAGTGCCAAGCTAGCTAGCCTATCATTCAGCTCCAATCTGGCCTGTAGTCCCAAATATATATATTAGGCCTGGGGCCAAGGCATAGAGCCAGGCCTTTTTACATACATAAGACTAATGCATAGATAAGAAAAATAAGCCCAAGCTGATGCCTTAGGCCTAAACACACAGCCAAAATCAAGACAAATGGTACTTGGGCTGGGGATAAGCCCGGCCCATTCACACCCTATGTTATGAAACAATTCTGAAATTTGACATTTTAATTCTGCAGAAGAGTCATTTTGTACCAGTCATATTTCCACCGTCATGGCTGAAGAGATTTTTTCAACTGTTAGCCAAGAATTGGACCTTGTTGCATGAAATATGGCCATTGGTACAAAGTATGGCATGTTATGGACAAGGGCTCCAAGGTCATTTCTAACCATTTGACCTTAAACAGAATGGATGGATAAAATGAGTTTTCCTTGATTTTAGTCATCAGTTTGATTCATTATTATAGATTGCATGGTCAGAAATAATCCGCAGGACCAATTGTTGGTAGATGTCTTATCCACAACCTAACGATTCACTTAGTGTGGGGCATGGATATACCACTTTTCCAGTCATGTGAACCATTCCGCCCTTATTGTACGTTAAAATCACTATGGCCATGACCTAACTAGTAGAGTATAGTGAAGTAAAGCCTTCAATTTTCAAACAAAAAGTCATGTCAAAAGTATATATTTTCAAAATTCCTTCCTTATTTTTCAAAAAAATTAAAACAACCACCTTTCTCCGCAAAAAAGACAAAGAAACAACTACTTTTTAAATAAAAAGTAAAAAAGACTCAATACCAAAACAACTAAAGATAAAATATTATCATAACTTACTTATTTTTTATTCTTTCACTATTTGAGATTTTACTTCACTTCATTCTACATGTAAAGTTCCCAAATAAAACCTAAGAGGATCTTGATTTGTTCACATTTTGTCTCGTTTTATTTTGATTATATTACATTTTCTTTATTGTTTTAATTCATCTTAATTAATTAGATAGTTCAGTCACTTGTATATATGGTGGATATCATAACATAAGGGAATGCCATGAATTACGTATACTATGGCCTTAATTCTATTTCATATAAGATGATAATATCCGTTGAATCAATAGCATTTGTTGTTGGGTCAGATTGTAATAACCATCTATTTTGATATCGGCCTCTTATCTCTTGAGATGGTTCAATCTTTGAGTCAAGGTGATAAATGTAAATGTTTCAAATGCTATTTTCTATTTTTTTTTTTTTTTAAAAAAACATATTCCCAGGAACAAAAGTAGATTCAAACCTTGGTTGAAGAAGTTGTCATTTAACCTAACCATCCTCCTTTCTTAGTCCTAGGCTTCAGTCTGACCCATACTAAAACATGACCTATAACACAGGAATTGGCCAGTGAACAAAAATCATAATAAACATAATACCATAAAGATATCAACCATCATATGCAAACAGAAAAATAAGAAAAAAGAAGTTCCAGTAAGTTTAGCTTCTACACATGTTTCACATTTGATATTTGAATCAAAACTGCATTTAGGCAAACATTCCATGTTAATTAATCTACGCAAAGCATCATAGTTAACATGACCTAATCTACTATGCCACACATTAGAAGACTCAAGCATATAAGCACTAGAGTTTTTCTTATTAAGAACGATAGTCATTACATTCATCTTAAACAGCCCATCGCTCATATACCATTTTCCCACATACATCCCAGATTTAGTAAGTACAAACTTATCCGACTCAAATACCAGTTTGAAACCCTTCTTACTCAGTAGTGAGCCTGATACCAGATTCTTACGAATATAAGGTACATGCAGCACATTGTTGAGGGTGAGTTCCTTTCCAGAAGTCATCTTTAATACCACATGTCCTTGGCCTTCAACCTTAGAAGTGGCAGAGTTGCCCATGAAGAGTTGTTCTCCGGTTGATGCTTGATAAGTGGACAACATTTCTTTGATAGAGCAAACATGTCGAGTGGCCCCTGTGTCCACCCACCATTCTCTGATGTTACCAACCAGATTGACTTCTGAGACCACAGTAGAAAGATTGATGTCTAAAACATCAGTAGAGAGAGTGTCCAATTCTGTCACGTTGGCCTGCGCTGGTTTCTTACTTGTATTGCCTTGGTTTTTGCGCTTACGACAGTCCTTAGCACGGTGGCCTGGTTTGTCGCACACATAGCATTTCCCTTTGAACTTCTTGTTGTCATTGGGACCTTGCTGTGGACCATTGGGATTGTTCTTCCTCTTCTTGGGATTCTACCCATGTTCCACCACATTTACCTTAGCTTCAATGAAGGTTTTCCTGCTTTTTTCTCAGATGCACGATTGTCTTTCTCTATCCTCAATCTGACAATCAGGTCTTCAAGTTTCATCTCCTTTCGTCTATGCTTAAGGTAGTTCTTAAAATCCTTCCAAAGTGGTGGCAATTTTTCAATGATTGTTGCCACTTGGAAAGACTCACTAAGAGACATTCCTACTGCATGAATTTCATGGAGAATTACCTGAAGTTCCTGAACTTGATTGATAACTGCTTTGGAATCGATCATCTTGTATTCAAAGAATCTGCCAACAACGAATTTCTTCATTCCGGCATCTTCTGTCTTGTATTTTTTTATCAAGAGAGTCTCATAATTCCTTAGCAGTCTTCAATGAACAGTACACATTATATAATGTGTTGTCTAGTCCATTGAGAATATAGTTTCGACAAAGGAAGTCAGCATGCTTCCAGGCTTCTATAGCAGCAACCACTTGCTTGTCTGTCTCACCATCTATCAAAGCAGGAGCTTTTTCATGGAGGAACCTAGCCAGGTTCAAGGTAGTGAGATAGAATAACATTTTCGGTTGCCATCTCTTGAACTCTGTACCATTGAATTTCTCAAGTTTCTTCCCATGGTTCACCATAAGAGGGGTAGGGGTACCAACAGGAGTATTCTTCTCAATACTCGTTACCGTTAACAAAACGGAAATAAAATAAACACAGAGTATACTGCAGATTTACAAACTAACAGTACTGTAAATTGAAACTCATACTATGATTACTGTATACTGAGGCAATCAGAAAACAATTTACAGAACACACTGAAGTTCTATAACTAGTTAAAAATAAAAAAGAGAAACTCAGTTTTACAGTACTGGTTTCAGAAAAGGAAGAAAAGGAAACCAGTAGTGAAATTGACATAAACTGAAACCAGAGAATACTGAAGTAAAACTGAAAATAGAGTGTACTCTGAAAAGAAAAAAAACTTTTGTCTTAAGATTGTTAGTCCGAGTACATACAGTAGTAGTTTAGAATTCAGGAAACAGTTCCTCACAATAGTGAATTAAAACAACCGTAAAACACAACTACATAATGTAATTTACGAATGGAAATCACTTACTGTTTGAAGGCAGAATACAGTACTCTGTTGCTCGAGTTACAAATCTCAGAAATTTACAGAAGAAGATTGATCAAGGCTAGTGTTTGACATTATGTCCTTGAGACGCAATGGTGCTCACTAGCTTCAACAGCGTTTTTCTCTCAGGATACAATGATCGGTCTCACAGCAGTTGCAGCACTACAAATTGTGTGACAGGCGAACCAGCAATGCAACAGAACTCTCTCTAGACACAGATGATGACTCGGAAATGCAATGCAGCAGCAATGATTGGATGATCAAAATTGCATGGACAAGATGCTTTATATAAGCCTGCTTCAAGACTCTTTAGGGGAGGTTGCATCTGTTCAAAACAGTGACTATTCAGTGAACAAATGCTACACACACATCTCTTGGGTTTGGACACACCCTTTCAAAGGCGAATGGACACACCACTAAGGACACATGCCATTTGCAAAAAAAGAAAAAATTTATTATATAAAATTTCTCCAAGAATAATTATAAATGGGTAGTGGGCCGAGTCAGGCCCAACTCGCACGTGAAGCCCAAGCCCAAGCCCGGTACTGTGCGGGGCACGCGCGTGTGGTGATGACCCTACCTTGATCTAAGACCTCCCTCCTCCACAAACGTGGGATGTCCCTTGGGGCTCATCTTATACTACCAAGGTAGGCATATATATTTATACCCAATGAGTGTTTTGCTCCCAAGCAATGTGGGAAGCAAGTTCACCACTTCCTTTTGTTTCCATGTTTAACATGTTCAAGTAGTAGTGTTTAGGAGGCAATTTCTCATTCACTCCTTAATGGATTAGAGCAACTCATGAGTAGATTACATTCTCATGTATTCCCACCCAAAATGATAAGTGGGTCCCACTTAGTTTTTGGCTCAAAGTTGACAAAAACTAGTGGTGCTCTTAGCCATTTTTCCAACGGTAAACTTTCCATGACATGTGATTACATTTCACCCAATCCAAACTTAGAATGATGAGAGTTGGAACAACAATTTTGAAGACATTATATAGAGCAATAAGCGAAAATGGTTTACAAAACTAAAGAAGACGACCATTTTTCACAGGTGGTATATATGGCAAACCCGCAACCTTATGATTGTGACAATGACCACTTCCCAGCCTTATTTTAGCCATATCAACATTAACTGCTGGAAATTGTGTGATCATCTCTCTCTTTGGATAGGCTTTGGTACTTGTACAACCATGTACAGGAGAGGAAGTAGCCAAAATTTAGGACACCAACCACTGTCAACACCCAATACACATTGTCTAGTCTTGTTTGGTTCATGTTGTTTGGGAGCCATGTTGTGACTCTCCTCATTAACCCAATAATGACAGTGCTCAGATAAAAACTGATCCCAGCAACCAAGGTGGCCATGGCAGTTGCAGTGCTAGCCACTGATTTTGGGAACTCTTGGTAATAAAAGGCCATTGATCCAGGGCCATGGAAGGCCTCACCACAACCTAAGATGGCTAGTGGGACAACCAGCCACAATGCTGAAATGGGGGCCACAGAATTTGGCTGGTTCTCCAATTGATGAGAGTGGACCACATGAAGACGTCTGGACTCTAACAATGCAAACCCCACCATGCTGATTATGGTGAATATGTGGCCCACTCCTATGCGCTGGAGGACCGTTGGATATCGACCAGTGAGCTTCTGCCAAGTTGGGTAAATGATGCGATCAACGATTGGGAGTGAAACAGCTGTCGACAGTAGAGAGAAGGCGAGAAAAGACCCTGCAGGGATTGAGATGTGGGGCCCAAGGTGCCGGTCCATGGATAAGCCTTGGAGGACTAAGAGGCCCACTAGGGTGGCTATAGGGGTGCTGAGGAAAATGCTGGTTGACCAAAGTGGTATAATTTTGATTATGGTTTTCAAGTCTTCTACTTGCTCCACAGTGCACAAGCTCCATGGTCTGGCTAGTGGGTTTTCCAGTTGACCATTTCCACTTTTCAGTGCTGCACGGTTTAAGAAACTGCGTAGAGGGAAGAGATGCTCGAAGTTAGAAATGCAGAGAAGGAGAAGAACACAGAATTTTCAAGCAAAAGAAAGAAATATATTACAAGGCATTGGTGGTTTTTTTTTTTTTTTTTTGACTCATTTACGTATGTAAATGATACAATGCACAAAGGTTATGCATAGTCATATTTATCTACACTCATTTATTTATATGATGCATAATGAGGTGCGAAGTTTTTGTGTTTAAATGAAGTCATTTCCATATGAAAATTTATGCACAAGAGGAAGTGTAAAAGTAAAACCATTAATACAACTATTGGGTAAAAAGAGGTGCCACTATAGAATCGATCTGTCCCGAAAACCATTCAATGTCTACTCATAGGAAAATGGTGCCTCCAAACAAACATGGAATTGTGTTTCACATGCATATATTTTACATATGCAACATTTCCCTTTCTCAAAAGACAATTGACTCCTAAAGATTGTGTTGTGCCGAAATGATAGTGTTTATTCCAAGTTTTAGTTTATCTCATCATTAATCCAATAAATGATCGCATATGAACAGTTAAACTCGATCTGCTTTAGAAATTTTCTTCTTTTATCCATGTCTACCAACATTATCAATCAAAGTTTTGAAGAATGAGAGAGTTCAAAGTTCTTGAGAATTCTACCTCAGACTTGAACTTGGAGGTGCAGAACCCACCATCCCATCGTGTCCATAGCAGTAATCTTTACTTTCTGATGACAATCTCATGTTTCTCTTCTTGATTGCAGCGACCATCACGCGTGCCAAACCAGTGAACGGGCTTCCTTCCGGTATATGATGTTGATAATAATGTCTACCGAGGAAGAAAACGACTACACCAATGGCATTAAAGAGGATGCATAGACCAAACCCCAACACCCACCCCACATTGTCTTCAACGTATACAAGGCCAACAGTAGCAGCAATGGCAGCAACAAAAGTGATGAAGAAATACCAATTGAAGAAGCTACCTTGAACCTTGGGATTATTGAATTGGTTGGCCCCCATGGTGGCCACGTTCACACGTGTGCCGCCAATCCCTATGGTCATTAGAGCTATACCAGTATAGAGGACAGCAACTTGCAATGTTGTTGGAGCTTCACATGTTGTAGAACCATTTGCACAAGACAATGGCCTCAAGGGATGAATGGTTGTTAGGGTTAACAAGATCATACTCTGCGTGAGTAACATAGAACATTAGTTCTCAAAATAAATATATACATATCTATTGAGAGGCCTTGGCAAGGTGTGCGACTTGCGCACTATGCATGAGTGCACACCTTGCTATGGGGCCTCACCTGGGGTTTGAACTTGGGGAACTTGAACATCTCCCTATGCCCCTCCTCTCCACAAAAAATCAGCCATAACCGATCATCTTATCATCTTCATTCGAGCTCCATTAATTTTAATTTATAGTTTACTGACCATTCGTATGAAAGTAAATTTAGTGGGCTCGAACCGACTGTATACTGTTAAACTTATAGGGTTCGGGTATATAACCGTATAAAACTAATCCAACAATCATCTAGCTAGCACCGTCAAAAAAAGTGAAAATAAAAATGCATTAGTCTCTGAGGCCCCAAAATATATCAAGAGTGACGATGATAGGATTAAGTGATATTTGAACAAATCTCTAATCCACATCCTTGTGATTGATATGCAACCAGGTGGACTATAAAAACCGATCATGTTGTTGAAGAGAAAAGTAGGTTTTTTCATCTCTCTCTCTCTCTCTCTCTCTCTCTCTCTCCCTCCTAAACTTAAGTATGGTGAGGGTAAAAGTCTTATCCACATAGACATCCCTTTCTCTTTGAGGCCTTTTTTTCTAACTCAACAAAAGGGGCTGGGATCCAAGAGAGAGCCGCACATATACAAGAAGACAACCCGCACAAGAGGGAAGAAGGCAACACAAGTGGAAAAAAGGCCCGACAAACAGGAAGAAAGCCCACACAAGTGGAAAAAGGTGGCGCACCCAAGGTTCAAACCTTAGGCAACCAAGAGAACTGCCGCCACTTACCAGTGAATTAAGTGGACATCCTCCTGCAAGCCTTCTTTTGAATCTATACGATAGAAGATATATTGACATAAAGGTTTGGCCACCGCATATATGAATTTAGTGGTTTTCTATGTATACCTTCTCCTAAGCTTGCATTTCCTATGGGAGTGCACATTTGGACGGTCACGAAAGGTGGGACCCCTCTTGAGTTTCACCAGGTCCGCATGATGAACAACACTAAAGCTCAGTGCACAGTGTGCCAGAGAAAATCGTATTTTAGTCCAATCTAGAAAACTAAACAATTGCACCTTTATATTATATTTTATTATTATATTTATATCTAAAACACCCTAAAAGTGGAGGATGCGTTTCTCTTACGAGGAAAATTCCCCAATGCTTTTATGTAGTAAAGCTCATGAGGCCCACATTGATGCATGTCTATCAATTAGGTTGCTGCGAAATCATTGGATGACAAGATTATCAAAGGGGTTGTACTAATCAAAGAAGAGTCTAAATAGGCTCCATAGAGCTGGAGTGCACATGCCATCGGCTCACAGGAAATCATCATTCTCATCCTAAAAACAACTAAAAAATCAAAGGCATGGAAATCACAATTTCAAATCATAATCCCAAACAATATGCATTAACGTTGTACTAATATTTTGAATTACCAGCAAGGAGATGATAGACGAAATGAAGATGACCATGTAGCAGCCCAAGTAGGAATCCGAGATAATTGCTCCAGCAAAAGGAGCTACACTAACGCAACCGTTGATTATGTTATAGATCTGTGCTGCATCGATGCTCTTTACCCTGAATCTTTTGATTAGATAGACCACAAGGTTTGCGGAGACTCCTCCATTAGCAAGTCCTAGCCCCAGTGCACTTCCTGTGGAACACTCGCACCAACTACACGTCAGATAAATATATGAGAGAGAGAGAGAGAGAGAGAGAGAGAGAGCACCTAAGATAAAAGGGATGGTAATCCAACCCCCATGTTTTCTTTTGGGTGAAGAAGTAACTTGGATAGGGCTGCTGCTGTCGATGTTGTTGGGTTGGATCTCGGGAGTTGCCATTTTCTCTCTCTTCTTGTATTAGAAACAGAAGCACTGGTTTTGGAGAGTGAGTACAATATGACATGAATGTGTGGAAAGCTTTTATAGAGATGCCTGGGTATTGTGAATAGTACTGAGAGGGAAGAATAACATTGGGAAGCGATAGTGATTGAGAAAGGCTAGTGCTGGAATCTTTCACTAATCGGTCTATATCTGATTAATTTATCAAAAAAGAAAAAGCAGGTGTATGATTAAGTTGCCCAGATTTTACATGATAAAAAATTCCAGAGCAACATGTGCCTTCAGTTCTTAGCCAACCCATATTTTATGTTGTGGGTGTAGTAGCCCAGATTTTAGAAGCACCAAAGTTTTGGATGCTTGTGGTACATGTGCCTTCAGTTGCAAGTAGCCATTTGTAATCTTTTTCCTATCACCACCTGTTTTTTCTTATATTTAGAGACAGGTTTAAATGGGGACCCACCCCGACCCGATGATAAGGGTCAAGTTTGATAATGTGTTGGGAGGGTTCAGGCGGGTATGGTTTTCCATACACTAGCCCATTCGGATTTGGGGTGGCTTTGGGTTTTGGATATGTCTAACCAGGCCCACCCAGTATAGCTTTACTTTATATATTAGTAAGAAAGGTTTTGTAAATAAAGCTTTATTTGTATAAGTGATAATAACGAGTGACATTGTTCAAATCTTTCTTAATGTATTTACTCTCTTTTTTAATATTAAATTAACCCCTTATAAACCCGATCGGACCTATGATTTTCATGGTGCAGGTTTGGTATAATAACCATTAAGCCCGTCACGGGTCGGAACAGGTATGAGGAAGAATAAGAGTCTTGAACGTCAACCAGTGCATCTTTAAGTTCAGGAAAGAGACTCAAAAGGAAACACCTTCTGAGTCTGTGTTTTGTGTTTTTTGCAAATTTCAAGATCCTAAATTAGGATATTGATGGAATCTTAAACTTTCTTTCTCCAACATATTAAAAGTCTAGTGTCTTGTAACCAAAAGATTAAAGAAACGAAGTTCCCATGTATACCTTTGAACAGTTGGTGCAAAATTTGAAAATTAGATTCAGCGGTTTCATGATTTGGATAAGATGAGATTGTAAAATTGCAAATCTTGATTGAGAGATTTCACGATTGGCCGGGGATTTTGATTGAATAAGGTGAGACAATGATATTGAAAGACACAGTACGTAAAAAAAAAAACCAAATTTGAATTGGATGGTGACTTCATGAATAAAACGAAATTTGGGGCTACTAGGAAATATAGTGGTTTTAGTGACATGTTAAATGTATGCATACAGTCAAATGTTGTGTAATAGAGCTGAATTTGGCCTAATTATAAAACCCAAGCCTGTTTAGGGTGGCCTTGACCCGATCTATGTTTAGAGTTCAAAACTCATCATGAAGACATGAATTGGGTTCTGGTGTAAAGATGCAAGACCATTAACCTCTTATTTGGTCCATTTTATATTTCATTTGTAAATCAAACAAGTAACCAATAAAATAATATTAACATAAAACATACATGGCATATGAATGTACCACACAACCTAACTAGTGCCAGTGATGGGTATAAGAGAAATATATGTCATGTGAATATAAATAAAATATATGTTCTATATTAATACAACAAAGGGTTAGGTGGGGCTAGGTAGGTAGGGTCTTGCCCAAAACAGGGACCTCGAGGTGGTGGGCTTTTCAAAAGTGAGCCTTGGCCTACCTTCGGGCTTTAGGGAAAGCAAAAAAACCCTCTTTTTTAGGGGTTTTGGCTGTCCAGCTCCTTGTCAAAGGATTGACCTCAACATGCATAGTGATTAAAGAGGAATTGATCCCTACTGGACAGTGATTTGGCTCCACATATAACAATTTAAAAGAGTTGCTTTTCTCTATGACCAATGCTTCATTCCTTCATCAGCATCTTCTTCTTTTTTCATGTTCATACAAAATGGCCTACCCATGATTGATCTAATTCATTTAGAAGCACCTAATTAGTTTGAATTGGCATTGGCCCTAATTTTACTACCGAGTCAAACCATTAGTGTTGTTGGATTACATGTGTAAAATCTTCATATATTTCCTAATCTATGAATGTGTAAGTCATGAAACTAAATGTTTGAAGGTTTAATGGATCAATAAAAAATGTTAAACAGCTCAAATTAAAAACTTTGGACCCACATGCATAACAAAAAATGAAAAAAGTGGCAAATGGATTTGATCGTATGGCTGGTACTCCAAGCTTCCTTTGTACTATAATGCCTTCTTAACAAGGAGATGTGCAATGGTTTCACACATTTTTCGGTATAAAAGCTTTTTCATATAAAATGGCCTTATTTAAACACAATATTCACGCCTTGTAATGCTGCACATGAGCTCAAACAAATGGATCCTTGCATAAATAAGCATGTACGTTTAGAATTTACACAGGTAAATGAGTGCAAACAAATGAGATCTAATTCTCGTTCAAACTTATTCAATTCCATGCCTCAACAAATGGATCCTTGCGTAAATGTTAAGCATGTTTAGAATTTATATATAGGTAAATGAGTGCAAACAAATGAAACCTAATTCTCATTCAAACCTATTCAATTCCATGCCTCCCTTTATTTTCATTCATTAAGGTGTGACGCATGAGAGGCAGACTCCTTTTAAGAGGTCAAAAAATGTGGTGCAATCAAGTGCTCGTCGAATCACATGAAAATACAGTAGAAGTAACCAACATGCCACTAATAGCGTTCTATCAAAATAGCATCAAACAGAAGAGGAGTAAGTCAATTTTTCCTATCTAGGTAGGACCATCACTCTCCTTGGATCAAACTAGTACCATTTCCTAGTCAATTGTTCCCATATATTTCACTTGTATTTGCTTTTATGCTATCAGCCATTCTAATTTTGATTCTCCTAGAATTATCCTTGATGCTTTTATTGTATCAGCCACTCGGGATTTGTTTTCGTTCCAATGGTTATAATTTCTTAGAAAACTCTAGAGACATTTTCTCTCACTTGAGGGCTGCTAGTGCTAGCTACTGTTTAATCCTCTTTCATTCAACCAATCAAACTGGCAAGACATAGATGATGCCTTTCTAATCAATTGAAAGTCTTCTGCTAAGAACTCATGCTTTTGGCATAGAAATTACAGAGTAGAGATGGTTTAGAGGTTTCTGTAAGAGCAGCAACCTCATGGAAGCTTGCTAATGCTCTTTAGACTTGCTAAATAAAAGAAACTGACATTTTGCCTTCCACTGAACCACCTCATGATGGTTTTGATGGCAATCCACTGAGTCTCTCTAAATCTCTCTAAAGTCCATCCTCGTTGTGCACAGTTCCAGATGTCAGTCCAACAATAATGTAGGGCTTTTTAGGGAATATCTTCAAAGTTCACTCTAAAATTAGTTAGTCCCACCACAAGATTGAGCTTATTATTTAAGACATAACTAACACACTCTTATAGATAATAATCTTATTCATTAATCTGGTTCATAATGAATATGATTACTATCGATATGATTGTGTTAGTTATGTTATCAATGATAAGCTCAACCTAAACCTTACGATGGGATCAACTAATCTTGTAATGAAATCTAAGCATATCCCATAAACAAGGCAGGCACTCATTTTGAATTGCTTGGATTTTCATTAAGTCCACCCCCCACCCCCGGGGGTAATGGGTTCCACTCCTGCCACTCACAGGAAGCATGTGGAAGATCACTTGGGGGATCTGGACTCCTTGCAAGATAATATTCACCACAAGTTTTCCTTGTTGATGCAAGAATCAAGAGTCATTTCATAGAACGTACTAAAACATAGAGAAATTCATGTTTCTTTTAGTGAAATTTAGGAAGTTTATGTTTGGAGAATTTTGAAATCCTCAGACACAGTGGAGTTCTTGAATCCTCCTTTGTACTTGAGCATCATAAATTCCATCAAAAAAATAAAGGGGCTGAAGTTTTAATGGTCATTGGAGACACTTTAGGTGGTTGGAGTTTTAAAATTCTAATGAAAAAAAAGGGATAAATTTTGAAATTCTAATGAAGAAACATGGCATTTGAAATATCATGAGACAAACCATTGCATCATGTCATGAATTCTCCAACCCACCAAATTCTCATTCGAAACTCTAATAAAGAAACTGGATAATACGATATAACTCTTCTTTTATTTCTTTCCTGTTTTTTTTTTAAAGAGGAATCCTTCGTCACACCACACAAAGCAAAAACAATTATTGAGATTTGACTTCACAACCATACAGTTAATTATAACAAAGAAACGAATTCATGTCCCAAAGAGATAAAAACACGAGTAGTTTTTCAACCAGCCCAAGACGGCAATCATACGAAAATCCATTATTGAAGTCAAGATCACTGTAAAATAATCACAACAATGCACATTTTCAATAGCTCATTCGTCTACATCTCAACAACTTTTTCTGACTCATGTGGTTGCCTCAACATTACATTTTAGAATAGTGGTGATTGGTCTGCTTTCCTCGTTCCAATTCCTACGGGGTACCTTGTGTGCATGAGCAATCCCAGGTGCACGATGCCAGGGACCCATCTATCAGCCATAAAAGAAATAATTTGCATGAGGATAGGGTTACCTTGAATTTGAATTTTTCTCTTCTCTAAAGTAAATTGAGAAGTTTGGTTTTAATTTTTTAAAAAAAATCCATTATCATTGCATTCAAGGAGGGATCACAACGGTATATAGTTTCCAGCTGAACAGCTAATTCAAACTCTAGCAAAAAGACCACATTTGAGTCCAGATCTTTTAATTCCTGGAAACAAGGGGATGATATTTGGTGCACCTGGCTCGTACCAAATTTCACTTTAATAGGAGTTGAGCTCATTATCAATCACAAATAAAATAAGTGATTTATAAGGGTGAAACTTAGGGTGAAGCACCAGATCAGATGGCCTGTCTCACCCAAAAATTGAAATGTAGGTTGAGCTTGATTGGTTTCGAGTTAGCATGGAATGGGTTTTGGAACCCACATGGTATACAGGTCGGATTCAAGTTGGGCTTTGGGTAACCGAACTTGCCGATTTATGTATAAATACATGTCCGTGTATGGTTATTATATAACACAGTGCACACACTGTATTATATATTCAACTTATACACATTTTCAAAAAAAAAAACTTCATTCTCTTCAGAAATCAAGATGAACCCCAAAAATGTGAGCAGCAGACCTGACCCAAGTCAATCCGACTTGACCCAATATGCACTTGGGCAAGTTCACAATTTGGGTCAGATAGTACCTAGTTACAGTTAGGATCAGGCTTAGATTGGGCTAATAATTGATCTAATGCGATCAAGTTACACCCCGAGTTATATATGACATCTACTTATCATACAAAACACATAATTATTAATACAATCAATGCCAAAACCAGAGATGTGAAGATAGCTTAAACTGAGGCATATGGAACCCATCTTCACTTTTTTCTAACCTGCTTATATGTACACACCTCCTCCTTTCTAGGCATTGGCCAAAATTTTACTTCAGTCAATGTGTTATAAACAGCTGGATAGATCCTGTGTATAAAACACAATGATGAAGTACATTTGATATTACACATATCAATCCATAGAAAAATGTCAGGACCTATATGTATCAACATAGTGGCACACACTTTTCCATTCTATTGGGGGTGTTACCATATTGGATTAAGAGTCTGCTTGGGTTCGGATTGACATTGACCCAACTCAACCTGACCTGAGTTGCATCTCTACCCTATCTCTTGGCAACCAGAAAGTGCCAGCTAACTGCCCAACGCCATCTGAGAAGAAAAAAAGTAAATGGCTCAGTGCTCAAGGTCAAGGGAGAAAGATCATTTCAGTGATGATGGAGCAGACACTGATCAGATTCCATTTGAGTCAAATGCTGCAGAAGGCATCAACACTGGTAAGGTTTGTGGAAGCATAGTTCTCATAACATTATATGATGCAGAAAAGAAAACCAACCTTGATAGATATGATTGCATTTTGTACCATACGAGGAAAATGGACAAACCGCACTAAGCCCATCAAAGGATGTAAATGGATCCATATTCACCCATTATCTAATGGACCCGGCTGAAAAGTCGGGCTATTTGCCCGACAAAATCTTTATGGGCCCTTCAATATTGGATTGATAGAACATGGCTGAAAAGTCGGGCAAAGACAAAATCTTTATGGGCGCTTCAATAATGGATTGATAGAACAGGCCATAGTCAAAATCTTCATCAATAATAATCCAGTGCTGCTGCTTTTTTGCCCTTTTTTATCAGTAACAAAACTTATATTAAAAATAAGGGAACAATATAAAGCGAGTATAAAAGCTTTTTACCCAAGCCCACCACATACAAAATAGCAATTGAACAGAGGATAACGGCTATCGAATCTCATTGAGAATATAGTGAAATTTCCAAAGTGCATATTATCATTTCACATAATTCAAATAATAGCATTTGATGAATCTCTCTCCACTATCAAGCTGGAAGCCTGGAATACATTCTCAACGCTTTTAAAATTGCAAGAACCTCCACCCCATTAAAATCTATAACTCCAATAGGCTTAGAAAGAAACCAACATCTCTCCTTTTCTCATTATGAAGCCTCCCAATTTGTGCGAAAATCATCTAGATTCAGATTATCACAATCCTTACAACAAATCACCCATTTACCAATTTTCAAAACAACTGAATCTAAAATGGCATGTAACAAAGAAACTGATCCAAGCAAGATACTTTCATTCCTGAATGCGAAAGTAAAATGAGCTTCTAAGCTTCTATCACTTAGGGTCTGTTTGTGTAGACACTGTTTCAGCGGAAATGGAGTGTCAACAAGGCATCAGATTTTCCCACGCCTTCTACTCCTTGTTTGGTGCAGCAACGAAAAGACAGGGTTTCCCACTACTTTCCTCTGTATTTCTTCGCTAGAGGGCACTCCATTTTCTCATCTAACCCCGTCGGAATCGGAGAGCCGCGGAAGAGGAAACCCCACGGATATGAGAAAAACACAACAAAAAAACTACATATGTCCAAAATAATGCTTCCACACAAAAGCGGAGACTAAATGATGAATGAAAAGATGTGGCTGATCGACTAAAACTCCTTTTGCACACATATAGCAAATATCCTAAAGACATCCAAAAGAATGCCATTCCTCCTAAGATAATCAACTAGAGATATTGTGTCTGTCACTGCCAACCAACAAAAATCCTCTAGAGGAGCCATCCCCAACCATATACTAATCAAGAAAGCTGATCTATGGAGGGCGAGGGCGACTCCAATGCCTAAGCAAAGAACACAACCAAGATTAGACCAGAGCAAGATGGCTTCCAAACCCGCATTATCATTATCTTTCCTCAATATAGAATTGTCAGATAGCAATCTCAACAACGACATAGGCCATTTCGACAAACGCAACTCTTCTCATTAACACCTCCCAACACTGCCACCAACCCAAGCATAACTCTTGGACTGAAGCCTCCTTATTAGACACCAATACAATCTGGGAAAAAGACTCACTAAAGAAAGCCCTTTTTTGTTTGATGATTGGGTGGGTGCAGGGCCTACTGACGACATTGAACTCATCCCCAAAACAAGAAACAAAGCCTACTCATTGACCTCCCAAGACACACTGCTATCAACCCAAACATAACACTCCTAGACTAAAGCCAACTTAATAGATGCCACTCCATACAATCTAGCAAAAAGACTCACTAAAGACCCTACACCCACCCAATCATCCAATAAAAAAGGGACATAATTCCCACTCCAACAATGAAACCCACCCCCCTTTTCTAAACTCCCCCCATGACATTGGACTCATCTCCAAAACAAGAAATGACTCCCCAACACCCCAACCTATTAGTCCTAGGGCCTTTTTTTGATATACAACTCCACATATCCTCACCATTCTTAGAGACAAGAACTTTTCTCCATAAAGCATCTTTTTCTTCCCAAACCACCACCACATTTAGCTAAGAAATCCCCAATTGTTTTTGTACAAGACTTTTTAGACTTAATCACCTCATTCCACTTCAGTAAATGCATCCTTTTCTTTTCTTTTCTTTTCTTTTTATTTTGACCCCCTAATCCACCCACAAGAAATCTCTCCCAACAGGATTTAATCGATCAACCACCACAATAGGTATCTTGAATAAAGACATGTAATACATGGGCAAATTGGACATTGACACTTTTACAAGAGTTATCCTACTAGCCAAAAATAAATATTGATTTCTCCACATAGATAGTTTCCTTCCAACTTTTCCATCATTGAATCCCACGAATCTTTCAACCTTGAGTCAGCCCCAATGGGTGATCTTTCAGAAAGTATCATCAACAAATGGCAAGGGGGTAATTCTCTTTCCACCTCTTCTCACCTTGAAACCTTGTATGATGACAAGGTTCTTCGCCTTCATGAAAAGAGATCCCATAACCTCCACCACTAATGTAAACAAAAAAGGGGAAAGCATATCACCTTGCCTTAAGCCTCCTGAGGCATTAAAATTGTCTACTAGTACAGGAACCATTAACCAAAATTGAGAAAGCAGTAGAAATACATTCACGAATCCACTATCTCCACCTGTCACCAAACCCAAACCTGCTAAGCGACTAATCCACATGTTCATAAGCCTTCTCTAGATCAATCTTAAAAACGGCCTCATCCATCTTCAAATGCTTCCTTAAATCAATCAACTTGTTACTTGTTAGTTACCAACAACCCATCTAGAATCAGCTTATCTTTAAGAAAAGGGCTGATAATGTCGGGGAACAGATCAAAATCTTACTACTAGTATCAACGATCCTACAATTCGTATTGAGTCCTAAGGAAAAATATTTGTATCTATGCAACAAATCCCCATTTAACAGTGACTGAAGATTCAGGAGTAAATCTTATGATTCGATACTTGTTTCATCGAATCTTATGATTCAAGTGATTCGGCTGAGCATAAATAGCCACAACCAAGATGTTAATATTAGTAATATTTTACATATTTATTTCTTTCGTTCTTTTTTTTAAGCATAATTTTAAAAAGTTTAGTGGTCAACAAAACCACTTAAGAATTTACACGATTTTGGCCAGATTTTAGAAATAAATAAGGAACAAGCATGTGACTAAAGGGTTCAACTCTACATATGGGGTTGTCCTATATTCTTTTTTTTTTTTTTCTTATGAACACCTTTTTAACTTCAAGAGACATCTTAACCATGCAAGGTTGACGATTTGAACTTTATTTTTATTATTTGATGTAAAGAGAAGAAAAGGAAACTATTGCAACTTATTTATTTTCCTTATTAACATTCATACCTCAAACATTATAAATTATTCATGCAAATCACTTATGATCTATTAATATAAGTTAATGATGTTCTTCGTATGATTGTATCGTAGACTTAATTGACATTGTATTTATATTGCTATGGATGGAAAATAGATGGATTAAGAGCATTCTAATTATTAATTTTTAAATTATTTTTCTTTATTTTTATAAGAAAAAAAATCTAACGATTCGCGATACGATTCAATTCATCCCCTCGAATAATCTGTGATTTAGAATCATGTTGGGGAGCACCTGTCTCAACCGATTAGCCAAAATCTTTGCTAGCAATTTATAAACACAACCCACCAAGTCGATTGGCCCAAAATCTATTAACTCCATTGGGGTAGACAATTTTATAATAAGGATAATGAAGGCGGTGCTAGTTATAAATAAACAAGACCCTTAAAACGCCCCTGCACCACCAAAAATACCAACCAACAACTAAAAATCCCATGGAAAATAAATCTAAGACACAACATCATGACTAAGACAACTACTAATAACTATTATGTAACAATGATATGAGCCATAGATAACTTAATAAAAAATTTAAAAAATGCATAATTGACACTAACAAAAATGATCAAATACATGTAAAACTCATTACTACATTATGCGCTATTAGATAAGCCATGCAGTGAATCCAATTTTTTTAATAGATAACCATAAATCTTAAATAAACGAAATGAGAATATAACAAAATCCAAAGAAAAGCATGGTATAAGAGATAAATATTGGTAGACAAAAGCTTAAAGATCAGGAAAAAATAACGGAAATAACAACAGAATTAACAACCCAAAAATGGATGCATGGTAGAAGCTATCAGAAGGTCCTAAAGAAATCCACTCTATCAACATTTGTCTGCTTCTTCATTGGTTCACCTTGGATTCAACCTGAACTTTGTCAAAATAAACAATAGGGCCCATATGTGGTTGTAGATACAATATGGCCAAATGGGCCAACCCAGAATCAAGAAAGGCCCATGTACCATTTCCCATGAGCAGTTGTAGACAGAACTCTTCATCAGGCAACAAAAGCCTAAAACCAAGTTGTTGTTGAAACAACTCTATCCATAATACTGGTATATATTGTAATTGTGAGAACTCATAATACATAGACAATACTTTTCCTAAGGTATCCTCCAGTTTCTAAATCCGGTTCTGCACTTCACAAACTCCACCTTGAAAATTTTCATAGGTGAGAAACTGAAATCTCCATGGAAATTGATGCCAACGCATCACCAAAGCAATTGCAATTAAGGAGCCGCTCTCCACAATCAATCTGTCCAAAGATGAAACTAAAGAACACTTCAACGCTTCTCTGATGTGCTAGACTTCAATATCATTGAACTTCATAACTCTGATAAGTCTCAAGAATTTAAATAGGCTCATCCCTCAAAATACCTCCAATACCAGCTATACCTAGCTTCCTTCTTGCGGCACAATCTACATTTAACTTAAACTCATCTATCAGTGGCAGATATCGTGCGATCATTCTTTTCCCACCCATACAACCATTCCACCAAACAAAATAATGACCAATCTTGAATGATTTAAATTCTTTATTGGATAAAGCCCATAAGACCACCTTCAACATGGTGGTGCCAATCAAAGCTTCCAGAGATGCCACCTAACTAAGAGTTTTTGTGTCTTTCGTTCACAGTGACCAAGTAACCGCAACAAAATATAATTTTCACAGCATTTGCCCCCTCTCAAAATGGGTCACTTCCCTAACTGAGCACCAGCTCCGCCAAGGATCTAGGAAAACAACCACGATCACCATGCAATCCAAAAGGTGGTACAAAAATAAGAAACATGATAGTACTGAAATGCTGCACAAATCCGTTAACCATCAATGGACTTCGTTCTCTCTCCTTAGTGGAAAGGTTTTTAATGGGCTTGTATTTATTACATAAAAAACACTTACAAAAAACCCAAAAGCCTCACTTCACTCTAAAGAGGAGCAGCTAAGGAACGGGGGGAAAATGCATAGCACAGTACTACAACAGTGTACCTTAAGAAAAATACTCTCTAGTCTCCACTAACACAATTCACAAACAATTACTTGTTTATTACTTCTTATTTTACATTTAATAGAGAAAACATTTGTAATTCCAGAAATAGGAACAAAAGTACACTTATGAGAAGTTCAAAGAAGTCACATTGTCTTTTCCTTTTAATTCCACTTCTTCAAAGAGAGATACTGTTTTTTCCCAGTACAAATTTCAAAGGACCACTGATTTACATCCAGTGAAATGATTCTACTAAATAAAAAAAAGCCGATAGCTTCACAATATAATTTACAGGGGAAGCAAATGAACTATGCAACTCACATAATCTTATGTTGGGTGAGGGCTATAGACTGGAACATTCGGTCCAAATCTGTCTTTGTTGTAGCTTCCCTTCATAGAGAAGTAATTTTGGACTGGCGAACAATATCATAAATAGAGATGAGAACCTCAATACCTATCAATATAATGATAAGCCATTCCAAAGTTTCTGATTTCCTGTTTTGAAGAATTTCTTGTAGAAAACGAATGTTGTGCTGCACAAAAAGAGAAGATCTTTTAATATTTTTGCTGGAAATAGAGTATAAACATGAGAAACATGTTAATTATAAAAGAACTACCACAAGAGCTGCAAGGCTTTACCTCCACAAACTTCAATTTAAAATCGAGGTTCCCAAATCTTTGGGTCAATTCATATTCATCCCGAAGATACTCCCATATTTGAGCATAGTTAGCATACTTCCAAGCAACATCTGACCTGAAACAGCAGATGACATTGTGAACTGTGAGTCAAATATATTTTAGAGTTATTGCTATAAAGTAAAAATAAGCATCGTACGCGTTTGATTGTGAGCCCAAAATGCCCTGCTCTAAATTCAAAAAGAAAATCCACTCTAGCAAGAGCAAAAGATTCGATTACAGTTAAATATCCACTGTAGACACCCTTATTCCTTCAGGAGATAATTCAAAACTAATAGAAGAGATAGAAAATTGCACACAAAGCAATTTTATGAAGAGTAAATTATGACAAACAAGCCTAGGGTTGAAAGTCCCTTTGAAATGATTAAATGGTACCCCAAAAGTCCTTAAAATCCTAAATCATATCTAAACCCTTCATTTAATGACTTAAAAAATAAAAGATAGCTTCTCAGCCATTGAAGAACTTCTAGCCAAAAGATAATAAGAAAGAGATCTTACACAAGTCTTGTGCATGACTAGGAATTTTTGGATTTCCCTATTTGGTGGCTTTACGTGCTATTCTAATGGAGTCAATATCTCAATTCTAAAGCTTATGCTTAACAACCTCCTAAAGAAAAGGATCCATTGCAGCTTAACTTAATTAAAGAAGTAAATAAGTCAACAAAGGATAGGAACTTCCAAAAGGTTAGCATGCCAAACTGAACGTCCTTGCTGCACTGGACTAATGGGCCTATTTAGATGACCAAATGGGCCATAAAGGGGCTGCTTTGAACCCCATCAAATTTAGCACTTCTATTATTCAATTTGAGACCCATTTTAAACCCATCTTGACCATCTAAATTATGTTTTGAACCCTTTTCCTTGCTTGGCTCCAACTGAGATGGATCAAAAGGCCATTTATTTTATCACATTGATCCAAATAATGAAGTGCCTATTCGATCATAGGATCCATTAAATATTGGCCATCCATTCCTGCATCAACAAACTCTGTTAAATTTAATGGAAGAAGAACGACACATATTTCCAACTTGATTGTGCTTAAATTATAGATTTTTATTTATTTAGGTTTTGACGAACAAATGTCTCCGCAAAAACGTGGGAAAGTGAGGAGGAAAGAGAGGAGAAGGAGAAAAAAAGAGAGATTTGAGGGAGAAATAGGGTTGGTCGTCTCATTAAGGTTGGGCAACCACTATCAAATATCTTTTATATTGACATAATTTTTCAAATTTTTTATATTGACATTATTGAGCTGTCCTTGACCTTCTTGAAATCTCAAGGAAGCTTCTGTCTTACCTCAAGCTGGTGTACATATGTTTCTTTCCAAGTTATTCAAAACATTATACAACTGTTTTTCTGTCACTGCTTTCGCGAGGAAATTTGATACTTGATCATATGTGCTCAGTGCTTGCATAGTCCAACTGAATTTCCCTGTGACCTCTATGATGTAATGACGGTCAACCTCAATATGATTGATGCATTCATGATATACTGGATTCTTGGCAATTCTGAATTACTGTCGCGATGTAAAGTCATTAGAGCTCTTTGCTTAAATTCAATTCATGTAACAGATCTTTAACCATAAAAATACACAACTTCCATCAGCCATAGCTTGATGTTCGACCTCAAAACTTGATTGACCACCAACTGATATATTTTTATTTTCACTCTTCCATAAAACCAAATTAACACAAATTGCGTGCAGTATCCTATAGTCAATTTTATATCCATCTTGCAACCTGCCAAATTAGCATCCACGTATGTTTCTATATTTAAATGACAATGAAAACCGACGAGTGTACAATATGCCTTGTCCTTATACTTCTTTTAAATATCTCAAAATTCTGTGGTCTGTGACTAATGCTTACCCCTTCAAGATATGCAGTTCCAAACACTCCATATTTTTGTCAAGTTTGTCGATTTCTCTAAGGGGCTCAAACATGCTCCACATGCATGGTGTCAAAAATTAAGCATACAATTCTCAAGCATGGGTATAAACAGAGCAATTATGATCACTCATTATTTCCTCGTAAATCCTTCAGAGGCATTACTATACTTTTGGTATATGTTGATGATATTTTGATTTCTGGGGGGTGGGGATGATAAGTCCGGTATTGCAACCTTGAAACAAATACTGCAATCATCTTTTCAAGTGAAGGATTTGGGGCACCTTACTTATTTCCTTAGTTTGGAAGCCACTCCCACTGCTACTAGTACTGGTATATTTCCCCATCAAACATAAATACACAAGGAATCTCATTAACAAAGCTCAAATGAAAGATGCAAAACATTTTGATTTGATACCCCCCATTGACCCCCCATTGAGCTCAAATACAAGAAGAACAGTAATGAGCTTGTTTTCAGATTCTTCTCTCTGCAAGACATTAGCTGGGCATCTTATTTATCTCACCATGACTTTACCGAATATGTCCCATGCAGCTCAAGTTGTCAACCCTTCTTACGTTCGACCACTGTATCTTCACTAGAGAGTGGTACTTCGCATAATCAAATGTCTCTATGGAACTTCAAAACATGGGCTTTTCTTTTCAAAAGTTTCTTCTCTACAACTCGCTACATATGCTTATGGTGATTGGACAGTATGTCCTGACACTCATCAATCAAGAACTTAATCGCGTCTTTTTAGGAAATTCCCTGATTTCCTTTAGTGTAAGAAACAGGAGAGCGTCTCCAAGTCATCTACAGAAGGTGAATGTCGATCCATTTCTTCTGCATGCTCCAAAATCATCTGGCTTCAACGCTTTCATAAGGAACTCAATGTTTCTACGTCAGAGCCTACTCTCTATGCTGACAACAGAAGTACAAAAGACTCACGGTGAACCCAGAATTTCACAAACAGACGAAACATATTGTTGTTGATTTTCATTTCATTTGTGAACACTATGAAGATAAAATCATCATAATCCCACATATCTCATATCAGCTACAAGTTGCCGATCTGCTTACTAAAGTCATGTCTCAGTCTCACGATCGTCATAATTTCTTGGTGTTCAAATTGATTCTTCTTGACGATCCCATCAATTTGAGGGGAGAGTGTTAAGAGTGTACCGATTCCGTTACACCGGCGGAGCATGACACCTGTACAAGACCGAGTCCCTCTAGATAACTGCTTGTAATTTAGTTATACTGAAAATACCCTTGAACATAGCCAATGTTTGAGCTCTTTAAAAGGGGCATTTTTATAATTGTACATTGTAAACATTAAAATAAAAACAGGGCACTCCCTTAATGAGGGTACAACAGTTTTATGTCAATAAAAGATAGTCAGTTTTAAGTTCTAACTATTAGATAAGGTTGTTACCAAGGAGGATCATCAGCAGAACTTTTGAGATAACCCTATAGAAATACTGTAACTCCATCCTATAGAAGGATCAATTGGGCATCCAAAGGATTCCAATTTCCAACAAAATTCTCTAAAAGGTTTCTTTCCCACTCTTTCTATCTAATAAAACAATTGTCAAAATGCTTTTACCACTGATCAAGGGGTGTACTAGAGGATGTTAAAAAAGCTGATGGGTGTTTCCTGACCTTTTGTCAATGAAAAAAACTCGGGTGTATCTGTATATGTCAAAAAACAGGGGTGCTACTGTAAACTTGCCTCGAAATATTCATGTGTGAGATACATAATAGAACTAGTCCAGCTGTAAATTGTAGAATTGAAATGATAAAGAAGAATTATTTTCTTTAAGCAGTAATAAAGAAGCATTAAAATCAAGAAAGCAACCACCTCTCAAAAACTCCCAGCTTAAGAATGACATCAGCTAGATTAGAGTTTGCCTTTCCCACTAATTGGA
Organism: Cinnamomum chago; assembly: GCA_038049695.1. Lineage (NCBI taxonomy): Eukaryota > Viridiplantae > Streptophyta > Magnoliopsida > Laurales > Lauraceae > Cinnamomum > Cinnamomum chago. Next base: position 79,723,804 of record CP142452.1, read on the forward strand.
AAAGCTTTTTCCTCTGCATGGTAAAGGTACCAGTTTTCTCCATCCCACGATTTATATCGGTAAATTCTGCAACCATTCCATCAACCTAAAAAAATGAAGTGACATGTCACTGTTGCTGAACAAAAAAAATCGTGAAGTACTTCAAAATTTATCAAAAGACGTTCAAAACCTACCTGACGAACATAGTAGTCAAGAGCAATACTTTGACCAAGAACACTTCCAATTGTACGAATTCCATCTATGTCCAAATTTTTCAGCGCTATGTAGTCTAACCCACCTTCCATCCATGTCTTTAAAGTTGGCTTCTCCACTACAGCATAATCTAAAATTTATAGAATCCAATTATCAGGCATACAGATAAAGCAATGTCATGCAAGTAGGCCTAGGAAAGATTGAAATTGTCAGTTGAGTATGAAACAAGGAAAATAAAACAAAAGTACCATGTTTAAGCATAAGAAACCCACTTCATATCTTACCACATCCAAGAGCATACAAAATTATAAATACTTATGTGTAGAAGGAAGATAAAGGTTAAGAGGGTCAGCTAGCATTAGCAATGACATGAGATTCTAATATTTGTAGACAAATGTAGAAAGGATTTGAAGAAGGCAAGAAGCTAAAGGAAAGAAAAGAAGAATGGGAGAGCAGAATGTGTACGCATTTATTCCCACCCACACCCATGGTTCTATTAACACAAGAAAGCGGTGGCATTAAGGAATTAACCAGGCCTAAATTTAAAGTACAGAAATACCCCCAACTATAATAATATAGCATTATCAGTAGAGCCATGTCCAATCAACCTTAGGTTAGCTTAAAGAGTTCAACTCTGGAACTCTGAGCAAGCAACGGCCAAAAAACCTCTCTTCACCGTACCTTTCTTTTTTGAAATCGCACAGACAAGATGGAAAAAATAAATCTATGAGTAGCATTTGGCCCAAATCTCACTCCGACCAAGCTAGAGACCTACCAGCATCAATAGTTGTGGATCCAGCTGGAGCCGGCAGAGTCAGCATAGGTGAGGGCAACAGAATCAACCGGTTGTAAGAAGACTAGTTGAACAATAGCTTGGATTATTGTAGAAAAAGAAAAGTCATCTTAAGGAACTTTTATTGGTCCAGGTAAATCCATTATCCGTAAAATAAGAGGTAAATAAGTCACTGATTATGTGTATAAAAGTATGATTAACTCAAAACCCTCATACCATACATAAGAACCATGCAAATCATTAAATATAATGAGGAAACTCAAGGAAATATCTAAACTACCCAGTGTGAATTGGCTTTTAAGGACATGCATGTCTAAAATCTTAGTTGTCAAATGAAAATCCAAACAAGATATCATGGCTAGCTGTTTTTCAAAAAGATTACATAACGGCCAAATTATGTTCTCCAGTATTCATGTCAAACCATTACTTTCAAGCAATCGCCAATAGTTGTGTTCCAGTTAAATGTTATAACAAATGATCCTTCATTTTCTCTGAGCATTTAATTCAGTAAGCAAGATTGCTGATAAAAAGAAAAATGCACAAACCAGAATCTTCTGGTATGGCTTCATAATGTAGGAGGGTGATAAATTATAAACCCGACGATTGAATCCCAACACGAAGCTTTAAAAAGATCCAGGATTCGGAGAAAACTCTTAATAATACTAGACTACAAAATTTCATATTAAAAAAATTGTATTTTCCTAAATTACAAAATAGTCCCCACTTTCCTATATTTACAGAACACTCCAAGCTGTCTCCAACCATATTTCTTAACAAAGTCAAGGGAAAGAAGAAGACTTGGAGTTCTCTCATGGATATAGAAAAGTATGGGGAAAAGAAAATATAGAGAATAGGAGATGGAATCGACAGTAATGAAAACAAATCAAATAAAAGAAACTAAACTCCTAATCACTTTTGAACTTGGATCTTTGTTGTGATACCAATGATGATTTAGGAAGGAGAGATATTTTCCTTTTGTCTGAGGCCAATAGCCTCCTGTATGGCTTCTTCTCTTTTTGGGCGGTGGCAATATTTCTGGGGTTCTTCCCCAGCCACTTCTCAATATAGCCCTTTTATAATGCAAAGCTTTTGATCAATACAAGTCACCATTTCAAAAAAATTGAACTCAAAAGTTGAATGGTGGAGCCTAATCCAAGATTCAGCACCTAAGATTGATCTTGTTAATAACATGTAACACCAAAAGCTCGAGCTGTTGGTGAACGGCATAACAATTCTAGCAACCTCCCCCCCCGAACGGGAAGCCATTGGAATTCAAAACCCAACAGACAAACGAAACAGACAGATGGAGGTAGCATGCATCCCAAGGGTTTCGAACTCGCGACCTCTTGCTCTAATACCATGTTAATAACCAGTAACACCAAAAGCTCGAGCCATTAATGAACGGCATAACAATTATATCAACAGGTCCCACATGCACACATTCATACAGCAGGAGAAACTGTAAAAGAATATTAAAAAAAGCATGAATCTGGAAAGGAGTAAGTAAATGAGTGTATTAAAATGAACGTGGACAACCGCTCAACCAGCCCTATTGGGATGTTCATCCAACCCTAGGAAAGCAACTAAACTCCTAGCTTCAAGTGTATGACTATAGTTTCCTCATAGGAACTGGTTACAGTTTTTCCTTTCTGAAAAGAGTCAACTACAGAAAAAGTAGGACTCTCTTGGCTTATAACAAGAGACACTTAACTTCTGGCCAAAAAAAAAAAACAAGAGACACCTAACCGAAGTAAAAGAATAATTTTCTAAAAAAGTAATAGTAAAAATAGTGGCCAAGTTGAACCCACATATTATAGCTGGAATATGTTCAAAATAAAATCAGCCCAAGTTGTGACAAATGACAATCGCACCCTACGTTACCTAAGGAGGGTCCTGGACCTTTTCTGTATGTCAATCAGCCCAACTTGTGACAATCGCACAGGTCTTAGACCTTCCCCGTATGTCTCCTCAGGTAAGCTGTAGACACGTGGGTCATCAGCCTGATGGGCCAGAGGCCCACTGGCTCATGGACCGGCCCAATCAAAGTATAGGCTGAGCCAGAGGCCTGCCTGAATCACATCCATCAACCTATGAAAGAAATTAATAGTGAATAATAGGAAACAATATTCCTATTTCAGCCAACTAAATGTGACCTTGATGCTATGAATCTAGTGCTAAAAAATCATGACATTCCTATGACAATAAAGACATGATATGATGATCACGTTGGATATTTAGATTTTGATGCAGGTAAAAATATTTAGTGCAAAAAAAAAAAAAATCAACTTGCATATCTATTAATTCACAACGGCAGAATAAATCTACAATGAGTCTAAAATAAATAAATAAAAATCATGGGGTTCCTATGACAATAAAGAGCAGATGATGACATTAGATATTTAGATCTTGATGTAGGTAAAAATATGCAGTGCAAAAACAAATAATCAACTTGCAAATTTATAAATTCACAACAGCAGAATAAATCTACAAAGATTTCAAATGTGTTTTTATTCTTTTTCTTTTTTTTTTCTTTTTCCTTTTTTCATTTCTGCTAGGGAGGATTCGAACTCAGGCACACTCACCCCTTACCCCCTAATGGAGTGTTTGGTGTCCCAAACCAGCTGAACTACGTCCGGGGGTGATTTCAAAGCTGCTTTTATTATAGATGTCTCAAATGAGATTTAGACATCTCCTAAATGCAAAAGAGGAACATAAAACTGGATGTAAAAATGTAGTCTCTCAAGGAGGTTACTCATGAAACATCAAAATGTAAGAAAAATTAATTTCCAAAGAGTTGGTCAAGGAATATTTTGTTAGAGCAGTCTAGAAATAAATGCTCACCATCCTTTCTCTTTTCTGTAAGCAATCCAGAAGCATGTTTCTTGACAATCTCCAGATATCCATCAACTTCATGTTCGGGAACATTAAATAAGACGACGGATCCATAATTAAAAACTACCATATAACGGCAGTTACTCCCACTTTCAAAGCCAACTTCCAAATCCTGAAATATAGAACAAGTAATGTTAAAGCTAATTTATAATTTGAAATTTTGGATAAGATTTCCATTTATTCGCTTTATGCCGGAAATGCTATGAGTTGCCCTATAACGAAACTAACTAATGTTGTATTTCTTTCTTTTTAATTCCAAGTAAAGACGAAAAATCAAGAAACACGTTCTTTCAAGAAAAAAAAAAGGTCGAAGAATAGATGACACTAAAAACCATTATCAGAGAGCAATGTACACTGATAGAACCTAAATAACAAGCAACAAAAATGAAAAGAAAATGACTATCAAGATCAAATAAACATATAGAAATGACTAGAATATGTGAATAGCTGATGCTCGAACTCTACAAGGCATTCAACTAAAGTTCGACATCTAATCAAATCAAATATCCAGATGATCTAACCGCATGAAAATTTGGATGGAGAAAGGTGCAGATCTGGAAAAAAAAAATTGTGAAAAATAAAGTGGATAGCAGGAAACAAAAACAAGTGAGGTTAAGTGCATGCCTTCCACATATTTGTGTTGTGGCAAAGTAGGAGATAACCTAGTTAACTATTTTTCAAAAGATTCAGTTTTACTGGAAAAGAAAAAAAAGAGCCTGCAAGCAACAGGAGAGAGATTTAGCTTCATAATTAGTTATCCTGAACAAAAACCAGACATTTCAGGAACCAAAAATCTTCCTCTATCACATTGCCAACAGAGCAATACAACTTCACCAAATTGGGGCCCTCACAAGATGAACCGTTGTGATAAAGGTAGGGAAGGAATATCGCAACTAGTGTTTTAAATACTGATGAATCTCAAGTTAACATAGTGTTAACGATGGCACGCAAGTATATTGATCAACTAGAGAGGCTGAAGGTCTGGAAGGGTCACTATAGCTATTAGGAAAGAAGAATACACTTTACCCACGAGAAGGGTCACTGGTCCATGTGGTGAGCCCGCAGAACAGTCGGAACATGATCCTTATTGCAGTTTCAAGTGATGTTACCAATCAAAGAAACGGCCCAAGGTCTATGTAGGTCCAAAGAAATATCAGACTTGGACTAATGGCCACATTGTGTGTCCCATGCATATGCCTATTTTAGGTTCTTTCTTATATTTATTTTTACTTGCTTAACTAACTAGGGTTTTCAGTCATTTTATGTTGAAGCAAGTCACAGTGGCCAGATTATGTTTAATCTGAAACCTAGGATCATGTTTAAGGCTTTCTTTCGAGGCAAGTTACATATATACGTACATGTATATCTTAGAATACTTGACTACCAACCATATTGCTATGATTTTTTTAGGTTTTGTATTATCTTGCTTTTCAACACATTAGCTAATGTATAACCTTGCTGTTTGATTGACTCAGGCATAAAAATCAACAGTGGTGAGTGTTGAGTGGTAATTACACAAGATTGACTATTTTCCTATCTGTTTCTATCTTCTATGTAGTGGAGCATTGTAGAACAAATCTATGCATCTCAACTGTATGAATTGCATTGATTAGCGTTAGAGCCTTAAATACCATACTTAATTTAAAATAAAAATCCCAAAAAAGTAGTAAGCAACATATAAACCACATTCATCATTTATTGATAGGTGGCCCCATAGGCCTTCTGTTTACGCCAGTGGTGATCTCCATCACAAAATATATTAGCAGTCCAAGCCTCCAGGGACTAGCAAACTGGATTCCTAGGACTAAACCACTCACAGGCATTCAGTCAAAATAGAGAACAATATTCAGACCCACCATGCACCATCAAAAAGAACGTGCTCAACAAATACTTATGTCTCACACATGTATATATCATGCTTAAAACGGGCTAATTGCTATAATATGCTTAGGTGAGAGTAAACGGGAGAGTTTAGGGAGCGAAGAAATCATATCAACATTTTCAAACTCTTGGTTGCAAGCAAAAATCAAAAGCAAACTGGTGGGCTATGGAATCGCATTGGAAACTTTTGGAACTAGAGAAGTCTTACTTACTGCCAAGCATATAACTTACGGGGAAGGACTAACCAAAGTCCCCTCCTAGCCCCAGATATAAGATATATGAAATTCTGCCAAATCAGTTTGTCCCTCCCAAATTCAACAACAAAAGAGGAAAACGGGAGAGCTAAATGCTAATGCGACCAAATGACTGAAAAGGACCGCTTCAGTTGGAAACATCAGCGAGATCAAGATGGAAACAAATTAAAAGGAAAGTATCAATAAAATGCAACTTTCATCACTCACGTCTGCTCTGCTCATTTGCATACTGAAATCAAGCCAAGAGAAAAACTTACATGACGATAATTGGAGAATTCGAGACAAGCGTAGTTGGAAGAGCTGGCGCGGGAAGTGGGTTGGACAAGATTGGACCTATTCTCAGCCTGCAAGCTAGACAAATCTACACTGCAACCATCCAAAACAGCGGGGAAAAAACCCCCAAAAAAAATTCAGTACCCAAGAACTACATTTTTAAAATACTCCAGAAAAGAAAAAGGAAATCATGCAAAATGACCAATCAGCACCCAGAACTCAAAAGGCAACCAAAAAACAAGACTCGGAACAGGAGAAAAAAAAAAAAAACTTTAAAATGCCAATAAGATCATCACGCAGAACTCATAAACCAACCAACAACCAAACGCAGAGGAAAAGAAAAAGGAACATCCAAAGCATCCATAAAAACAGCACCCCAGAACTCAAAAAACAGCCAAGAAAAAAACCCAGAAGGGAAAAAGGAACTATCCAAAATACCAAAAAAAAAAAAAAATCAGCAATCCAGAAGTCAAAAAAGAAAACACAAAAAATTATGAGGAACAATCCCAAGTAGCCATAAAATCAGCACCTCAGAACTCCAAAAGCAGCCAAAAACAAAACCCAGAAAAGAAAAGGGGGAAATAAGATCGAGAAAGACCTAGTGCAAAGGAAATAGGTCTTGACGGGAATTACTCGGCTCTGTTCCTCTTGGGGCAAGAAAAACGAACTGGGTTCCTTCCACTCCAGTTCCTGGTTCGAAGAGAGTGAAGAAAAGGCACGTAGGGTGAGACCCACGTAGGATTCGATGGTGTTTGGCTTGGAGGAAATGAAGGGCTTTGTGGGACAGAGAAGGAAGGAGCGAAGGAGGGAAGAGGAGAAAGCGCATCGATGGGGAAAGAAAGCTACGGTTTTGAAATGGCGGGAGGGGTTGGGGAGAAGAGAAGGGTTCTTGACTCTGAGGGGGAGCGATGAAGGGAGAATGGCCTTAAGGTTGGTGTGAAGGGAGGAGCTACAGCTTCTTCTCCACATTTCCATGAACTGCTCAGCTTAAGCTGAAATGAAGAGGGAAAAGGGATTTCACTATTACCAAATACCAATAGGAGGAGCATGGACAAGAAAATTAGCCCTACCCACTGGACGGCTACGAAACGAGAGTCAGAGAATCACCAAATAAGTAGAGGGAAATTTTTCAAAACATTATGAAGTTTTTACTCAATTTTCGAAGAAGGTTTTAATATATTCATTGATTGAAAAAAAAAATTTAAGGTTCTCTCAAATCAGTATCCCATGAATCCCAAAGGTTAGCTTAGTTGGCCTATGACTACGATTTGCATCCGAAAATTGTAGATTCGAAATTGCACAACCAAACTGGGGCTATAAGCTCAGTTAGCTTAGGACCATGGTTTGCATATGAAGATTGTAGATTCGAAATTGCACAACCAAACTGAGGCTACAAGGGACTTTATCCGGCTTCCCTCTGAATCCGGAGGGATAAGTCCAACCCAAAAGGTTGGAAACCCTCCGATAGAAAAAAAAAAAAAAGTACGCGGTGAATGTGATAATTAGCCCCTACCATCAGCAAATTTTTAAAAAAATAATGGAACCACCCTTGTAAAAGATTAAAAGTTAGATAATAGTTGGGCATTTTTTGTTGCAAACATTTCAGGATTTTTTATTTTAGATTATTTGGAGAATTTCATATGTTGTTCCCTCTATAGTGGAATTCCCGAATCACAATGGCCGAGTAGTATTCAGCAAAACTTCCATTTCAAATTCCAACTAAAAGGTCCATAGGGAATTCCAAAGAGACACGTATAAGAAATGCTTGTAACCAAACAAAATCCCTCTGTTTGGTTGAAAGAATTTAGAGATATCATGTCCGGAGAATTTGAAGAATTCCAAATGTTGTCCCAAATGAATATAATTCCAAAATAACGGGAAATATAGCATTCTAAATTCCACAATTCAGCTGACCAAAAGTGGCTTTTCACTTGGTTAATTTAGCAAATTCTCACATTCAACATCTAATCAAAGAGTGAATTTAGAATTCCTGGGACACTCCGTGAATTTCTATCCGAACTCCTTTTGTCAGAAATGCTCTCTACTAAGAAGGCCATACTAATCAGGCCATAAATCAATTTTTTTGCATGGAAACCAACGACTCACAATGGGACCGGATAAAGCTACAACGTTGGTAGGACATTGCCTGCTAGAAAGGTGAGAAGGCCAGCTCTTGTTCGGTGAAAACACTGTACAAGCATATTCCTGTCTCCACTTATGGCCGCAATATCCATGTTAAAAAGGTATGGAAGCTGGATATCCCATCCCAATTGAAAAATTTTCATATCCCAGAAATGCTTTCACCAGATCTTTCCCAGCTTGATCAAACCTGTGTTTGATGTCAAACACATCTGCAAAACCATAGATGATCTTTTCCATGTCCCATGCTAAACTGGCTCGGCACTTCAGGAATGGAATGTGGTAACCCACTTAGCAGTCATGCAAGATACTACTCAAAAATTGGATGACACTACCAACCAACTGATGCAAATTGAATTTTGATGAGTCCACAAACAGCCCAACAGGAATTACGGAAATGATAGTAAAAAAATAGGAGTTAGTGATTGGCAAGTGTCATTTAATCAAGTATCACCCATCTAAATCATCACACCAAAAAGATGATAGATAAAGAAAAAAATGTGATAATTTAAAGATAGGAAAATGGAATTAAATGTGTTGAATAATGCACGGTAGTATATGTGCTTAACCTAAAACTTATTCATTCATTAATTATGATAAAGATATCAATCCAAATGTTTTTTAAAGTTATAAAGGTTAACTCAATATTTAATTAATAGGCCACATTCAAGTTAAATTGTTGGAAGGTCAAGGTAAAGTTAGGTTAGCAGGTCATATGTCATAGATTAACTTTAATTCAATCAATTGATTAATTGGATTAGAGAAATGTTAGTTCAAACATATGAAAAAAATGAACTCAAATTTTGAATTACCAAATGGATTCAAATTTCCAATTCCCTAGTAGCTCAGTGGTGAGGCACATCCCTTCCATAAAAGCAACTAAAAATCAATCATCCACTGTAGTGCTGAAGATAAGGGACTTGATTGAATGAGTGCAAGGCATATGATTATTTATATTAAAAGAGAGAGAGTTCAAGTTAGGTTAGTAAGTTGGATCAAAATTACTACTACTATCATTTTTTTCTAAAACTTTCTTCAATTAAAAGATTATAACTAATTTACCAACTGCCTCAAGACAAAGCTCTTATTAATTATTATAAATTTAAAGAGTTTATAAAACTATCTTACTTTTGTTTCATTAAAAAATAACTCGCACTTGACCTAAGCCTAATATGCTTCCATCAACCTAATTTTGTTTTATATTTATAAGTTTGTAATGACCTCGCTAGTTTTTTATTAGGTCTAGAGATTTATCCTGGGTTAATCTACTGCATATCATTCAATTGAGTTTAAAACTTGATATTTTATTTATTGCATTTATAACAATTGGATTGACCACTATATTTTTTTTACCGTCAAATGAATAAATTTTTATAATTTATTTACAAATGTGAATGTTGTGACCATTTTCTTATCAACCACTATTATATTATATATTAAAATTGTTACCGAACCAACTTCTATTATGACCCTTCCAACCTAACCTCTAAATTTCAAATTTCTTTAATCCTAGATTTTTTTTTAGTTGTTAAATCATTTAAGAGTGACTGTAGTCAAATTTTAATATTAAATATTATTAACATAATTGCCTAATTCAATTTATAATCTCTTTGATCAAAATATACCTACACAAGAGAGATTCTTCTTTCTCGATAAGAGAGAACATCATGTCATGTCCATTTCACTCAACAATTCAAAATTATGATAATATACTCTCTATATATTTATATAACTTTTCCTCGACCCAAAATAATCTCACTTTATATTTTATTTTTCCTCAATTTGTAAATGGAGCTTTTTTTTTGGGCTTATACTTAATAAATTTCATTATGTCACTCCAAATTAAATTAGACCCGTAAGATTGATGATGCTTAAAATACTTGATCATAAATAAAAGAAAAACCAAATTACTTGATATGTCGTTAAAATTTATATTAATTTCTTACTTCTCATAAACTTTTACATTTTTTATTACCTTTTATTTTTTAAGGTTTAAACATTGACACCAATAAAATGTAAATAATGTTTAATTTATAAAACTAATTACATCTTTAAGGTTCTGACCTCAATCAAGCTACTATGACAAATGTCCCTGCTTTAAGCAGGGGTGGCCAAGCTAGTACTCAACTAAGCAATCACTTGTGCTTAAGAATCCACAACTGAAAGAAAAGGCTCAAATGAGTAATCAAATTTTGGGCCACATCCAGCATACAGATTACAAGGGCGAAAACCTTTGGTTTCCATCATTGCCATTTTCCATAGCTTTCGAGCCAAGAAAGTGAATGAATAGATTTGAATCGCTGGGTTAGAACACTGACAGAAAATTTGGCATTGGTTCGCTACCAACAAAGTCAGATGCTCTTGGGTTAAACCCTCGCAAAATGTGATTACCAATCAATTCGTGAGCAAACATCACAAAAGACAGAATGGAGGGATCACGATGTTCAGAAGGATTCACTCTCATTAGAGTGAAATTCATGGAGCACGCTGAACCAGGTGAGAGCATGCTCACCCTGAACCTGATCTGGCCCATATCCCCTATGTGTCCACCGAGGCATAATAACACATCCAATATGCTTCGACTTCGTAAAATGGCCCACAAAAATATTGCAGCAGCATCAGGAATGAGAAATGAAATCTTTATCATCAGCCCCATTTTTCTGGTCTCGAGTGAATGCAAATCCTGAAATTGTCACCAACTTCATGCACTATTTCCTTGGCCCAAACAGGAGCTTGTGTTGAGGGATAACCATTTCTGTAGATTCCTATCAATCAATCAAACTCAACAATGAGGGAACTGCATTATCAGTGATTTCAAAAGACTGCTTAAGAAAAAGAAAACTACTCAAGGCGAATGAAATGAAGCTAAGAGACGTTCATTCTTCAACAAATTAGAAGTTTTGGACTGAGTGAAACGGTCTTACGAACAAAAGTATCTAGGATAACAATGTAACAGAACTAAACATATGAATAACATTAGCACAGCCTATAAGATGGTTATCCAGTCCCAAGTGCAGTTACTCATCATAATAAACAAGTATTTAGTTTTATAAATATAAATCAAGGGGAATGATATCGAAACAAGCCACTTCTTCATTTTGTTTTTATTTTTTTACTGATAGCATCATTTGACCCGCAACCTCATGTTTGCGAGAATGATCACCTTCTAACTGTCCTATGAGTTCTTATCACGGGTTACTTTTCATGTTAAGAACAGTGGTTTAGAACAAGGTCAGATTATTATCAATTCATCCCAAACAGCACTTTCTTCCAAAAACAGAAATAAGACTCATTCTCTCAACAACCATCTACCCAATAACAATGAAGTTCAACAATTTATGTACAAGCTCTTCAGATTTTCTTGCCTCATTTTCATGATAATATAGTTGTGATTAGATGTATGAGATCTCTAGGGTTGCTGCTTCCATGATTTTTCCTAGAGATTTCAGTTTTATTTCAACAAGAAGAAATTGTTGTGTCTATGATTCAAGTGAAGTTAAACATGTCAGGCAGTTGGCCATTGCCTTGCCAGACTCTTTAGCTAAGCTAGGGGTAGATAGATCTACTTTTTTCACAGTTTTTCTTTATAATGGTGTAATTTTATGTTTTGATATAATGCATTTATACCATTGTAGCCCAATCGATTAGAGTGTCCTGTTTCTCTTGTACGCTTCTTCCTATCAGTAAAACATTTCTTGCAGATATTAAAAATAAAATATATAAAGAAAAATTAAGCAGCAACTCCTACCAAATTGAGACCTAGATCATCAAAAAATTAATTTCTATTAAGTGCATGAAATTGTATATTACAAAAAAAAAAAAAATTGTGGATTTTAGCAGCTTGATCTATATCAATTCTAACAACCCTTTTTAATGAAACGGTGATGCTACATGTCCCGACTGGGAGCCCGGGACGTTGGATCCAAGGCTCTCCTTGGATCCAACGTCCCGCCCGGGCTCCCAGTCGGGACAAGAAGACTTTCTGTTAATGAAAACAATCCCTACAGAGGGTCACATGCCCATCATGTCAATTCTAGTTGTCATTCCACCTCCAGACTTAAGAGAATCCTAAGGTCACTACTGTGTCATTCCATTCAACGATAGCAGATCTCCACTTTACAGGATTATACATTTCTATATAATTAAAAAGAACCACAATTCATATCTAGCCGCCAAACTACATCAAACCTACATACCATTTCCAAATGACACCATCTAAGTGTAATAAATATAGTTTGCCCTAAATTTCATCAGTACAGCACACACTATTATATGTCCAGAGACAGCCGACTACACAGTCAACCCCCGGCAGCAGTTGAAACCTGTTTAGCATCATTCCAGGCAACAGTCTCCAAACTCAGGCCAGCTTTAGTCCACAAACCAACAACAACCAACTCAACCACATTTCAACCAAACCCATTAAAACCTAGTTCAACCAGAAATTTTAACCATAAGCCCTAACAGTCCCCCCTTATCACCCATGAAAATAGCCCCTCTAAAGAGCAAAAATACTAGCCATTTTAAACTTCTCTCAACAGCCTCACACAACCATGATAGACAGCTATTGTTTGTCAGCTTTAATTGGACCACGGTTTAGACACTGTTTCAGCAACCCATGTCACAACCTAAAACATGATCTCGTCATCATCATGTCATATGCAGCAACATCATCATCAAAGCCTTGTCCCAACTATGTTGGAGTCATCAATCGGGTACAAGAATTCTGTTTCTCCATTCCGATCTATCTTGAGCCAAATCCTCAAATAAGTTCCACTTCTTCATATCTATTTTCACTACCTCCATCTATGTCCTCTTTGGCCTACCCCTTCCCCTTGAAGAGCCATCAACCTTCATGGTCAAAATTTTCCTTACCAGCCTATGTTGGACATGCCAAAACCATCTCAAACACGTTTCTCTAATTTTATTCCTTTAATGCTACCCCTAAATGCCCTCGAAAGCGCTCATTTCTAATTCTTTCCTTCCTAGTTTTACCACACATCCACCTCAGCATTCTCATCCCTGCTACATCCATTTGGTGCATATGTTGCTTCTTGATTGGCCAACGTTCTGCTCCATAGGTCATATAGCTGGTCTAATCGTTGTCCTGTAAAATGTTCCCTTCAATCTTGTTGGCAGTCGATCACAAAGTACTCCAGAAGCAAGTCTTCACTTCAACCATCCCGTGTTAATCCTATGCTTGACATCTTCATCAATCTCCCCATCCTTACTAATTATAGAGTCAATGAAGCAGAAAGACTCACTTTGTAGTATCTCATGGTCTTCAATTCTCACAATAGCTTCCACTATTTCTATATGCCCACTGAAGTTAAAATCCATATATTCTGTCTTTGCAGGGCTTATTATAAAACCTTTGGATTCTAAAGCCTCCTGCCATCTCTCAAGTTTTGCATTCACACCATCTCTTGATTCGTTTACCAACACAATATCATCTGCAAAAAACATACACCGAGGGACCTCTTCTTGAATATGAGCAGTTAACTCATTCATAATCAGTGCAAAGATATAAGGACTTAGGGCCGACCCCTGATGCAAACCTATGGTGTATGGTCACTGGGAACTCTCCAAGCTCTCCACAAGTAGCTCTCACACTCATTAATGCTCCTTCATACATGTCTTTAATAATTTCAATATAACCTCTTAAAACATTCCTTTTATTTAAAACTCATCAAATTAAAATCTCCAGGTACTTTGTCATAGGCTTTTTCTAGATCGATGAAGACTATATGCAGAATTTTCCTCTTTGCTCGATATTTTTCCATTAATTGCCTAAACGACAAGATAGCTTCCATCGTTGACCTCCTTGGCATAAAACCAAATTGATTTTTTGATACCTTGATCTTCTATCTAAGTCTTTGCTCCAGTACTCTCTCCCATAGTTTCATAGTATGAATCATAAGTTTAATCCCACGATAGTTGTTTGCGTAGTTTCTTATCACCAATTGGTTTTTGGATTACTAGCTAGCAACTCTGTTAGGTACTACAACACTTCTTCTCCATTTATCTGGCATTTTATTTGCCATTAATAACTTATTAAAGAATCTAGTTAACAAAATCTCCCCAACTTCTCCTAAGCATATTATTAATAAAATGCAACAACGAAACATATTATTAATAAAATGCAAAATAAGGAAACATTCAAGTACATAATTAGCACCTTGTTCCGTTTGCCACTAGGCTAATCTACGTTCAGTGTATGGATAATCAAAGTAGAATCTAGGAGCTTGTTATGTTTGACTGTCCTTAGTCTCCTATTTGCTTCTCCTATGGAAATCATTAAGCATTTTCAAAAAGTCATTCCTCAAAATCCTCCAGCCTGCCATAAAGAAAAAAAAACCCACCATCCTGGAAAGAGCTTTATCGCTATCAATACTCGAGTAGGGATGCAAACAGGTCAGGTGCGGGGCAGAACCATGGTGGATCTGGACCCAGATCTGTCTTCATTGATCCAGATCTGGATCCGACATGGAACCTATGAGCTATCCAGATCAGTCATGAAATGGGAGGAAAAAAAAAAAGAATTAAGAGAGAGAGAGAGAAGAGGGGGATCTGGTTCCAGATTTGGATCCGAGAAAAGATGTGGAATGCATAACTATAATTGAACAAAGGGCTTCAAAATATATTTTTGTTAATATACAAGAGGGGCCATTAAATATCAAAATACTAATCAAAGCCATGTAGGCCCTTAAATATCAATACTATACCGGCTATGTAGCCCTTAAAACTTATATACATTTTTAACATGAGGATGTAATCATTTTGGATCCAGATCCTTGGGTCAGAACATACAAGGACCCATCCCTAGATCCTATATGCTTGGAACCTGAGACTTAGCTTATGCAGATAATTGGGTACCCATTTGCAACCCTACTCTTGGGCTCACTTTCTACACCTCTTCTACTCGAAATCTCTCAAGCCATGCTGCTTCCGTTAGAATTAAGCATGAGGAAGGGAGATCAATCAGAAAGGGGCGCCTATACCTTGAGCCGATGTATCGGGTCTCTACTTAAAACAACGGGACTTTACTTCTTTCTTCTTTAAATCATCAAAGAAAAAGTCGTTTTATCACCCACTAGGAAGATGATCTTTTCAGACGAAATAATTAGTATACATATAGATGAGATTTTAATCGATATATTATTACATTTTGAATTTAAATAGGTTTCTTTAAATAGCTTTATATTTGAATAGATTACATTTTGCCTATTCTTTCACTATATAAATTGATGTAATCATCTTAGTTAAATAAGATCGATTTATTCGTTTTTTAAAGTGTTTGGCTTTTATCATGGTATCAAAGCCATGGCCACTATCAATCCCATGATCCTGTCTCCTTTCGTTCCTGCAATAATCTATTGATCGTGATTTTATTATTCCTTCTGAACAAGATTAGAATACCCTCTTTCATCTTCATGTTCATCAAACCCCCAAGATCTCATCATTTCACCAAGTCACACAATCTTATCTCCTGGAAGAATCATGGAAGATCTGATCTAGTGAGCCACCTCATCAGCGAACTTAAAAAGAGCAGAGTGCAATAATGATGGACTTTACATATTGATAGTGATCACCAGCAAAGCATGATTGCAAGATGTCATTCTTTTATTTTCAAACATAAAAAATTAATAGGTTTTTTTTTTCTTTTTATGTTACCAATCACACAGATAAAATTAGAGAAACTCGTTTGAGATTCAGTTGGCCAAGGACTCTCTGCTACTCAGGAAGCGAAGACGTCTTGTGTTCGAAAATTGAAACCTACCACCATTGGCCACCTGCCATAGTTTTACCCGGTGCATGTGGATAGGAGGGTTTGCATGTGCTACTAGGGATTAGTTCTCGGCTGTCCAGATTCAAGTGTCCCTTAGGCTCGGAGCCAAAGGCTCTTGGGCTGGGCTGGGCTGGACAGGGCATAAGATACCATGGGTTATCAAAATAATAAAAATAATAATAAAATAAACTCGTTTGAGATGGTTTGGGAATGTCCAACGCAGGCCGGCGGCGACAACGGAAAGGAAAAGTTGGGCTGTGAAGATTGATGGCCCACCAAGGGAAAGGGGTAGGCCAAAGAGGACGTGGATGGAGGTAGTAAAAATAGACGTAAAGGACAACAAATATGAGGATTTGGATCAAGATAGATCCGAATAGAGAAACAAAATTTGTGTAGCCGACCTCAACATAGTTGGGACAAGGCTTTGATGGTGATGATGTTACCAACACACTCCTTTCAAAGGAGTGTGCAATCAAGGGAGGGTGTTAGGATAACGGAAACAGTTTCGATAGATAAAGATTCAATTTTAATCAGTTATCTTAGTTCAATATGATTAAGATTGGTTTTGCGGAAGTCTTTTAGTTTTATCAGGCTTCTTCCACCAAAATTGATCCAAATGGATACCATCAAAGGAGGACTAAACAATCTTCTTCTGGGATCAATTCAATTAACTGCTTCTTTACACCCTCCTTAATCTCCCAATAGTCACCTAGTATCCCCCCTTCTATACAAACATTCCACAATAAATTCGTCCTACATCCAATGTTTTCCATGCTATGGGATAATCTCTTTTTTTTTTCCCAGTCCTAAAATCAAGTCGCACACAGTTTTTGCGGCCACAGAATCTCCTCATTTCCTGTGATGTCACAGGAGTCCTCCTTTAGCTTTCTCTGTTTGACCTTTCTTGATTGGACAGTTCTCTTTCTTCTTTCACTAATCATACTCCTGAATTCTATTACATGTCTTCAACTACTCCTTTAACATTGTAATTTCTTGAATAATTTGGAGCCCACCCATCCTTCCACCTGAGATAGCCTACAATCTTCCACCACAGCGATAAACTTTGAACGATTCAACACAGCATTTAAGAATCTGAATGATCATTGGCCAAAAGTATGGTTTGAGGTATCTAATATAATCACCAACTGTTCTATTAATTTCTTCAGAAGCAATAACTGGCTGGTACAGCTACAATGTTTATTCCATTCCCTAATATGAGAGACCTTTCAAATCTACTCATTGATGAGACTTGATTGTTAGACAAAGTGAACTTGTTACCTAAGAGAGGCATATTAATCAACTTTACAGTTAAGAGATTATGAACCACATGTTGACATTTATGAAAATAATATATCGATATGTCAGAATTTGTTTTATAGAAAATAGGCAAACAAAAACCATTCTAACATTAGTTGTGCCATCCTAATTCCTAACAATTTCAGATAAAATGAGTTCAATACTTGCCGAACAGCCAACTGTCGAACCAACAAAGGTTGTGAAATTTATAATTGAAAGAGAAAATTCAATTGATTTTAAAGAATAAGATCTGAAAGAATCAAAAACAGCATATCCATGGAGTTGTCATAATCCTTCAGAGAATTTGAGATTCGCATGAGTTTCATAGATGCTAATCAATTGTGTAAATTGGTAGTTACAACGAATATCATGATAGCTAATATAAAGCAAAAATCAAGACCGAAGTTTCAAATGAATTGAATAATCTTCTTTCCACTTGACATAGACATAGATCAAGTTAATCTTCTTACCTGTGGACAGGAAGCATCAATAAGGGAAAGCGATCAAAATTTCCAATACAGAGAGCCAGCCAGTGATGGCAAATACAGTCACGTCGTGCGAGTGTCAGCTGTATAGCTGTAGTGCATGCCAACATTTCTCTGCAACTTAACATTTCAAGACAAAATGGCCAATATCCACAGCAAATCACATCCCAAACGCTCTGTTATATAAATCCGCTGAAGTGGGCATATGGAGTTTTAACTCCTCCGGACCAGGAAAATACTTGGTGAATCCTCCTAGTCTTTCATTTCTGACAATTTCAGATAGAACCAGATCATTGCCAGTATGAATCCCATTCCAACCATCCCAATGATCATTTGACATTCGTGAATTTCTGGATTGTGGAAGCGAGATCTGTGCTAATTGAGAGAGACTGTTGCCCTGAGTTTGCTCTACAAGCCTAGAAGAGAGATATGAATCACTTAATGGTGAAAATCGATCTGCCGTAAGAGCAGAAATTCTGGAGTTCTGGTGTGAAGTGAAGGATTGCTGCATCAAAAGAGGAAGTCTAGATTGTTCGGAGGAAGAAAAAGTAGAAGCCAAATCAAAGCCAGGGTTGCTTGTCACAAGAGGCAGTGTTCCTTTACCAACGGCCATTATTGCAGGATCAACGAACTCCACATCATCAAAGTTGCTGCCAATATTTCTAGTCAACAAGGCAAGATTCGGATTTCCCATCAAAGGACTTTCAAGCAGTTGATTCCCTGTAAAGATAAATAATAAGACCCCGAGTAAACAGGGAACTACTACAACTAAAGCACAATAAATTCCCCATATACAATTATGAAGAAGATAAATGCAAAATTTCAGACATTCTATGACAACTGAAGTACAATAAATTCACCAGTGAACAAATAAGAAAATAAATGCAAAATTACAGACATGGAACTCAAGTTGTATTTCAGTACTAGGACATAAACCTATATAATCCATAGTACCACAAACCTAATCTGAATACTGGCTTAGCACTAATGACTTTCATAAGATTTGAACCATCAAATCAAACCAAAACAGACCCAATTTCTGTGGCACAGTAACAATTCTACTAGGCCTTCCAGTTGGACTAACAATGGCTAAATGTGACAGGGATCTAGGTCTAAGGAATCTATTTTATCAAAAAGAGCCTCCATTCGTTTCCAAACTAAAGGTACCCCCCCTCCCCCTCGCCCCAACCACCCCCAACACACACCAAAAAAAAAGAAGGAAAAAAATGCAAAAGAGATACCTGGCACAAATTTATTCTTTTTTTAACTGTATCAAAGCTTAGATCCTATTGCTTGGGAAAGTATGATCGAACTTAAAAGTTAGATACATCATACACAAACACCAAGAGTGAGTGGCATGGGCGGTGCTCAGATTAACACCTTAACTGAATGCAGGACTCTGGAATTAGTGAAAAGTAATTAAGCACAGAGCCAATGACAACTTCTCCATACTGAACACTGTCAAGGACCTTATTGATACAACCAAAAATAAATGGAACCAAGACCTGCTCTCTTCTCTATGGCCTCCTTATATAGTTAAATGGATAACCTCCATTCCTCTTGGGGGACTGATATGACTTCTTAGAAACTAGCATGAGGACTGAGGACCCTAAAAAGTGACAGCTCAATTAAGAGTGTCTACAAAGCAACTACCCCATAGGATCACGGGGCCACATCATCAGTAAATAAGGCTTTAGAATCTGGGTGCCAACAATATTTTTCTTTGGAAATCCATTAACTACTGGCAAGTGCCCTCCACCAAAGCATGCCTGGGACATCTTATCAAAAATATTCCCACAACTTGTGTCATGAGACTAAATGAGAAAACAATGGACCATCTTCTTATATGTTACGGAGCCATACTGACGATCTGGGGCCAGCTTCCACAGTCGTGAATTGTTTTCCAGTCCCTGTTCCATTTTGACAGACACAATGGAATGCAACAGCACTCTGGCCAATGGCCATCCCAATGTTCAGTTTCAGAAAAAGATGCAATGGAAAAACCAAATTAAAAATTAAAAATATTTAACAATAGAAATATAGAAAAATTAGTAGAATTCTAAAATCACATTATAAAATCCATAATTTAAAATAAACTACAGTATACAATTGGTCATTTTCCTAATCAAAATGGGTCGCATGGTAGTGGACTGTTCAGATTTGACGCTCGATCCAACAGTCCAGTCCGTTCAGATGGGTGCACACCCATGGGCTCTGATGTAATTCAAAGGGGTCGCATGTGAATGGACTGTTCGGATTGGTGATAGGTGGGGTTCATCATGGTGTGAGTGAACACACACAACACAAATAGATATATACAAGCATGCTCTCACACTACTATGAGAGTACCCGCGGGGGGGGGGGGGGGGGGGGGGGGGGGGTTTAAGTGGTGCATTGGATCCATATCCAATGCCTACATATCCAATGCCTACAGCCTAAATATGAGGGTCCTCCCCCTTAGTCTCACTCATAGGAGCATTTTCCATATATATATATATATATATGAGAAATATTCAAGTGAGGGATTCTCTCACCATGTGTGGTGAGGGACTCCCCTTTTTGGGGAAGTTTCAAGTACAAAAGTGCTTTTGTACTTTTTGGGAATACACCCTTTTGTACTTAAAACTTCCTAAAAAGGGGAGCCCCTCACCACACATGGTGAGGGAATCCCTCACTTGAATACCCCTATATATATATAGAAGGTGCTCTTGTGAGAAACACTCACCTTACTATGAGAGATAAGGCGGGGGCCCTCACATCCATATCCAATGTCAACAACTTAAATGTGAGGACCTCCACATTTATCTCTCGTAGTAAGGTGAGAGTCTCTCACAAGAGCACCTCCCTATATGGATATATATGGGTGACATTCATGTGCATCCACCCTCACCATAGGGTGAGGGAACTTTCTCTTTTTGCACATGAATATTCCTTTTATGCATATGATAATATATGACTTTTTCCTCTTTTGCACATGAAAATTTCCAATTATGGAAGTGTCCCTCACCCTATGGTGAGGGATGGATGCACATGAATATTCTCATATATATATATGGAAAACACTTGCACCATATTTTTTTAGTGCTTCTAGAAAAGTAAGGGGTTTCCCTCATCCTAGAACAAAATTGACAATTATGCCGGCTTCCTCAAACCAAACATCAAACCCACTCTAATATTTTTTTTGAAATGGTAACTTGTATTGATAGAAAAAAGCTTTACAGTATAAAAGAGCTAGGCAAAACCCCCAAAAAACAGTCACCACCCAAAAGGAGGGGAATCAAAACAAGGAGGCTGAAAGGCCTCAAACAAAAAGGGAGAAGAAGAGATCCAAATCAAGTTGAAGCTCAGCATTAAAGACTGGAGGAAGATCAATTTCGAGCCTGTTGAGACTCTCAAGGCTAAACTCCTAGAAGAATTGCAATCACTTGACTCAAAGGAAGAATCCCAAAGGCTATCCAAAGCAGATATCGCTAAGAGGCTAAATCTTAAAGACCTATTTGAGCATAAAGTCCGAGAAAAAGAGATCAAATGGAAACAAAGATCTATTTTTCCACAGTATGGCTACAACCAGAATGAGGGAAACAGGATCAATTACTTGCTAGTCATCGGCAATAGATTAGAGGACAGGGATGGGATAACTAGCCACATTCTCAGTTTCTTTCAAAGTTTGTACAAAAAAGATGGCACTAGCAAACATTCCTGAGACAATCTCCATTTCTCCACCATCAGAGAGGAGAACGCTAATTGGTTGGAAGATGAGTTCTAGGAGAAAGAAGTCAACGCAGTGGTCTTCAATCTTGCTAGCGATAAAGCGCCAGGCTCAGATAGTTTCCCAATGTCATTCTACCAAAAATTTTGGGACCTCCTAAGAGTTGACATCATGGCCTTCATGAAGGAATTTCACTCTAGAGGCAGGCTCTCCAAATCGATCGGTGCCTTTTTCATCGCCATTATCCCAAAGAAGACAGGGGCTGACAGCATTAAGGACTTCAGGCCAATAAGCCTCTTAGGTAGCATCTACAAAATCTTGGCTAAAGTGCTAGCTTCGAAACTCCAAAAGATCCTCCCTTCCATCATCTCTCCCTCTCAAGGTGCCTTTGGGGTTCTTGTTGCTAACGAATGCATCCACTCTAGATACAAAGACAGGCTTCCCGGCATAATTTGTAAACTTGATTTGGAAAAGGCTTTCGAAATGGTGGATTGGGGCTTCGGGCCAAAATGGAGGGCTTGGATCAAAGAATGCTACCTTCATTATAATCAATGGCTCCCCGAAGGGATTTTTTTTCAGCTGAGAGGGGCTTACGTCCGAGGGATCCCCTGTCTCCGTTTCTCTTTGTCATCATTGGAGAAGCCCTCAGTCGAATGCTTTCCAAAGCAAAAGATTGCTATCTGATCCACGGATTCAAGCCTACTCATAATGCTCCCTCAGTCTCCCGCCACCAATATGCAGATGGTACCCTCCTTTTCTGCGACGCCGACGAGGACCAAATCAAAAATATGGTTGCTATTCTCAGATGTTTTGAAGCTGTCTCGGGTCTTAAGATAAACTTCTGAAAGAGCTCCATCCTCAGGGTCTCAATCGAAGACGTCTCTCTCCATCATTATGCTACCATTTTGGGGTGCAAAGTTGACTCCTTCCCATCCACCTACCTTGGTCTCCCCCTGTGCCTAGATAGAATGCCTAAATCTGTCTAGAGCCCGGTAATTGAAAGGATTGAGAAAAAGCTCTCTTCCTGCAAACCAACTCTAATATAACCTTTACTAGTTGGTTCTAGTACCTCAAATCTCCACACCATGATGGACTCATCGCTCCAATTGCATGGCATATCTGGAAAATACAGTCACGACTGTTATTAGAGCCCAACACATTAACTCCCACCTCATCTTATCCAAAGTCCTTTACACATGAATAAAATGGGACAATTCAACACCTTGTGTGCAACTAATGGCACCCACTCTTCCATAGAAAAGGCAAGTTTGGGTAGATCAATCAAAGCCAATAAGAGATTCCTGATAGTGGCTTATGCAGCCTCCTTGAACTCCAACATAAGCGATTAAGGCAAAACTGGAGGTTCTTATAACAGGAATAAGATTGTGCACAGATTTAGGCATTCAGGCTTTAATAGTCAAAGATGACAGTCTAATCCTCGTAGAAATCACAGACACACATGTAGACTCACTTGGGACCTTATAGGGAAATGGAAGGCAGCCTTCTCGTGCTGGCATTCTGCCCTCATTGGCAAGCAGGAATGTGTTGACGCACGGCAAATCAAACACCCTAAGACCCTCCACATTGACAATCTTCAAAAATAGCCTTCCCCTGGCAATCTGATCCATTTACAAACAAGATCTGGAAGCAGCTTTCCAACAGATGCAGCAGTACACAATTAACCGCTATGCAGTAAAATTGTAATGCAAGATATCCATAGAATGGACAAAGGAAATCGTCATCTCACTGGATAAAGGCTATAAGGGCCCGTTTGGCACTTTACTAGCTTAGTAAAAGTCAAGTAAAGCCTCCATTTTTCAAACAAGGGGTCACGTCAATAGCACTTTAATTCAAAATTCCCTCCATCTTTTTCAAAAAAACGTAAAAAAAGTAACCTCCTTTCTCCATTAAAAGACAAAAAAGCTCCACTTTTCTATACAAAAAGTAAAAAAGATTCCATACCAAGCAACTAAAAACAAAACACCGTCATAACCCCATTATATTTTACTCTCTCTTGATTTGATGCTTTACTACACTTTATTTTACATGTAAAATTACCATACGAGCCCTTATGGAAATGTTTGGTTTTGTTCCAATATATGAATAAACATAGTTTTATTAAGTAGGTAATGTTTAGTCAGGCTTTGTAGCTAGTCTTTCCCTTATTCTGGTAGCTATTAGTTTAGCTTTTTCGGTTTCTGCTTATAGCTGTATTTTTCATTAAAAAATTCCATCTTTATTCAAAATAATAAAAATAATCACCAATATACAAACCTGGCAATGCAGAGATGAAAGTCCGGTCAATTTTATCTTGAGAAGTAAAACCAGGTGGAGGTGATCTTGTTGGAGCAGAAAATCCAGGTGGAGCAGAAATTTGAGCCCTTGAGACTACCAAAAAGGCAATGGATAACAAATCAGAAAAACAGGGGGGAAATACTTTTTACTTTCTACAATAACAAGAGAAATGATCACATAAAAATGGTTCCACAATAAAACCAAAAAATCCACCGTATGTTTAAAGATGTTAGGAATGTTACTGAAATGTAAAATAGAAAAGGTGTTGCCGCATAAATTTTGCAAAGGCTTTACAACTAAGTATTTAGAAAAGAATGTAAATTGCATATCAAGGAAGACAAAAACGAAACAATATACATAATGAATACCAAAAACACCATCCCATAATGGAGTTATGAGTTTTTAATCCCTCTCAAGCAATCCTTACCCTCTGTGTTTCACAGAGTATAGCAATCTAAACCATTCATTAACTGGGCCCGAGTGAATCAGCCATTACACGAAATATCTTGGACAGAGATTTTCAGAATCCATACAATCCATATAAAAGTTTTATATATGTATGTGTGTATCTTATTTTGAATGGTTGTATAAGTATATATTTGGATGTATAAGTATATATTTGGATCGGTGACAAGTAAAACATTATCAAAAGGAAAAGATTACAGCACAAATTAGATCGCAACAAAAGAGCAAACCACCAACAAGGGTATAGTAGTGTACCTGCCCAAAAAAAAAAAATACATTATACGAGCAACCCAATAACAACCCTATGACCCTATCTACCCCTTTGATTTGCAAGGCATCAGCCTATAGTTGCAAATTTTGGCTCAGTTCAAACCCTTGAAAAAATTCGATATGGGCTTCACCCTTTAATACATAGAGTATGGATCAACTAAGTCGCCAACTTGAGAATTCCTGGGTTAAGTCATGAGTGGAACCCACAGTGGGGCCACTATATTGAAATCTGAACTGCTCAAACTGAAATAAAATAAATGGGCCCTCGCCATATTTGTGCCCTAAATTGCAATACAAAAAATGTCCCACTCATATATGGACCCTAGTCATATTTCACTCTAATAGGAAAAGGACACTAGCCAAGTTTCACCTTAATAGGAAATCAGGCCCTAACCAAATTTCACTCTAATAGGAAATGAGCCCATTGTTAGGCTGATTAAACATAAGTTTTTTATTAGAAATTTTTTTTAGGAAAAAAAGGTCCCCCATTAATGGTATCCAATCAAGAAGAATTTTAGTGTACCCTCATCCATGCACAGGCCAGCTCACCTTCCTCGTCCTCATGATTAATGGTGGCCAGAGGTGGGCTCCACAAGTTTCATATTGATCATATATGTATACAACATTGTAAGTGATATATGTATATATATATAGAGAGAGAGAGAGAGACAGAAAGCATTTACCAGCAACTCTATTAGGACCAGGAGGCACCAAACTATTGATATTGATAAGACTTCCGGAGACCTCAAAACTATTCACGGGGGAGCCATTCTGGAATTTATATTGAGAAATATCCATGTTTTCAGCTGAGTCCTGCATGTTGCAGTATTTCTTCTGCACAAGTCCACTATTACAAAAAGGCGTTGCTTGATTAGCAAGATCCTCCTGTCTTGCAAATGAGAACCTGGATTGCCTGCTGTTCTGTGGCTTCCATGAGCTAGCGGATCTAATACCATTTTGTTTATCTGTTTCACCAAGCAATTTAGCAAAGTCATCCCAAGCATCTAAATCGGATGCAAAAATATCTGAGATAATGCTGCTTTCTCCTAAGTCAACACAGGCATTTCTGTCAACTTCAGATGCATTCCCACTAAATCTTTGCACATTGGAGAACACTTCGCTTTCAACACAGCCCCCCAGCTCATAACTGCTGAAGTTGTTATTGTCATATCCATTTGACAATAAAGAACCACCAAATGGAAGCAATGTATCAACTCCCCCATCAACAGCTCTATAATTTGCAGTACGTAGTATACTTGCATAACCAGTTTCACCATGCTGTGAAGGATAACCACTAGAAACGTGTAAAGCATTTAGTGGATTACATGGATAGGGCAGATACAAAGGACAAGTGGCAGTTTTCGAAAGCTCCAGCCTCAGGTCATCAACAGGTAATTGTACATCATCCTTTTTACTTCCTGCAGATGACAACAATTGTGTCAAGCGATGTAGTTCTCTGGAAACACAAGAATCTTCCGGCACCATGACAGAATTTCTCATTGGCAGTGAAGTTAACGGTCCCATTGCATCATTTCCATGTTCAGGATAATGCTGCCTTGCAACTGCATTCCCGTCCAATCTAGTTGACAATTTATTGGAAAATGGACTCAGGTGTTGGCTTCTGTCAGAATGATCAATGGCAAGGTGGTTATCAATGTCTATTGAAGACAACTGAGATGATAAACTCATACTGGCTTCATTGACAGATCTGCATCCATGAGCTACTTCACTGCGATCAGAAGATTGCTGTCTATCAAGATCATCAGCGCGTGATAAGTTTGGCGGCATTGTGATGCCCTTATCCTTATCGTCATCTTCAGGTGGAGTAGATGAGTTATCAGTCAAATTGGCATGGTCAGAATCTACCCTTGCTGGTGCATCTGCACTTGTTTGAGACCCTGCATATTTTGCAGATCCATTCAGCTGTGTTGGGTAATTTTCATTACCTATAGGTGTTTCCACACCATTAGGTGGAGTAGATGAGTTATCAGTCAACTTGGCATGGTCAGAATCTACCCTTGCCGGTGCATCTGCACTTGTTTGAGACCCTGTATATTTTGCAGATCCATTCAGGTGTGTTGGGTCATTTTCATTACCTATAGGTGTTTCCACACCATTAGTACACGAATCAGATGTCACAACCGAATTTGCAGCAATTAATGATAGGGTCAATGAACTATCAAGTGTGTCAGTTTTTTCTTTTGAAGGTCCTTGAGAACACACCATGCTAGCAGCTGGCGGCTGGCAACTTGATGAAGCACGCAGTCCCCTGAAGGAACATATCAACATATAAGCAGTGTCTTCTTACTACATAATTTAGAAAGTGCACCAATGAAGTAACATACCATGAAGCTGCTGCTGGAAGGACACTAGATCTTCCTGAGATACTACCATTATGAGATACTTTGACCAGATTAGAAGGATTCTGGTGGGAAAAGACAATGCTAGTTATGCTCAGAGTAAAAGCCATTAAATTGTAATACATAAAACATCAAGTTCCAGTCCCTAGCTGTTGCTCAGTTGGTTAGTGCAAGGGTGCATGAGTTTGAGTCCCTCATAAAGTAAAAATAGAAGGTTCCAGAAAATTCCAACAATGCACATTAAAAAGGAATTTGATGCCTTACATTTGAGGCACTCCTAACCATAATTTTTCCTGTAGCTGTACTGCTATTATTGCAGAAATCATCTGATGAGGGAGGCAACACACTTCCTGAACGCCTTTGAGCATTGTTTGCAGCCCAGGTAAATTGCTGAACTCTACTCCTTTACAATCAGATGATATAAAAGTGAATAGAACTGCAGTTATTGAAGTTACATGACAAGCAGCATATACAATTTCCCCAAAACAATAAAATCAAATAAAAAATCAAATATATAGAACAAATCTCAATAGGAACTTCAGTGTGAATAGGCCATATCAATGTTCCAGAAAAGGAAATTGGAACATGTAAAATCAAATTGCAAACAATAAGACTTCCGGACTACTGCAGAAGATTTATGAAACCAACAAACAAAAAGAAACAAAGGGGAAAAAAAAAGTTTACTTACTCTAAATAGCAACAAATGTCATTAATGTGGCTAATGATCAAGTCAAATCTCCACATGAAGGAATCAAGGAGGAAGGTCAAAGAGTATGCTCTTCCACAAATTGATGCCATTAACAAAAGAAGACAGCTAACAATGCTTGACACGAGACATTCAATATGGATCACAAACATGTGCATGCAAAAAGAAACAAATAAATAAATAAAAAGAAAAGACAGAACTTATTTAAGGCAAGGAACTAATCAAAGGAATTATTGAAATTATGCTATAGCCCTAACTACATATGATGGAGACATGCGTTGTCTCAAGCTTGATGTTCTTTGAGCTAAACACACTTCCATCAGATATTGTGAGGTTTCCGGAAAAAAACTTTGAAGCATAGTTAAATTGTCATCCAAAACCAGTCCACAAAGTGCTGGTCTGTCCCAGTATGAGAACATGATGGGGATGCCACAAAAGCTCTGGACAAACTAAGATGGCATCAACTTGATTAAGTCAGCTTGGTATAGACTGGCACAAGGCTAGTAAGACTAGTAAGGACTGAGTTACACGCTTAACCATAAACGTATGTCGAAGCTCATTACTTTTAGTTTTCCTCTGAATTTGAACTTTGAAGTGAAGGCAACATACCCAAATTTAAATCCTTCTCAGTAATAGATATGGGGCTATGAGCAGTATCAGTATGGTGGTGAACAATACCAGGTTGAGTATTCATGCCAACGAAAAGTTATCCAGTATTACAATGGGGAGCCTAAGGAGTTACTATATATTTTAACTTTTATACGTTGACTACCCCATAATATCAAATAAGGAGGAGGGACCATGATAATGGTGATGAAGTTAGGGTTAAGCAACTTTTAGCTAAATGTAGTATTGAAGAGTAGGTTGCCCCGAACCCCACTTTGTCAACATTGTGGTTTGCAGTTCGTTATTTTAACATCATTGTCAAGTGCTAAGACTAAGACTTAAGCAAGAGGTTGTAAAGCAGCCGGAAGGTGGAGTTAGGTCAGATCCCAAACAATGACCCATGTTCACAACCACGCGGTTCCAAGTTCAAGCAAATTACCTGTAAAAAAGTATATAATGCCAACAGGTTCTCAGTTATGATTTATGAATAATATATATTAACAAATATACTAATAATAGGCCAAAAAACTCTTCTAAAAATCTCATGTAGATAGATGGATAGAGAGAGAGAGAGAAAGAGATAGATACAGAGAGAGAGAGATCTTAAGGAATTTTTTTAGGGTTTCAAACAGCTTTAATGGTGGTCTTTGTTAACCAAGGATCAAAATAGTGGCTGTGGCCGTTGGCCAAAACACTATGCGGGCAATACATAGTGGTTTGATGCAGCAGCAATAATATGTCATGGCAACCAGACTCGTGGGCCACAAGTGGGACCCATGAAATTCTTATTTTTAATTGTTATTAGTTTTATTTTTAGCAAAGAGTGTCATTAGAATTAGGTTTCTAATTTGGATAGGATTTTATTTTTGTCTCCTAGTTTGATTAGGAAAGCTTTCTTAGGGCTTAAGTTTCTTTTATTATATATACAGCATTGTAGAGATTGGTAATCTTAGAGATTAGAATTGAGTAATAGACTTCCCTGTGTGGATTTTTCGTTGGAGAATGTTTCTTCTTCAAGTGATTGTTCTTTGGAACCTAATTGTGCCCCGGCACTTGCATCCGAACCCTAGGATTGCATCAATTATAGCAAGGAACTAAGAAAAAGAAGACAATCAAGAGTAACATTATAAAACTCGGATTCGGCTATGACTGAGTTGGGTCATACTTGACTCGGTCGAGTCCTCTCTCTCTCTCTCTCTCTCTCTCTCTCTCTCTCTCTCTCTCTCTCTCTCTCTCTCTCTCTCTCTCTCTCTTCCTTCCAAGTTCCAACACCTTCCACATCACACCCATCAAAACCCCAAACCCTAAATCCCACACTAGTTTCCTTTCACAACACACATAAAAACCTTCAATCCTAAATTGCTTCTTCCATGATTCAATCTCTACCATGATTCCGTCCTCCACTTCCTCCTCCTCCTCAGCCTTTTAATGTAAACCCATCTCTCAATACTAATAAAAACTCATTTCTCCTCCACCATCTTCTACAAAAGGGGAAATAATTCCGTCAACCCAGCTTCTACCAAGTTGGGGGCAGGGTCTAAGTATTGAATCACTGATCAAGAGGAGTCTTTGCTTGGTCAGAGGGGGTTTCCCAGAGCCAAAGAAGATCGTGGAGCTCGCAACTCCAATTAGGGACTGACAAATCTAATACTACAGGGTTGTCAATCCTAAGACAACAGCGTTAAGTCTCTCTAATGGGCGGTCTGTTCCTGCATGTGCAGTCACTCTTGGCATTCCATTATGTATAAAAAAAGAAAGTTCTTTGCACAGAGGATGAGGGCCATATAATCCAAACCCTTAATTACTAGATCGGGTTCGTGGGTAGGTAGCAAGTATGGACACCCAATCTGAATCCAACCCAATTATTAATTGGATTCAAAGTGTCAAACCCAACATTGAATTAGCAAGTCAAGAAAAGATTGTATTGGCTGATCAAGTTAGAAATTGCACTCCGTAACACCCCCTATCTCGACCACAATAGAAATTGAGGTAATCTCTAGTCTATAAATCATCATCCTCATTTCAATCATTCAGCATTGAAGCTCAAAAAACCAATCCAATCAAACCAAACTCATCCTACAAAATGCCCTAGTTCCACACGCATTCACATACAACCCATCTATTGGCAGGCCTGAGTTTGATCTTCAGGTGACACACACCAATGGATTGATTCACCTTAATTTTGAATATTAGCGGCCCTCGGAAAGTTTGATACAATAATCCCACAAGGTTGGTTGTTAGCCCACCATGAGAAAACGTCCTCATCCCACCAAGCAACGTTATTACAATGCAATTGGCTATGCATTGCATAACACGAACAAACATGCATACAAAGAATGTTTTATGTACATGTGATTTACCCCAAAAATGAAATTGGTCACATGGCCAAAAGAATGGTGAATACCTCGTGTTAACAGGAATAAAAGTTTGGTCAAGCATGAGTAGAATAAGACGTAGGCAACAAAACTAAAACCAAGCACATGATATATACCTTGTATATGCTGAAATTATCTCATCTTTAGTAAAACTATCTTCTGGAGTGCCCATATCATGCAAATATAAACAATCTGGATTGTTGCAGGGCTGGACCAACAATGCATTGTTCTCAATTAATTAAAGAAAAATAAAATAACCCAACCACAAGACAAAGGTTCACAAGATTTCATCGTGTGAAAAGCAATTAGAAATAGAAAATCAATGGAGCTTACCATATTTCGCAACCATGTATGACAATACTTTGTAGTACCAAAGCATGCTCTGCAAAGTACAATACAACTCCTGAGTCACCAAGTTCATGATCACAATATGGCTTAATCAAGAAATCCAGTGCAAATAGTCATGTGCCTACCTCAAAGATCTACCTTCCAAGACAAAACCATGGACTGATTGGATGCATCGAACTGCTTCCTCCTCTTTTGCGTATGTAATATATCTAAAGTGAAGTGAAAATGTGGTAAAAACCTTTAGATTAGATAATAAAAAAAAAAGGGGAACAGCTAGTGAAATGGAATACATGAGCTAGTGATTCCAAAATTCAAATCAGAACTTCAAAATACTAAACTAAAACATAACATTGGGATACAGTGCAGGATTTTTGCAAGAAAGCATTGCAGATAAGCCAGATTGGAAAATGAATCCTTGCAACCATAATTAGTAAGAAACAATGATTGTTATTAAAAGGATGATTGCAAGAACAAAAATCTAGCTGCGACACACCTTTTCTGTTCAATACAAGAGAATTTGTAAGCTAAAGTAATCAAGGGTTTGCAGTGATTGTTAGGAAGAGATTACGGGGTAATTCAAATGTGGTGAAAGCCCTAAGGCTGAAAAGGTTTTACTACTGAAATGGGGGCTTTCACCCATTTGATATCACACTGCAGAATAAACTGTGCCCTGATCGCGTGAGTTTTCTGCTTGATTGGAACTTTGGAAGGAAAGAATTCTCCCCAAAAAGACCAGCAAATTTGCAATTTTTGCTTTTCAATCCTCACTCAAAATTCACCCATTGCGGACTTTTCCCGAGGAAATGAAGGAAAAGAAAAATCTTCTCAAAATAGTTTTCTCCTCATGTTTTCAGTTCAGAGGAATTCCCCGCTTTCTCTTCAACCAACCCAGACACTAGAAAACTGCATATTAAGAAATAAAACAGAAAGGCGACAGACTTACACACTGCAAGTATTGGTATTGGATGGATGCTGACTGCCACTAGCTGACCGAGTAATAGATACCTTTAGAACCTTCCCATACTGGCCGAAATATTCCTTACGCTCAAGAATCTGCGCAAATACATGAAGATCCAGTGGTAAGAAAGCTTAATTGAAGTCAAAGCCAAGAACATTTCAACAGTGTGAACACGAGTAGACATCATAGAAAAAGTACTCACAGCTTCATCTGCTAGATTAGCAGGCAGTCCAATTACATAAGCCAGGTTTCGCTGGATTACCCTGACACTACTAAGATGCTTCCTTCCTTCTGATATTTTTGACTTTATCTTCTGTGACTTTAGTCTTCTCTCAGAACTGATCTCTGCCACCATCCTGTTTTCAGTGTAATATATGATTAGTGTTTCCCATATTGCAGTAGAACAACCAAATATTATACCAACAAACAAGTAACGGAAAAAAAAAAAATGTCTTAACATATGAATTAAGTAAACCTTTCACAGCTGGCAGCCATTCCTACAATTTTTTCCTTGTCATAAGGCATACGGCATGCTGGACACCGACCCTCTGTGTCATCCTTCTCAGCCATATCCATTATCTGATGCCAACACCATACGCATATCTACAAAAACAAAAGAATATGGAACTGAGGGAACTTTGCTGAAGCACCTAGCAATGTCTATGTATTCCATCCATACTAGGGATTGCAGTAACTCAACAATCCATGAACTGTGGGTGGACCACAATCAGACAGTGAAATGTTCTGATGTTATACAGAAGAACATTTGGACTTCATAATTTGGAGCATGAATCCCAGGCTGTGCAGTCAGCATATAGGGAATGAATGCATTGTTGTTTGATGGTGAGTTCATAACCCTTTATTAAGTGAAAAAATGCCACAATGCAAAACAAATGCAATCCAGTTTCCAAGTATAGAAGACCAAATGCACAATACTCCAATTTCAAATTTACAGTCCAAAAAAAAAAAAGGAGGAATTGAGGAAATCTGTGCATCACATAGTAATGCCAATGTAATAATCCATATCGGTAATCACAAAATTCACAATTACCTGACAATTTCCAAGCAGACAGTGAAACATTTCAACATTAAACAGAACACTCAACCAGAATTTAGAGGATTAATTAATACCAGTCTGACCAGTTAGCCTATTGGGCAAAAACACATTGTTGTCTGAAGTGTAACCCACTTAAATAACAGGCACTGATCGGGCCATGATGCAAAATAAAAATGCAATCCAAGGTAAGCAATACCAAGAGGATAATACTCCAAATGTTAAATCCAAAAAAGAATTTCTTTTTACATAATGCCAAGCCGACAAGAAAATGTGGAAATTTCCCGGTTTCACTACAGTCTCCAACCAATGAGGAATGTCAAAGGCGGATACACATCCCATTACTCTCAATACAATGTACTTACAAACCCGATCACAGATAAAACATAAACATAAATTTCAATTCCCAAATGCTTTCAATACAAAAGAAAATCTTACGTCATAGCCACATTTGCATGGCTTCAGCTGCTGATCTGTCAAGTCCATCTCTTCCATGCAAAGGGGGCACGTTCTTTCTCCCTCATCACTTATGGTCGCCCTGCAAAAAAAAAATTAAAAGAAAAGGTTAAAACCAAACATTTATGTATTATCATGGGGATGCTTGTGTTTTGCATTCTGGGAAAAGTCGAGTGGTTTACCAGGGATGGATTATTTTCCGGACTATTTTCCCTTGTTCCATTTAACATTTTTTCCAGTTATCAGTCTATAAGATAAAATCATTTTCCAAGGTGAAAGCATTTTCTGCGACTTTTATGAGAAGGACATTTGGAACCAAGTGGTAAAGAACAATTCTATGTGGAAAATCATTTCATTTCCTAAGCATTAGCCACGGAAAACAATAGAAACTGAAACCATAGAAAATGCAGTGATTAGGGTTCGTCCACCTAATTCTCTCTTTGCAGAAAAAGAAAATCACATAAAAATAACAAAATGCATACAGAAATCGCACCCCAAATGTGCCCCAAAATGCACGAGGGACGCTCAAAAAACGAAAATATCATCACTTTCCCAATACCAGCAATAAAAATTAATTACAGAGAACGAGATTTTCATAAATTATCTTAAAAGAGAAAACCTAATCGAAGTGATCTCTGCCCTAATTCCTAAAACGGCATATAAAAGAAATCTCATAAATCCAACCCACAGAAGCTCTAATCCAATCAAAACAAAAACAAAACCCTAACAATCAGATCAATGAAAGAAAAGAAAGCACAAAACAGCATCAAAATCACCAAGAAAAAAACAGATCCTATCACTATCAACGAGAATTCCAAACCCTAATCAACAACATCCAATGAATCTACAAGAACATTCATCAGAAGAAAAAAAATACAAATGCAAACGATGCAGCAAAAAATGACAGAACGAAATCGAACTATCTGAGGCACGAATCGAGGAAATCGGAGGCAGAAGGGCTTACATTGAGAGATCGAAGATGGACAAAAAAGGGCTTATGAGGAACGGGAAAACTACAGGTCGAGAAGCTCTCTCTCTCTCTCCTTTTCTCTGGATGGTTTTGTTGCAGTTGTGTTTCTTTCTATGTGAATCTCTCGATTTTTAAGATTTGGGGGCCGAGTAAATAAGACACGTGCGTGGGTCCCTCCCGGGCTTGAAATAGTGGTTTTGAAAGAGTCCAGAATTAAACAAATTATAGTGTGGGAGACCAAGCCAGATATATAGATATATTTTGAAAGGAAAATGTTCTCTTACACTGCATGTGGGGTCCAGCTATGTAGGAATATCTACTAGGGCGTACTTTTGATTAATACACCCCTTTTGATACGATCATTTGATCATCTAGTATCGTGTTAAATTTTACAATCATTGAACCTTCACTTATTTTTAGATTGAATTTTAAAAAATTTAACTTACAGCGTCATTAAACTTCGGTCTCTTAGAGCCATTTTGGCAATTTACTATAAAAATAAGAGTAATGTAAAGCATCAAATCAATATAAAATTAAAAAATAATAATTTATAACGAATGGTGTCCCAACTATTAGGGCTAAAATAATTCCTATGGTACAGGGGAAGCCGAGTAAATCCCATGTTGTCCCAATGTCGTAATACAATTTCGAGTCTTTAACTTTTGGGTGCAAATCGTAGTCCTGATTCAACTAAAATTGAGGCTTTATATTACTTTCACTGATTTGGTAAATTGCCACACGGGCCAAAAAGTTTTGTAAGGAGACATGTCCATCTACCTTCCTCCCCTTTAAACTAATATTAAAATTTGTAAAATTGAAATCTTACCTAATAAGTAGTAATAGCTGGCACTTATTAGTAATAAAATGGTTCGTTGAATATGGGCTTGTTTGACAAATCTTATCTTTACGAAACAGATTTGTATGATATAGATCTATTTCAAATGGAGCGGTTTGAAATTGATGTTTTACAAATAGACTGTTTGGTAAGACATAAATATTTTAAAAATAGACTGTTTGGTAAGACACATGTAAAAATAGATCTAATGGTCTGGGCATTTTGCAAATATATCAAGATCTGTGATCATCCAACGGTTGAAATTTTATCTCAAACACGCGTTCCACATTTTAATTACTATAGGCAGTTTGGATCTTCATTTTGGTTTGGATCTTCCATTTATGTTCCATGATTTAAAAAAAAGTATATATAAATGTCTGTCGTTTTTTTGTAAATATCTCAAAATCTATGATGATCCAATGGCTAAAATTTGGACCCTTAGTCGTGAATGATCTTTTGAATATATCCAATGGTTTGGATCATGATTTATGATGCCTGAATTAAAAAAAAAAAATACCACACTGATGTGTACTACTTCAATACTCAATCACTAAGGCATGGGACATCAAAGGTCAAAAACGTTTTTGTAAATGTCTCAAGATCCACTTTGAATTAGAGGCTCAATTTTGGGCCCATAGCCGTTTTTGGCCCTCCAAAGAGAACCAACGGATCGGATCGTGATTATGGGGCCCACAATGTCCAGAATATTAGATCGAATGGCTCACGATTTTTTGCAAATATCTCGAGATCTGAGATAGATCAACGGTTCAAAACTTGACACATGGCCGTGTTTGACCTTCTTCATATATCTAGCGGTCCGGATCATGACTTTGGGTCTCATAAATTAAAAAAAAATAAAAAAAGGGATTGTCCCATGAGGACGTCCAAATCACTGTAGATGTTTGAGTCTTTCCGCTTCAGACTTCATCCACTGATTCAATTATGGTCATTTTGCTGGCTTCTTGAAATGGAGGCAAATCATTTAAAGTCTATTTCAAATGGACTTTGTAACTTGACTTAGCAAACAATCTTAAAACTGTTACACAGTTTTAAGACAATAAGAAGCTGATATAAGATTTGCCAAACGGAACCTATAAGTTTTAATAACTGTGGAGTCGTAAGGATATATATATATGCATGCACATGTGGTTTATAAAATATGCAGTTTTAATGAATGCATGCAAGTTTGGTTGATAAGGCACGCAGCTTTTATAAAAGTAAACAATTTTGGTTGATGTTGGAGAAATGGCCCCTAAGTTTAGAAATTGTCTGAGCTTATTACAAGTATGAAGGCAAAATATCAATATGTAACATCAAATTAAAAAACCAGAAAGACCTTTTATTGAAATAATAATACTTTGCGAGGTGATCATAAACTTTGAAAATCAAGATCCGAAGCAAGCCACAAGAAAGGAATGAAGCCACAGATGAAAGTATCAAATGTAATAATGTGGGAAGCAGAACCATGAACCCTCTTAAGCATTTTAATCAATGTAATCATTCCTGCCAGCATGTTGATATTCCTGCACTAACGATAGGTAACTCAAATATAAATTCGATAGGTAGCTCAAATATAACTTCGGGTTCTGGACTCAAAATACTGTAGACAAATATGGTTGGAAATGGCCGGACACAAGCATAACTCATGTAAGTGATACCACGGCTGAATTGGGATGTAAATTAGTCCCTGATTCTTTGTTATTCGAATGTTCTAACCCATTAAAAATCAAGTTTTGATTCTTATTTAGGTCCTGATAAGTAAATGGGTCAAGGTCTTGGTCTTTTTTGGGACCCGTGATTTAAATAGCCTCGAGCTTGGTTCCATATTGGTTCAGACCAAATACTTGACATATTACCTTATTTTTCGAGAATCTATCATAAAAACTATTTTTTTTCAATATCATTCTTTAACTAGACCCGGACCTGAATCCAGACTCATCGCATATATAGTTCCAATTCCAATTCCATATTCTCATACAGTAGTGCTGTATGGACAAACTTTTTTGCCAAGATTTTGGACAACCCCTGTGATATCCCTTAAATATTCCTATAATATTCAAGGGATATCATAGGAGTTGTCCAAAATTCTGGCAAAAAAGTTTGTCCAGGTAGACTTTTTTATTCTCATATATGGTTTTATTTCCGGAAAAAACTGGTTCCAAAACAGTTATAATTATAGGTCCAGCTACACCTCCTTGAACTCGGAACCTAAACCGACCTGTTTATATCCCCACAAACTAAGGTGGCGCTTGGCGTCTCTTATTTTTGCCTCTAATTGTCTTCAAATTGTTTGAAACAGTTGTTAGACTATTTGGGAACTGAGGTTGCAATGTTTATTTGAATTGAGTTATAGATAGTTTGCCTCTGTTTCAAGAAGTCAACAAAAGGGCCTAATTTGAATTAGACCTTAATGTTTGAAGCGGAAAGACACAACATACGATAGCGAAACGAACATTCTTATAGAACAGTCTGTCTTTTCTTCTTTTTTTTTTCTTTTTATCAATGGGACCCAAAATCATGATTCGAATCATTAGATATATACAGAATGTCAAACACAGCCACGCGTCAAAATTTCACCTGTTGATCTATCTCGGATCTCGAGATATTTGTAAAAAAACACGAGCCCTTCGATCTAAGGTTTTGGGCATTGTGCGCCCCATAATCATGATCCAATCTATTGATTCTCTTTGGATGGGCAAAAATGGCCACAGGGCCAAAGCTGAGCATCTAAAACTAAGTGGATCTTGGGATATTTATAGAAACATTTTTTTACCATTGATGTACCGTGATTATTGACTGAGTTTTGAAATTGTACCAATGCAGTGTTTTTTTTTTTTTTTTGTAAATTCAGCCACCAAAAAATCATTGGATATATTCAAAAGATCATGCATGACTATGGTCCAAATTTTAGCCGTTTGATCAACATAGATTTTGAGATATTAAAAAATAAAAAACACAAACACAAACATTTATATCTACTTTTTAAAAAACCATGGCCCCCAAATGCAAGATCCAAACTATTAATTCTCTTTATAAGGTTAAATACAACTACGACGTCAAATTTCAATACTTGAATCTTCATGGATCTTGAGAAATTTATGAAAAATTTCCAACCATTGCTTTAAAAATGTCTATTTCAATCATTTTTTGTGTAACGAAACAAACTATTTATACACCATCTATTTCAAGCAGGGACATTTGAATATAGATCTATTTTATACAGATCTGTTTCGCATAGATAAGAGATGCCAAACAAACCCTAAGACTGATTCTACACCAATTCATTTGAAAATTATGGTTTAGCTATTGACATAAAGAAGATTGCAGAGTTTTACTAAATTCTGAGATGGGTTCAGCGCAAGATTAATCATGCGTGAAATATGTGATTTGACTGTTTATATATATATATATATATATATTTTAGTTTTCGTCATATGTTCCATGTTTGATGAGTTTGACAGACAGGCGGACAATTTCATGTCGAGTTAGGCAGGCGGTGACACACACTTTGCTCAAGACAACAATTTCTTAATTTTTTTTATATGGCTCTCACTCTCCTTCAAGTAGCCATTTTCATGACTCAAACTTGAGAGTCGACTTTGATACCAAATGTTATGCATGTAATCAGGGGCGGTTCTGATTTTTTCAGGGCCCAGGGCAAGAGTAAAAGTTAGGCCTCTTCGGCCATCATATATAATAATATCATTGGTGGACTCCACTTATGTGAAAAATTGGTAATGGGTTGATGATGCCCAAGTATAACTATTTGAAAAAAAAAAGAAAAAAGAGAACTCATACCAGAATTTAAGCATCATATATGGGGAATAAAAAATCATTGGTGGGCCCCAATAATAGATGAGAAGAACGGGTGAAGGGTTGAAGGCTTGATGATCTGTTTGTAAAAAAAAAAAGCCCCAAATCATCCCAACGCTAGACCAAATTCTCCAAGAATTTCAGCCATCAAATATAAAATATCATTGGTGGGCCCCACTGATGGATGCTCAAATCAGTGATGCAATAAGCACTCTCAGATGATTTGATAATGGGTCTATTGATGCCCAGGACGATGGAATCCATTCGATGAGCCCTGCCCTGCCCCCACCAAATGATTGAAAAGAAAATAAAAGGTAGAAGCTAGAAGGAGAGGGATTTTGGGCCCCTCCTGAAAAATAGGCCCTGGGCAGGGGCACTTACAGCCCTTATTCAGGGCCGAGCCTGTTTTTGTTAATTGTGAGGAAAAGCAGAGAGGATTCCTCTATGAGGATTGTTACCAAACGTGCGGCAACCATCTGTGTTGTGGATTCCTCGTTGTTTTTCCTTGATTACGAGGAAAATCCAAGTTTGGCAATGGTTGCCTTGCCACCCTATAAGAGGAATCCTCAAAATACGGACAAAGTCCTCATAAGCGTGTAGAATGAATGTCGGACCTCCCACATCGCATTCTGGAAATGCACGCCCACGCTGATTTGCGAATGAATAGTGACTCAGGTGGTAAAATAGAGGTTACCGCCTTTTGCTTTTGGAAACACATTTTATGGGTCCCACAATCATGATCTGAACCGTTAATAATGTTTATAAGGTCTAAAACGGGTAGTAAATGAGAAATCAGTTGATTTCTCATTTATTTTGAGATATTTTTATAAGATCTCAAACCGTTCGATCATGTGTTTTGGACTTCTGTGGGGCCCATTTTAAAAATCCAAACCGTCCAGGCCCTTAGGTCTTGTTTGGTACTTTACTAATACTATCAAAGTCGAGTAAAGTTTTCATTTTCCGGACAAGATGTCGCATCAAATGCACTTTATTTAAAACTCCCCTATCTTTTTCATACAAAAAGTCAAAAAGCAACTACCTTTATCCACTAAAATACACAAAAAAACTCCACTTTTTCATACAAAAAGTAAAAAATATTCCATAACAAACAACTAAAAAAAATACTATTATAACTCTCTTATATTTTATTCTTTCTTCAAAATTAACTTTACTTGACTCAACTATATTAGCAGAGTTTGGTTGTCTGATTCCTTTATGGATAACGAGAAAATTGAAGAACAAGGATGACTGTTGATTACCCATACAATACCTCTTCAGATGAGCGGTAACAAGTTCAAGTTGGTTTCAGAGAACAGCGCATGCCAATACCCCGTTCGGCTGTGGAACCCTTTCTTATTGGTCCCATTTGGTTGATCTGAACCATTAATCTTCTTAGTAAGTTATGAAACGGTCATGTGGTCAATTTTCAACCTTTGATTTGCCATATATTTTGAGATATCTACAAAAAAGTCCACCAAAAAAATTAATTTTTTATTTATTTATGTGGGACCCACAATGAAAATCTAAACCGCTCATCATTTGTAGAAGGCCAACAATGATTAGTGGTTCAATTTTGGGGATTGATTCATCAAGGATTGCAAGAAATGGCAAAAAACTTATGATCGTCGGAAGTAGCATACGTAAATCCACTGAATTACTGGTGTTGCCAAATTGGAAAAATGGCCCCCCCTGAAAAATGGGCCCGGGGCAAGGGCACTTACAGCCCTTGCTAAGGGCCGGCCCTGCATGTAATCAATATACCAAAAGACCCA
This sequence comes from Cinnamomum chago, assembly GCA_038049695.1. Taxonomy (NCBI): domain Eukaryota; kingdom Viridiplantae; phylum Streptophyta; class Magnoliopsida; order Laurales; family Lauraceae; genus Cinnamomum; species Cinnamomum chago. Next base: position 79,764,787 of record CP142452.1, read on the forward strand.
AGACCGATGGAACACACGTAATCAATATACAAAAAGCCCCAAAACCGATGATGGAACACGTAAAATCAAGTATCATAACTATTTAGGAGTAGAAAAGGCCGTTTTTTTTTTTCCTTCTCCATGCCTTTCAAGTCTGGGAGAGTGTTAGTAAGGGAATTTTGATGTTGTGTTTCTTTTTTGATTTTTAGGAAAGAGTGGAGTTCCATACAGGAAGGGTCAAGCCAATGATTATTGGCTTCATGAAAGGAGTTGATATGGTACATCCAAAATGCACAAATGTAGCCCACAAGAACCTCAACTTCCCTAAAATGCACATTTTCACGGATCAATATGCAAATCAAGCTGTTGAAAAATAAGTAGTCATGTTTGTTGGTATGCACATTTTAGCATCCGTTTCCCATAATATAATGATCTTCTTCACACAATAGTAACATCACAGGCTATGTGACCGGCAAACGGGAATTTTGGCACTCTCTCGACACAGTATGCTGGAACTCAAAATCGAATGCACAAAATGCCGTGAATGAATAAATGCAGGGACGAACTGCCTTTAAATAGACTACTCGACTACTCATTTATGATTGCATCGGTTCTGTACGGTGACTGTTCAGGCGAGAATAGGATCGAGCTTTAATTGGGCTAAGGTTCGATTACCTATACGGCCCGGCCTGGGTAAGGCTCTCGAGCCATTCATGTATATTCGTAAGTACGGCCCGTGAACACCCCTATTGATCTTCTGCAAAACACTGCCACCTGCTCATCACATTTATATAAAACTAGGCACAGTAGTAGATCCAACTCCCCCTCTCCCTCGCAAAACCCCTGCTCACTTTACTCATCTTCTTCCATTTCCTCATCCATCCATGGCGAAGAAAACCGAGAGAGATACCAATCCCAATACCATACCTCTCTCCAGATTCGGCGTCTTGGTCGCGCAATTGGAATCGATCGTAGCTTCCGCTCGCCAGCAGCCTCCAGACGCTCTCCTCTGCTTCGATCTCCTCTCCGATCTCGTTTCCCTAATCGAAGAAGAGCCCAAGGTCAGTTCCATTCCCTCTCATCCAATATCCCCTTCCAAAACCCCTAATAACTTCAACCAACAACACATCACATTTCCACCCACAATTCCTTCCTCATAGACTTTCCTTTTTTGACACTAGTTGTAATATTCATTACATTGCAGGAATCTATCCTCTACAGCCAGAGGAAGTGCGAGGATGCCCTATTCTCTCTTCTCATTCTAGGCGCCCGTCGTCCAGTGCGGCGTCTCGCCTCCGTCGCGATGGGTAGAGTCATATTCAAAGGCGATGGCATTTCAATTTACTCGAGAGCGAGCAGTCTCCAAGGATGGCTGTCGGATGGAAAGCGAAGCGAGCCTATGTCTTGTGCTGGTGCGTGTCTGAAACGTAGCAGTCATCATTTTCTACTTCTTACTTGCCTGTCAATTCTATTCTACGCGTGTATCACTTTATTCATTTCGTGGTTGTAGTTTGTTTTGTTTGTTGCCTGACTTGATGCTTTATGTAACAATGCTCATCTTCTAACTGATAAGAGTGGCACTTTGTATCAAGTGCAAAGTTGATGATTACATGACGGTCCAGTAGCTGGTAATCACTTTGTGCACCTTGTGGTTTCCACACATCCAGTGCAAAGTTTAATAAGTAAACGAATAAAGAACAATACAGGAATCCATCATGCTGGCATTACGTTGTTATCAATTGTTTGTCATTGTCATCATCATTATCACCACATCTATTTTGGTCCTTTTTTGCAAATTCTTCCATATTTCTAGTCAACCCTATGTGTGACTGCGTTTTCAGTAGGTAATTTTCGATTGTGCACCTCATTTTCACTGATATAAAAAAATTCGTGCAACTAATTTTTTCTACACAGATTTATTAAGCTTATAGTACTCAGTTTTTGTTCCAGTGATTCGCAAACCATTTTCCTCAAAACATTTCCTTCAAAGTTTTATGTTATCGTTTGGTGGGTTTCTTGCTTGACTTATTAGAACTGCGTTGAATGTGAATACTATACACCAAAATCTTCATCCTAGTTTACTGATGCTATTTATTTATTTGCATATTAACATTCATTTAAAAAGCTTCACAGTATAAGAGAGAGATACTGAAAGGTCGAAAGCAAAAGTAGACCGTCAAAGTAGATTTCCGGTGTTATATTGTCCCCAGTCAAGGAAAACAATCAACAGCTCAAAGTAGACCTCTAATGGAGCCATCTCTTAAAACTATAACTCATTGTAATGACTTGGCAAGATCTTATAGCTGATAGTCTTTTCTATATTATAAATGTTCTTCTTTTGGCCATTGGGTCCTGACTCGATGAAGAATTGGAACCTGGCATAGCTGAGCTTTCCAACTATTATATATATATATATATCTATATAAAATCAAAGCCTTGTCCCAATTATGTTGGGTTTAGCTACATGAATTCTCTTTTGCCATTCCGGTCTATCATGGGCCAAATCCTTGGATAGGTTGCACTTTTTCATGTCTATCTTTACTTGAGACAAGTGTATATATTTTGTTTATGCAACTTACTTTAAAGCCATTGGATTTTAAAGTGTCATGCGATCTCTCAAGTTTCGTATTCGCTATTTCTCGATTCATCTGCCAACACTATATCATTTGTAAACGACATACTCCAAGGTTCCTCCTTCTTGAATATGAGCAATTAATTCATCCATAATCAGTGCAAATGGATAAGGCTTTATCACCTATTAGACTTGTCCAAACCATTTGAAACAAGTCTCTCTTAATTTATCACCTATCGATGTTACTCCTTAATGCTCCCGAATGAGCTCATTTTTCTTATTCCGTCCTTCATAGTTTTACCATACATCCATCTCAATATTATTTTCTTTGCTACACTAATTTTTTACACGTGTTGTTTCCCTATTGGCCTACATTTTGCTCCATAGGTGATGCAATACGGAAGATCAAGAGAGCCTCTGGGCCCACATGATGGACCCAGCCATCCAACTTAGTCCTTTGGGTTCAGCCCACAGACCCAATTGGCTGAGAGGCTATTGTGGCGTGCTTATTTTATCTTAAGTATAATTAGGGAATTGTTTCTTGTTTTTATTGTTTATTAGGATTAATAACTTTCTATTTTAGAATCCCTATTACATTATATATATATAGAGAAGCCCTTCCTTCAATTGATAATAAGATTTTAGAGCTTCTCATCGGTTCTATGGAGTGTGTCATAGTTGTGATTGTGCCCTATTGGCTGAATCCATCTTTGGATTCGATCAATCCTAAATGATATTGATCTATTATTCTGATCGCGGATCCGGGTTGTGCCAATAGGTCATAGTTGGTATAATCATTATCTTGCAAAAATTTTCCTTCAATCATGTTGGTATGAGCTAATCAATAAGCACTTTAGAAGCAAGTCTTTACTTCAACCATCCAACTCTTATCCTATAATGTTTGCTCTATTACTCTCTCCCAAAGTTTCGTGGTTTGATTTTATAAGTTTAATCGTACTATAATTGGTGCAACTTTATGTATCTCCTTTATTCTCTCGTACTATAGGTCATGGTTGGAAAACTCTCCGAGTTGACTCTTGACTCTCTCGAGTCATCTCATTTTTCCAAGGGACTGAGTCTCATTTTAGTAAGTTGTTTGCATCTTGAACCATTTAATAGGCAAATCTAATTTTAAACTATTAAGGTTTATTTATAAGTAATTATGCATGAAGTTTGGAGTCAGTAATTTAAAAATGATGACTGGAATGTAACTTAAAACTTATATTTTATCTTCTACATTTGATATTTGGACTAACAAATTATGTAATATGCAGTATATCTTCTTTCATTTTTTTTTATTGTTGTACTTTTCTTGCATATATAGATTTGTTAATTTGAATTGATTATCATGAATGCATGTAAATAAATATATTTTTATATTTTATTCATTATAAGCAATGGACTCATTTTTAAATTAAAAAAAAAAAACACGACTCTTCTAAGTCTCCGTGTCGACTTTATCCGAGTCAATCTTTCTGTATTGGACGAGTCGAGTCCGAGTCACGAGTTTTCTAACCTTGCTATAGGTATTACAACTCTTTTTTCTCCATTCATTTAGCATTTTATTTGTCTTTAATATAAGCCTGGTTAACCCAACCCATCCAATTTCTCCTAAGTATTTTCAAGACTTTGTTATAATGCCATTTGGTCCCATAATCTTTTCTGTCTTCATTCTTTCCAATGCTTTCCTCACTTCTGCAATCCTAATTCTACTGTAGAAGCCATGTCTTGCTAACTAAGGATCCTTTCTCATTCCTAAGTCTCCTATAAACTGTCATTTAAAAACTTGTTAAAATATTCTCTCCACATTTCTTTAATATAATTGTCCTTCACTAATCACCATTCTCTTTGTATATCTGACACGATATAAGTCCTCGAAAATATCGTTATCTTCTTCTCTTATTCCCAACTTATTATTTAGGACTTTCCGTTACATACTGCTTTCTTAACTTCTTTCTTTTACTTGTGATAGATTTCATACTTCTCGTATTTTTAATCCTCTGCCAAACTAGCAACTTCTTTTTCTCCCGAACAACTTCTTAAACTTCTACACTCTATCATTAAGTTTTTTTAAGTGTTTTTTTTTTCCTTTGCCTCTCGAACACCTCTTTCGCAACCGTTCTAGTACAGTCAACCGTTTGGTTCCACATCATCATAGTTCGCTCTCCAAATTCCATTTCCCTCTTGACTGCCTTTTGCTTATACATTGTTGTCCTTTCCCCTTTCAAGTCCTCCACTTGTTTTAGGGCACCTTTTATTTAATACCAGTGTTTTTTAATGCAAATATATCTAACTACTCTCTTATATTGTGTAGTTGAACTTTCTCTAGGAATAACCTTGCAGTCTTTTATGAGCTAGTCGGTATATTTTCTTAGTGGAAAAAAGGCCATCCAAATCCCATCATTTCTACTCTTATAGGTATTTTTTAAAATTGATGTTTGCTATTATAACTTATAAGGTCAAAATGTCAACACAAATTCTAAGATAGTGTCTCACAAATTATTCCTTTCTCCAAATATTGTCCTCCATACACTCTCTTACACCCTTTACTATTGTTTCTTACATGCCTATTTAATTCCCCTCCTAGGAAATTCTTTTCACTAATTGGAATTGCTTATACTAAACATCTATCTCCTTCCAAAATTGTCTCCTGGCACTTTCATCTAGTCCTGCTTGTGGTGCATAGGCACTAAGGATTTGAATTATTTCTTCTTATAACACTAACATAGTTGCTCTAAGTCTATTACTAATTTTTTTACCCCTGCAATCTTTTCTTTCAAATCCTTATTTATTACTACTACTGCTACTATATTTCTCGCATTGTACTTTCCAGTTTAATAGAGTTGTAGCCATTAGTGAGCTCTTTAGCTTTATCTCCTTTCCACTTTGTTTCCTACAGGCAGGCACTTTAACTCTTTGTCTTTTCATTATATCGACCAACTCCATGCTTTTTACTTGTCAAAATTCAAGTTGAGTCCTTGTTTTCTTCTGGACTAACTTCTTTATTTGCACTCTTTCAGATTTATGTTGTAACCCTTGCCTACTTTGCATTCAACTTGTAGTCGTGACAAAAGTTTTACGCTGGCAACCTACCTAACACAACCCTCTTCTTATATCCGGGCCTGTGATTGTGACTGATAATTACAGCACACTGGCGGAGTTATATATATACATATAATTTCAATTGATATCTTTTGGAGTTACAACTTACATGGGACTTGAACCTCTGGAAAATGTAGTGTGTAATGATCAACCCATTTCAACATGTGAGGCCATGCAGACTCTTGTTTCAGGGACTTAAGTGTGTTGACTTGATGGGCCTTTTATCTATGTGGATGAGACCTGTTTGGGTTTGTATTCATTTCTGAATTGTGTACTTGTACAAATATGAATCAAAGTTCAGAGTTTCCAATCTTGTTTTGCATGGCACATCATTGGTATGAATCACCCAATTGGAGAGCCCTTTTATGGAATTGGAGGCTTGGCAAATTACACATTTCCACAGCGTTTGTAGTTGGTGCTATGAGTTCTGATTGTTTATTTGATTTTTTCTCTCATATCCATTTGAAAGATGTAGGTTAAATATCTATCTCTAATAAGATGCTCATGATTTCATCATCAAGGAAGGTTTAATTTACTCTGCAGCTTTGTGTTCCTACAAATCTTATTTTCTTGTCTCCTATTCTGGAAAATGTTCTATAGGTGCAGCACAATGCTTAGGTGAATTATACCGACTTTTTGGGCGGAGGATTACTTCTGGGCTGACCGAAACAACCAGTATTGCAGCGAAATTAATGAAATTCCATGAGGTATTACCTCTCAAATAGATCTCTTTCATTTATGTCGTGCTTTTAGTACCGGTAGTAGGTGCTTATTCTCGCACCAGGAGGTTGCGGGATTGGGTGGCATTACATGTAACAAAATCTATCATTTTATCCACTTTAAGTTATATATATTGTTTTTCTTTCCAAAAGAAGTTATTTATTGTGTTTTACTTAATTCTTTTGCAATACCTCAATCCTCGTCATATGATGAACCTTTTGAATTGTTCTCAATAATGAACATTAGGAAATTGGTTCATAAAATACAATGCTGTGTATATACTTTTTTTGTTATGAACAAAAGTGGTGTTTATTTGTAACATAGGAACTTTGCCCGTTTGGCAATTTACTAGGTTAGTAAAAGTAATGTAAAGCCTCCATTTTTTAGGCAAGGGGTCACATCAAAATAACACATCTTCAAAATTCCCTTATTTTTAAAAAATAAAGTAAAAAAAAAAAACCTCCTTTATCCTCAAAATGACAAAAAAAACCACTTTTTACATAAAAAGTCAAAAAGATTCTCTACCAATCCACTAAAGACAAAATACCATCATAATCCCCTTATATTTTATTTTCTCTTGATTTGATGCTTTGCATCACTTTTAGTTTAATAGGAAATTGCCAAACGGGACTGTACCTGTAATTTTGAAGAGGAAGGAGGAGAGAAGGGGGTTGGGTGTGGGTGCGGGGCGGGGGGTTGTATTTTCTATGATAATGTATATGTACAATTGTGGTTGCCCCACCTGAGCAACTACAACTGTATGCTTCTCTTTTCCTAATGTTTTTCTCTTCTCCATTATCTTCTGCTTTTCTTGTACTTCTGATGAGGAAACCCTACACTGTCATGAATCCATTCATCCAACTTGGTATCAGAGCATCTCAAGTGGAAGGAGACTGTATGAAACTTCTGTAAGATTTAGATTGAAAGATTAAACTATCTTATGGGTGGTGGCCCCAGATTTGTTGAATCTCAGAGAGGAGGGTGGATTGGTTGCATGTGTTAAACAGGCGAGGCCCAAAGCCCATCAGTAGTCAAATGCTATATCTCACGTGGAATTGATTTGGGTCAATATTGTGACAGCTGTAGCCTTCCTAACTTAGAATAGCAATTGTTGTAATTAGTTGTTTTCCTAACTTAGGTTAATGATTGATATAATTAGATTGTTTTCCTTTCTTAGAGCCTTAATTAAAGGCATGTAAATACCTATATATTGATGGACAATCTCCATAGAAAGACAGACAAAGTGAATACATTCTCAAGAGTATTCAAACTCTTTTCTGTGATCGTGAATTTGTCATGGTATCAGAGCAAGGTTAAATCTCTTCTAGTCTTCTTCGAATCTTGGTGATAATAGTCATTGGCATCCTGTCCTTGATTATTCGTGCATGTTAACATAGTTTTTCAAGAACATCTTGAAGTTTGATCTCTATGGCTCACCACAGATCAGCCCAAGTTTATCACAGACATCATTCTATCTTGATCGACAGTTGAATCAGAGTCTTGTTGATGTTTGTTTGACTCAGCAGAGAAATCAGAGAACAGATCTTGGTTCTGGGAACCATTCTCGTCAGTAATTTGGAGCAACTCATCAGGGGCCCACCTCTGATCAGCACTGCAGTAATAGCAGAACCTCCCATCTTGGTCGACCACTTATCCTGGAATTCTTGGACATTTTTTCAGCATTTTTCGATCATCAGAGGTAGGCCATATACCATTTTTTTTGGTATTTTAGTTTTGTCCAACAGATTTCATCTCAGCCATTCAAAATTGTGGATTTTGATCCGTTTTGCATAAGACCACTTCCAATAGCTGCGAAAATAGTCTACCTTTCCATCCCTTGTCGTTGATCTGTCTAGAGATCAATTGGTGGGGCCCATGTGCTGATCTGCTCCTGAAATCAAGGCCGTTTTTTACCTACTGCCTCTTTTTTTATTGCTGGTTGCTGCTATTTTCTTCTCTGTTTGCTGTTTGCTGCTGTTTTCTTCTCTGTTTGCTGTCTTGATCCGTTATTTTGGCCAATATCAACGTTGAGATGGAAAAATCTGAGGTTACCTTGATCAAGTTCACGGGAAAAAATTACCCCGCTTGGTCTTTTCAGTTCCAAATCTACCTTGAAGCTAAGGAATTATGGGGATATATTTCTGGTTCTGAACCTATACCTACTGAGGATGAGAAGATCTCCTCTTGGCATACTAAAGATGCCAAAATCAAAACCTGGATTCTGGGATCTGTTGAGTCTCATCTGATAATGAACCTCAAACCCTACCCCACTTATAAGGACATGTGGGAGTATTTGCGGCAAGTGTACCATCAAGATAACTCTGCTCGTCAATTTCACCTTGAATGTGCGATTGCTGAATATGCACAAGGAACCTTGTCGATTCAAGACTACTATTCGGGATTCCGGACCCTATGGTCGGAATACGATAGTATTAAGTATGCAGGTGTGGCTGCCAACGTTTTGATTGTCATTTGTGATCTTCAGGCCTCTAGTCAGCGGGATCAATTTTTAATGAAATTACGGAATGAATATGATAGTGTCCGCTCTGCCTTGATGAATCGGACACCTCTACCTTCCTTGGCTGTCTGCTTGAATGAACTCTTACGCGAGGAACAGCGCATGGCAACCTCGGCCCATATAGCTCAACAAAAGACAACCTCGGCCCATATAGCTCAACAAAAGACTGAGACCTATTCAGTCGCGTTCTCAGCTAATAAAGCTTCTCAACCTCTGCTACGAGACTTGAGCAAAACCCAATGCTACAGTTGTCAGAAATTTGGGCATCTTGCATCTCAATGCAAACAGAAAGTCTGCAGTTACTGTAAAAAGTCGAGACATATCATTTCTGAATGTCGCCGCCGTCCACCACGTCCGTCGACACAGTATCAGACTTCCCAGTCTCCGGCTCCGCAATATCGGACTCCACAGTCTCAGACTCCGCATGCTTATGTGGCTTCCTCGGTTATGCCTATTCCTACATCAGCACCTCCACAGCCTGGGCCCTCATCATCTCTCACTCCTGAATTGGTTCAACAAATGATTATTAATGCCCTCTCTACTTTTGGTCTCTCAGGTAAGTCCCCTTCATCTTCTACTTGGTTCCTTGATTCCGGGGCGTCTAATCATATGACGTATTCCCGCACCCCTCTCTCCAATATGACCAGTTACAATGACCATCTTCAAATACAAACTGCTGACGGCGGACATGTTCCTATTACTGCTATCGGAGATATCCCTGGTCCCATCCCATTGAGAAATGTTTACCTTTGTCCTAATTTAACTTCCAACCTATTGTCCGTCGGGCAACTTGTTGAAAATAATTGTAACATCTCTTTTTCTTCTTCTGGTTGTGTTGTGCAGGACCAGATGTCCGGGAAGGAGATCGCGAGGGGACCTAAGTGTGGACGCTTATTTCTGCTGGAGTTTTCTAAATTTTCTAGGAATCAATTCGACAATAATGTGTTTTGTTTTTCTCTTAGAGATAATTGCCGGTTGTGGCATAATAGACTCGGACATCCTAATTCCAAGGCTTTGTCTCTTATGTTAAATTCTGGTTTATTAAATAAATCTATTGGTTTATCTTCTTGTATGCCTTTTGATTGTGCTACTTGTAAAATGGGAAAGAGCAAAACTCTTCCGTTTCCTCATTCCATTTCACACACCTCTCAGTGTTTTGATTTAGTTCATAGTGATGTATGGGGAATTGCTCCAGCTCTTTCCCACGCTCACTACAAATATTTTGTGACTTTTATTGATGATTTCAGTCGGTTCACATGGGTCTACTTTCTGCATTCAAAATCTGATGTTTTTAATGTTTTTAAAATCTTTGTAGCTTATGTTGAGAATCAATTTTCCACCTGCATTAAAATCTTGCGATCTGATTCAGGCAGAGAATTTGTATCCTCTGATTTTCAACGGTTTTTGCAAAACAAAGGTATTATTTCTCAAAGATCTTGTCCTTATACTCCCCAGCAGAATGGAATCGCTGAAAGGAAAAATAGACATCTCCTTGATGTCACTCGTTCCCTTCTTCTTGAATCATCGGTTCCTACCCGTTTTTGGGTTGAGGCACTGGCTACGGCAGCTCATCTTATCAATCGTATGCCATCAACCTCCATTGAGAATCAAAGCCCATATTACCGATTGTACAAGACCTCTCCATCCTATGATGATCTTCATGTTTTTGGCTCCATTTGTTTCGTGCACTTGCATCCTTCTGAGAGGACAAAACTAACGGCACAATCAGCTCAGTGTGTGTTTTTAGGTTATGCACCCTTCCAGAAGGGGTTTCTTTGTTATGATCCTCACATTCGTCGTTTACGTACCTCTAGGAATGTCGTTTTCTTTGAACAACAGTAATTGTTTCAAAAACACATTGATCCTCCTGACTCTTTGGTGTGTTTACCTGGTTTTTCTGACAACACCTCAGTTGTTCGTTTTAATCCTAACTTTGTGTATCACAGACAGAACAGAGAAGCGCCTCCCAGGGATCCCCCTCCTGATCTTCCTCCGGCATCCGGTCCACCTCAGGCACTTGGTCCATCTGGCCCTCCTTCATTGCGTCGCTCCACTCGCATTTCGGTCCCACCCGACCGCTATGGGTTCTCCCATACTGTAGAAGATAACTCATGAAATAAATAGGCCCATGTACACTAATCTAGGCCCATGTAGAATATCCCACGTGTGGGATTGGGATAAATCTTATATAGCTTGTATCATAGATATACTTCTATGTATAGAGATTAGGATTCCTTTTATCTTTATTTCCTTAATTGCTGATTGTAATTAGCTTGTAATTGCTGCTGATTAACAGCTTGTAATTGGGTAAATTCTATTATAAAATGGATAGTCGATGCTCTGTTATGAGATCAACTTTCCCCCCCCAAACTCTTCTCTCATTGCATGATCATCAGATCTTAACATGGTATCAGAGCCTATACTGATCGTGGGAAATTATTAAAGACTAGCTGTTTTGAGAGAACTCTTGGGAAAAGCCAACAGATCAAGGATCTGTAATCTTGCAATCAACTAGATCAGGGATCTGACGCTTCTTTCGGCAACCAGACGGAGGAAACAGACGTCTGTGATGATATGATCACCAGTGGCCCACCTGCGATCATCATGGCATGTCACAAATTCCTCACAGTGGTGGTCGACTCTCTCTCCTGGTAATTTTGAAGATTTTTTCAACATTTTTCCAAGATCAGAGGTAGGTCATTTGCCCCGATTTGTGATTTTACAGTTTTTTAGGATAGTTTTGATTACAGCCGTACAAAATCTTGGATTGTGGATGGATCTTGATGAATCTTGTCTTGCTGGAAAGATATTTTGAGTCTCCTTGAACCTTGTAGATCTGATTCTCAATCAGATCCAGCTGTGGGCCACACGCAGGGATTTAGAGGTCCAAATCCAGGTCGCCTGGACCTATATTTTTTGTGAAAGCCTCTGATCAACTGTGGCCCATCTCTGATCAACTTTGAATCACCAAGTAGCCTTCACAGTTGGGATCGCCAGTCCTTATGGAGTATTCTAAGGATTTTTATGGATTTTTTTCTCACCATTTGAGGTAGGTTTCATCAGATTCTTCCTCTGTCGATTTTGATATTTCTGTATCAAATAGATTTCATCACAGCTGTCCAGATTTGTGGATCTGTATCCAATCCTCATCACCCTTGGACTAGAGGAAGTACTTTTGGACTCCTTCCAGAGATTCTAACATGATCTGTGATTAGATCATTTTGTGGGGTCCACGCACAGCTCCTGCCTCCAAAATCAAGGTCGCCTGGGTGCTTTATTGGGCCTGTTTGTGCTGTCTGCTGCTGGATTGCTCATCAGACACCTCCTCTGCTGTTTTAGCACACTTCTAGCAAGGTTCTAGCCGATTCAATCAAATTAACACAGATTCCAGCAGATTCCCTTGCTGTTTTAGCAGACTTCATCTTCTCTGCTCCTTTCTGCTTCACTGTTTAGTATATTTCTTGGTACTACTTGCTGCTGCCGCCATCACTGCTGTGTGCATATTTGCTATTGCTGTAGCTGTTTGCTGTTGCTGCTCTTAGTCCTTGGTTGCTCCATGACTCCAGCCCCAATTCAAGAACCAATTCAGAATATGGTGACATCAGCTTACGCATCTATGGGCTTTCATGTTGGTCGGTATCATCCTCATTCTCCTCTAGCATTCCCTGCTTTTCATTCATCAGTCTCTTTATCTTCCTTCATCACCCCCTTCACATGGTTTCTAGATTCAGGAGTATCGAACCACATGACTTCTGTAGAAAGTAGCTTTACAACCTCTCACCCTTACCTTGGCAAAGACAAAATTACCACTGCTAATGGAGACCAATTAATCATCTCTGGAATTGGTACCATTACTTTATCTGGTGTCTCTGGCCAGTCTCTTCACCTTCCCAATGTCTACTTTGTTCCCAAATTATCAGCCAATTTACTTTCTGTCGGACAACTTATTGATGATGGGTACCATATTAACTTTTCTTCCACTGGTTGTGTCATACAGGGGCGGCAAACTGGGAAGGTGATCGCGACGGGGAGTAAACATGGTCGACTGTTTCTGCTGGACATTGAACATCACTCGCTCGTTTCTTCTTCTTATCCTAAGTTAGATAAATTGTGGACAGTATGGCATAGTCGTCTTGGTCATGTGAGCAATGCTTCTTTACTTTCCCTATTTAAAATTGGTTGTTTAGAACCCACTTTTGATACTCACATGATGTCCTCTTTACTTCAATCTAAGTGTGAAACGTGTTGTTTGAGTAAGAGTCATATCTTGCCTTTTCCTATTCATAGTTCTCGTGCTTTATCATCTTTTGATATTATTCACACTGATGTTTGGGGAATTGCACCCACCTTGAGTAGGACAGGCTTTAAGTATTATGTGACCTTCATTGATGATCATTCCCGTTTCACTTGGATTTATTTCATGCGCTTCAAGTCTGAAGTCCTTTCTCTTTTTCAAAAGTTTTACAAAATGGTTCAAACACAATTTCAAAAAGAAATAAAAATTCTTAGGTCTGGCTCCGGTGGAGAATACATGTCCCATGATTTTTCTGCCTTCCTTTCTGATAAAGGAATTCTTCACCAAAAATCCTGCCCTCATACTCCACAGCAAAATGGTGTTGCGGAGAGGAAGAACAGACATATTCTTGAAACTGTTCGTTCTCTCCTCCTTGCATCCTTAGTTCCTCCCACCTTTTGGTGTGATGCTGCACAAACTGCTGTTTATCTCCTCAATCGTCATCCTAGCTCTGTTCTAGGAAAGACTACTCCTTATGAAACTCTCTTTGGTCATGCCCCTTCATATTCTCACTTACGAGTGTTTGGCTGCCTGTGCTTTGTTCATCTTCCACCTACAGAGCGCACTAAGTTGTCTCCTCAGGCTGCCAAATGTATCTTTTTAGGTTACAGTACTGCACACAAGGGATTTCTGTGTTATGATCAATCCGAAAAACGCATGCGAATATCTCGTAATGTGATCTTCTTGGAAAACATTCCTTTCTTTTCTTTGCGATTGGATACTCACCCTGTTGCTGTGTCTTATATGCCGCACTTCCCCGCGACTTCTCCACCTCCTATTACCAATATCTATGTTCGTCGTAACACAGTTCCTCCTGTGGGGACTCCCTCTCCTGATCCTCTTCCAGTGCCACCTACTGCACCCTCAAGTATTAATGCTTCTTCTGATAATATCATACCCCTGCGACGCTCTAGTCGTCCTTCAGTTACCCCTGACCGTTATGGTTTTCCTGCTCTTTTCACTTCTTTGGATAATGCTCCTATACCCACCTCATATTCACAGGCCTCGAAGATTGCTTATTGGCAGGATGCTATGAATGAGGAGTTGCTTGCTCTAGAAGCAAACAAAACATGGGAGTTGGTACCGGCCCCTGATGGTGCATCTGTAATCGGCAGTAAATGGATCTATTCCATAAAAGTTCACTCTGATGGGAGTCTTGACCGCTACAAAGCCAGATTAGTTGCACAGGGTTATAAGCAGGAATATGGGATTGACTATGAGAAGACCTTTGCACCAGTGGCTAAAATGACAACTGTTCGCACTCTCCTTTGTGTAGCTGCAGCCCGCAACTGGCCCCTATGGCAAATGGATGTCAAAAATGCCTTTCTGCATGGCGACTTGCGTGAGACTGTGTATTTAAAACCACCTCCGGGATATGCTTGTCCTCCACAACATGTTTGTAAATTGAAGAAAGCTCTTTATGGGCTCAAGCAGGCTCCCAGGGCTTGGTTTGATAAATTTCGGACAGCTATCCTTCAAGCTGGCTTTCGCCAGAGTCACTCTGATAGTTCCCTCTTCATCAGATGGACTCCGAAAGGCTTCACATTTCTCTTAGTCTATGTTGATGATATGATTCTTAGTGGCAATGATGTTGCTGGCATTAGGGATCTCAAACTTCATCTTACTCGCCACTTCAGAATGAAGGATCTTGGTCCTCTCACTTACTTTCTGGGGCTTGAGTTTGTGCGTAACAAATCTGGCATTCGGGTCCATCAGCGCAAATATGCTACAGATTTGATTAATTCGGCAAGGCTTGATGATGCTCACACGGTTGATACGCCTATGGAATTGAACAACAAACTCAGTTCGAATGATGGCCCTCCCCTGGATGATCCCTCTATTTTCTGGCGGATAGTTGGTAGTTTGCTCTACTTAACTATGACTCGGCCAGATATTTCTCATGCTGTTCATACGGTTAGCCAGTTTGTTAGCAATCCCCACAAATCTCACCTTGCAGCGGCTTTACGCATACTCCGCTATGTTAAAGGCACTCTTCACCATGGTCTATTCTACTCTTCGGGTACTTCTTTGTGCTTATCTGCTTATGCTGATGCCGACTGGGCTGGGTGTCCCGATTATCGGCGCTCTACTACTGGATGGTGTATGTTTCTTGGGGATTCTCTCATTTCGTGGAAGTGCAAGAAGCAAACCACCGTTTCGAAGTCTTCGGCCGAGGCAGAATATCGGGCAATGTCCTCTGCTAGTGCCGAAATCATCTGGCTACGCCGTCTTTTGTGTGAATTCGGTGTTCTCCTTGGTCGTTCTACACCTCTTCATGGTGACAACACTAGTGCTACCAGAATTGCTAACAATCCAGTCTTTCATGAAAGGACGAAACACATTGAGATTGATTGTCACTTCATCCGTCAGCACGTCGTTACTGAGAAGATATCCCTTCCTCATGTCTCTACTCTTAACCAGTTGGCGGATATCTTTACCAAGGCTCTTCCCAAAACGCGTCATCATGATCTTACTTCCAAATTGATGTTTTCTGCATCACCACATCAATTTGAGGGGGAGTGTAGAAGATAACTCATGAAATAAATAGGCCCATGTACACTAATCTAGGCCCATGTAGAATATCCCACGTGTGGGATTGGGATAAATCTTATACAGCTTGTATCATAGATATACTTCTATGTATAGAGATTAGGATTCCTTTTATCTTTATTTCCTTAATTGCTGATTGTAATTAGCTTGTAATTGCTGCTGATTAACAGCTTGTAATTGGGTAAATTCTATTATAAAATGGATAGTCGATGCTCTGTTATGAGATCAACTTCCCCCCCCCCCCCAAACTCTTCTCTCATTGCATGATCATCAGATCTTAACACATACTTCCTTAATGGCCACTTTGTCTTCTTCTTCCATTCCCCAATCCTATTCTCAGGCTGTGCAGGATACATGTTGGAACAAGGCCATGCAAGATGAATTGGCTGCTTTAGAGAAAAATCATACGTGGGATATTGTCCCCTCTCTTGTGGGTGTCAAACCTATTGGCTGCAAGTGGATCTTTTCTCTCAAGTTAAAATCAGATGGCACTCTAGATCGGTATAAGGCGCGCCTTGTTGCTCTCGGAAATTGGCAGGAATATGGCATTGATTATGATGAAACCTTTGCTCCCGTCGCCAAGATGACCACTGTATGCATCATCCTTGCTGTTGCTGCCTCTCAGTCCTAGTCTCTCTATCAAATGGATGTCAAAAATGCGCTTCTTCATAGTGATCTCAAAGAAGATGTTTATATGCGTTTTCCTCCGGGGTCCTCCTCTGGGAAGGGTATGGTTGCTAAGCTCCGTCGCTCTCTCTATGGTCTGAAGCAAGCTCCTCGCGCATGGTTTGAGAAATTTCAAGATGCCCTTCTCCATTTGGATTTTCATCCTAGCCAGTATGATCATTCCATGTTCTTACATCATGCTCCATGTGGGATTACTGTGCTACTAGTCTACGTGGATGACATTGTCATTACTGGTCCCAATGCACAAATGATTCAGGCACTCCAAGCTTCTCTTCATCAGACATTTCAAATGAAGGATCTAGGCCCCTTACACTATTTCCTTGGTCTTGAAGTTCATCAATTATCTAAAGGTATAGTTCTCAATCAGCACAAATACATGGTTGATCTTATTGACTTGGCTGGCCTTACCTCTTCCGCTCCTGTAGATATGCCGGTCGAACTGAATGTCAAACTCAGTCGTGAGGAGGGCGATTTTCTTTCCGATCCTACTGCCTATCGCCAATTAGTTGGCAGCTTGATCTACCTCACGATCACTCGTCCTGATATCTCTTATGCGGTCAACTTGATGAGTCAGTTCATGACTGCTCCTCGTCACCTTCATCTGGCTGCTGTTCGCCGCATCATTCGGTACTTTATTCGCACACTGACTCGTGGGTTGTTCTTTCCATCTAACAATCCTCTATCTCTCAAAGCTTATTCAAATGCTGATTGGGCTGGTTGTTCGGATACTCACAGATCAACGACAGGTAGGTGCATGTTTTTGGGTGATAGTCTGATTTCCTGGAAATGCAAGAAACATGACAAAGTTTCCAAATCTTCTACCGAGGCTGAGTACCGGGCTATGTCTGCTGCGTGCTCCGAAATTCTTTGGGTCCGTGGTCTGCTCTCAGATATTGGATTTCCCGCAGACGGAGCTACCCCCCTTTATGCTGATAATACAAGTGCAATTCGGATTACTGAGAATCCGATTTTTCATGAACGCACTAAACACATCGAGGTTGATTGTCACTTCATACGTGATGAGTTTAAGCGTGATGTCATCTGCCTTCTGCATGTCTCCACTGAACTTTAAATTGCTGATATTCTCACCAAAGGTCTTCCACGACCACGCCATCAGTTCTTGGTTGACAAATTGATGCTTGTTGATTCTCCCGCAACAATTTGAGGGGGGGGTGTTAAATAGGCCCAAGGCCCAAAGCCCATCAGTAGTCAAATGCTATATCTCACGTGGAATTGATTTGGGTCAATATTGAGACAGCTGTAGCCTTCCTAACTTAGAATCGCAATTGTTGTAATTAGTTGTTTTCCTAACTTAGGTTAATGATTGATATAATTAGATTGTTTTCCTTTCTTAGAGCCTTAATTAAAGGCATGTAAATACCTATATATTGATGGACAATCTCCATAGAAAGACAGACAAATTGAATACATTCTCAAGAGTATTCAAACTCTTTTCTGTGATCGTGAATTTGTCAGCATGGATCTTGGAGAAGGGATTTAAGGGTCAGAAGTTATCAGATCAGCCTGTTTATTTAGATCCAGGATGCCTAGGAGCTAGGAACCATCTAGTGAGTTAGTTCCTTGCCAATACGGATAGGATCGAGTTAAGTTGGCTCAGATTTCATGTAAAGGGTTTTTCAGGCTCTTTTTAATGTTTTCTGAAGTGTTTGATTTCAGTTTTTGAGTATAGTTTGTGAATGGTTTGTCCTTGACTGATTGATGTGAATAAAACCCTATTTCTTGTTTAACAGATGGTTTTGAGTATCTGAACAACAGTTTTCTGTTATGATTTGTGAGAAAATTAGGTCTTTGTGCTATGTATTTTTTATGTGTAGACATCCAATCATATTGATTTGGATTTTTGAATAAGTATTCAAACCAGAACTTGCTAGTGGTGTTTTGTGGTTTTTGATGTTGGTTTAGATGACTGTTGTTTATATTAATGTGTATTCAAATTTAGGCTTTGACGAGGAGTCCAAACCTGGGGGAAAGTTCCACATCTGCTTCCCAACAATTGCCTGGTATTTTGAATCCAAATACTAGAATCACACTAATGTTTATTTGATGGCAATAACTATAAAGATTGGTCCTACTTGGGTAGGATGGCTGTTGGAGGCTTGGTTACATTGATGGGAGCATTTAAGAACAACTTAAAAAAAGGATCCAAAAGTTTCAGATTTGGTATGTGAAAACACGTGAATTATAAATTGGATTCTCAATTCTATGGATGAAAATATATCTGTAAGCTTTAAGTATTGTGATACAGCAAAAGAATATGGGGTTCCATTGAGGCAACTTATACCCAGAAGAGGAACAATGCAGAATTTTTTATCATTTATTCGAGGAGATTTATCTATTGGAAATTACTACTCTCAATTTGGGGCGGGGCATTATGGCATGAATTGGCATTATATTGGGCTCTCTTGAAACATGTTGTGCTTAGAAGCAAGCAGAGCAGTTAGAAGGTCAGCACCGATTTTAACTTCTGGGCGGTGTAAACCTAGGATATGACTGTTTGTGCAAAGGTATTCAGGATCCTCTATCGCGATTGTAGCAATGTTTGCACTTCTTCAAGGTGAAGAGAGTCGAAGGAAAATTACGGTAGCGAAGAACTCTTCTTCATCCTCTCCCCAATCGTTCTACTTTGGCAAGTAATAATATTGGCAATGGTGGTGGTAGGTAATATGGGCAGTGGTGGTGGTAGAGTTCTTGGTTGCGGTGATAGTTGTGGTGGACACACAGGTAGTGGTGGACAATCAGGTATTGATTAGGATAAACTCTATTATATACATTGTGGGAGATATAGACATACACATAAGACATGCCGGGATCTAGTGGGCAGAACCAGTAATGCATCTGCAGCTTGAGCTGAGTTAGAAAAGCGGAGCAAGTCAAGCGATCAAGAGAAACTGGTTGATAAAGATGAGCCACAAGACTAGAAGGATAAGGCTATGAGTCTGTCAAGGGCTTCAAGCATTAGAAGGGGAAAATCTGTCATATGGTTTCTTCTTCTCATGATCTGACTGCATTGTCATCTTCCTTATCTACTCCAACCTGGGTTATTAATTCAGGTTGCACTTCAATTTCAATCCCACTCATGGAGAATTGAAGCTCAAGAGATACCATAAACAGATTTAATTCCACTGCCTTGGCTTAATAATTAGTAAGGATGGAGAGATTGAGGAAGATGTAGAGCACATGACAAAAGTTGGAGGGTTGAAGTGGAGACTTGCTTCTAGAGTCCTTTGTGATTTGTGCATGCCAAAAAGACTGAAGGGAAAATTCTACAAAACAACAATTAGACCAGCTATGACCTATGGAGCAAAATGCCGCTAATTAAGAAGCAACTCATGCACAAAATGAATGTACTAGAGATAAGAATGTTGAGGTGGATGTGTGGTATAACTAGAAAGGATAGAATACATAATGATTGCTATCGGGATCATTTAGGGGTAGTATTACTATTAATAGATAATAAATTAAGAGAAACCCGTTTGAGATGGTTTGGACAAGTCCAACAATGGCATTGATGAGGAAAAATTTTTCTATGTAGGTTGATAACCCACCAAGGGCAAGGGGTAGGCCGAAGAGGACATGGATGTAAGTAGTAAGTTTGAATCTTAAGAAGTGCAACATATATGAGGATTTGACTCAGGATAGATCAAAATGGAGAAACAAAATTCATGTAGCCGACTTCAACCGATGAGTTGGGACAAGGCTTTGATAATGATGATGATCTGTTCAACTTGTGGGGTGTCAAAAGTGCTATTGGTATCTTTACACAAGTACTTGAGGAAGGATCCATTAATATCCCACATACCTAATTTGTCTTTGTCATGTGTGTTGCATGTTCCACTATTCTCATTTAACCTTTGTGTCCGTGAGTTCAACAAAAACCCAATTCTTGTTGTGAGGATTTGCCGCCACATGCCATCAATTTCTTCTCTAATCCTCAACAACCATTTCTTCCTGAGGGCTTGATTCATTTGCTTTAATGACCTAAACTCGATCCCACCCTCCTTTATCTTTTAGAGCCTATAAACGAGGAGTCAAGGGCCTTGCAGTCTGTAGCAGATTTGGATAGAGTTTTGTTATGCCATCGGCAACTTGGGCATGAGTCTCTTCAAAGTCTTAGGAATTGTTCTTATTTGGGTCTTAGGAATAATGTTGAAGAACTTGATTGCGAGACTTATCAATTTGCAAAGAAGCATAGGAATGCTTATCCGGTTAGTATTAATGAGAAAAATAGTACTCCTTTTGAATTAATATGTATTAATGTCTGGTATGCTCCTCTTACATCCGTATATGGATATCGTTAGATGATGCTATTGGATGTATGTGGGTATATCTCATGAAATCAAAGGATGAGGTGCTACCTATGTTCAAGAATCTTCATAAAATGATTGAAACTATGTTTGATAGGAAAATTAAAGTGTTGTGCTTTAATAATGGTGGAGAATATATTTATAAAGATTTTCATTCCTACTTGTTTGACAATGGAATTGAATCACAAGCATCATGTACATATTACATCAAACAAGGCAGAGTTGTGTAACAAGATGGTGTGCTGACAACAACATTCTTGATAGATTGAATGCCATTGAAAGTATCGGGAGGAAATATTCTGTTGCAGGTCTTAGTCTAAGTGCATCGTTGTTCTCAGTCCCTTGTAAAGTTTTTGGATGCACTTGTTTCATGCACATTCGAAACAACAATGGGACAAGTTAGTCCCAGAGGCATTAATATGCATGCTTGTAGGTTACAAGAGAATGCAAATGTTATTTTACTTTTAAAATTGGTTTCTTCTCCATCTTATCAAAGCCCTACTCATGAAGGAAAAAGACAAGTATCCCAGACTCTTCAGAAGAGCAATACTTTGGAAACACCAGAAAAGCCAGTGCACGCGTACTCAATCAGAAAAGAGAAGGATAGGCCATTTTCTTATTCTGGCACATCATTAGGTGGAAGTCCTTGTTTTGGACCCTCCTCAGCTGGGTAATCCTTTACATATAGAATCTGATCTTGGACCTTCCTATTGCATAAAGGTACACAGTCTTGTGCATAAAGGTACACAGTCTTGTGCTACTCAACATCTAGTCCAGAATTTTGCCTTTTATCATTGTTTATCACTGTGCATTTCATAAAGTTTCATAGTCAGTTATCATCAGATCCTATATCTATACGTGAATTGAGGCATCATCTCATCTTAGGTGGTAAGATGTGATGATTGTTGAAATACAGGTGCTAAAAAAGCATGACACTTAGGGCCCGTTTGGCCATTTTACATTTAAAATAAAGTGTAGTAAAGCATCAAATCAAGAGAGAATAAAATATAATGGGGTTATGATGGTATTTTGTTTTTAGTTGTTTGGTATGAAATCTTTTTGACTTTTTGTATAGAAAAGTGAATTTTTTTTGTCTTTTAGTGGAGAAAGGGGGTTGCTTTTTGACCTTTTTGAAAAAGATGGAGGGAATTTTGAATTAAAGTGCTATTGATGTGAACCCTTTTCTTTAACATGGAGGCTTTACTTGAATTTTACTAATCTAGTAAAGTGCCAAACGGGCCCTTAAGAATTGACAACATTGCCTTAAGGGAAGCGAACAGGGAGATGTAAGTGGGTGTTTGAAACAGAATCTAGATGGGTTGATTCAGGGGTATAGACCTAGACTCCTAGCAAAGAGGTTCACATAAGCTTTTAACATAAGGGGAGGTAGTTATTGTCAGAGGTTTGAATTTTAGATAAGGTTGACACTAATGGAGTTCTAAATTATAAAGATGGCCTATAAATTAAACAATACAACTTTATATATTTAACTGTTAAATATTAAACAACAATACAAGATATTATGACTTAGAGGGACTTATATTTTGTTTTTTAGTGTGTACTAATGGAAAAAAGAAACATTGTTTTCTAGGGTTTTCCAATATCTGATTTTTTTTTTTGAATTTTTTCCTCTGATCTTTTGGGGTCAAAAACAAATTCACGCTACGATGGCTGTGAATTGCGACCATATCTCATTTCAGGGCTGATATCGGCTGTCACCATGATTTTTAACTATGCTATGTATGTAGAGTTTTTTTTTTTTAAATAACAAAATGTGGTTTTTGTCTTCGTATTTCAGTGTGGCCACAAAAGCTGCCAATGACATCTCCAACAATAAAATAGGAAAAAATATTTTGACTTATTTTTTCATTTGACTCGGGCCAAGGGGTAGCTCAAATCAGTAAGGGCTGAGACCGAGTTGACTCGATTTTTAAATCCTTGTTGGGGACCTCCTTATTGAAATCTTGCCCCCTTCAATTTTGACCAAGTTTAAGATGGAGGATGTGTTCAGGATTATTTTTTAAATGACGTCTTAAGGAATATGTGAATGGAAAGGTGAAAAACTCATATCTGAGGTTGGAGATTTGGACGTAATCTTGTGGATCATGAATTTAAGATTGGACTAATCTTCTACCCATGTTCAAGAATGTGTCCACGACTCCCATCTTTATTGGGGTAAGGTGCCAT
Source organism: Cinnamomum chago (assembly GCA_038049695.1). Classification (NCBI taxonomy): domain Eukaryota; kingdom Viridiplantae; phylum Streptophyta; class Magnoliopsida; order Laurales; family Lauraceae; genus Cinnamomum; species Cinnamomum chago. The sequence continues at coordinate 79,787,721 of CP142452.1, forward strand.
GCTGCAAGTCTAATTTTTGTGTCTATTTTTTCAAGTTTGCACATATAACTTTAACAATATAGCAAGTTTGCTTTTACTACTTTTAATATATGACAATTTTTCCCATATAACGTTTATCGTATGACCTATTTGCCTTTTCTAATAGACATACAAAGCATCACAAGTCTACCTGAAAGAGCTCTATCTCAAACAGATCTATTTGAATCAGCTCTGTGTGAAACATATAAGACTTGCCAAACCGGCCTTAAGTCAATTCAAGTAGTTTGAGGTCTTCAGCTCAATTAAAGGCGAAAGAACTATGGCAATTTTACTATATCTTGAATGAAACTGCAGAGAATTGAACAAATGTCTCATTCCATGAAATCCGTAGTGAAGAAAGCATGGAAGCAGATGGCCGGGCCAATCATATGCTCCATGGGTCTACTACTCATCAATAATGTTATCCCCTTTAAGAGGTGATTGTTAAGGGAACTATTTGTATGCTTTCCATATTAATAAACTTGTTGCCAATCTCAGAAAGAGATGATGAAGACATTTGTTTCTATCGAGACATTATACTGCTCATTTTCTTCCTTTGCTTTGCACCTTTTATTTTTTACTAACATTCTCTATTGCATTTGGTAATGTATTTTACAGGACTTTGTGAGGCAAGAAGCACTGCAAATGCTTCAGAATGCTTTGGATGGTTCAGGTGGTATTGGTGCTTCTGCAGCTTATTCAGAAGCTTTCCGGATTGTCATGCGTTTAGGTGTTGGAGACAAATCATTTATTGTTCGAATAGCTGCAGCAAGATGTCTGAAGACATTTGCTACCATAGGGGGACCTGGATTAGGAGTGGCGGAACTTGAAAATTCTGCTACCTATTGTGTTAAGGCAAGGGTCCTGTTTTTTTTTTTTTTTTTTCTTGAACTTTGGGACCTTAGACATTCATTCTGTGTTGAGTCTTACTTGGAAATCTTCACATGACATTTTTGTTTTGGTGTGTCCTAATTACAATTAAACTAATTAGGCTCTTGAAGATCCCGTTTCATCTGTTCGGGATGCCTTTGCAGAAGCTTTGGGTGCCATTCTTGCACTTGGAATGAATCCTGAAGCACAGGTATATTTGTTGTCAACTGTGTCATTAATTCCAAGCATTGATTCACTTGCAAATGTAATTTTTCTTCCTTTCCTTTTTTTTTATCTTTGAAGGTGCAACCTAGAGGAAAAAGCAATCCAATTGCAGGCAAAAAATTGGAAGGTGGTTTGCATAAGCATTTGATTTTGCCGTTCATGAAAGGTACATTTTTTGGCGTTTCCTGTATATTGCAAGCTCTAAAAGGGCTTAACTATTGAATATGTTCTCAAGAAATGACTGCAGCCTTAAGTTAATATCTTGATTTGGTACTTGGGCTTGGAACTTTCCGAATATGTTGACCTCAAAGGCGTTCTTTTCTAGTCTTAGTGATTTTGAGGCAAATGCAAATTTGCGATAAGTGTACTCATCTCATTCAATCCGAACTTCTTGAATATTGTCACTTTTGATTCACAACATAACCCGAACCTGCAACCTTGTGGTTGGAACACTAAGCCCCTTCCAACTGTGCTACGTGCTTGTTAGCTGAAAACTCATTTTGTTAATATCAACTTCTTAATTTCCGATGCCAGCTGTCAACACATTGTGGGTAATGCTCAATATCAAAGGGGAAATGGGGCAGTATGGTAAGAATGACCTATTTTGAGGAGTGCTCATGATATTGGCCTCCCTGAGTTGTTAAATCAACTTCTTAATTTCTAATGCCTGCTGTTAGTACAGTGCTGGTAATATTCAATATCAAAGGGAAGTTGAGGCAATTTGGTCAGAGTGACCTATTACTAGGGGTGCCTGCAGTACTGTCCTGCCTAGGCTGGCCCATGTTGGGCTCCATTTGGGCTCTGTTTACCTGGGCCTAATTATTAAATGTGTGGGCATTGGCCATATACTCCTGTCTCGAATATCGAACATAAAGTGTGTACCCATTTTATAAATAGTCTTGGGCCTGAGTTTTAGGCACTAGGATGTGACCGAGCCTAAGTATTTTAGACCGAATGACTAAATGGGGTGAGGTTGGATAACCTTTATCCTGGCCTTACCCAACCCATGAATAACCCTTTTCTATTTCCTGTCATATAATATGGATACACAAAATCAAATAAGTTCCGACTTTGATCTTGTAAATTTTTTTTTTTTTCATTTTCACCTGAATATACACCTATCAATTGTAAATATGGTTTAAAATATCAGCCGGTATCGGTACGTATTGCGTATACTGCGACAATATCTTTATAAGATGCTGATATTTTAAAAAGATCGACTGTATTGGCTGGGAAAATTAGAAAAAAAGTTGAGTTTGCAGGGAGGAGAAAAGAGAGTTTTTTTTTTGAAAGAGAGAGAGAGAGTTAGGAGGTCGAGAAGAGGAAGAATATCAGGAAAAGGGGCACAAAGAAAAGAAAAAGGGCCCTGAGTTGTAGGAAAAATAGAGAGCGCACCAGAAACTGCTATCGCTGCCGATGCTGGCAGTGCTCTGTTGTGGGTGAGATTGCTTTGCAGCAGCGTCTTCTCCTTCTCCCCTTCTTCCCTCTTTCCTCCTTTTCTTTATTTTCTTTAATTCTTTTTTTCTATCTCTCTTTTATCTTTTTCCCCCTTCCCTCTCTTCCCTTTTCTTCCCTCTTCTCGTGTTGCGCATGAACTTGTTATGTGCAGGAAGTCTCAAAGGTGCCTTTTTAATAATGGGTCTGAAACCTCTCATGGTTAAACTCAATATAACAACCCACTCGTGGAACCTGATTTCTTGTAAAAGGCTTGATCAAGGTTAAAAATATCGGCCATATTGGGGGCTCTATGCGTTTTGGAAGTTAGCGGCGCTCTCAACTGTATTGGCTGCCATGGGTTGCTACAAGACTGTATTGCCGTTACGTTGCGGCGACTATAAACTGTGCAGAAAATAACTTCAGCAAAGATAATCGAAAAAAAAGAAGGAAGAGAGGGACTGTTGCAGTGGAAAAAAAAAAGGAAGGAGGGAGAGGGGGGTTGAGAAAGTACCTGGTTGGACTATCGCTTCTCGTCGTCGTTGGCGAAATAGGTGAGCCCTCTCTTCTGCAGCTTTGCTACTTGTTGCCATCGAAACACAGGAGCCCATCTCTTTTGTTGCTTGTTGCTGGCGAAACAGGTGAACCCCTCTCGTATATCCTTCTTTTTCTTCTTCCTCTCCATCCTTTACTTTTCTTTCGTTCTGGAGAGTTCTGTCTAGGGCTTGAGTATTGCGATAAACGGGCCCTTTTATTCTTCCTCTTCATTTGTTGTGTAACGCCCATGGATGAAAAAATCGGCCGATATGTAAATCGAGCGTAGCGGTGGCCATCACTACGCTATATGTGATTTATTGGCGCTTGCATCCGTAGTGGCCGCTATTTACCTGTAGCGGCCGACACACACCGATACGCTATGTATCGGCCGCTACAAGCAATGAAATGTAAATAAAAAAAAAAAAACTCTCCTGGCTCACCCCCTTTGTTTGACTGGTAGATGAAGAAAAGTAGGAACAAGGGGAAAAAAAAAAAGAAGACAACAGCCGAAGAAAGGTACCTGGAAGCAGTAGCAACAGCAACACAATGACAACACCACCAGCCGCAGAAACCAGCGGAGGAGCTGCAACACCACCGCTGAGCATCATGCCAGGCAGCACCTAGCCACCGCAACACCACCAGAAGCGGAAACCGGCGTAGCAGCAACACCTAGCCACCGTCTCCTCCTATTTTCTTCTTCTTCTTCTCCTTCTTTCTTTCTTCCCTCTTCTCTGTCTTTCTCGATCCTTTTGTTCCGGGAAAAGAAATAGGGCAACAAAAGCCTTATTTCGGTCCCTCTTTTATTTTGCTAGTAAGGCCCCACATTGGGCTAACCTTATGAAAGGTATAAATAGAGATTAAATGGGCCCCACAGTGGCTCACCTTATGAAAGTTATAAATAAAAATCAAATGGGCCCCTCACAAAAAATAAAGCTTATGCACCCATTGGTGGGCTCCACAATGAGTCCCAAATATTAAAATAAAAAAAATCATGGCTTAGCCAAATAAATAAAAATTAGGGGCTTAGCTAAATTTTACTCTAATTAGAAATAGAGACCAATCAAATTTCACTCTAATTGGAAATAGGGCCATGGCCAACTTTCACAGTAATTGAAAATAAAGTTTAATAAAATTTCACACTAATTGAAGATAGGCTCTAGCAAAATCTTACTCTAATAGGAAATAGGGCTCAACCAAATTTCGTTTTAATAGAAAATAGGACCCTAACCGAATTACACTCTAATAGGAAATAGTGTCCCAACCTAATTTTACTCAAAATAGGAAATAGGCCCTGATCAAATTTTTCTTTAATAGAAAATTTTAAACCATATATATACATTTCATAATACAACTCAGAAATGTGATATTCTAAGCAAAGATGGTGATAATATTTTGATGACATTGTTTGATTACAACATGATTGCTTGTGAAAAAATGATTATTACTACTATTTTCTATCCATAGAGCGATATAAGACCTGATACAATGAGGGGATCGCTACGCCCCCTTATCTTAGTTACTTTTGTAAAAAAAAAAAAAAAAAAAAAAATTATTTTCTATCATTTTCTAATATTCTGGATTTTCTGGAAATTTTTTAGAATTTTTGTACCTTTTTTTTTTCTTCTCAAAACGCACCGCTACGCATGCCGCTATCACTATTTTTATCCTTGATAACGCCCCACCCCATACGAGTTAATGATATTGTCCGCTTTGGCTCATGGGCCTTACGGTTTTATTTCTGGTAGGTTTCAACCCACCAAAAAGGCTGTAAGGTAAGAGTGCAAGCTCTACATATAATCTCAGTCACTTTTCTCTCTATAATCGATGTGGGACTCCAGGGCGTCACAATCCACCCTCCTTAGACTGCATGTCCCTGTGTAGTAGCTTGCCAAGCTCTTTTGGCTAAGAAGCTTGTAGGTTGTATGCCAGATATGCGTAGCTTGAACTGTGATGGCCACAATGCTAAGCTATTGCCGATTCCCATGACTCTTTTGGTTGAATGTTGACACCTGATCCACCGTCTGCACTTCCTACATTCACGCCCGGAAATTGAAATAGGAAAAACTTGAATTGTAACCTCCTGGTTTGCTGTAGTCAGCCTCACGGTGTGCCTGACTAGTGAGTCTGCCGTTTCCACGACTTTCCCTTTTGTGGGTTGCTCCTCATCAAGGCCTTCGAGTGCCGATCTTCGCTTGGGCCGGGTCCGAAGCTCTACCCTGGCTTTTTATGGGTTCCTCCTAGGCCCCTATAGCCTGCCAGCCCTCTTGGCCCGCCCACATAGAAACCCGCCCATGACAGGGACTAGTCCAGAGTCGGCTCTAATACCATTTGTAATGCTTTACCCCCTACCTATGCTTGATATTGTCGGCATTAAAAAGTCATAGAACCTGAAAAATCTAAAAGTTCCAATTCTTCCTCTCCGTTCCTCATGTTCTGTAATTAGTTCTCAAGATAAGGTATCTACCACAACAGAGATTTATCATTATCATCATGGTATAACTGCAGTGTTAATCTTCTCCCAAATTCCAACAATTATGCTTTGTCGACAAAACCAGAAATGGCTCATGCCTCACTCACTTGGGCCGGTCAGTCTGTGGGTCCCTAGTGGTCCAATCCTCTAAGGACTAGGCCCACCTTGGTCGCCCATCAGGGCCCAGCTAGATGACTGGTCTTGATCATTGATCAGGTGGGCCCTAGGGTCCTACAACTAAGTCGACTATACATAAAGATAACCCAAAATTTACGATGCAGGTGGTGTCAAATGTCTAGATGGGGGCCAGATGGGGTCCATTCCATTGGCCCAGCACCACTATGGTCGCCCGGGGGTCCACCTTCAGATCCTTGGATCTGATCAAGTGGGCCATGTGGTCCTACTAGTCCTGTTGACATTTGGGTATGAATGATGTTGGAATTGGAAATCCTTATTTCCATTCATTTCCTCTCCTGTGCTTTGGTTTTGACAGGGATTTCACAATATATGGAATTAAACTACCTTAGGAAGGAATCCATTCCATATTCGATCCCCGAAACTTGAAATCTCCATCCTTATCTTACAGTTCAGATTGTCCCCAAACTTTATCTTTACGTACAGATTTTCATTACAAAAATATGGTCTGGGTTTTCTTCCTTATTTCATATCTCAATCGTTACTGAGAAAATCCTATCATAATCTCATGTAAAGAACACCTTCCCCACTGTGTCTCTTCTCCCCAAGAGAGTACGGGGTTTGACTTTCAGGTAATTTAGAGTCGTACCAAACCCAGAATTCCCCCAAAGAGTTGTGTTTCCAATTTTCTCCAATACACAGGTCCTTGATCATTGATCAACTAGAAGGATAACCCAAAATTTCATATTATTGGATCAGAAAGATCACTCACCTCCTTGTGTAGCTGATTGTGGCACGTTCAATGTGAAGACTTGAATAGTACATCCACTAGGTCTTCCGAAGTTGGCCTTCTCTTCCTCCCTGCGAATCCTGCCGATCTCTGCTTATCCCCAAGGAAAGTCTCTCGACCGCACCCTTTCTCTTCCTCTCCTCTTTTTCCCAAATGAGAGCACCGAAAAACAGATCAAAGATGTTAAATAAGAAATGGGTGTGAAAGGAAATCTGGGGATAATCCCAAATTTCATCCGTTGGAAACCACCCTTGGTCTACGAACGAAATCCCTCCCTAAGGGGATGTCATTTCAGACAACTCATCCTCTTTAAATCCAAATAACTGAGACTTACATGGGTTGAGGTCAGGTCAAATAAGATCAAAACGACCTAGCCCAACCCATTACCTTATGGGTTGGAAGAACCTGGGCCTAACTTGGCCCAGGGTATTACATACCCCCTCCTTAGGAAATTTGGTCATCCAAATTTAACACATACCTGGTGGAAAAAGGTTGGGATACTTCTTCCTGACCTCGTCCGCCGTCTCTCATGTAGACTCCATCTGGTTGTGATGTTCCCACAAAACTTTGACCAGTTTCACTACCATGTTCCACAAGGCCCTTTCTTTGGTTTCTAGGATTGCCACCGGCCGCTCCTCATAAGATAAATCCGGCTGCATCTGGATCGATTCATAATCTATCACATGAGAAGGGTCGGGCTGATATTTCTTGAGCATAGACACGTGAAACACATTATGCACTCCAACTAGCTGTGGTAGTAAATCGAGGGCATGCGCGTTACCATCGCTGACATGCCCAGTGATTTCGAATGGTCCCACGTACCTTGGGCTCAGTTTTCCCTTGCCAAATCTCACGACTCCCTTAGTCGGAGAAACTTTGAGTAACACATAATCATGCACAACAAATTCCAGTTCTCTTCGGCGATTTTCCGCATAGCTTTTTTGCCTACTTTGAGGTGCCCTCATTCTATTCCTGATCTTCTTGATATTGACTGTTGAAGTCTGTACCCAATCGGGACCAAGCATTCTCCTGTTACCGACCTCTTCCCAGCAAATAGGAGATCGACAGTTTCAGCCATATAGTACTTCGAACAGTGCCATTTTGATGCTTGAATGGTAGCTGTTATTATACGCAAACTCAACAAGCGGCAACCGCTCATCCCAAATTTGTATCGAATTTCTGGAAGAAACTACAAGCTGTTATGGGTACGAGGTTGAGTTTTAGTACGGCCTATCATCTGCAGACCTATTGCCAAACGAAAAGAACAAATCAGACCCTTGAGGATATGTTCAGAGCTAATTTCATCTTTGATCTCTTGGATGTTTGGGACTCTCTAAATCTTGTTGTAATAGGAAATGGTACCCCCTATCTTAATACTATTTAAAACCCTTATTAAAATAAGGCCACACCAAATTTAATTGTGGGCTGCCCAGTAAGGTAAGGCCCACCTATTAAAATAAAAAGTCATGTCCTATGCCTACTTAAATTTTATTTTAATCGAGACTAAGGTCCTACCCATATTTCACTCTAATTGTAAATAGGGGAATAGGGCCCACCCAAATTTACTTTAATAGAAAATTAACCCTTCCCAAACTTCAATTTAATAGAAAATGAACCCATTTCACATTAATAGAAAATAGGCCCAACCAAATTTCACTTAAATAGAAAATAAGGTCTAATCAAAATTCACCTTAATATTAATTCTAAGCATAATAGTATGACATTTTGATGACATAGTTTGATTATAAGCATTTCTTTAATTTCTAAGTTATCATAAGTAATGAGCATGAATACATGTAAACAAAATGATCATTACTATTATTTTCTATTCATATAGCGATACCGGACCTCATAAAATGAGGGGACTGCTACGCCCCCTTATTTTAGGCCCCGTTTGGATACATGCAGAATATAATATTTCCAGATTTAACTAATATTGGAATAAAATATTATAGAATATAATTATGCAATATTATAATATTGCAATTTGCAACATTGTCACTGTTTGACATTTTTTTAAAGAATGCAACAGATTTTAAACTGAGCTGTTTGGGAGTTGCTGAAGATTATAATATATGCTAAAACAAAGTCATCACAGATTCGGAGTCAAACAAACAATGATATGCGTCCGACATCACAGATTCCTTGGTGCCGGCACCGGTTTGAGGGAGGTCACATCCTCTACACCGAGGGCCTGACCGCCTCCCGGTCTGAATCCACCTAATGTAGATCTTGGATCGGACAAGGAGAAATGCTTGCTGTATGGAAAGTCGAATTTCCTGACTAGGAAGGATAAGATGTTGCCTCCGGCGAAGGTCTTGGGAAGCAAGTGGTTGTTTCTGCCCCCTCTCATCGAGATTTCTAAAGACCCAAAGTGTTCGATGCTGCATTGCCCGGCGTGGAAGGTGGCTTCCTACATGATGAAGCGTTGCAGTCAAATCTTGGCGAAACCACATTGGGTTTTCAACAAACCTGCAGATGTTGTTGCATTGGGTCTCCATGATTACAGCAAGATCATCAAGTATCCGATGGATTTATGGAGCTGTGAAATCCAAGATGAAGAAGAATGATCACTCATCTCCGCTTGATTTTGCAGCCAACGTGTGGCTGACATTTAACAATGCGATGATCTATAACCCCAGAGGTGATGAGGTACGCACCATGGCCAAGCAACTTTCTTGCTTGGTTTGAGTAGATGTTCGGGCCCATGCACTTGAGCTATGACGTTGAGCAGCAGACGGTGGAGGTGGACCATTTGTAGTGAAACCCATTTTCTAAGATCCCTGCCTCAACACCGCTGGAGAAACCAAAGAGGCTCTCGCCATCCCCGCCCCATGTTCTTGTTTGTTATCCATCTCCACCTCCCCTTGTTCGGCATCCATCTCCACCCCTTCTTCGGCATCCGTCTCCACCCCGTAACCATCAAGCTCCTGTGGAGTCGGCTGGAATGAGATCATCGATGGGGAAGCAGCCAAAGCCAAAAGCGAAGGACCCCAAGAAGAGGGAGATGAACTATGGAGAGAAGGAAGAAGAAAAATGAGGCGTGAACTATGAAAGGGAATGCCATGACTCTCGTGTAAAATAGTGAACCCGTGAAATCTAATAACATATCTGTGCGAGATTTTTTCGTACAAGATAGGGGTGTAGGGAGATAGGGAGAAATCTTTAGATATTTTAATAGTGAGGAAGCATTCTTTTAATTTCTTAAGTTGCCCAAACAGCTAAGTTTTGAAGGGTAAGACAAATTTCTTAAAATATAAAAATCTTGCACATTCTTGTGCATCCAAACAGGCTGTTAGTTACTTTTGAAAAAAAACAAACATTTTCTCATTTTCCAATATTCTGGATTTTCTGGAGTTTTTTCAGATTTTTGTGACGATTTTTTTCAAAACGCACTGCTACGCCGCATGTAGCGCCCGCTTCATAGCATTTTGGCGGCGGGCGTAGCCGCTATTTTCATCCTTGGGCTTGATCCTGAAATCTTATTTCTAATTGGCCAATGATTCTAAGCATGTGGCATTGTCACTTTATCGCTTGGCCCAACTCCAATTGGAGTGAAAATTTTAACTAAATTATTATTTTGAGTGGTTTAGGTTTTAAATATAGACTACATTGATGGATTTATAAATTATAAGGATTGACCATAAAAAAATGATAAGGATTGCAAAATATTTAACACTAAATAATTTAACAGTCAAAGATAAAACAATGATACAAGAAGTTATGAATTAGGGGGACTGATATTTTGGTTTACAGTGTATACTAATTGGGAAAAAGATTGTTTTCTAGCATTTTTTGATATTTTCAAGTCTTTGTTGTTCAAATTTTTTGTGGGGGAAAAAAAAAATTCACTCTGTGATGGTCGTGAATCCTATTATGATGATACATTATCGTTTTTTAGGGTCAACTGCAATGGTGGCCGCAATGTGATTTTGAAAAATGATCGCGAAAGGGAAGAAAATCTATTTTTCCTACTATGATGCTATTGACTAGCCTAGGGGTGTATGGGGACAATATATATTTAAAGATTTTGTTGTCTTACCTAGTAGATTTGGATATAATCTGCCTTACTAAAAAGCAAGTGTTCAGCTAACTTAAAATGTATTATACAATATGCCCTTTTTTTTAAAAATTGTTCATATCACATTATTCAAGGATATGATGTAGAAAATAATTTCATGTATAAAAGTTATAAAAAACGTGGATTGCAAGTTTTAGTACAATATCTCTACATAAGTTCACAAGCAACTATATATCGTTGGGGTCCCACTATGATTTCTGACATTGATGGTTATTATTGGGATTACCAACATAAACGATTAGTCGATTACTCCCAACATTTATTGGTCCCATTGTAATTATAAGCAGTAGTGGGTCTGATTATGATTACCAACGTCTGGAGAACGCAATCATGATAACCAACATCACACATGTCCCTTGTTTATTACTAATATTAGGTGGGTTCCATCATGAATGCCATGTTGTGAATTGTGATATACATTGTTACACTATTTTCTATCAGCTTAAGCTTTTGGAGAGTGTGGTCGTCAACATGGTATTAGAGCGGGAGGTCTAGTGTTCGAGTCCCTAGGGCTGTTGTACCTTGTATTCTCCCACGGAGGGTGGGTGTTGTGTGTATGTTCCTATGTGGAGCCCGCATGTGCAGGGGGGGTGTTTTGAATTATGATATACATTGTTACACCGTTCTCTATCAGCTTGATCTTTTAGAGTAAGTGGTCGTCAACATGCCATAGTTAGGTGGATCCCATGGTTATTGGCAACATTTAATTGTGTGGCCATAATTACCAGTTTATTGTTATTAGATGATCCCACAACAATATTCAAAATTTGGATAGATCACGACATGTACCAAGATAAGGTGGCATTTTTTAGTATTATCATTAGGTAGGACATTATGAAATGAGCATGAATTTAACAAAAAGATGTATCCCTTAATGATGTCCAACATCAGATATACCCATCACAAGAATCACCATTAGATGGAATGTCATAGCTATTGGCATTTGGTGGACTCACCATGATTAAATGACATTAAATAGATCTCATGGTCTTTTACATTAGATACACCGAATGGATCTTTTCGTTATTGTGAACTTTAGGTGATTTTCATTGTGATAAAACCGTTTAGTATTTCCATTGTGATTTCAAATATTAGAAGATAGTACAGCAGTGACAAATATTAGATTGGTCCCACTATGATGGCCAACAGTGGATGGATCCCCATTAACCCCAAGATTGGATGATTCTAAACCATCTTTATGTGGTTCCCAGTTGGATAAAGACTGTTGTCACAATCATCAATTGATAGGAAATAATCCAAAGTTTGATTAGAAGTATCAGGATTCAGAGTGGTAGATTTTTGGGGTTCTTCCACCAGAAATGTGGTTCATCAGATTAATCTGTCACTAAAATATGGAACCCATATGCATGAAATTGGGTACCTCTACCAGCTAGAGACATGTTGACGTACAATATATTAATATTATTTACATCTGTCCATCTGTTTCGATCCAGAATTTATCTTCCTCTGTACGTTTGTAATTGCTTGTTTTCTTATCCTTCTTATTAGGTACATATACTTTTCTGACTCTGCAACAGCTATTGCTAGATTGATTTAATATGCTTCATATGCCACTATTACATTTCAGTCATATGCATTGGTACATTGTGTCATGCTCCATACAAATGTTCTTGGTCCTGTTGTTCATTGACCATTTAAGCCTGATGGTCTTGCTCTTGATCCTTCATTTTAAGTCTGAACATTTCTTGCAATTTCAGCAAGTGGTGCTCACTTGAAGGAGCTGCGTGTTGGGCTAGCATTATCGTGGGTGTTCTTTTTACACGTAAGCATACTACTTTTTCTTTGTCACTTTGGTTTTAGTGAAAGAGAGGATTTTGGATCTGATCATTTCATGAATTAATCATCACCACGCCCACCAGTCACCACCACCACCACCATCGAACCCTTGTAAGTTCTACCATCTATCCTTGGTCGACTTTGTGACTTGTACTTTTGGCACCCATCACTCCAATGGTGGTTCTCACTGATTTTTTTTTTAAAAAGTAAATGGTATCATTTTCCCCTTTTTTTTTTTTTTTTTGAATTGTTACTCTTATTAATCAAAGCAAGCAGTACAAGAGAAAATGGTATCATTTTCATCATTGGGGCAGTTTTGTTATGACTTTTTTGGTGCTGCATGGCACCTTGTTATATCTATTGCCAATATGCAATATTTTATTTGATGAACTCTGATTGAACATGGGCTCTAATGCTAATATTGGAGTCTAAGTTTCATATTGCAGGCTATGCGTCTCAAGTATCTTCTTCCAGATAGTGAGCTTCAAAACTTTTCGCTGCGGGCTATAGAAATGCTTCTGGGCAACTCTGTGGATGCACATGCACTGGTATTTTCTTTTAGGACTTTTGTAGATTGAATGTGTTCTTTGACAAAACCAATTAGATGCTGATAAACTGCCTCTCTATTTTATTCTCTTCCTGTCTGTTCTTAAGAGAAGTTCTTTTCCACTAGTTGCTTAATATTTTAATCATTTGCTATACTCATAATAATGTTTATACATTTTAGTACTAGTCGCTGTCAATCTACCTAGATTTTTTTGTTACTTTTCCTATCTTTTGTGACCTTTTTAATGAGATTGATGAAATATCAAGGTTCAAAAATCCCATATGCTCGACTTGCTTGGTCTAAAATAGTTCTTCGGAGAGTTTTGTGGCAAGGTGTGAGGCAGATTAGTTATAAATTAGGAAGCACGGACACCTCTCCAGGGCCGTGTTGGACAAGGACACGCCCTGGACTCGTGTCCGACACGCCAAAAATGGTGTCCAGCTTATTTTTTTATATTTTATTTCCCGGACACGCTGGATGTTTTAGTTGGAGAAAAGTATTAAAATTATAGTAAAGAAAAGAGAAAGGGGCCTTTTCTAAAAAATATCTCTTTTAGTTGGAAGAAAATAGAAGGAAGATAAGGTAGAGGCTAGGGCTTTAAATTAGAAAAAAGAAAAAAGGAAAGGGCCTAAATGCAATTTTGTTAACTTAAATAAAAGATAAGGCAGAGGCTATGCTATTCTTACATTCTGTCTTAGACGATCGAGGATGTTGGGGTGCTTGAGGTTGCTAGTCTCTTGCTTGATGAGCCAGAGTTGGCGACTGTGGTCTTTACAGATGATGTTGATCAAGATCAAATTGATGGTGATGATGAGGCAATTGAAGTTGCATCAATTGAGTAAACTTTAGACGGAAATTGACTTCTTTTTTGCTTTTTGTATTTTTGGAATGGAGGGGAAATTGATGAGCCTCCCTTTGCTTTCTATGCATTTTATGGAACTATGGATATTTCATGTTTAATGATTATGGATTATGTTTCAGTTTTGTATTGCTATTTGATAATTTGATAAGTTTGTTAGTTGGTACAGTGGTACACTGGTACTTGAATTTTTATTTATTTGATTGCTAAATTGATTACAAAGTTAAAATGATATTATCTTTTAGTATATGATTAGATATATTATTACTATTATTATTATTATTATTAAATATTAACGTGTCCGTGTCCTACTTTTTTGAGAAATGCCGTGTCGGCGTGGCCGTGCCGTGCCGTGTCCGTGCTTCTTTGGTTATAATATATTAAAGAAGGGAAACAGGAAACTTCTAGTTAGTTATAGTCATTAAAGGGAACAAATTTTAGTTAGTTATTGATTATTGTTCTCTTGCTGGCATGATGGATGCTAGTTTTTGTGTCTGATATAAAACATCAACTTTAAAGGCAGTGTCATGATATTTTGTGGAATTGCCCCTCCAAAATTGTATTGGTACAAAAGAGAACTTCCTTTAATTTTGTAGTCAACTTTTTATTTGTTCATGAGACATTCAGCAGCACGGAAAACCTAGGGGGTTAAGGGCCCATCCATCCACATGGACTCCACATTCGTTGGGGTAGCCCAATTTCTTAGAGACATTACTATGGTTGATACTTTGCAATTATTTACCAGTAGTCTGTATTCCTGTTAGTTAGATCCTCATTTGCAATTATGTCAATAATTGTTCTAAATGTAATATCCGTTAAAAACTATCCTAAGGAGTAGTGTTTGCATTAGGATAGAGTCCAAGGTGGTTGGCTACATTATTGAAAGGTTTTTCCTCTTAAAGAACATGCACAAGCTCTATTTATTTGTATTTTCCCTCTATTGGTGTTGGTGTGAAGTCATGGCCGCCTTCTTGGATGATTTCATAGGTTGATCATGTGTAAAGAAGATCGAAGCGTGATACAGAGGTAATTTTGGCACCAAAGTGATAAGACATGCTAACTCTTATTATTCTTTATTCAAAATTTTATTCATTCATATATCCACACTTTTGTTCTATCCCTTTCTACTTTTTTTTCCCTTTAGTTTTTCTTTGCAAGAAATCCCATCCCCCCAGTGGCCGCCCCATTTGATTGAGCATAACCTTGTAACCTTGCGAAGCCTTTCGTTCTCAACCAAATTTTTACAAATTGTACTCATGGGGTGAATCATTCACCTACGAGTTGAGTTGACTTGGCTGTATCAATTTGAGTCCCATTCTAAAGCGCAATGAGTCAATGACCTTTAAAAAATATGTGAGAATAGAAAAAATTTCTGAAAAGTTGAAAATATGTTATAGGAATCTCATATTTTAAGACATGTTTTATTCATTAATGTAAGTAACATTGGGCAATGGGCACCCACATTTATATTTTGAACTGCCGGATGAATACTAATTACCTCCCTCCAATCTTTTGAATGTTTAGATAATCCAAAAAATGTGGTTTTGATCTTCCAAAATCAGTGCAAAATCTGTAATAAAAAAGTTCCGTGTGAAATGTCACTAGAGCCTCTCACCTCTTCCAAGTGAGGTGTAACGCCCCAAAACCCGGATACTCCAAATTTCGCTGTGTTAACGGTCATAATCAATTTAGGTCAAATTCATAAGCGATAACTAACAACAGAGAACGTCCAAAATATAACTAAAAATTTAAATAAACTATCCACTCATAACTTTATCCAAAATCAAATTATATGACTGTGATGGTCGTAATTACATTCCCTAATCAAAGAAACAACTTGAAATAACTACTTCACAAGTCATAAACAAATTCCACAATACACTAATTTATGTAGTCCATCACACGATCCCCATTTCCGCATCATTGACATTGTCATCTACCTTGGGATAAAAATAAAATAAAAAATTCTAGCTATCTCTGGCTAAGTATGTAACCAATCTACACAACTATAACATTGTAGAATGAGTGGAATAAAAGTAATAAATGACAATAGTTTCAAGACGTGAGAATACGATTCAAAACTCAAAGTTCAGGTTAGACGAAATTAAGGAATCATGTTCATGAGTTAAGTGGTTGTCAGTCAATTAGGGAATCATGTTCATGAGTTTAGGGATACCAGTCAATTAATTAGAATCACGATGTCATAATTGTCATGAATTGAACACATCTTAGATTCATGTTCCTTCCTTTCACGCCCCTTGGTTAGGTAACATCACTGCTGAGACGTGATTTCACTCACTGGGAGTCCCTCTCTTTGTTTTGATAAGTGGGCCTCATGATATTGCTTGCATCAGTTCCATTCGGATAATAGTCGATCCAACGATCTAGTCCATTCTGATGGGTGCAAACCCAAGGGTATGGTGACTATCAGAGAAAAAAAGGAAAAAGAGAGAGAGCGGGAGAGGGGTCCATTTGGATGGAACATCAGGTGGGCCATAGTTGTCAATTCTGTTCTTGTCCTCATTTTGGTTTGACTCTGTAGTAGAATGTTTCGGCATTTCAGTATACTATTCCAGAAAAAACGCATTGAAAAATAAAGAAAATATAAAAGAACACCTAAGATTGGAGAACAGTAGTTGAACACTAAAATAATACTAAAAATGCATACCTACACTCTACAATTGACAATTTTCTACTTTTCACTACATATGAATGGAATTATAAAACTTTGCATTCTGTTTTGCACTTTTGCCCAAGACCAATTCCTAAACGTTCCGGCTGGAATTGGCTAGAATGGAATGGAATTGATAACTATGGGTGGGCCCCACTATTGGAAATGAGGTTTGCAATATATAAAACAACATTTTCATTTCCTATTTTAACCCTAAGTAAAATGTAAATTACAACTTTACTCCCCTCTTTTCAAGGAAATGCCCAACTTAAGCTCTCGGGTTGACTGTACCCATCCGAGTTTTTTGCGAGACTCGCTGTGTCAGCTGAGTCAGCTCAAAATTATACACTTTGAGTTTTTGACCTAGTTGGTCATTTTCTCTGACAATCTGAGTTGATTTCATGGAGTTTTAGCACTATGGTTTTTCTAAGCTTATTCAGTTTAATCTGTTAATGGAGCATATACCGATGCAAAATGCATCAGTGATTTAGGTTAATGTCCTTGGTACTGTGCATCGCTTTGTGTCTGTATTGTTTGCTGAATAATATACTGGATTGCTTATAAATTGCTATTTTGTTTTTGAAGGCATGTGTTCTATATATTCTTCGAGTAGGTGCAACTAACCAGATGACTGAGCCTACTCAAAGAAGCTTTTTGGTTCTTCTTGCGAGACAGGTTTGCTAGCATCTGCCTAATTATATTTATACACCTCATGTCAGTCTTGCATTAATATGGTTAGATGAACCTGGTCTTTCATTCTGCAGTTTTTGATATAAGACTGAAAGACATAGTTATGCTATTTTGCAGCTGGAATCTCCTGATAGTAATCCTGCCATGAGAGTTGCTGCTTTGCGTACTTTGTCATACCTTTTGGCAACACTTGGAGAGGTGGGGCAAGACAAATTTTTCAATGTTTCTTATAATTTTCTTTACAGCCATTGTTGCGCTGCCATGCTATACTTTTATAACACAAATTCCGTTGTATATACATGGTTTGAATACATTAAGCCATCGGTTGAAGCCATTTTAATGCTGTTTGAAGAACACACACACACAAACTGCCCCAACTGATAAGGGGTGTTCTCGCCCTCAGTCTAACGTCCAATGACAAGAGTACGGCTTGAGACCATTTCTCCTTTAAAGCAACGATTTATTGCCTTCCTACATTTGCTTCTTCTCATGTCCCTTTTTTAAATCTCTCGGTCTGTAGCCTCTTCAAAGAGATCCGATAAATTTGGGATCTGATTCTTTAAATCATTGAAACACTATTTTATAGCCATAAAAATCAGAAAGAGGTTTGATCTTTAAATCCCACGAGATTAAAGAATGGTGGCCCACCTCCTATTGGATAGAAATTTGGAAAGGACCTCCCATTGGCATGGTGGGCCCACATCCTATTGGATGGAAAGAGGTTTTATCGGTTTAGATTTTTCATGAAGTGGGCCTTATTGAGAAGCCTCACTAGATTTTTATTTTCCACCAATAGAGTTGCAGCAATGATGCTTTTTAGTTTTGAGCATGCAAATTCATAAAACTCAGCAGTTAATTACCTTTAAATCAAATCTATAAAAGATGGGAAGAGTTGCAAGAATTAATGATCTTTAAAGTTAAAGTGCCAGCTAAGATGGACATAATTAGACAAGAAAAAGGGCATTAGAGAGGTGAAAAATGCTTGGGCATTTTCTAGTGTTCCTCTATATAGTGTCCCTCTTATATATATATATATATATAGGTGAGTTATCTTATGCACACCTCTTTTTTTTTTTTTTTTTTGTGTACTCCCGTGCCCACCTCATAGTGGGCCCTACCCGATGGTCCATTTGAATGGACCACACATACAGGAGCCCCCCGAATTACTTCGGACCCTTGGGTTTGCACCCATCCGAATGGACTAGACCGTTGAATTAACTATGCACTCATTTTGGATGGCTGAAACTTGCAGGCCTTTATTCAGGGGGTTAGGATGACCCCATGAGTTCCTGTCACCATACACCATTAGGCCCACCCATATGTTTTGACCCCCCCGGTCCATCCCCATCTAGTCCTCAAGTGGGCCCCACAACTCTCCATGCGCACTGCACGCTTAATACACATTAGCTCACGTTATTATGAGCTCACTTCCTTGTATGGCCCACCTGGGGATGGGTCCGGAGCAGATTGAAAGATCTCTCCCTTGCCTACTTATGTATGGTGATGGAAGCTCAGATCATCATCCTAAGTTCTTAACCACTTGATCTATGGCCCACAAGTTTTCACCATCCAAAATGAGTTCACAGCGATCCAACGGTCCAGTCCATTTGAATGGGTGCCAAACCAGGGATCAGTAACTATCAAGAGGGGTCCCTGTTTTGTGGTCCACTCGGATGGACCATAAGGTGGGCCCCACTAGGTGTATGTGCATGGTGAGCTCATGTGCTCGGCGGAGGATTTCTTTATTTGAATAGGTATGTTTGTGTATATTTACACTCATTTTTTTATTTTTCTTTTTATTTCATTTTATTGGCTGTGTAGTTATTGTCTAAAGTTAAGTAGAATTATATAACTTTCTAGTGTGAGTTTTTGAGGGACTTTGCAACCTTACTACAGATCATGCCCTTTTCTCATTTTTTTAATCCTATTCTCACCATACCATTAACCATTCAATTTTTTTCACCATACCATTAAGTATTTGAATTGAATAAAGCTAACATGGCATCGGGAATCACAGGGAGTTGCTATCCACAGCAACTCCCGCTCCCATAGCCCCTGCCAGGGATCGATACCTGGCAGGGTGGTTTACACCTTCCTCATCTGGCCACTGGGCCAACTCAGAAAAAAAAAGTTAACATGGCATCTGGTCCACAACTATTGGACTGCAAACATTTCCGCAGCTAATTAAGAGGACTGCTTTGGTTTCCTATTCCAGATTATTTCCTTATGAATGCTGCACATTTTGTTACTTCGAATGTTTGGTCTGTGGATATTTGCTGGAGTTTGTAACTTCATTAGAGCTCATATTGGTGGAGATCTAATATCTCCTTTTCTTCTGATGCTTATTATTGCCCTCATCCTTGAATTTGGTTTTTTTATTTTTTAGATGATTCATTTATTAGGAGCATTTTAATGTGTTTGATCTTACTAGAGAATTGAATGGGGTTTATCTCGAGGATAAAGGCTTACGCCTTGCCTTGAGGCTGACTTTGTCAGCTGAGGCTTGGGAGTACTCACTTTTACAAGGTGAAATATATCTGTTGTTATTCTTTATGTCGGAACAGGATGCACAAGTCTCAGCTTTTCTGGAAAGTTTGGCCCCTTTTGAATTGCCTAAGCATAAAATAATATTTCAGGATTGTGGAGTTTAAATCAATAAAAAGAGGATTTCTGTTTTTGATGTTTATCTAAGACTGTGTTCTGATGTGATTATTGTTTTTCCTGTAATGTTATGCAGGTCCCTACAGAATTCAAAGAAGTTCTGGACAACACAGTTGTGGTGGCCTTATCACATTCTTCATTAATTGTAAAGTTTTGGCTGAGCTATTTTAAACAATGTTGATTTGCAGTTTCATCATTTTTTTAAATTGTTACTATTTTATTGAAGTTCGCCTAAATGTGTTTCATGCTTATGGTACTGGATTAAACCTTTTCTACTTAAGTCTATGATGCCCAGACGCATCATGGTTATGACAAAGACACACCGTGCATATGGTAGCGACATGGACAATTAAAAATGAAGTATGATATGGTCATGTCTAATTTCAAGTGTCTTCCTATCATGAATTTAGCTATATGTTTCTTGTTCTGGGTTTAGCAATACATGGTGCTCCCAGTTATAAGTTTTCACAATGCCATTGGAATTCGGAACAAGCATACTGTTGTTCATTCCTCAATGTATCAAACACTCTCCATAAATTTTTTTAGTGATAGACTTGTATCCTAATGCGTTAAAAGTGCGACTTGTATACTAATATGTCTTCAAATACTCAACAAAAGTTTCTAGTGACAGCCTTAGGAGTTAGGACTTGATTCATGAGTCATGACCCTCGTGAAAGTGCTCGGTGCATTCATAATCCAAATGGCATCCCTACCTAGTGCCTACTCATGTAAACCCTCCACGCATTAAATGCGGTCATCCACTCATCTTTTCTGATCTGAATATGGTGGTAATCACTCCGAGGGTCTATTTTTGGGACTACTTTTGTACTTGACGACATATCAAGCATATCATCCAAGCACGGTAGTGGAAAGCGATACTTAAATTGTCATTTTGTTTGTGGCATTAGTAGTCGCATTACTGCCAATGTGGATGCCAAGTACCACTTTTTTTTTTTCTTATTTATTTGTTTTTTCTAAAAATTTTTATGGCCGTAGACCCAAAACTACACAAGGACTCGTGCTCTTCCTTATATAGCCTTGTTCAATTAACTTCGATACTTGCCTCTTAAGTTCATCCCGCTTCTTCGGACTCATGTGGTTGGCATCCCAATTCGGAGAGCTAGATTTTAGCAACGATCCGGGCCCACTATCCACGTGATTTTGCCCGCTTTGACTTGTGGGATTTTAACTCAGTTTTACCGCACGATTTTAAAAAGCCTCATGCGGGGTTAAGCCGAGGTCGCACATTATTAGCCCAGGGTCAGAACTTGGATATTTCCGATGTAGGACTTGGACAAAGCCTCACGGTGCTGCCGAAGCACTCCACCCTTACCCCTGCGGATATCCCTTTTTTGGCTCACAAGATCACTTGACTTGGTCTTTGCCTCAAGGGATTACCCACTGTGAGACCCTAGTCCGCCTGGGTAATCCCTTGAGGTAAGACCAGGTCAAGTGATCCTGTGAGTCAAGAAAGAGAAATCCGCCTAGGTAAGGGTGGAGTGCTTCGGTAGCACCGTGAGGCAAGATTGGGTTGAAATCCCTTGAGCCAAAACGGACAATATCATTTAGGTAGTTGGCTCGGGTCGTTACAGATGGTATCTTTCTTGAGGACGATTCTATTTTCGGTGGGGGAGAGTGAGATCCCAATCCGCCTGGGCAATCCCTTTAGGCAAGACCAGGTCAAGTGATCCAGTGAGCTAAGAAAGAGGAATCCATAGGGGTAAGGTTGGAGTGCTTAAGTAGCATCGTGAGGCAAGATTTGGTTGAAATCCCATGAGCTAAAGCGGACAATATCATGTGGGTAGTTGGCCCGAGTCGTTACAATTTTGACGCTAGATTAATTGCAATGTTTATATCTTTGATCGGTGGTAGACTAGGAGATATCTCCTCAGGTTATATATCTTCATGCTTATCAGTGAGAGGTTCCAAGTGTTCTTGCGTAGGTGTGAAAGTCTGAAGCTCCTTACCAATCAACACATGAAATACATCACTGTCATCCATGATTCCACCTCACCTAGAAACCTCCCTTGGGTAAGAAGATTTCTTTTATAGGTGTGCACAAACGTCAAACTTAAAAGAAGAAAATGTCCGACCATGCTGGATGACTGCAGTACTTCTTATAATTGTGGGCTCCAAATGGATTACATCCGAGAATCAAATCTAAACTACTATTCTAGCATACAAACAACTAATTAATACACTTATGGCATAATTGAATGTGAAATGACTAAAATAGCTCAACTTGTTGCTTTAATAATTAGGTAAAACTAAGCAAATCACTCCTTTTGGCTGGTCATCAAAGCCATCTAGGCTAGATGTGTGGGCCATATGGTTCCAAAGACTATACACTTGGATTATATGGTCGAAGGAACTGAAGACTCAATGTGATGTGGAATTTAGATTTGTAGCATTTGAAGCTAATTTTAGTTTTGTACAAAATGAGAGACTGAAAAATGTGAATGGTTGTTTACCCATTTTAGTTTTATTTTCTGTTCTAAGCTGCCATTGAATTATTATAGATAACTTTTTTTCAAGTTTTGTTGACATTCATTTCGAAATTCTATTTTAAGCCGCCAATGAGTTATTTCAAGTTTTGTTGACATATTCATTGCAAAACAGTCTGTTGATTGGGTGACTGGTGCTTTAGGTCCGAACTGAAGCTGCTTTGGCGTTGCGTTCATTGGTGGAGGTTGATCCCACTTGTGTTGGTGGTTTGATTTCATATGCTATTACTACATTACATGCTCTAAGGGAAAATGTTGCAATGGAGAAGGTAAGTCTGTTGGGATCAGAGTGTTTTCAATGATAATGGCCTTATGACTATTTTTGTAGTTGCAAATTGCAAATACCATCACTATTTGTGTTAAATTTTACAATATTTGTCCCTTTTGTGTACCATGGTGTTATCTTTTATATCTTGGTTTAAGAACACGTCAATGGTTCAATAAAGTGAAAAATATAAAAAGGAAAAGAGATAGCTTCGATTCAATCAATCTTCCAAGTTATTAGTATCTTTTCATTGAGTTGACTATCTTACCAATATTTGTCAGGAGGTCTTGATTTATCATGGAGTTTTAGCTCTTTAGATCATTGAAATACTTATTCACTTTGATAGAGAACTTTCTTTTTGGTTGTATTACTAGCATTTATAGAGGTCTAACTATTAGCCTTTCGAGTGGAAAGCTAATTTTGAATATATGTATGTGTTTATGTGTGGGTTAAGATGTTAACAACCTAAGAGAATGCCCATTTTGTGAAACTTCTTTATTTTTCCTTCTTCTTTTTATTTGGAGGGAGAAAGAGGGGAGGGGAGAGAGGTGGTTGGGTCTTCTTGGGGCTTTTTGGTGAGCATTATGGGTTTTTGCAGAGTTAGTGGCTTAGTGCATGATCTTTTCTTGTCAGGGAGATATTGTAATTCTCAAAGTGGAAGCATTTTATGAGAGTGGTCGCTTTTTGCTATACTTCAGCCACTTTAAGGAACGATAAAACTGCTTCAGCCACTTTAACGAATGATAAAACTATCTGAAACTCATTCTGAGTTGGCTTCAGCTGTAGTGAGGAAGGCTTTGTGGGAGTAACTTTTTGGGCTTTATTTTGAAAAGAATTTAAGGAGATGCATGCGGCAGATCTGTGAAAATGTTAGTTGAGTGCTGTAATTCAAGGTCTGGTGTAAAACACAACTCCTCTTGTTGTTCGTCTGTGATTTTGAAGTTAAATTTTCATGGTAGTTTCTTGGGAATCTATGTGGGTAGCCTCCTTGGTGTGATTCAGAATTTTTAGTATTCTATTCTTTGAATTTGTTGTTGCTTTTGATTTGTACTTGCATTCTTTAATATTATCTGCTTTATTTGTCAACCTTGTGTTGTAAAATTCTGTCTTGATCATGCGAAGGTGCTTAGCATGATTATGTTGTGTATAAAATTCCTTTGAAGTCATTTTGACTTTGAGTTTCGCAAGTTACTTATCTACACAATATTTTGTCTTAAGCAGTCTTAATTTAATCCTACCTTTTTAGACTACTGAGCTTAATTTTATATTATTGCTGACTTCCTAGGGTTGTTAATTTGGCCTTCTATTATTGTTAATTAAGTGTTTTGTGTCCTGTGAGCAAGGAATATGCAATGATAATGAATAATGATATCATTGTTGGTTATGAAGGGTTTGAAATGTGGAGCATATCTAATCTTTATTTGTTTAAGCATTGTTAACTCTTTCACTTTCTCAGATGGGGGACAAAATCATTGACCCTTCTGTCTTCTCTCTTAGGGTAACTATTTGAAAGTTGAGCTTGATTCTCTGAACGGGCAAGCCTTAGTTCTTGGTGCTTTGGTGTCCATTTCACCAAGGTTACTACTTGGTTATCCGGCAAAGTAAGCTTTCCAATTTACTTCAAGTTTGTTGTAGAAGTATTGATAATGTTTCGTTTACATCTAAAACATTCACTTGTGTTTTTGTTATAATTGTTTTGTAAGGATTTATTTATTTCTAGTAACATTAAACATCAATTTTCTCAAGTGGAGTTCTTTTTGTCATTGTGGAAGCATTTTAGGTACTTAAAGGTTTTTTTTTTTTTTTTTTTGCTTAAGTAGTAGGGATTTTATAATTATTTAGGCATTCTGGAACGAAAAGCCTGTTGGGCATTTTTGTGGTGGGCCAAATGCCATGCCATACCATTTTTCCCCCCTCAGTTTAGAAAGTAGGTTCCTTTTAGGGCCTGTTTGGGAATTTACTATTAAAGTAAAAGTATTGTAATGCCTCCATTTTTCAGACAAGGGGTCACATCAAAAGTACACATCTTCAAAACTCCCCTCTTCTTTTAAAAAAAAAAAAAAAAAAAGAGAGTAAAAAAGCAACCCCCTTTCTTCACTAAATGTAAAAAAACACCCACTTTTTACACAAAAAGTCAAAAAGATTCCCTACCAAGCAACTAATGACAAAATACAATCATAAGACACTTATATTTTATTCTCTCTTGATTTGATACTTTCCTTTACCTTTATTTTCCGAGAAAATTACCAAACAGGCCCTTGTCCTTCTTTTCAACATAGGTTGTGTCGTTGGAGGAAAAGAGCTATAGATGGTCAATGATAGTAGTAGCAGACTAGCAGTCTTGTTTGTGCAAAAGGTGATGAAGGAATATTACGACTTCTTACCACTGACTTCTTATCACTGCTTGGAATAATGTTTTCTCATCTACAAGGGGAAGAGCCGTAGTGAGGTTTTACTTTGTTTTTGTGTGTGTGTGGTGGGGGGTTGTGAAAATGTAGGGAAGTATAACATTTTACAACTAAGAACAGTATGTTCAAAAGTTTTGACCCCCCTAGGTTCTGCAAGTGCTTCTATCCTATCCAGACACGCCATGGAAATAGCAGGGACAAGGATTTTATGCAGAAGAATGACATATCAAATATGATATGTTTATGTTTCTTAATTTGAAGTATCTCAGTATGATAGCCCCTAGCCATCGGATCAAAGGCCATTATATTGATGATTGTTTTGTTTTTATAATAATTTGATTCATTTTCACTGTCTGTTTCATGACCCTTGATTGTGTGGTTTAAGTCTCCAATGGGGTTGGTTTTTGGTACACCTCTATAATCCAGAGCCCACCTATGCATCTGGTAGGCATATAGTTTCCTTGAAGATGCCATGTGTCTCTGCTGAGTGCTGAGCATTTATCTGCCAGATAAAAAAATTGCGTCCTTCATCTGTTGACATTCCTGAAGGGATATTATTCGTGTTAGTAGTGTTTAGTTTTTACTACATTTCATTCTGTCTTTCTATTGTGTTTATACTGTATTAGTCTTATGGCATAATTTAATTATTCCTATTGCCATTTGAGTAAGACATTGCATATAGCATATATATATATATATTTATATCTATATTGCTGGAGACTGAGACTATTAACAATCCTATAACCATTATCATATCATCTACAGGTTACCCAGATCAGTTTTTGATGTTTCAAAGAAAATGCTGACTAGATTTAGTCGAAACCCTACAGCTGCTACTGTGGAAAAAGAAGCTGGGTGGTTACTTCTGGCATCACTCATAGCTTCGATGCCAAAAGAGGTATCAAGATTTAAGATGGATGATTGCTTGTACTATATATTATCACCCATCTCCTGCTCATTATATATGCATTCGTTGATGTATACAGGAGCTTGAAGACCAGGTTTTTGATATCCTGTCTCTATGGGCTGCCCCATTCGGGGGAAATCCAGAACGTCAAATTAAACAAGCTGAAGATCTGTCATCTGAAATGCGGTTAGTACAATTTTTCTCATGGATGTTCTATACTCGAGGCAGTATTGATATCTATAAATATTTGCTCAAATTTTCTTTTTTCTTGCCTTTGATGGTCGAAACAAAATTATTTTGCTTAATTCTCAGCTTAACTCAACTTGTGGATCCAACCCTACTAATATAAAGATGTGAATCAAAAGAATCAATGTGCGTGTTTGTGTTTTACTTGATTTTCTTTTTATGTTATGCCGCTTTCTTGGTCTGTAATGACATAAATCTTTTCTCTACCAAACAATTTTCTCTTATGTTGGTCAGATGAGGGATTGCATCCCACTAAAAAAGTGTAAATTGGTTTTACATTTTACACGGGTGAGACGGGGCTGGGTGGTCAATACTTGAAAGCGAAAATCGTTCAGAACCATACTTCAGTCAAAATCTATAAATTTATACTCTAGACTCCAAAGAAAGTCACTGAACCACCCCTAACTTGGGCAGGTTGTGGCTGGTCACCCATTTAATCCAACCCGTTGCCGTCCCTAATTGGGCCCACCGTGGCTAGGTTGTGTTTGATGGGCTTGGCATGGGCTGTTTGGGTCCTTGGGCTTTACAGTTCCGACTTTGATCCAGTGGACCTTGCACCTGTTTAACTGGGCTCTTTTGGCATGGTGTGTCCCTCGCTGCTTTATCAGCCTTGACAATTGAGTTTGCTTAGGTTTGTTTTCCCTTGAATATTCTTAGGTTTTGATTCCGCACTGTGCCCCTTTGCCACTGGAGCTTGACACACTTTCCATTAACATAGAGTCCTATTGAACAGGCTTGAGCCAACTCTTCACTGGGGTCCTTCAGGGCTTCACCTCTCTCTCTGACTTGAGGTGTGCTCTTTCATGAGCTTTGTTGCAAGCAAGCCTCTCCCGCCTTCAGTTGCATCATCTGATAAGTCTCTATCCAATGTTAATCATCCATTATGTGTTTTTTTTTCAATCTTTACACTTTTGTGGAAGTCCAATCTGAATTGTCCAAAGTATTCAGAAGATAAATTACGGCCAGGGTACCAATTTTCAACCGTCGATTGCTCT
Organism: Cinnamomum chago; assembly: GCA_038049695.1. Classification (NCBI taxonomy): domain Eukaryota; kingdom Viridiplantae; phylum Streptophyta; class Magnoliopsida; order Laurales; family Lauraceae; genus Cinnamomum; species Cinnamomum chago. Next base: position 79,814,831 of record CP142452.1, read on the forward strand.
TAAATTTTGAGATATTGACAAAAAAATCCTGACATAAAAAATGGCCATACAGGGAATCTGTGGGCCCCGTTTTCATGATCTGAACTGTTCAAACTCTTTAAAAGGCAAATTACGGCAATGGGATTAAATTTCACATCCTAATTCATCATAGATTGTTAGATATGTGCAAAAAACGTGCAACCGTTGGATTATCTATTATTTTCATACACTGTTTTCTCATGCACCGAACCCAATCTGGTTTTTTGCTGTTTTCTATTCATGTGGGCCCCACTTTCATGGTCTGAACCGTTTAAACTCTTTAAAATGAACAAAATGGCCATGGGACCAAATTTCATGTCTAAATCCCACATGGGATTTTAGATATTTACAAAAATGTCCAAAACTGAAAATCTGTGATTCTGAATTCTGTGGGCCCCATTTTTATGATCCGAACTGTTCGAACTCTCTAGAATGCCATTTTTCCCTAGCGGATCAAGTCTCATGCTTTTATTCATCATATATTTTATGATATTTGTGAAAAAATGTGAAAATGCTGAAGATTTTGTGACAACATGAACCGTTGGATCCACTCTGATTCACATGTGAAGAGGTGTGAAAAAGACAAACAATTGAAAGTGTTTCACATGTGACTCAATTGCATATGAAAATGTTTCATATAGGAGTCATTTACATATGTAGACCACTTTCCTATCACATGTGAAATTGACAAACGACCCCTAAGTACGATTCACCTTATTAACCGTTCTAACGTGTGCATTTATGTGATCTTTTACTGAATGCACATCTATTCCATCATGCCTTGTTTCGACTTGATAGGATAGCATGCCAGTCACTTTTTCTTAATTTTCTTCTCCATTCATCCAAGAACTGGGATCATTCTAGATATTTTTGTAATATTCCCAAAAGAAAATTGCTTTCCCTGTAAGACTGTAGATGTGACATGATTGAGAAGGATTTGGTTCATATATGTAATTTCCATGGCGGCAGTCCACTTCGTGCAATTCCCAATGGAGGATGTAATTAAATTAGTTAAACTTAAATCACATTGGATAACTGTGGCCATCTTTGGGGCTGTGTTGAGGATTGTGGAAGGAAACCAAGGATTTTGGTCCATGAAATACTTTTTCCAGACATTCCATTTATGCAATCAACTTTCCTACTTCATGCTTATATTTTAAATTGCTCTTCCTGTCATGTCATTTGACTAATATGTTCTTCCTTTATAGTGTATGGTCTGCTGCAGTAGAAGCTTTGACTGCATTTATCAGAAGCTTTCTTTCTCCTGCATCTGTGGCAATTAATGTTGGGATCTTGGTTCAACCTGTGTTGGTCTACCTTAGTGGGTATGTATACATAATTGGTAGATGTGGAACTTCTTTCTTATTTTTTTTTTCTTTCTTACCATTCTGTTTTCAATTTTTATTTGTTAATGCTTAGTTAGATGGTAATAATCATGATAAGCAGGGCATTATCCTATATATCGTCCTTGTCAGCCAAACAACTGCAAACTTTAAAGCCTTCATTGGACCTATTCATAATCAGAACATTAATAGCATACCAGTCTCTTCCTGATCCAATGGCATATAAAATTGACCATCCTCAGATTATCAACATCTGTACCACTCCATTCAGGTAATTAGTCATTTTGTTGTCATGTTATGTTAGCATCATATATAACTTCACGAGCTTGTTCTGATTTGAATCTGCTCCGTGGCTTTCAAAATTATTTAGGGATCCTTCTGGGTGTGATGAAAGCTCATGTTTGAGATTGTTATTAGACAAGAGAGATGCATGCTTGGGTCCCTGGATCCCTGGAAGGTGACTATATTTTGAGCTTATTTTTCTTCAGTCTGAATTCTTGAACTGCTTTTGCCAGACACTCTGCTGAGCATCAAGAAAATTATGCCAAATTTCCTGTCGGGAAATTTATTTATCTTATCTCTTGAAAATTAAACTAACTATGTTTCCATTAATTGAAAATTTTCAGGGACTGGTTTGAGGATGAACTTCGAGCTTTCGAAGGTGGAAAGGATGGACTTATGCCATGTGTATGGGAGAAAGAACTTCCTAGTTTTCCTCAGGTGATAACAGTTTCTTGCTGACAGATTCTCAGGAAATACCATCATAAGATTGGTCATTCATTCTGTTTACTGTTCTAGCTTTTGTTCATTACTTTCTTCTACAGTGCAAGTTCTGTAAGAGTCTAGGGTTATGTACATGAATGTTGATCTAAGTGTTTATTCGTGACTTGTACAAATATGTGCTGTGTGCACTGGTGATTCTGGGTGGTGCTCGCTGTGAGCATCTTGTGGATGAAAAATCAGTACAGTCCACTTATTTATTGAGCAAAAACTTTATTATGACCGGTCCAGGTAGGAACATGGAAACACTTGCACTTCTATAAATGGAAGTACTTGCCATGATAAACAGTAATGGCCTTATCGAGATCCTTCGGTGGATCAGAGTTGCAAGGTTAGCTGAAGTGTCGTACGGCTATGCCCTCCAATCTTGAGCAACACCTACTCTAAAACTTGTATTTAGCTTGAGCTTCTACCAGTCATCTCTTTAGCTTATATCACTAATTCTGTGAATCAGAGTTCCAAATTAGCCGAAGTGGCATAGCCGCGTACGGCTCGGCCCTCCAATTTTGAGCAACACCTACTTGAATGACTAAACCTGATTTACCTCGATCTTATAACTATCTTCTCTTTAGCCTATAGTACTAGTTATAGTGGGATGAGATGGGTTGTTATAGTGGTATAATACCTGGAGAGACACAGTAATTGCCAGAAGAACCAGAGAAAATGCAAGACTATTGTTGTGAAAGTTGTGGTTCTCCCTTTGGGATATGGCTGTCTATTTATAATATGGGAATACCATTCTGTGGTTACAATCAAGGGAAGGCAGATGTATTACAATAAATGAATCAAATCTCCCATCTTAGTATAGCTAACATGATGCAGATGGTGGATCGAGATGTGAGGCAGGTAGGATAGAGATGGAAGATGGTGGAGGTAGGTCAAGAAACCCTGAAAATCTTGGCCTTACGCCAAACTCCCTATTACAGGTGAGGAGAAGCTTCCCATTGAGGAGAGCAGAAGTGAACAAAACACTTACCATCTTCTTCATTAATCAGAAGTCTAATATCAAAAGAGGCATTACAATGCTTTAAATAGGAGAAAACTAAAACTAGATCTAATCTCAACCATCTAAACAATCCTACGGTTGAGATTAGAACATCTCATCTTCAATAAATAAAAGACATAAACCATGAAACATCGCTAAATAAAATAAAATAAAACATAAAATGGATGGGCTGGGCCCAATGGACTGGGTCGAGATAGATGGGCTGGCCCACAGACTGGTCGACCCATGGGGCCCATGGGTCTATCTTGCATCCTAACGTAATCCACTAATTTATAGTAACTGTACATATGCTGACTCAGATCCACGTGAGAGGATATGTATAAGTGTGCAACTCTTTTCTTATGTAACTGCTCCTTCTCATAGTTTGTCCTTGTTAATGTTTCCCATGGTTCCACTCCTGGAGTTAAAATTTTAGGGCTACATCTTCACTGAATGATTTGAACTGAATTCTCTTAGGTCATTTCATTAAGATTACCCAGGTCTTTTCATTAAGAATAACCAATGGCTATTTATAAGAGTACAACTAAAGTAAAGATATCGACTCAAAATAGGAAACCTAATCTCACCTATAATAGGAAACCTAATCAGATAATAACACTAGCCTAAAATAACTCAAATTTAGACTAATCCTAATCTAGGAAATTAAAAATAAACCCATTAACCCAGAATTACAAATAAAACCAACTTATTCCTCAACAAATAAAACCAACTTAATCTTAATATATTTTAATATTAATATATTGGCAATTGGACGGTAGAGGAAGTAAATTCCTTTTTGATTTTTCGAATTTTATCTTTTTGTGTCCTCTGGTTGCTTACAATTAGTGCTGTTACAAAATACATAAAATTGGTCAGCTTGTTTAGCTAGACTACTCTGCCATGTGACCTGTCTTTATTATCGGTATGGCCTCTCCCAAATCCAACTTCTTTTTCCAGAATCATAATTCATTTTACCTAAGAGGAAAAAAAAATAATTTTTGTTTTTAGTTGCTACATGTTGATACAAAGTGGTGTATTTTCTCTTCTGAATTTCAATATGACTTGAAAAGTTAATATATTTGGTCATATTTAATTTAACCTGTAATTATCTTTCTTCAGATAGAGTGGTTTTATCTTCATATGTTAGAATTACTTTATTCATCTCATTTCTTTCTTGACTTGTAAATCATACTGTTTGCTTTTCTCGCTATATCTTTCTTGTAATTTCATGCTAAGATCTTTCATTTAATTTATTCATGTAGCCGGAGGGCACAAGTAAAATGGTCGTAAACCAGATGCTTTTGTGCTTTGGTACTATTTTTGCAATGCAGGTAAATGCTCAGAGTCCAGGACTTTCCTTTTGTTTGTGATTTAACTGTTGTGGTAAAATTGATATCTAATTGGTGTTCATTGCAACTTAATATTATACTCCAGGATAGTCGTGGGAAGGTTACACTTCTTGGCATGATGGAGCAGTGTCTGAAAGCTGGGAAGAAGCAGTCCTGGCATGCTGCCAATGTTACAAATGTTTGTGTCGGACTTCTTTCTGGATTGAAGGTATTTGTCAGTTTTACTTGAAACACACCAATAACTGTTCCACTACTTTTATGGACCTTAATGTTCTGTGATCCCTCCTCCAGGCTTTACTTCGTTTACGTCCACTACCGTTGGAAATAGAGATTTTAAGTTCTGCACAGGCCATCTTTCAGGTTGATAACCATTTTGGAGATATTAGATATTGATTTTCTCCCTTTTTTTCTTTACATTTCTCACAAGATGTTCTTTTACTTCATTACTTCTCTGATTCTCTTATTATTGCTAAATGTGACAGGGTATTTTGTCTGAGGGGGAAATCTGTGCATCACAACGGAGAGCATCGTCAGAGGGTCTTGGTCTATTAGCTCGCCTTGGGAATGATATCTTTACAGCAAGGATGGTATATTTAGTGTTGATGTTATTATACATGCTTCTCTTAGAGGCAATTATCTATATTCTTAAATTCATATATGTAGAAATTATTGAAAATTTTCTACTATTATTGTTTGACCTACCTATCTTCTAATCACTCTTCTACAAAATTTATATTTTGAACAAATCTGGAATGAGGTTTATGTAGCCTCTGTAGTTTCTATGGTTGAATCTCACAATTTCTTGGTAGTTTTTATTTTATTATTTTATTTTTTTAAGAGTCTATAATTAGTTTTGTGTCTGTCTCTTTCATTTGGCATTCTTGCTTTCCACTGACTGTTTGCTTCTGATAAACAGACACGGGCACTGCTTGGTGATCTTGTTGGGACATCAGATTCAATCTACATTGGATCCATTGCATTTTCATTAGGCTGCATTCATCGCAGGTACAGTGTCTGGATTCTAGGAGAATATTCTTCACTTGATGAAATTATGTGACCTATTCAGTTCATATGCATCTCATGGTATTCATTTTGATTGAGCATTAAATACACTCGAGAGAGATGATAAAAATATATGGGGAGGTTGACCCTTCTGCTGGTTGCAAGTTTTGTTTTCATTTTCCCTAGTTTATGAATGAATCCTCTAAGTGTGCAGAATTTTATTCTACTGTCATACTACTATGAATTTCTAATTCGATTGGTTCAGTATCCTAACGTTTTTATTCTAGGTTTTATAAAGATCTGATCTTTGATGAATATTCAATGTGTGCTTTTTTTTTTCCAAAAAGTAACTTGTTACATTTTATTATAAGTAGAAGCAACAGACGGACATCCTCTGGAAAGAAACTAGGTACATGTACAACACTAAAGAAATACCTCCAAAGGAGGAGGATCTAGAAACCCCCTGCTTTGCTAAGGAATCCACCAACCTATTCACTGACTTCATGACGAAACACCATGTGAATACGGGAAACCAAATCCTTGATCTTGTTGAAACAAAATTGAAGCTTCCACTATCAAGCTTCCTTGGAAAGATAAAAAAAATGTTCTCAAGGTCCTCAAAATCGCCAACACCTCTGCTTCATTAGAACCTCTCACCCCCATGCCTTTTTGAAAACATGCACAGCACCTCCCTATCATTACGAAGTACCCCACTGATAATTGCTGGGCCCGGTTTACCCCTCACTGCACCATCTACAATAAATTTCAGAACATCGGGCAAGGGAAGGACCAAGAAACAACCCTCTGTTTTTACTTGGACTACAAATCATGCATGCTTGCCAATTAAGCAGAAGGTAATTCATGTTGAGGTAGATAAACTCCTACCTAAGGTGTGTTCTTTTGTATTTTGCTCAGTGCACAAGATTCCATCAGCGGACCTTAAAAATGGAATTACAATTATAGTACAAGTCACCCTTTAAACCTGTAAAAGACCCGATGTAAAATCCCCGTCTCCATTAAGTTGTGCTCACTCGATGGAGCCCGTGTGAGATATCCTGGTTAAAACATTTGGACTTGGTTGTTAGCAATGTACATGATCAATGGTGGAACCTAAAAGAATTTCAAGAAACAGTGGTACCATTTAATCTGTCCATTTATAAAGAATTAGTGAATACCAACTAGGATAGGCTTTGTGATGCAGTCACGGGTCTCAACCTAATCTGTATACAGTATTAAATCAGTTGAATACTGCTACTGCACACCTATGATGCATGGATATTTCAAAATGGGCAGCGTATCATGTTGTATTGTATCTGATACTTCACTTTTTATGTGTAAAACTAAAATCTGTGTCCCTGCTATGTTAATGGCATGTCCCTGCCGTATCCATACTATATTTTTGCATCATAGCTGTACACAGTTGCAGTGACTGTTCCTTTATGAGTCCAAGACACCCACTTTAAGCACTGGTTGATGCTATAAATCAAATGCTTTCACTTAATAACACCATGAAATCAAGGAACCAATGGTAGGTAATATCACAGAGAGCTCTGAAGAGACAAAATGTCCACTTTTATTCAACTATGAATGTCGTGTGTATGCACCGTCTGCATCAATCGACTGCCACCAGCATGTAAACTATGTTACAGTCAATGAAATCCTGCAACCTTGCCAAGAATCATTGATTTAACAACTCATAGCAACTAATTGAAAGGAAGCTAACAAGCAATTATAAATAAATCACAGGAATTTTTTTTCCAAAACAGGATCGTTCCAGCATCCTCTCACAAGAATCTCCATGGGGCCCACATGGGCCACCTGTTGGACACGTGGATGCTGCCCCTTAGCTGTACACTCATGGGCAACCATGAGGGTGTTGGGCTCAGTTGGATTTGGGCCCATTACGGTCCTGTACAAGCAGCCCAAAACTACCAGATGTTCAGGCCCTTTATTCCTAACACGTTCCGAGTTGAAACTCAGGATTTTCAGAGACCACCTCCCCCCACCCTCCCTTTTTCTATCCTGTTGTATTTATAAATAATAAAAACAGTCCTGAATGAGTAAAAGATATATTATTTGTGGACTGTTTTGGGCCTTTGGCTCCTCAATCCAGGTGGAATATCTACACATGGGTTTGGACCCCATGTGTTCTATCGAATGTCTCCATGAACGCCTAAGCCTGCTCAACCACTTGATCTTCAAGACTATCCACATCAGTTAGTCATCATATGAACCTAGTATTACGTCATAACTGATCTAATGCAGGATAAAAGCAATGCAGTCTAGTACAATTAAATTTTAAGTCAACACTGAAATTGTATGTGCCAATCTTATGAGATCACATTTTTATGGATTATAAGCCCCAGTGGAAACATATGAAAGTACAGAGTGTTCTATCCAAGAGTGAAAGTTAGATGAAAGTCAATGTGGGGGGTTTTGTGAAAATTCATCTTGACATGGGGGTAGTGAGTGTGGGGGAGTTAGGTATATCAAAGGTATGCCCAAGTGGCCCTACAAGGTAGTTAACAGCTTATATGCGGTTGTTTAGGTAAAAATTTGGGATACATACATACCAATACCATTGTCATTAAAATATGCCGATTTATGATTTTTTTTTATCGGTCATTTTGATTTATGATTTGAATCAAATCCTTATGAAAATGATTTAAATTTTATTTTGTGAATCCCCTCTTTCTAAAACTCTTATTTATTTATTGGGTAAAATTTGCAATTCACAGTTCCAATGTGATTATGCTAATTTTTTTTTTTTGAAGCAAGTATCAGGATTCCTTATAAATCCCTAAACAATGAAACTACCTCTTTTTTTTTTTTTTTTTTCCATTATTCATTTTGTTCTCAAGTTTTGTTTGAGTCCTTTTCATCATTATCATCAAAGCCTTGTCCCAACAATGTTGGGTCGGCTACATGCATTCTATTTCTCCATTTTGATATATCTTGAGCCAAATTCTTGGATAGATTGCATTTCTTCAAATCTATTGTTACTGCTTACATCCACATCCTTTTCGGCCTACATCTTCCCTCTGGTAGGCCATCAATCTACATAAAAAAAAAACACTTTTCCTTATTGGCATTGTTGCTAGCCTGCATTGGACATGTCTAAACCATCTAAAATGTGTTTTGCTTGTTTTATCACCCATTTTTGCTAGCCCTAATTACTCCCAAAAGTGCTCTTTTTTGGTTTTATCTTTCTTAATTTTACCACACATCCACCTCAATATTCTCATCTCTACTACACTCATTTTGTGCATGCGTTCCTTCTTGATTGGCCAACATTATGCTCCATTGGTCGTAGCTGGTCTAATTGTTGTCTTGTGAAATCTCCCCTTCAATCTTGTTGGTATGCGCCGATCATGAAGCACTCCGGAAGAAGTCTTTAGTTCAACCCAAGGATGAAAATAGCGGTAGCGGCGGGCGTAGCGGCCCGCCGCCAAACTGCTACGAAGCGGGCGATACGCAGCATAGCGGGGATACGTAGCGGCGTAGCGGTGCGATTTGAAAAAATCGCCAAAAAAATCTGAAAAAATTTCAGAAAGTCCAAAAAATTGTAAAATGAAAGAGAATGTGGTTCTTTTTCCAAAGTAAATAAGAAAAGGGGGCGTAGCGGTGCCCTCAATATATGAGGTCTTGTATCGCTGTATAAATAGAAAATAATACTAATGATTAGTTTTTTCACTTGTATTCATGTTTCTTAGTCATGTCAACTTATTTCTAGCTAGAGTGAAATTTGATTGAGCTCTATTTTCAGGTAGAATGAAATTTGGCTAAGACATGACTTTTTATTTTTATATTTAGCCTCATTGTGGAGCCCACCAATGATTAAAGGAATCAAGTGCTTTAGTTTTTATTTGTTCTTAAAGGGTCATTTAATTTTTATTGATACCTTTCAAAGGGTCCATAAGTGCCCTAATGAAATAAAAGATGGGTCCATTTAATTTTTATTTATGCCTTTTAAAGGACCCATAAGTGCCCTTTAATGAAATAAAAGAGGGGTCCATTTAATTTTTATTCATAACTTTTATAGGGCCCATAAGTGCCCTCTAAAAGAGGGATACATTTAATTTTTTTCTATAACTTTCACAGGGCCCATAAGTTTCCTCTTAAAAGAGGGGGCACATTTAATTTTTATTTACAACTTTCAAAGGTCCATAAGTGCACCCTAATGAAATAATACAAGGCTCGAAATGAAATTGGTTTTGGCACCATGAGTGCCCTCTAAAAGAGGGGGTACATTTAAATTATGTTTATAACTTTCATAAGGGCCCATTAAGTTCCCACTTAAATGAAATAAATAAAGGGCAGGGGTTTCATGCCCTATTTCATTTCCCAAAACGAAGTCGTTGAAAATCAAGAAAAGCGGGAGAGGGGAGAAGAAAAGAAGGAGGAAGGAGGAGGAAGAAGGAGGAGGAGGAAGAAGAAGAAGGAGGAGCTGCTGCCGCTGCTGCTGCTGGTGCGCCACGCATCAGGTATGTCTTCTGCAACTCATCCTTTTTTTTTTTTTTTTCTTTTATCCTTTCTTCCTCTGTCTCCCTTTTTTTTTTCTTTTTTTTTTTGTTGTTTTTTCAAACTGTGATTAAGTGGAGCAAACAAGAAGAGAGGGGGAGGGAAGGGGGGTTTTAACCCAGACCGCAAGATAGCGGCCGCTACACTTTGTGGCGGCCGTAGCGGCCGCTACATGTAAATATCGGCCGCTACGGTGTGATTTTCCGTAGCGGCCGATAATTCGCTCCGCCACGCCCGATATATCGGCGTAGCGGCCGATATTTGCATCCTTGGTTCAACCATCTTACTTTTATCTTATGCTAGACATCTTCCTCAATCTCTTTATCCTTAGTAATTATCGAGCCAAGGTCTTGAAATGAATCTCTTTGTGGTATCTCTTGAGCTTCAAGTGTCATAAAGGTTTAGCTCTTTGCACATGCCCACTGAAGTTACAATCCATATATTCTGTATTTGCACTGGTTTCGCATTTATGCCATTTCTGAATTCATCCACCAACACTAAATCATTTGCAAACAATTTACACCAAGGTACCTCCTCTTTAATATGATCAGTTAATTCATCCTTAATCAGTGTAAAGATGGAAGGGTTAAGAATGACTGCTAATGCAAATCTATGGTCACTGAAAACTTGCCTATCCTTGTGACCGCTCCCTCCAAGGGTACTTCATCAGTCTGACTTGTCCCATTATTTATGGTTTAGTTTCTTGTTTCTTTCTTGTACATATCCAACAAACCATCCTTTGAAAGCCCCGCCCTTACACAGCCTTATCCTCTCTACTATCAAAACCCTAGTATCCATGGTTTTAAATCTCGGCCGATACGAACAACCGGTATCAGGCATAACCGGTCCAATATATTGGTGAGATACCGTCTCGGTATCAGTCACCAATATATCGCCAAAATATCGGTTTGGCCGATATCTCGTCCATTACAAACAATACTTAAAAAAAAACATAGAGGGGGAAAGGGAAAACAAAGCAGATCAGAATCACTTGCAGAGAAAATAACAAAAAAAAAAAAAGAAAAAAAGAAAAAAATAAGGAAACAAAAAGAGAGAGGAGGAAGAGGAAGAGTGGAGGTACCTTGAGCTCCTCCGCCGCCACTGACGAGGCCGCAATAGTGCAATACCCATTGGTGCTTGCTGCTATTGCCGCCTTCATCTAATCTCCCTCTTGTATTTCCTCTCTTTCTCTCACTTTTCCTCTTTTATTTTTCATTTTCCCCTTTCTTTGTTTCGGTCTTAGCGTAATAGTGGGAGTAGTGACGGAAATGGAAATATGGAATGACCCAATTCCCATTTATTAGGGCTATCAATATTCAATACATTAACCCCTTTCTCGTTTCTGTCCAAGAGAATAATGGAAACTGAGAATTGATCACTTTATTAGTGCTATTATTACATTGATTTATTTCCTTTTATGCTCAGGCTGAGTTGGATTACTAGTGGCAATTGATCATGTAGAGTTTATGTGAGGGTTGGACTTAGGGCCATTTTGTAGGCTCCAATCTATATGTTAAGATTATTTAGCTCTTTTGGTTTTTAATATGGGCCCTAATCTTGTTTTCCATCAAACAGTTGAATCATTGGTGGAGAAAATTCAGATTCGAATAAAATTTTAGAATACCTCATATAATTGGAGGCTAATTTTATTGACATGTTTGGATTTCAACTGTGCTCGACAATAACATTCAAATTATATCCTCTTATTAAATGAGCCCTCAACAAATCTTAGTCAAATTAGAGTTGGGCTACTATTTGAAAAATCACGTCAAAAGCTATCTGAATAAACTTTTAAGAAAAGCTCAAATTTTCAAAATGATCAATCAAATAGTGGGCCAAGTCCTATTGGAGCCAATGATCTTCTCAAGTTGGTAGCTATTTTAAGTGATTTGGATATTTTAAATATGAACTACTACGTTAATTTACAAACTATATGGATTGGACCAAAGATTACACACTAAACTTAATATAATTAATTTTTAAAAATTAAGCTGCGATACAGGATGTCATGACTTAGAGGGACCGATAGTTTGATTTATAGTTCTTATTAATGGAAAATAATATTGCTTTCCATCATTTTATAATATTCTGAGTTTTTTAGATATTTTTTCAAATTTTGTTGGACTAAATTTTTTTCACGCCGCAACGACCGCGAACTGCAACCGATATCGATATTATATCGGTTTTTGTGGCCGACCGATACTGCAATTTTAAACCATGCTAGTATCTATCTCTCTTCCCAAACCCTAGTGCTCCTACTAATTGTTGCGTACCGATTAATGCCTGCTTATATATGCTAAATCTTCGACATTAGGTCAGCCTACAGGCAAAGGTATCTCTCTCTCATCTAGGTTGTGTAAATTGGACTTAGGCTTGGACAACCTTCAACCAGACCTGCCCCATGGAGATCCCTGTGTGTATGTAATCAAGATCATTTAGATTTCTCAAAATTTATCGATTGGAAATATTTATTGGGTGTTTCTGTTGATGACATAGTATTGGTTAGAGACAATGGTATGGCTATATCAGATTGTTTTTTCTGAAAAGATATTCTACAGCAAAGGTTTTGTCAGTGGAATTATTTTTGGGGATAGTCTTCAGTTATCTGCTGGGCTATGCTACTATCGGCCCATTGATTATATGGAGCATGTGGGGCAGCCATATGGTTTGAACATCCATACATAGCTCTTTTATTTGCTTTTTGCTTATTTTACTAAAGTAATATGATTTAGATTTTCTAGTTCGTCCCTAGTCTAAATTATCATTATTAAAACATCTATATTCTGATTCTAAGCCTACGACCATTTCTGTGGCTACTTATTGTATCAGACACTATACAAAACTCTAATAATGTGCTGATCCACTATTTCATTTTTTTTTTTTTTTTTTCATATTTTTCTCTCTTGTCCTGTTATGAACTTCCGATTCTTCAAACTCGTCTATTGTCTTATGAGGCACTTCCTAGTGTTGTCTGCGATGCTTTTTAACTTATCTTTCTTTAGTATCATTTCATTTCTGGAGTTGAAAATTACATTTGCGCATTTGCATACAGTGCTGGAGGAATGGCATTATCCACCCTGGTACCTGCGACTGTGAGCTCAATTTCTTCACTTGCTAAGAGTTCAAATGCTAGCCTTCAATCATGGTCTTTGCATGGTCTTCTCCTGGCTATTGAAGCCGCTGGATTATCTTACGTTTCACAAGTGCAGGTACTTTAGAATTAGAATTTAATGGCTGCTGAATTGAATTGCTCCACTGTGTCTGTGTGATTGCTCTGACACATACACACAAAGGCATATACGAGAGCATTATCAAGAGAACCCTCCCCAGTCCTCACATAACTTATGTGAGAACTAGGTTGGTACTCTCTCTCACGTATCATGTGAAGTTGCGTACTACCCTCACATGACTTATGTCAATACTAGTTTGGTGCACATGTTCTTGGTTCATCACCCGAAATCTCGAATTGGAAACTTCAGAATGAAAGCCTGATAACTGTTATGGGTGTCTCTTAAATTCCATATTCAAATGTGCTTAACTTTTTATTAGTATTATTTTGTAATTATTATTCTTTTTGACATATGGGAGTCGTTTCTTACTTCCTAGTTTTTGGAATAACAAAAAAAAAAAAAAAAACTTATTTTAGTGGAGTTCTTTAGGTTGCTTGGGCATGTCTGATTTATCCAATTCATAAGTTCTTTCTTACTTCCTAGTTTTTGGAATAACAAAAAAAAAAAAAAACTTATTTTAGTGGAGTTCTTTAGGTTGCTTGGGCATGTCTGATTTATCCAATTCATAAGTTCTTTCTGTTAAATGTTTTTTCTGTATCTTTTTTCACATTTTTTTTTTTTTTGCTGTATGGTAAGATATTTTCAATGGGTGATTTTTTTCTTCTATTTTTTAGGCGACACTTTTTCTTGCTATGGAAATTCTGTTGTGTGAGGATAATGGTTGGGTGGATCTACGTCAGGGTATTGGTCGACTTATAAATGCAATTGTTGCTGTCCTTGGTCCTGAGCTCTCTCCAGGAAGCACTTTCTTTTCACGTTGCAAGGTATCATTTTATGTGCGAATTCTTTGCATCTATATTGGCATTGTTGAAAACCGATGATAGTCTCTTTTTTCCTCTGCCTTTTTCATTATTTGCAACTACTGTTTGGACTAAATTAATCTAAATGACTTGTACTTTTTTTTGTTTGTTTGTATGTGATTTTTTTTACTTGCTTTGTTTTCTTTCTATTTTGTTTTGGCATATCACAATCACGGATCTTGACTATTATTATTTTCTGTTTAGTCTGGTGTTGCAGAAATAAGTTCCGGACAAGAGACATCAACACTTCTTGAGTATGTCACTGGCTTAATTCTATGACTAACAGAAGGCATCCCTTTCTTTTACGGATAGTGTGTTCCTGATTACACTAGGATCTTTTAAATTTAGAGTATGGTGTCAATGACTTACTGTATGCAGTTGATTTGGCAGGTGCGTTAGGTTTACACAACAACTTGTACTCTTTGCCCCACAAGCCGTATCTGTGCACTCTCATGTTCAAACTCTTCTACCCACTCTCTTTTCAAGACAGGTTAGCTTAGAAAAGCAGTTCATTTTGTTTACTACCTACATGATTGTGCATACTTTTTTGACACAATTTACTTTATAACAGCCAGCCCTCAGGCAGCTTGCTGTATCCACTCTGAAGCATCTAATTGAAAAGGATCCGGTAAGAAAATATCAGAGCTGTGGCTAATTATTCATTTTTATTATATCTATATTAGATATATTTCAATTGTAATTGTTGCGGGGTCGTGTGTGCGCCCGGGGGATGGTCCTGTCAAGTAAAAATACCATGGGGATACCCACATCATTAAAAAAAAAAAAAGAAAAAAAAAAAAACTCAATTTTAATTAGCATCCAAAACGTGGTTTTGACATGTGGTGTAAAAATTATGGCATCTGTGAATGAGTTTATATGGGCAGTAGCTGTCTGTCAGGATACTTTCACATTACCTGAGCCTGCAATTCCATCAATGTGGGCCCACCAGTGTTTTGTGCCAATAATCTGAAGGGCTCCAAGGTGGATGGGGGATTCATATTGGATCTCCTTGATTAGGGAAAAGGAAAAAGATCTTAAAAAAAAAGACAGTTGGAAAGTAAGCACAACATTTAAAAATAAATGAGGGAATAAATTGTTGGATTTAATCTTGCAATCTTCTCATCATTGGGTTGTTGTCCCCACAATTAGGGTTCAACCATAAGCTTTCTAATCTAGAACTCTTAAAAACCATTTAAAAAAGGACCTCTGACAAAGCTAGATCGCAAACCCTAAGAATGAGATTCTCTCTCCATAGTAAGTGATACTTGGTGTAAAGTGCCATTATTTAACTATCTAAGGATACACCAAAATTCAACATTGTGAAGACCTTCTAATTATGGTCACCTTTTTGAATTTTGTTCTCCCCCTCAACCCTATTCATTACCGTTTCTTAGTTATTGCAAAAAAATGATGTGCCATTCCTCAATCTCACCCAATATCTTTAATGGCCTCTGACTTCTCGTAGTATTTCTAATTTAATTCTTGTATGGTTTGATTCGTGTGAATTGTGATCACACTTGGACAAGTCAGATTATCCAATTGGGATGGATGCACAAACATTATAGTTGTGAATTTTGTTTTGTTTTGGGTGAAGATTTTGTTTCATTCATTAAACCAAAGAGAAAACCCCCCCTTTGAAAATTGTCCAATTTTTGGGTCCATTTTGGTCAATTTCTGTCCATTTCAGTCCATACTGAAATAAAATAATGTATTATTTTAAAATTTAATATTTATTTTATACTTTTTACATATATATTTATTATTTTATATTTTTTCCAAAACATAACTCTAAAATTTCTCACTGAAATTCTGAATTGGCTGAAATATTTCAGTTTGGTGGCCAAACCGAAACAAAATTCTCAACTATAGAAGACAAACACTCAAATAACAAAGAGGACCGTTCCCTTGATGAAGCTTTTCAAAGAACCCTTAATTACACATAAATAAGAGTTAGAATCCCTCCCCCCTTTTTTTACCATATATGAAGAGAACAGGGGTGCCAAACACAAAGCACCAGTTCTGGAAGAAACCGAGCTCGACTGGAAGATGCTGAACACCAAACACCGGTTCTGGAAGAAGCCGAACTCCACCAAACACCAAGCAGGCATTGTCAAACGCTAACAAGGACTGCCGGACATACAACACCAGTTGGCGACTTGTTTACAATCAAGAGTCGATGAGAGCACCAGTCAACAATGATCTGCACCAGTTGAATGTCTCACGAAACACCACCTTCCAATCAACAAACACCACCAGTCGATGATGATCTATACCAGTTGAATGTCGGAACACCACCGGTTGATGGGCACAAAACTGACAGTCGCACGAACACACACCCATTGACGATCAACTGTATTGTTCGACTAGGACTCCATTTTTTAGACTTCTAGATCTCTTATTGCAATGCTCAGATACCAAGTTGACACGCTAAGTTTTATCAAATCTAGGGTTTCTACTAAAAGAACAGAGGAGTGGAGAAATTTTGGTCGTATCCCTCGCTTGGGGCGACCCTTTTTATTTATAACATTGAGACTTATGGCTAATTACAAGAATACCCCAGAAGAAGAACAGAGGAGTGGAGAAATTTTGGCCGTATCCCATGCGTGGGGCGGCCCTTTTTATTATAACATTGAGACTTATGGCTAATTACAAGAATACCGCACATACTACTATGTTCATAAAACACCCTATGTGACTCATAACAAGTTTCTATCAGCTGTTATTTTGAACCATGATAGGAACTCTTGAAAAAAAATAAAAAAATAGCAGGATGAGATAAATCATCTCCTAGTGGACTGATAAAAAACTTGCTGGTAATTTTGTTTTCACTGTTTAATTGACTTCAGAATCATGGATATGTTTTGAATGTCTAGCTGTATATTTTTATATGATATTAACAAAATAAGAGCTTTCTTCATATCAGGTTTCCATAATTGACGAGCAAATTGAAGTAAATTTATTTGGTATGCTTGATGAGGAGACTGATTCTGAGTACGTCTCTTCTTTACTCCTCTATCTTAGTATTTTTTGAACTCTGCATCCATCCACAAGTTCTTATGACATGATATGTGCACTTATAGCTCGTGTCATTCATATATAAACAACTTTTCACTCATACAATATGCTGTTCAAGTGTGTTACTGACATTGGTAACCAATAAAAACCCTCAAGAATTTTAGTTGTAGAATCTTTATGCTATTTTATGACTGCTCAACCTCTGAAAGAAATTGAAAAATGATCTTATGCTGCCATCAGTATGGTGCTGAAGGCATCCGACCACATGATTTAACCATTGTGAGGCCCACCTTTGCTTGATCCAAGCCGCTCATATCACGTATAACTCTCTTTGGGAGTTGGACTAGATCTCATTTTGACTGCAGTGATTTGCATAGTGAGATTTATCATGGGTGACAATACAGCTATACATATTTCACACATGATTGTAATGAATCCTGCATTTCACTCTGTTTGGATTGAAATTTGGGCCTTTGCATAAACAGAGGACCATGTGATGAGTGAGTTGGATCATGTGAATGTGACCCCACACCTATTAAATCATCTGTAAGCTTCCATCAACATCGTACTGGCAGCAGCAGAGGAATGTTTCTTTAACAAATTTTGACATTGTTCATTTCTTGTTTCCTGGTGTACCTCAAATCCTATCAAATACAAAACAAATTTCGAAGTAGACCATGAGTTAGAACTGACTTAGGGGATGATTTATAAAATATTTAGAAGAAATTAAAATCTGTTAAAAACTAATATGATGAAGAGAGCATTATGTCTAGATGGTAGTCTTATAGAAATATAGGTTTTATTTGGTGACATTAGTCTGTTTTAACCAATTTAGTAAGATTTTAAGTACAAGAGTAAGAGCACTGCCATCCCTGGTTTTTCAGTTCATTCCTGAATTTGCATGGTAATTACCATTATTTGGTGCTTAGGTAATTCATGTTTCATGCTCATACTCGTACATGTTGTTCTAGTATTGGCATCCATCCATGCCCATTTCAAATGCATTGTTGCCTATTCGTTAGAGTGGAAAGCAACGATATTTGTTCTTTAAAGGATAATTATCAGCATTGGATATCTTAAAATAATATATAGCTGTTTCAGGAAAGAAACTGAATTTGTTTTCCCCTCCTGTGTTGGTCTACCTAAGGGCCTCCTCTCTTTAGCAAAGGACATGGATGGGATATGGGAATGTGATAGATATCCTCTCTGTCCATGTGTCCCCCTATGCATCCCTGCATACACCCTACCTCCATGCATTGGCATTGTCTGAGGAGGTCATGACATCTCCAATGCACTTAACAATTATTCTATGTAAATGGGCAAATCTGAGACCAAGTTCTTATTGAACGTATATGAAATATTTGAATAGAAAGGCATGTGTCACTGACTATACTTTCCTTTTCTCACTCAGAATTACTAATTTGGTGCGGTCCACAATTAAACGTTTATATTATACATCATGTCCTTCACGGTCTTCTCGCTGGATAGCAATATTTCGTAACATTGTAAGTCTCCTCTTTCTAACATGTCTTTTTTTGTTCTGTTAGAAGCATATTAATTTTTGTTTAAGTGAAACACATGTTCTTGTTAAGAAGTCTTTATGGAGAAACGAATAAATAAGTGGTGGATTGGATAAGGTGGAGAAATGTAGTAGTACAATGTAATGACTCAAGAGTTGTTGATAGGTTGTTAATAACAGATACTTTTACCTAGAAAGATGGTAATAAACATTTTAGTTGACAACAGTTGTTTAATCTTGCAATAGTTGTTTAGCATTTTATCTTGAGCTGTTCAACTTCTTGAATGGATGATATCTTTGAAATTTCCCTAGAATGGATGGTCGAAATGGGCTCAACTTGAAGTCCAAAATTAATTGTAAATGATCTGTGATGCAGCCCATCTGGGAACATTTTGGGATCCGTTGTTTAGTGTATGGGCATGTGTCAAACTTTCAATGAAGCCTGACTGAACTCTTCTTAGCCTGAGAGGATCAATATAGCTTATTTAAATGATTGATGAAGAATCATTTGGAGGGAACCATGACTCGTGAGAGCTGTGACCATGGGGTATGGACCATTTTGAAACAGGAATAAGATGATAAAAATAATTGTGAATGACCTATTTCTGGTCTAGTATAGACCTTGAAAGTGAGTGTTACTAAATAGGTTTTAATTCAGGGTATATCGTATATGTAAAAAAAACCAAGGAACTAAGAAGTTTGGATTTAACATGTTCCAATAGTTTTGTGTTCTCCATTTGGCCTCAATTAGATATTTTTCATATCGTGGCTTTATTTCCTCTCTCTACTTGGTTCAAGTACTTGTTGGACATAGCGACAATACTATACCTTTTCACAGTTTCTATTTAATGCATTGTGTAGCATTTTCTTATGAAGCTTTTTAGAGTAGAGTTGATATTAGGATCAGTGATGCTGGGATGATGTTATGCTGAAGTTGGAGTTTAGTTTGAGTAGAATGGCAGATATAAAGCTCAACGTTATATAGAAGTCTTGGATCAATTGGCCTAGGGTAGACATAGTTTTTAATTGACAGAATCCCTCATGTTTTTTCCCTGCCAAGATATGTACTGTTCTAACTTGTATACTAATCCAGATTCTTGCAACACCAACCACAAAGATTGATGCTGAGAACAGATCTGAACGTGATTCCATGAATGGTACTTCTAATAGTGATGATAGAGCATCTTATGGAGATGATGATGAAGACATGATTGCTAGCTCTCGTGACCGGCAGTCGCAAACCTCTAGTTCTGAAGTTTTTACTGTTCACCTGAAAAGAGATGCACATCTTAGATACAGGACCAGGGTTTTTGCTGCAGAGTAAGTGATCATGGAACTTGGGTTTCTGTTTCTTTATACAAGCTTTCCAAAATGGTTCTCATAATATTAAGTTTGCCTGTTCTCTTTTTGAAAGATTGATTTGTGGGCGTCTAAAATATGAAGTTCTAGCATAGTATTTATACTATCATGGATGCTATACGTTCTTGTAGAAACTATTGTGCCTAAAGTTAGATTCAGTTTCAACGTAAGTTAAATGGAATTCAACTGGTTAGCCTCTTCCTAGGGATATGCCAGCCGAACTTGAAAAAACAACTATGGTCAATAGCGTGATTTAAAATATTGGCCTAAACACTATATTTCATTCTCAATGAATTTCATATCGGTCATAGCCAATATTTGGACGAGTTATAGTCTAGGATAACAGTTGCCTAACCAATCTTTGATAAGATTTGATATCATGGAGTATCTCTCCACTTTCTGCACTAATACCATCATTTTGCTTAATGGGACTGTTTGCAGGTTTTGCTCCTAACTATTTTTTTCAGTAGTGTATATTTTCTTTGCATCAATTTCAATCCCAAGGAACCATCTTAATTCCCTGAGATCTTTAATATCAAATTTAGAGTGTAGATGTTTCTTTAGCCTTTCTACCTCTACCACATCATTTCTTCTAACAACAGTATTATTTACATAAACAATCAAAATAGGAACTCGTAAGACATTTCTCTTTATGAACCATGTATGGTCCACATGACATTTCTTGTATCTTGTCTTCAGCGTAAGTTGGCTAAATCTACTGAACCAAGTGCAGGGAGACCACTGCCTTTTCAACTGACAAACTTGACATTTTGATCTTTTAAGAACAGTCCTGATGGCAATTCCATGTAAACCTTTTCTTGTAGATCTCGATGATTCCATGTAAACCTCTTCTTGTAGATCTCAGTGAAGGAGTGCATTTTTAACATTAATCTGATATAAATGTCAACAAAGGCCCATTATAATATCAGTTTGGCCCATCCACGACTCATCTGCTCAGCCCACATTATTGTAGACTTGTACAGCACTACATACTAAGCATAGATGGATACTAGTCAGACTTGTACAACAAGACATACTAAACTAGGAGATTTGATAGATTGTAATTGTAGCCCAAATTGGGCATCTCTGAGTTATAAATACAGTGGTGGATCCTTGTGACAGGACATCAAAAATCAAAATCTCGTTTTGATTTAGATCTTTCTTGCTTATTCGTGACATGGTATCAGAGCCAACCTTGGTGCAATAGAGGGATTAAGAGTCATCTAATCTCTCTTGCTTAAAGATCTCAAGAAGAGTTCATCTGTCTATTGTTTTGAACAAGAGTTCCACGACGACAAGGTGTGGAGATCAACAAAGGGCCATCATCTGCATATCAGATCTGCTCGGAAGGAAACCATAGTCCTGGTCGCCTGACTTTCTAGGAGTTTTTGGCTATTTTTTCAGAATTTTTGAAGAATCAGAGGTAGGGTTTTTTTATCACATATTGGTTTTTCCTGTTTCTGCAATATAATTTCATCAGATCCGTCCATCTTTGTGCACAAATATCCGATTGCTGCAATCTCTGCTGTGTTGGTTTGATATTTTTTTGAAGTATCTATCTGATCACTATGATCCTGTAGATTGAATCATCAGTGGGACCCACCTACTGTTTTCTGCAGGAACTTTTAGTCGCCTGGACCAAAATTGTGTGTTTTTTTTTTATACAGATCTGAGATCTGTTGCTTCGGAACAGTTTTTGGGCTGTTCTTTGGTTCTCTGGTATTGCTGCCTCTGTTTCATCTGCACTTTCTGCATGATCTAAAGTTTCTCTGGGTTGTTTTGGTTGCTGTCTGGTTACTACTCTTCTTGTTTGTGGTTTTTTACTACTGTCTGTCTATTACTATTGTCATTTGTGGGTTGAAAATGGGCAAGAATGAAATGCAATTGATCAAATTCAATGGGAAAAATTATTCTTCTTGGGCCTATCAGTTTGAGTTATATCTGAAAGGCAAAAAATTATGGGGACACGTTTCTGGTTCAATGAAAAAGCCAACGGATAATGCAAAATTGGATGATTGGGAAACCAAAGAAGCACAAATTATGAGCTGGATGTTGGGCGCAGTGGAACCTCAATTTTTTTTTACATCTTAAGCCCTATAAAACTACTCAAGATATGTGGGGATATCTGAAACGCATCTATCACCAACAGAATTCAGCCCGTCGGTTCCAAGTAGAACATGAAATTGCTTAATATTCTCAAGGACAGATGACTGTCCACGAGTATTACTCCGGCTTCTTTGTCCTTTGAACTGAATACACGGATATTGCCTATGCCACTCTCACCGGAGACACTCTATCTGGGGTTCAAGAAGTTCATAAAATTACTCAGCGAGATCAATTCTTAATGAAACTTCGGCCCGAATTTGAAAACGTTCGATCCAATCTTATGAGTCAACATCCGTCTCCCTCTTTGGATACATGTCTCAATGAAGTGCTCCGCGAAGAACAATGGATAGTCACTCAGCATCAACTATCCCAACAATCATCCACTAGTTCGGCTGAAGTTGCTTATGTGGCAAAAGGGAAACCTCCCAAACGTGACACTTCGACCTAGGATTTGAGCAAAATTCAATGCCTTGTAAGGAGTATGGACATTATTCTTCTCAGTGCAAGAGAAAAGCTTGTAACTACTGCAAAGCTAGTGGGCATATCATTTCTGAATGCAGGAAACGACCAGAAAATCGTAATTTGCGTGCTTATTCTACTATTGCTTCTTTAGATTCTCACTCTGTGGCACCTGCTTCTCCGTCTTCATCTATGTCTTCACAGCAATTTGCACCCAGCCCTCTTATCAACCCTGAAATGATTCAACAAATGATTCTCCAAGCATTCTCCTCCTTGGGCCTCTCAGGTAAAACCTTTCCATCTCCTTCCATTTGGTATTTTGATTCTGGAGCATCAAATCATATGACTTCCTCTTCCAGACTCATGTCTAATATTCAATCATATGATGGGAAACTCAAAGTTCAAACCGCCAATGGGGGTCATTTACCTATCACTGCCATAGGAGATATTCCACACAAATTGCCTTTGAATTATGTTTTTCTTTCACCTGGCCTCTCTACAAATTTGTTATCTGTTGGACAACTCGTAGATAATCATTGTAATGTGTCATTCTCTTCTTCTGGTTGTGTTGTACAAGATAGGTGATAGGTGATCGCGAAGGGGCCTGAGTGCGGCTGGTTATTTCCGCTTAGTCTGCCTATACAACCTAGGGATGAATCTACTTCAGCTTTTTTATGTGGTGTTCAAAATAATGTGCATTTGTGGCACAAAAAATTAGGACATCCTAATTCGAACATATTGTTATCTTTCAAAAATTCTGGTTTGATTAATAAAATGCAGTTTTCTACTTCTGATGTGAAAAGCCCTTCCATTTCCTGTGCATACCTCTATATCAGAAAAATGTTTTGATTTGATTCATAGTGACGTTTGGGGTATAACACTAGTTATTTCTCATTCTCACTTTAAATACTTTGTCACATTCATCGATGATCATAGCAGATTCACTTGGGTTTATTTTTTAAGGGCTAAATCAGAGGTGTTTGAGGTTTTTAAAAAATTCCTGGCCTATGTTGAAACACAATTCTCCACTTGCATAAAGATTCTCCGATCTGATTCAGATGGAGAATATGTGTCACACAGTTTTCAAGAATTCCTCCAATCTAAGGGGATTATCTCACAACGAACATGTCATACTCCACAGCAAAATGGCATTGCTGAACGAAAGAATCGCCATTTGCTTGACATGGTTCGTTGCTTGCTACTTGAATCATCTGTTCCCCCTAGATTCTGGCCGGAAGCTCGATCCACTTCAGTTCATCTTATTAATCGGCTTCCATCTTCCAAACTTCAAAATCAGTCTCCATATTTCCGTCTCTTTCACTGTCATCCTACATATACACATCTTCGTCCTTTTGGATGTGTTTGTTTTGTTCATCTTCCTCCTGAAAGGACAAAATTATCTGCGCAAGCTACCAGATGTGTTTTTCTTGGTTACGCAACTCATCAAAAAGGATTTGTTTGCTATGATCCATCTCTCAAGAATTCGTGTTTCTCGAAATGTTGTGTTTTTTGAAAATTTATATATTTTTTTCTCACACAACTGATTCGTTCACTTCACTTCCCATGGCTATATTACCACCTTTTTCATCCAATACTTCTTCATCTTCTGTTGAAAGGTTCAAACCTGGAATTGTATATCGGCGACGCACGGAACCAATCACTGCTACGATACAACCCCACGACCCACCTGATCCGGCACCTGATCCAACTCCCCTCGTCAATACATCAGAACAAGCTATCATGCCCACTCTTCGCCGCACCACGCGTGTTTCTCGGCCTCCTGATAGATATGGGTATTCTCATTCGGCTTTTCTGGCCACTCTCGCTTCTGTTAACATTCCCACTTCCTACTCTCAGGCTGTGAAACATGAATGTTGGCGGCAAGCTATGTCCGAGGAATTAGAAGCTCTACAGACTAATCATACATGGGATGTGGTTACCTGCCCACCTACAGTTCGACCTATTGGGTGTAAATGTGTTTACTCGGTCAAACTGAAATCTGATGGCTCTCTCTACCGCTACAAGGCTCGCCTGGTCGCTCTTGGTAATCGCCAAGAATATGGCATTGACTATGATGAAACATTTGCTCCAGTTGCAAAGATGACGACTCTCCGGATGATTATTGCCATTGCAGCATCTCAAGCTTGGCCCATTCTTCAGTTTGATGTAAAGAATGCCTTTCTTCATGGTGATGTTAAAGAAGAGGTTTACATGAGCCTTCCTCACGGATATTCCTCTTCCAGTAGTTTAGATGTGGCTAAACTAAAGCGTTCCCTTTATGGCCTTAACTAGGCTCCTCATGCTTGGTTTGAAAAATTTCGGGACGCCTTGCTTCTGTTGGCCTTCCAGCAAAGTCCGTATGATCCATCGTTGTTTTTACATAAGTCTCCAAGCAGTATCACTATCCTTCTTGTTTATGTTGATGACATCATTATTACTGGAACTAATTCCGCAATGATATCTAAGCTTCAATCCTCATTGCATCAATCATTCCATATGAAAGACTTGGGTCCCTTAACCTACTTCTTAGGTCTTGAAGTTTATCAAACAGACAAAGGCATCATCTTGCACCAGCACAAATATGCTCTAGACCTAATTGAACTAGCAGGACTCCAGCACTCAACTCCAGTTGATACTCCTCTTGAAGTGAACTTGAAGCTTTCTAAGGATAGTGGGGATCTTCTTCCCGATGCCGCACTCTATCGGCAATTGGTTGGTAGCTTGATCTACTTGACTCATACCCGCCCCGACATTTACTTTGTTGTTAATCTTGTCAACCAGTTCATGACTCAACCAAGGCATCTTCATTTGGCGGCTGCCCGATGAATTATTCGTTACCTTCTTGGTACGACTACTTGTGGTCTATTCTTCCCTGCAGGCTCTCCACTCAATCTCATTGCTTTTTCTGATGCTGACTGGGCGGGTTGTCCTGACACCCGTCACTCCACAGCTGGGTGGTGTTTGTATCTTGGCGATGTGTTGATATCCTGGAAATGTAAGAAACAAGATAAGGTTTCAAGATCTTCCACAGCTGCCTGTTCTGAAATACTTTGGCTCCATGGGCTACTCTCCGATCTCGGTTTTCCTCAAAGCTCACCTATACCTCTCCATGCTGACAACACTAGTGTTATTCGTATTACAGAAAATCTAGTCTTTCACAAACGAACCAAGCACATCGAAGTTGATTGTCATTTCATTCGTGATGAATATCTACGGGATGTCATTTCCTTACCGTTCATTTCCTCTGGCCTCCAGATTGAGGACATCTTTACGAAGGGCCTTCCTCATCCACGTCATCAATTCTTATCCAGCAAATTGATGCTTATTGATTCTGCAGCATCAATTTGAGGGGGGGTGTCAACAAAGGCCCATTATAATATCAGTTTGGCCCATCCACGACCCATCTGCTTAGCCCACATTATTGTAGACTTGTACAACAATACATACTAAACATAGATGGATACTAGTCAGAGTTGTACAACAAGACATACTAAACTAGGAGATTTGATAGATTGTAATTGTAGCCCAAATTGGGCATCTTTGAGTTATAAATACAGTGATGGATCTGTAATGATATGTAATGAGAGAGAGGAAGAGACGAAAGTTTGGAGAGAAAAACTCAATGCCTCAATAGAGGATCGTCTATATATTTATAATATCATTATTCCCTAATCAAGGGATTTACATGAATCAATTAATACAATCAGAATCAGAAACAAATCAATCTCCTAATCTATGAGAGAAATCAGTAATAGAATCAGCAACAAAATATACAGCTGTGTACAAGCCCTTGATGGGCTGGGCCTAGTACGACTGGGCCTGGGCCTGGGCCTAGTAGGCCTAAGCCACATTATCTTCTACACTCCCCCTCAAATTGATGTGGTAATGTAGAAAACAACAATTTTCTAGTAAGATCATGATGGCGCGGTTTGGGAAGTGCTTTGGTGAAGATATCGGCCAACTGGTCATGAGTAGAGACATGAGGCAAGGTTATCTTCTCAGTGACAACATGCTGACGGATGAAGTGACAATCAATCTCAATGTGCTTCGTCCGTTCATGAAAGACTGGATTATTAGCAATTCTGGTAGCATTGGTATTGTCCCCATGAAGAGGTGTAGAACTATCAACAAGAACACCGAATTCACAGAGAAGACAGCGGAGCCAAATGATTTCAGCACTGGCGGACGACATTGCCCGATATTCGGCCTCATCAGAAGATTTGGACACGGTGGTTTGCTTCTTGCACTTCCACGAAATCAAAGAGCTGCCGAGAAACATACACCAGCCAGTGGTAGAGCGCCGAGAATCAGGGCAACCAGCCCAATCGGCATCTGCATACGCTGATAATCGTAGAGAAGTGTCAGAAGGGTAGAAGAGACCATGAGTAAGAGTGCTTTTAACATAGCGGAGTATGCTCAAAGCAGCAGCAAGATGGGGTTTGTGAGGATTGCTCACAAATTGGCTAACCGTATGAACTGCATGAGAAATATCAGGTCGAGTCATAGTTAAGTAGAGCAAACTACCAACTATCCGCCGAAAAATGGATGGATCATCCAAGGGAGGGCCATCCTCCCTACTGAGTTTGTTGTTTAATTCCATCAGCGTATCAAAAGTGTGAGCATCATCAAGTCTGGCTGAGGTGATCAAATCAGCAGCATATTTACGCTGAAGGACTCGAATGCCTGATTCGGTACGCGAAAACTCAAGCCCCAGAAAGTAGGTGAGAGGTCCAAGATCCTTCATTCTGAAATGGCGAGTGAGATGGTGCTTGAGATCCGTAATGCCAGAAATATCATTGCCACTGATAATCATATCATCAACGTAGACTAATAGGAATGTGTAACCCTTCGATGTCCTTCGAAGAAATAGTGAACTGTTAGAATGACTCTGATGAAACCCAGCTTGAAGAATTGCTGCCCGGAATTTATCAAACCAAGCCCTGGGAGCCTGCTTAAGCCCATAAAGAGATTTTCGCAACTTGCAAACATGCTGAGGAGGACAAGCATATCCTGGAGGAGGTTTTAAGTAGACAGTCTCCTTCAAATCGCCATGAAGGCATTTTTTACATCCATTTGCCATAGAGGCCAGTTACGGGCAGCAGCGACACAAAGAAGAGTACGAACAGTGGTCATTTTAGCCACTGGTGCAAATGTCTCCTCATAGTCAATGCCATACTCTTGCTTGTAACCCTGCGCAACTAGTCTGGCTTTGTAGCGATCAAGACTCCCATCAGAGTTAACTTTGACAGAGTAGATCCATTTACTGCCAATCACAGAAGCTTGTTCGGGAGTCGGTACCAAGTCCCATGTGTTGTTTGCTTCAAGAGCAAGCAACTCCTTAGTCATAGCATCCTGCCAGTATGGAATCTTCGAAGCCTGTGAATAAGAGGTGGGTATAGGAGCACTATCCAAAGAAGTGAAAAGAGCAGGAAAGCCATATCCGTCAGGAGCAACAGAAGGACGACTGGAGTGTCGCAGGGGTATGAAAGTATCAGTAGAGGAAGTATTAATACCTGAGGGTGCAGTAGGCAGCATTAGGATAGGATCAGGAGGAGGAGGCCCCACAGGAGGAACTGTGTTACGCCGAACATAGACATTGGTTATAGGCTGTGGAGAAGTAATCACAGGGAATTGTGGCAGATAAGACACAGCCGCAGGATGAGTATCCAAACGTAGTGAAAAGAAAGGAATGTGTTCCAAGAAGATCACATTACGAGATATTCGCATGCGTTTCTCGGACTGGTCATAACACAGAAATCCCTTGTGTTCATCACTGTAACCTAGGAAGATACATTTAGCAGCCTGTGGTGACAACTTAGTGCGCTCTGTAGGTGGAAGATGGACAAAGCACAAGCAACCAAAAACACGTAAGTGAGAATATGAAGGGGTATGACCAAAGAGAGCTTCATATGGAGTAGTCTTTTCTAGAACAGAGCTAGGATGACGATTGAGAAGATACACAGCAGTCTATGCAGCATCACACCAAAAATTTGGAGGAACTAAGGATGCAAGTAGGAGAGTACGAATAGTTTCAAGAATATGCCTGTTCTTCCTCTCCGCAACACCATTTTGCTGTGGAGTATGTGGGCAGGATTTTTGGTGAAGGATTCCTTTGTCAGAAAGGAAGGTAGAAAAATCGTGGAAAATGTATTCTCCACCGGAGTCAGACCTAAGAATTTTTATAGCTGTCTTAAATTGTGTGTGAACCATATTGTAAAACTTTTGGAAAAGGGAAAATACTTCAGATTTGAAGCGCATGAAATAAATCCAAGTGAATCGAGTATGATCATCAATAAGGGTTACATAATACTTAAACCCTGTCCTACTTAATGTGGGTGCTATTCCCTAAACATCAGTGTGAATGATATCAAAAGATGATAATGCACGAGAACGATGAATAGGAAATGGCAAAATATGGCTCTTACTCAAACAACACGTTTCACACTTTTAGTTAACTAAAGAGGACATCATTTTATTATCAATAGTGGGTTCTAAATGACCAATTTTAAACAAAGAAAGTAAAGAAGCGTTGTTCACATGACCAAGACGACTATGCCACATAGTCCACATTTTATTGAAATTAGGAGAAGAAGAAGAAAATAGGGAATGATGTCCAATGTTCAACAGAAATAGTAGACCATGTTTCCTCCCCGTCGCGATCACCTTCCCAGTTTGCTGCCCCTGTATGACACAACCAGTGGAAGAAAAGTTAATATGGTACCCATCTTCAATAAGTTGCCCGACAGAAAGTAAGTTGGCTTATAATTTGGGAACAAAGTAAACATTGGAAAGGTGGAGGGATTGGCCAGAGACACCAGATAAAGTAATGGAACCAATTCCGGAAATGATTAATTGGTCGCCATTAGCAGTGGTGATTTTGTCTTTGCCAAGGTAAGGGTGAGAGGCTGTAAAGTTACTTTCCACAGAAGTCATGTGGTTTGAAGCTCCTGAATCTAAAAACCAGGTAGATGGAGTGATGGAGGAAGACAGAGAGATTGAAGAATGAAAAGCAGGAAATGCTAGAGGAGAAGGAGTTTGATACCGACCACCATTAGACCCCATAGATGCATAGGCGGAGGTCACCGTGTTCTCAAGCAGTTCTTGAATATTCCCATTGAATTTCACAGGAATAACATCATACTTGTCCATAGTAGAGCAATAAACAACAACTATGAAAACAGCAGCAAATAGAACTGACGACAGTGCCAAAGAAAACCAGCAATATGTAGACCAACCAAAAAGTGGTCTGATCGGCTATAAAAGGCAAATACTGCAGTAAAAATTACTAACAGTGCAGTAACCAGCACTGATCAGCCATTAATCAGCCTTAATCCATAACAAGTAGCTTCCCCAGAATACAGCAGCAATCAATAGTATCAAGAGAAGATGAAGACAGAAGAAAACAGCACCAACAGCGTACTAACAGTGCAGTAACCAGCACTGATCAACCATTAATCAGCCTTAATCCATAACAAGTAGCTTCCCCAGCATACAGCAGCAATCAATAGTATCAAGAGAAGATGAAGACAGAGGAAAACAGCACACTCAGTGCAATTTCCCTTCCAAACAGAGGCAATGTAGTGATCAGATGATGAATCCAGCAGCAGAGAGCATGCAACAGTACAGAAAAAATCCAATACAGAGCCAGACGACCATGAAAAGTGGTGAAAGATCTGTGCGTGGGCCCACAAATTTATCTAATCACAGATCAAGTTTGAAATCCTTGAAGGAGTCCAAAAGTACTTCCTCTAGTCCAAATCTGATGAGTATTAGATAAGGATCCACAAATCTGGACGGTGGAGATGAAAACTATCTGATAAAAAATGGTCAAAGTCGACAGAGAAAGAAGTGGAAGAAGCCTACCTCAAAATCGACAGAAAAAATCCTGAAAAATCCTTATAATAACTCTGAAGGACTGCCGATCACAGCTGTGGAGGTCGCTTGGTGATAGGAAGTTAATTAGTGGTGGGCCACTGTTTGTCTTCCAAATATGCCTGAAGTTAATCGTCAAACACTAGTAGTAGAATGACAGCAGTAATGAAGAGAGGATTCACTCCAATAAGAAAGGTTTGATCAAGAGGGAAGATGGATTGATCACAACCTGAGCTCTGATACCATGTAATGATATGTAATGAGAGAGAGGAAGAGACGAAAGTTTGGAGAGAAAAACTCAATGCCTCAATAGAGGATCGTCTATATATTTATAATATCATTATACCCTAATCAAGGGATTTACATGAATCAATTAATACAATCAGAATCAGAAACAAATCAATCTCCTAATCTATGAGAGAAATCAGCAATAGAATCAGCAACAAAATATACAGCTGTGTACAAGCCCTTGATGGGCTGGGCCTAGTACGACTGGGCCTGGGCCTAGTAGGCCTAAGCCACATTATCTTCTACAGGATCCTTGTTACAGGACATCAAAAATCAAAATCCATGAAGTCTTGTTTTGTATTTAGATCTTTCTTGCTTATTCGTGACAATAAAGTCCAATCAAAATTGGCACCAAGAGAGAACACTACTCTGAGCTTAACTTCACCACCAGCGAGAACATTTCAAAATAGTTCATACCATATGACTGAATAAACTCTTTTGCCACTGGGCTTGCTTTGTATCCTGTACCATCAGGTTTATATTTCACATTCTACACCTTGTACCATCAGGGTTATATTTTTACATTCTACACCCACTTGCATCCTACAAGATGCTTTCGCTCTGGAAGATCAACAATTTCCTAGGTTTTATTCTGAGCAAGTGCATGCATATCTTCTGTCATCGTTGCTTTCCACTTTGGATATTTCAAAGCATTAGATACGTTTGAGGGTATGCAATTCTGTAAATATTTGCAACACAAATTATTTAAATGAGGGTAATAAACAAGGATAAGACAATTCTGAATGGGATGGTGATTGGTGAGTAACAAGAACGTTTCCTTTTTGAAGAACAATAGGGAGATCAAGGTCATCAACTGAGCTAGAAGACTCACCTAGTAATGAGGTATCAGTTTCTAGCTCTTGGACATTCACTAATGATAGCCTAGATGAGAAAAATGGTCTCAATGCTGCTTTGTTTTTTCTCAATGAATAAACCTGAAGTGGTTTTTAGATTTTAGTATAGTGGTCCCAAGGAGCGATTCCCTTGTCATAATTCTGGTAAGGTTCTTTTTTCAAGCAAGAGATTTAGTGATTGAGTTTGATTTCTCTTTTGCTATTTCGCAATAGAAAAAATTTCTTTGAGATATTGCTTTCCATAGAGTTAAGAATCCAATTCATAACTAGCATGTTTTTCTGCCTTCCATTCAGAATGTCTGGAATCACCCTTAGAGGGTTCCTAAATTGTTCCTTCAGTATATCCTAGCCTTCGAGTTCCCTCAAGTACCAACCTAGCAGAATAAGCCCACCCGTTATATTTTTTCCGTTAATCAATTCAACAGGTGACTAGGGTTAAGGTTGGCTAGTGGAATGGATGAAGATCTAGAAAAGCTGCCCCCTGGCTTGGATTCCATCTCAACCCTAGACTTAGTGGCTGATTATAATCTACGATTGGTCCTAGACACAAACTCCTGTAACCTCCTCCCAATTTAATATCTAGAGTTTTTTCTAATCAGACAACGAAATTCAAATGCCTTCCCAAACACCAAAAAACACTCGACTGCCCTTCGAGACAAATCACAGCAGTAACCAGAATCGATAATATCTAGAGCACTATGCTTGCAGACATCAGCCCTAGCCTTGGGGTTGATCAAAGAATCCAGAGAAAAAATTTAGTATGCACCAAACAACTGATTCAACTTGAAACATATAGAGAAGAGACAAACATGAAAAGATTTGAGCAAACCTGGAAGGGTCATCCCTCAAATTTGGTAGGGCCAGGGCCAGCATTCATCCAAGATGAAGAAAAAACTTGAATGAACCTTCCGCAATCCTTGCTACTAGATGTGAATAGCGACAAGAACTTTAATTGAGATTGAAATAATCAAATTTGCATACCAACGGATTGTATGACACTGGGCAGTCATGAATCAACTTCCAGGCACCCTTTTGGTCAAGGCAATAATCCCTCAGATCTTCGTCCTTTCTCCAATCTCCTTTGGTAAACCTTGTTAACTGTTAATCTTCTACTGGGGAGAAGGTTTTGATACCATGTTACACTCCTGCTATGAAGATTTTAGGGTTTTCTCCCTAAGGAGATGAAAACATAATTGAGTATTTTGTTTCAGACTCTGTTTCAGTTTGGCCTCCAATTGAAATTTCTTGGCCGGTTCGGAATTTCAGCGCAACATTTTGGAAACATATAGAAGTTAAATATAATAAAAAAGTACTTAAATATTAAAATGACATAAATTATAGGGGTATTTACCATTCGCATACTCAAATATCTCTATACCTCCAAAAGCATCCTCAAATACAAGTAATGCCCAAAACCATCTTATACAGTATACTTTGATTTTTCCCTAACCAAATTGCCCTTCAACGCCTTTCTCGCGATATCGAGGCTCGACTGCATTCGCGCATTGAAGTATTTCGATAATTGTTATTTTTGTTTCAATTCTCGAACTCGCTAGTTTATTCAGGATAGCATAAATAGTTAACATTTATTTTAAACCCATATTCTAAAGCAATAAACATCGAGGAAAAAAAAATCCTCGACTTTGGAGGTAATCCTCTCCAAACTGTAGTAAAAGTAGGGTTACTAATAAGGAATGGAGCGGGACACAAACTTCTGTGGTTTTCTTTTTATTTTTTATTTTTTTTTATTTTGTAAAAATGAAAACGTTAGATTTTTTTTTTTTGAGCAAATTCTCCACAAATTGTAGTAAGAGAATGCTTGCAATGATTACATTCATTATTGAAGAAACTCATAATAGAATGGTTGAACTCATATATATATATATAGAAATCATTCATTCAAATTCAGAATTGTTGGTCAACTAAATGAACCTCCATGTATCATATTTTTGTTAACTTTAACTATTGAAGTGTTAAGTCTCTTCTTAACATCACAAGTTGTTCTCGACATCGCAACTTAATCATGTTAATGTTCAATTCATACCCGAGTTCACGAATGATGTTGGACAAATATATAGACACAATATCCTAAGCTTGTAAGTGTTATGTCTCGAACGCGCGAGTCATATCTCGAGCTTGCGAGTGTCATGTCTCGAACTCGCAACAGATAAAGTGAAGTGCAATTTGGTCTAGAAAAAAAATGAAGTCTGCTGTATAAGATGCATTTGGGGATTACATGTATTTGAGGATGTTTTGGGAGGTATGGGGATTTCTTTTTTCTTTTTTTTTTTTGAAATGGTAATATTTATTGAAAAAAGCTTTACAGTATAGAAGAATTATATTGAGAAGCAGCTGGGAAAAATCCCAAAAAAAACAGCCACCACCCAAAAGAAAGGGGAGCTTTACAGGTGGCAAAAGGCCTCAAAGCAAAAGAGAGAAGAAAAGAACAAAATCAACCTGCAATGACTTCCCTCCAGTTAAACATAATAGCATCGGTGGCTAAGCCCTAGAAATTTGGAAGAAAGGAGACCCAAGAGGCAACACAAAACTTCATTTTGAGGATTTAGTCTTCTTGGGACGAAGTGGACCCTTCGAAGCATCTCCTGTTTCTCTCTTTCCAAATTGTCCAAAGGCAAGCAAAAAAGGATAGGCGCCACATTGTCTTCCCTTTGGAGGTATTGATCGGACTTATCCCCTCTTGGAACAAATCAGGTAAGGATTCCGGAAGGGCCCAACAACAATTGAAATCCTTGAGGATCGAAGACCAAAGAGCTTGAGTCATTTTGCAATGAAGAAGAAGATGATCAACCGTTTCCTCGTCAGCTAAGCAAATAGGACAAGCATTGACCTTTTTGAGGATGCTTTTGGTAAAAATCCCTAAATTATATACATTTAATTTATTCTACCTAATCAATGATGCAATATTTTATTCCAAATGATTTAATTTTTAGTTGTTTAGATCTTCCTCAAGTGGGCCTGTTATAGGGTACAAATAGAATGGAAAAAAAATTCTTTATTTCTTGCCTCCCTACCTACCTACTGTTAACACAAGTGATACAAAGCCCACTAGGCCCAGGCCCATTCATTGTAACAAATTAACCCATCATATGGGATACATTTAGGATATACTCAAATCACTGTAACAGTTTTCATTCCATAACAAATAGATTGTATCAAGATTTGAATTGCCTTGATTAAGGCTAAATGAGATTATAAAAGGGAGGGAGGATCGTCCATTAGAGGGACCAAGTTTTCCACAAATATTACTCTCTTCCATCATCGTTACATGGTATCAGAGCCTATACTGATCGTGGGAAATTATTGAAGACTAGCTGTTCTGAGACAACTCTTGGGAAAAGCTAACAGATCAAGGATCTGTAATCTTGCAATCAACCAGATCAGGGATCTTCGTTTCTTTCAGCAACCAGACGGAGGAAACAGACATCTGTGACGATATGATCACCAGTGGCCCACCTGCGGTAATTTTGAAGATTTTTTCAACATTTTTCCAAGATCAGAGGTAGGTCATTTGCCCCGATTTGTGATTTTCCAGTTTTCTAAGATAGTTTTGATCACAGCCGTACAAAATCTTGGATTGTGGATGGATCTTGATGAATCTTGTCTTGCTGGAAAGATATTTTGAGTCTCCTGGAACCTTGTTGATCTGATTCTCAATCAGATCCAGCTATGGGCCACACCCAGGGATTTAGAGGTCCAAATTGAGGTCGCCTGGACCTATATTTTTTTGTGAAACTATTTACAGATGCAGGATTTCTCTCTCATGTGGAAGCAGAAATCAGTGGAGCAAGGAATCCTTTCTTTGCATATTTCGAGAAGAAAGAGTGGAAAATAGGGAGTTGTAGACAGAATTCATAGAAATCTCTGATATGGATGTGGTTGCTAGGGCTGGGCATCCACGCCTGTACATAGTATGTACTTTATTACATTTATGAATACCAAAAAAAAAAAAAAAAGAACCCCTCACTTTTCCTATATTTACAAAACAGTCTATTTTTCTATAGTTACAGATGAGTCCAACTCTCAAGTAGTAAGTAACGACAATCTGCCTCTTTTTTTTTTTTTTAATATTAATCTGCCTCAATTATCAATTGGCTAGTTTTCAAATTATGATTTTCTTGTTATCTAATTACTTCAATGGCATGTCATGACTGTAGATCACCGGTACAACAGTTTTCTTCATTTAAAATAATTCGTTGATTATTGATACATGACAAGAGTCTGGTGAATGCATTTATAGTAGTTGATAATTCCACTAAGGAATTTCCTTTGTTGAGCACTGGTGCTCACAATAAGGTGATTACCGTGTGCCAAAACACCTAGTGGGGCCCAACTTATGATCCATCCGAGTGGACCATAAAACAGGGAAACGCAACCCCCCCCCTCCCCCCCAACACCCCCGTGTCGCGCGCGATAGTCACTAATCTCGAGTTTGGTATCCATCCAAATGGACTTGTAACACCCCGAGTCCCGGAGCTCATCAGGACCCGGGGTCTTACTATAGGAAAAATCAATATTACAACATAAATCAAGTTATGACAAAGAATTGAGCAATGCTACTAATTTATTTGAGAGATCAATTTGAATAGAAGAGAAGCGTCAACAAATCTGCCAGCCAATAAGTCCTAAAATCAACATTTATTGAAAGAAGTAATCTGCTTATGAAATTCTAGTATCATTTTTAGTTCGATTATGACGCTCTCTCATCAGCCACGCATATTGAAGTCCAATGGCTGATTTTCCCCGTTGCCAAGCTCCCCCAAACGATGCACACCTGAAGTGGGGCAAACCACTTATCAGAAGTCTGGTGAGTAATATTACTACATACACAGATCATTGATAATATAATGCATTTACAAAAGTGCAGAAGAATTCACGAGATAATAATGGATTACATAAAGAGTCTTCTTGTTATTTAATGAGGGTACATAGTCAATCTGTAACTTTGATAAGTTCTGTGATTCCCAATTCTGGGTTCTTATAATGGAACTCTACCCACAAAGTTTCCAGTACTTCAGTCCCTTCCAAAGAGGAAGTCCTTATATAATACATTCAAAAACTCCCAGTAAGGAGGTCAATTGCATAAATGATATTTCAGTCCCAGTCCAACCTTATTCCTCCTGGCCCGCAAGGGTTACTGTTCAATTTGATAGTCAGAAGTAAGGATTCTTTCTGATATTTCCAATAAGGTGCCACTGTTTCATATAATTCCATAGCAAATATTCTCATAGGAAAATTCATTAATTCGCGTATATTCATTATGCACTCAGTAACATCATCAGGGAATTATACACACCAATTATATTAATATAAAATTAGTTCCACATAATTGGGTTTATAAATATACATGCCCCCCACTTAGATACAACATCTGGTACCCACCTTTGTGGTACTATTCTTATATCATGCATTCTATGTTCTCAGTACCGGTCTCATCATATATATGAATCGTTATTTATATTAAGGTTTTTCCCAATGACTTGGAGACTCAATCTATGGTCAACCATATGATTCTGAATTACCAATAGCATGTCAGTAATATATAAGTATTTATATAGATATATAATCTTAAAACATACAGTTATCCAAGCCCACACTAAAGTACACCCCTGACATGAATAGTTTGTTTGTAACTTCTAATGTAATCTATGGCTGTGTAGGACTTGATGTAATAAACAATCATAAAAATAATCTCAGCTCACCCTATCAGTGATTGCCACCATGGGGTACAATTGTCACTTTAAATAGAATGGGTCTCACGCCCAAGGCTTAAGAGAATAGCAACCAGTGGGCCCCTAGTGGTCCGCTCATCATGGATCCAGGACCATCCTGGTCGCCCACTAGGGATCCACCAATTGACTGGTCCCGATCTTCCATCTAATTAACTAGTGGGTCCCATGTCTCCTAGACATTTTTAAGTAGAACATTGACTGGTCCCGACCTGGCCCACCATGGTCGCCCACCAGAGACCAACAATCTGGTCAGTCCTGATCCTTGATCAGGTGGGCCAGTGGGCCCCACAATCCAAACATGATAAACCCAAAAATTTCCCAAAATTGACGCTGCAGGGACTTGAGGAATCAGATGTGGGGTCAGATGGGACCCACACTGGATGGGTCCACCTACACCTAGGTCGCCCAAGGGTCTGCCATCAGATCCTTGGGTCAGATGTGTGATAGGGTGGGCCCCATGGTCCCACTATCCATTCTACCTACAAACCTCAAATGCCCAGACATGGACGATGCTCAATTCTTTGGAAACAATTGGGGGCCAGATGGGTCCCATCTCCAGATGGGTCCACCTACACAGTGGTCGCCCAGGGGTTTGCTATCAGATCCCTGGGTGTGATTCTTGATTGGGTGGGCCCCTTGATCATAGTACCCACATCGACAGATCTTGTATCTGTCGATGTGGTTGGAAACCAAGCCTCTGGCTTGAGTTTCTCATCAAATTTCCTCCTTCCTGATCAAATCAAAATATATATACAATTACCACATCACATCCAGTATTAAATAGACAATCATAATCTATTACTAATTAACATGGAGATTACAAATCTTGGTCAAACCCCAAAGGAAATTCCAAGATCTGTCAGTAATCAGATTTTGATCCATGATCTTCCTTTTGGGTTATATTCAGGAACAGAAACACAGAATAACCCAAGGATCCACATTTCTATGTACTTGGAAATATCACTCACCTCCTAGTGTAGCAGATCGTGGCACGGTTGATGTGGGATCTCGAATACTGCATCCACTAGGCCTTCCGGCTTCTTCCTCCTTCCCACGAGTCTTGTCGGTCCATGTTGATCTTCAGAGGCAATCTTTCTCCACTCTGCTACCATTTTCTTTGGAAACCAAATACAAACCACGGAGATCAAGAGGAAAACTAATAAGATAGATGATAAGGAAATCTAGGGATAACCCCAAATTTCAGTCGTTGAAATCACCCCCCAAGTTCTACGAAAAATATCCCCCTCCTTAAGGAAATATCGTTCTAACAATCTAATAGCACAAATGGGCTCTAATGGGTTGGGAGCAGGTTAAGACAACCCAACCCAACCCAGTAACTTATGGGCCAGACGAATCTGGGCCTAATCTGGCCCAGGTATTACAGGACTAGACTGTTGGATCGACTTGCACTCGTTTTCGACAGTGAAAACTTGTAATCGGTCATTTGATCAAGTGGTTGCGCCTCCGTCACCATACGGGGGGCGCTTCCATTTATATTCTAAATTTTTGGATATTTTTTCATTTTCTTTTACCAAAAGTATCTTTGATAACTGGTAAGTGTTGATACCCGATATGCTTCGCTTTTTAAACCTGCTGATAAACTTTCTGAAGCAGGTTTTTGAATGTTGATCACTCTACTAAAGATTAAATGGTAATGATACTTTCAAAACTTTGGTAGTGTCATGCAGAATGTGAAGCATGGGGCCCATTGCTCATTAAGTTTGTTGTTTAATCTAAAATTGAAATATCCCGAGAATTGGGACTAGTGTAAAGATCATTTACATTAGCGTGCTATTGAATTGAAATGATATACATCATACAGCACAAACGTGACATCACAAAGCAACAAATGTTACTTCTCTATAAAGGTGGGTCTCATTGTTATCCACGGGCCAGTGCCAATTCATGGAATTTGGTTTCGATCAATGTATACACCTTGACAATATTCAGCCACCCTACAGTTCTGCTTAACAGCACCGTAGCTGTGTTTTGTGGTAGAATCTAACATAATTTTTAAGCATTCCACTATTTTTTATAATTCATTCACCTTATGTGGACTTATTACTATTGAGAAGGTAATATTAGTTTGTGTGCTATTTGAACTTTCGAAGAATTATTGTAATGAAGGGTTTCACTAAACAGACACTTTTATTGGACATTTTAAACTGGGATACCATGTACAAGTAACCAATTGAGCGTAACTTCTTTTTCTTCTTTTTTTGTCGTTTAATAAAAAAATGCACACTTGGTTACTTATTAGTTCTATCTGAGTTATAAAACCTGTTCTATATAAACTTGATGGCAATTAATCTTAGTTATGACACTGGCATTTCTTTTTTAAGTTCCTTAACGTCGTGAATTTGAATATCCTTCCATCTAGCTGTCACATCATCGTTCATTCACATTGCATGGACTGCATTATTCTCATAGGAGATCATCACATCACATAACTCTGAATTGCATGAATTGAGATTTTTAATACCATTTAATTTTCTTCCTTTGGTAATTTCAATTTGAAAAGATTATTTTAATAAAAAAAAATTGTGAGATGTAGGTGTCTGAGCTATATAACTACAGCTGTTGGGACAGATCCTGCGCATTTTGACCTCTCTTTGGCACGAAAGAAATTACTTCCTAGTGGGCATGTCAACATTGGTGAATGGCTAGTCTTGAACACACAAGATCTAGTTGCTCTTGCTTATCAGGTCCTGAACGTGGATAGTCATTTAATTACTTATGTCTATCTTGATAATTCTCAGGTTTTGCTCACGATGTTTTATGAATCTTGTTTGTAATAGATAAGCACCAGTCAGTTTGAGAACCTGCAGTCAATAGGTGTGGGACTTTTAACTACCATTATGGACAAGGTAAAATTGTGAAATACCAGAGAGTTTGTGGTACATGAACTATTGCAACCTTGTAAAAAGTTATTCTCTTTTGTATTTCTGTTATGTGATACAGTTTCAAGCAGTTTGTGTGATATCCTCAACCAAGCCAACAATATATATTACACACATTACTTTAGTATATTGTATCTTTACCAGCGTGTAGGACACAGAATTATAGCCTTTTCTTCTTCTTCTTTTTTTTTAGAAATTACATCTGGCAAATAATTGCACCCATTTATTGTTTTATACTGCTTTTTATCTTTTTGTTTCCCACATAATGTGTATTCAGGGTATGCGCCTTTTCAGTTGAACTCAAGGATGCTAAGACAGCAGCGACAAATATGCCTTTTCCATTAGACAACAGAGACAAATTCCCCTCTACATTTTAGCAAATGGTTTTGTCTTTATTCATGTGTTAACTTTAATATTTCTTATATTTTTATGCCAACATATAATAGGTTGGATAAGACTGATGATGGTGACTTTCTGTTTTTCTTAAGTTCCTTCTTTTATTGGTAATGAATTTTTTTTATTTTTTTATAATAATGAAAAAAAAAACTATTGAGAAAGAAAGGGTGGCACAAGAGCACTATCGATGCCACAAGCAAGAAAACCCAAACAAAACTAAATCAGAGAACCTCATTTAACCAAGGAATCTGCCACCTCATTTACTTACTTACATGAAGAAAAAAAACAACATTTATAGAGGAAGCCAGTGCTCTGATCTCATTTAAGATAAATTGGCACTTCCACAGGACCCTGCTATTTGAAATGAACCATCTGTTAGCATTATGAGTTGCTTTCAACAATGAGATTGTCGGGGAAAGATTCTTTGAAAAATTTCAATGTCTTCATAAATCTTCATATCTCAGATTTATTAGACTCCTTCACTCCAATCAGGGATGAGAAAGCCACAATACATTCGCCTCGCATTACAAAGGATGCCCCTGATCCCTGATGGCCCTGGTCTGCATTGTGCAGCTTTATCAACATCAAACTTCAGATATTGGGAATAGGGTCCGGATATGAAGCCACTTGACCTTTCTCATTGCATAACACATGCATGTCTCCCTGTTGTGCATAATATCTGGAAGCTTTAGACATTCACAAACCCTACTCACTAGCGCTTCCCTGCTCAATGGAGCCCATTTACCCATTCTAACTTTTCCAAGTAGAATGCATTCTCCGCTCGTCTTTCCATAGAGTTGAAAATCTGATCATTTCTTCATTTCTAAATGGACCAAAGACAACAAAAAGAGAGTCGTCTGCAACTTCAAGTTGCAACTGAAGAAAGGACCTGTCAATGTCATCCTAGCACTAGGCCTCCCCAGTTTGTTCTGGCTGGCCCCAAGAGATACTGAAAAGCTTGAGTTAATTATTCCAAATAACATACGGGAACTTGCAGTGAGGGAAAAGGTGTGGAATTGACTCCCTATCCTTGCATAGCGGGCATACGTCTGACGTAGAATCTAAGTCTAAACCCCTCCTTGGAATGTGAACTGTGGATACTCTACCCACTGTCACCAACCAGCAAAATGGCTCCACCTTTGCAGGTGGCATACCTGTGCACACCTGAGCCCAATGGAAAGAGAAGATGGAGAACAAGGAGCCATGACCTCAAGGAAATATTTCAAAAAAAACTTCTGGAAGGGACGGCTTCCCATCCAAACTTCATGCCTGAGGTTTGCCACAGTGATCAGCTACAACCAAGGCTGGAAATGGTCGAGTCTTATCATTGCATGAGCAGATAAAATTTCTATAATTATTAGTATTAATTCTATATATTTTTACACATCACTTGGGCACATGGGTATTTTGGGTCAGTGTGACCCAACTAGACTTGAACCTGAACATGGATCTCATCCAAAATGAGGGTCCTTACCTGGATTTTTCGAGTTTGGTCTTTCTGGTAAGTGGGTACTCAGAAGTCCATTGACATTCTTACCCGCGGCAAATACCCATCTCAAAGCATCTAAGGTTCCAATTCAACTCTGTTGCCTATTCCCTGTTTATTGAACTTAATTGGATTATACTGTTTGCAAATTGTTAATGATTAACAAATCATTAGATGAAATCATGTTGGCAAAGCATTAGTTATTGAAGCTGTGTTTTGTGACATTTAAGACAGAATTTAGTTGTGGGGAATTTTTAGGTGATTCTGTTTTGTCTGCTTTTCCTTTTATTTTCTTTTGAATCTCATTTTGTATTTTCATCCTTCGTTGGATGATATGTTGCTTATTCTTCTTATCCATTGTACTTTTGTCTCAGTTTGGAAATGTGCCTGACCCAGAGCTTCCTGGACATCTTCTGATGGAACAGTATCAGGTTCATCTCAGTATTACTTTGCAATTAAGTTCTGGGTCAAATTTGCATCATACAGATCCGACACATCCTATTTTTTTTCAAAAGGCTTGCTTTTCTTTATTGAAAAAACCAAGAGAGATACTACAAACTGCACCAAGAAAATGCTGGAGCCAGAAACACAAATAAAATATGCCACTGAAGGCCATATAAAGATAACACGAGTGAACGCTTCTCCTGCTGGGCAGTCCACCTCAGGCACAAGA
Organism: Cinnamomum chago; assembly: GCA_038049695.1. NCBI lineage: Eukaryota > Viridiplantae > Streptophyta > Magnoliopsida > Laurales > Lauraceae > Cinnamomum > Cinnamomum chago. The sequence continues at coordinate 79,857,596 of CP142452.1, forward strand.
AACATGTTCCCAATATCACTAAGGCATTTCATTTTTGGTCTTTACGATAGTTTATCTTTGAAGAGATGGCTCTTGACACTGGAAGTCTCTTTCTTTTTTTTTTTTTTTTTCCTATTTGCATTGGACTCATGGCCTTCATTGATGCCCTTTTTTACTAATATAAACATGCAATAAACTTCAGGCTCAACTTGTTTCTGCCGTTCGAACTGCATTAGCCACATTTTCCAGCCCTCTTCTTCTGGAAGCAGGCCTACATCTAGCTACTAAGGTTCAAAATCCTAAGCTTTACTAGTTTCAGGTTTCTATTTTTTCCAATTGGAAGGCATTCACTAATCCTTGAAACTGCAGATTTTAACAAGCAGCATTACTAGGGGGGATCGAATTGCATTGCAGCGCATGTTCTCTTTGATTTCTCGGCCACTGAATGACTTTAAGGACATATACTATCCATCTTTTGCAGAATGGGTAACTTGCAAGGTATTAGCTTTTGCATTCCCACTCTGCTCAAATTTAAATGTTGGATTCAGGACAGCATGTCTAGTCACACAGAATTATCAATTTTGGGCTTTTCATAAACAAGAAAATTATGCTAACGCTATATAACATTTTGATAGATCAAGATAAGACTTCTAGAAGCCCATGCTTCTGTCAAATGTTATGCTTACAGTTTCCTGAGGGAGCAGCAGAATGAAATTCCTGATGAATATGAATCTTTGATACCAATGATTTCAGAGAGTTCCACTATTTTGGGGAAATACTGGATCAGGGTTTTGAGTGACTATAGTCATTTATGCTTTGGCTTACAGTCTAAGAGTAATGTAAGTTTCATTTCTCTAGGAATTTATTTACGGTTTCATGATGACCTACTATTTATGGTTATTTTCTTTTGCATACAGTACAAACCATTTCTTGATGGGATTCAATCATCATTGGTTTCATCAAAGGTACAACCATACCTAGATGAAGCATGGCCAATTATTCTTCATGCCGTTGCACTGGATGCACTACCTGTGAAGGTTGATGTGGATGGATCTTCAAAACTAAGTACCAAAGATTTATCCAGAAGTAACTTTATATCTGGATACAGCATGGTCAGATTGGAACTCAGAGAATTTCATTTTGTTTGGGGATTCTCTCTATTTATTCTATTTCAGGCACAGCAGCCAGTAGTGGGTAAACAAGTGATACCACTTCTTGGTTCTGGTAAAATAAATACCAGTGGAGATTCATTAGTTGAAGAGCCAAGATTTCCTGGTTTGAGGTTATATGAAACTTCCCTGCTGGTGTTTCGGTCACTCTTAGTGGAAAATTTCTTTATCTTGGAATTCATCACAGTAGATCTTTGCAGAGAACTTCTACAGGTGAGATGAATTTCTTAATACAGAGGATTTGGGTTTTCTTGCTGTAACTGGTAATTTGTCTTATAAGGAGATTATAATATCTGTGTATTCAATTATCATTCGAAAAAATATTGGTCTAGTCCATTTGAATTTGTGATCTGGTACACTGACAAATGGAGTTTGTTTACTATATAGTAAACAACGAAAAACTAATATTATAATAATCATTCAAGGTGAAATACATATTAAATTTTTCCTGCCAATACTCTTACCTTATCTGCCCTGATAACTGCTGCTCTGCATATGTTCATGGGATATTCTCTCTTTTCATGCAAGTGTAAGAAGCAAGGAAGCATTTTGAAATATTCCACTCAGGCTGAGTACCATGTCGTGTCTTCTGCTTGCTCTGAAATCCAATGGTGGCCTTCTCTCCAACTTTGGGATCCCCCTAACCAAGGATCAAAATAGCGGTTGCGGCAGGTGTAGCGGTCAGTGGCCAAAACGCTAAGTAGTGGGCGATACGTAGCGGTTGCGGTGATACGTAGCGGTGTAGCGTTGTGAATTTCTTAAATGGCCTAAGTTTTTTGAATTTTGTATGGTAACCAAGATTGTGTATTTTTAGTGATTTGAAACCATATAAGAGCATAGACAACTTTAAGAAAGGATATTGAGGGGAAGAAATAGCAAAAATAGTATTTAAAACTAAAATTACTTGGCAATACTAGGTTTTAGACCGTAGCGCCGCTATTTTGAAAATAGCGTAGTGGCCTCAACCGCTACGGCCGATGTAGCGTAGCGCCCGCTATTTTGAACCATGCCCCTAACCATTGCTAGTGCTTTATACTAACAATACCAATGCCATCCAAATAGTCTCCAATCCAATATTCCATGATCGCATTAAACACATTGAGGTTGATTGTTATGCATTCGAGATGAATACAAATAGAAGACTATTACTTTTATCGCGTGTCCTGTGCAACTTATATTGTATTTACCAAAGAAATGATCACATCAGTTCCTCGTGTGCAAATTGATGTGATTCTGTCTTACATCAATTGAGGGGAGCGTGGAAGATATATAGTCCTGCACAGTATAATATGGAGAAAAGGAACTACATGTGTTCAATAAACTTCAAGTGCACCATACTTTTTGCTAAGATAGTAGGAAGCTAATTAAGGCTTGTGATTAGATTTTAATGAGGCAGTGAATGATTATGATTACTAATTAGCCCTAGTTCAGGTGTTTTTGTTTATAAATTCAGCTATCCCTCACTATGATAAGACAGGCAGTTTGGCCAATTTCAGTTTTCATAATTGTGTTCTTGACTTTGACAAAAACATTGATTTCTGCTTGGCCAAAATATCCATAAATCTTGTCAATTGAACACCTACCAGTTCCTTTACTCATTGACCTCTAATATTGGCTCTGACCCTATGATTTTTAATATCAGTCTTTCAGCCGTGCAATGTTGGTGGAGCCCACTTGATTGATTCAGCAGAAAAAAACTAGGATATGAAGGAGAAGACAAAGGTAAAGATGGTGAAGAATGGAGGAGAAAAACCCTAACCACAGGTAAAATTGATGTGGAAGAAGGTGAAGAGTGGAGAAGAGGGAGACAGAAACCTTCGCCCTAAACTTTCTCTGGAGTAAAATGTGCAGTTGAAACTCGTTACTCTGCAACTGGAAGGGTCCTTTTCTATTATGAGGAGAAAATAATTGGAATTAAAATAATACCCCTGAACTAATGTGACATGACAGAAGTATTCTATTGAGTCATAAAATCAAAATCCTTATTTGTCAATTCATGGATGGGTGGAATCAGAAATCTTACTTTAATCAGTGGCTGAGTTTTTCTCTAAGCACCCCCCAACCCACCCCACCACCCCTGATTTCAAGAGAAAAAAAATAAAATTCCTCTCCCCTTTCACTCACATGCAACATGTTTTAAAGTTGCCCTATTTTGATCTGCATCAGAATATCAGATAACACCCTAATTATTGGTTTTTCATTTCATCATCATTCTCAAAATTATTGTCAATTGCTTTAAATGCCTGCTGTTAGGAAAATTTATGTAATTGTGTTTTTATTAAATAATAAATAATTAATTATTTTCATAATTCTCATTTATTAATATAATGATTCACGATTTTTTGTGAATGTAGGTTCTTCTATACTTTGATCCTGTCATTATTTCATGTCACAAACATGTGATGCATGCACTTTCACAGGTATAGTGCACCCTTTGAAATATAACTCATGTTGATATAAAATACTTGTAATTTTTTGCATCTATATTGCTAACAAATTTTCCTACATTTTTTTCTCCATTAACTGTGATTCCTAATAAAATAATTGCATCCTAAGAGCTTCAGCTTCCCAACTCTCTAGTGCGGTAGCACCAGCAATTTAGCATCCAATTACCAACATTAAAATCAGCAACCCCTGTTGCTCCAACTGCAGCAGCCAAAATAGTGGAGAATCTGTAGTTGCAAATACTACCTTGTGGCAACCTAAATGCTTGTTCATATCCTGCAGAACCTAGCATTCAACTTAAACCCACATTTTTTGGTATAGTACCTGAGCAGTATAACACAATCCTTCCATTATCTTGAGTGGTTAAGCCACATTATACCGCCTTGAAATGGAGAAAATAGCCGCATATTGACTCAAACAACCTTCCATTTACCTCCGACCAGAAAATTTTCAGGCTGACCTTCACAATTGGCATCTCAAAGGTGTCAATCAGTGGATACATTGTCAAAATCAATAAATACTTCATTGTATTGTGATAGTTACTGCAAGATTCAGTATATATATCTCTGTTTCACACTGTTCAAGACAAGTGTTTTAGCTTCCTCTGTTTCATGTTCCATATTTAATCTTTTCTCATCATATAATTTTCCTTTTTTACCCTTCACTTAATGCTCATGTAATTTGTCATTAGTATTATGATAACAAAATATACAACCCATTAACATGACCCTCATTTTCCCTAAGCCCTTGTTTCCACAGCATTATATTAGAGCAGGCCCTTGACTGATCTAGAGTTTCTCCTCCTCTGTCCTCTCTCTCTCTCTCTCTCATTCATATACTTGTTGTATTCTCTTCTTTGCTTCATTTTTCATTCTTCTTTATTTTCTACCTTTTCTTTCTTTTATCTCTTTTCCTGCCTTGCACACATCAGGACTGTTCGTTGACATTGCCTAGGACTGACAGCAACCTTGATGTCAGCCAAGACCTGTACTGTAAGTGCACAGGAATGTTCAATCGAGTTCAACCAGACTCTGCAGTCAATCATGGAGTTTTGAGGACTTTATTTGATGAATATACAATTCAAAAGGGGAAGAAAATCAATGCTGGTTGATGAACATTCATACTGCAGAAGAAATTTAAAACAAGATTGTTGCTGTTTCCATTTCAAAATAAAAAGATTTTGGTTGATCTGGGATTGGTAGAAATAGGTGTGTTAAAGGTTGAAGGGACTTAGACGACGTCATAATTGCATGCAGTGGTGGTGGTTGTGACTTAGGAACAGACAGCACAGTATTTATAGATCCTGTGTTTGATCAAGCCTTGCATTATTTGGATCATTTGGTCAGTCAAAGGGGCTTTTGATCCATCTCAAGATTTATCTGGTGTCTAAAAACCTCAAATCTTGCAAAACTTGTAAAACAGCTGTCATAGATCTCGAAAAAGAGACATACCACTGGCTTGTCCAATACACCTAAATTAACTGCTGGGTTTTTGTTTTAAAGGTCTGTTTGGATTGCATCATAGGATAACTGCACTTTTTCTTTTTTTTCTTTTTTTTTTTTCTAGTTATAAAATTGGATTTTGTCTGCAGGAATGAAATGGAGAAAGTTGAATTTAGATTGAATAAGTTTTGAAAAGTTCCTCTTCTGTGATCTACAGAAAGGCGCACCCTAATTGCTTCTATTTTAACAGATTGTGCAGATATGTCCTGATGAATATTTTAAAAAAGAAGATTTCGCATTTGCGACGATGGAACTTTGTGTTAAGTGTCTTTACGAAATTATTCAGAGGTAGTTGATCTGTTAGATCAAGTTGCATTCCTTTCCATTTACCATGATTTCAAAGCTTCATAAAGGTGTTGGCCTATGTTAATTTTTTTGCAATTTTTGTGCCGTAATGTTTAACCTTGACCTATGGTCTTATTTTCTGTTGTAGTACTGATCCAGTTTCAAAAGAAAAACAAAGTTTCAGAGATCTTATTTCTGCATTGTTTGTTACGGCTGAGACAATTGCACGCCGTTTGAATCCTGAGGTGAATGAGAAATATAATATTCAAAAACTTATGATGTATCTGATAGCTTTACCAACTTCTTGTGCTCTCAAAAAAATTTAAATCAGTTTCTACAATGTTTACCTTATGTATTAGTATGCAATAGGGAACAACGTCTATTTTCTTTCCAACTCTTTTTAATGTCTCAAATGTCAGTTTACATCATTTAAATTAGATGGCATATCTTGAAATGCAGAAGCAATTGAAGTTGATACTGGCATTTCTATCGATCTGTTGCATGTGCTTTAAAGAGGCCTCAACTGTTCCATGGTTGTCAACAGTAACTGCATTTGCCCAGAATATTGTGCCTTTATTGAAGGAATACTTTAGAGGTAAACATCTTTATTTATAGCACATGCTTTCTAAACTTACTTGTACAAGGCCTTTTCTTCACTAATCAATAATAATAAACCTTCTGGTGCATCTACCTGAGCATCCATTTCCCCCTTTTTTTATCTGTTACATTTCTTTTACTGAGAAATATCATGCCTTCTGAATGTAGAACATTTTTTCCTTTAGAATTATAGTTAGAATAACATTTTTTGTGAAGGGTATCCATCTCAATGCATATGGTTGCTAAAGAGAAAAGAACTGCAATAATTCAAAGAAACAAAGAAACTACGAATCGTCCCCTTCACACTATGAAAAAGTATACGCTAAAGGAGAATGTTCTCCTAAGAGCAATTGCATGTGCAGTCCAGCTCTATGGGGCCTACTGTTGTAACCTTGATATACATTGTTACACCGTTCGCTATCAGCTTGAGCTTTTAGAGGAAGTGGTTGTCAGCATAGTATCAGATCGGGAGGTCGAGTGTTAGAATCCCAGGGCTGTTGTGCCTTGTATTATCCCGCGGAGTGTGTGATTACCGTGCTGAGCACCTATATTCTCCCATGGAGGGTGTAATTCCATGAAGGAGCCTGCACGTGCGGTGGGGTGTTGCAACCTTGATATACATTGTTACACCATTCCCTATCAGCTTAAGCTTTTAAAGTAAGTGGTTGTCAACACCTACATGCGCCCACCTTTGATCATTGCAGCCCCTTTGATAATCTTATCATTCCATGTTTTGGCATCGGGACTAATTTTGGACTTGTTGAACCTTCACTCACCATTGGATTAATTTTGCCAAAAAATCTACAGTTAAGATGCCATTAAACTTTGACTAGGATAATCTGGTGGGGTTGATTTTTTTTTATCCCCCTTTTCTATAAGGAGACCTTTCCATGTGCCTTCCTCCTATTATTAGACATTCATCTAAGTGGGCCCTATGAGCTGGACTTCATATAAGCAATATGCAGTCTATCTCAAACACACCACCACCACCATGGTCATGAAAGCTTGCTTAACAGTAATCTAGATGGGACTAGAGCCTGTGCAACAATGGAAGGTGCTCAGTATTGCAACCTTTAGGTTGTGGGTTTGAGTCAGGTTACCGATTAAAAAAAATTAACTGGAAATTTTTTTTTAATGAAGTAAAGTGGGCTGGGTAAAGGAGACTAACACTGAGATCAGTAACAGTTCCTCATTTAAAGTTTAAACTGAGAAGGTTTTTGTGCGACTCACATTAATGCATGCCAATCGTGGGGGAAGATGGTGATGGGTATTGGATACGCCTACATGTGGATTAGGGATAGACCAGAAATTGACCCAATCGGATCATCCTAACCCTGGATTTAGAAGCCTTAAAATTCCTGCCCATAGACCAATAAAAAAGGTAAGCCAATTGGATCATCATAACCATAAACAGCCACGAAATCCAATTTAAGCCCGGTACAAACTATTCTCACCTTTAGATCTAAAATCAAGTTCTGGCTGTTGATTTTTGGAAGGCCCATATCTCGATCACAATAGATGGTTAGATCTAAAAGTCCATGCCCCCTACACCCTCCTCTCCCCCAAGGAAAAGAGTGAACTTGCACTAATCTGTTTGTAATGACCTCAACACCCAAGTGGGCCCCAAAAATGCAATATATATATATATATATATATATATCCAATGCCAACAACTTAAATGTGAGGGCTTCCACTCCTATCTCTCTTATAAGGTGAGAGATGCTCTCGTAGGAGCATCTCCCATATATATATATATCACCTTACTATGAGAGATATGGGTGGGGGCCCTCACATCAATATCCAATACCAACAACTTAAATGTGAGGGCCCCCACCCTATCTCTCGTAGTAAGGTGAGAGATATCTCTCATAGGAGCATCTCCCTATATATATATATATGAGGAATGTTCATATGCATCTATCCCTCACCAAAGGGTGAGGGATGCTTCCATAAATGAGGGGTTTCAAGTACACCCTATGTACTTGAAATTCCCTTTTTGTACTTGAAACCCCCCATTTATGGAAGCATCCCTCACCTTATGGTGAGGGATAGATGCATATGAACATTCCCCTATATATATATATATATATATATATATATATATATGGAAATCCTCAAGTGGGCACCCTCCTTTTATTAGGATGCAGGACATTCACAAACCCAGATTTGACACTCTTTTGATGGTTGCTCATTGTTGGGTTAAAGTCAAATAAGATGATAGCTTCTAAAACCATTAAACTTGAGGGCCATAGATCAAAGATCAAAGCGATATGATGATCTATTGGGGTTGATATTTTCTATACCTCCAGGTCTCTATTAGATCTTTAAAACTCCCACTCATCTCCCCAATTATTGGCATGGCCCTAGGTGGGCCCCACACGGCGGTGCTCAAGGATGGTGGTTGATATATATGGTTTGATCCCCCAAGTGAAAGCACCCAGAGGACAACAACCTGTGTTGCCGTGGATGTGTAAATTATTTTTATAAAGATTTTATTGATCCACTCACAGAAGGCATTTTTATGGATTTGGCATTGCAGATAAAGCTAGTCTTCATAAAGATGATATGGCCCACTTGGAAATCATTTTGGGAGCTTGGCAAAATGAGACTGTCCTTCTGTCTCAGTACTGCATCAAGAGTATTCATGATTTGGAGAACAAAAAGGGAGACTCATGGAAAGTACTGTTGATCAAACTTGCTTTCTATCTTGACGAAACAGTATCCCTTGCTAGACTAGCTCATGAAGCTCAACCGTGTGGGCAAAACAAAGATGATTACAAGTTCTTTTGTACAATATTCATGCATTGTATCAAATGTTTCCAAATGACTCTTTCTGACTCCAATAAACAGGTAATTGCATATATGTCAAAGCTTGTCATATGCTTCCTCAGTCATTCAGCTTGTAATAATCAGGATTACGTGCGAAAACTGTCTGAGATATCTCTGCATGAACAGGTTCAAATAATCGGGTTGAATGTGATGAAAAGTGCGATCCAAAGGGAACTTGGCCAAGATCGAAGCATGGATAACCATTCTTTTATTCTGTTTTACACTGGAGAGCTCATTGGAGATGTTTTCTCCCTAATTCAAATTATGTTGAAGGTCCTTTTCTTATAATGCTTATGGTATAGGCAAATCGGTGTTATCATGAACATCTAATAGTTGTGTTTTCATCTCTTGATGACAGAGACCCATGGACAAGGAAGCGGTCACCATTGCTAGTGAATGCTTGAGAATACTTGTTCTCCTGCACACCCTGTCGCAGGGAAGTGAAAGTCAGAAAGCTGTTATGAACCTACTTTTGGAAGGCATAATTATGATTTTGTCCGCATCAACTGAAGGTCACGAACAGGTAAACCCAAAAACAGAACTCCAATTTTGCATCAGCTTTTCATCTCCATCATTATCTCATTTTGTGTTGATCTCAGGAACTTATTGACGTTAAGAGTGATGCTATGAGGCTGGTTTCTCACCTTGCTCAGATTCCTTCGTCCGCAATTCAGTTTAAAGATATTCTCTTAGCAATGCCAGCAACACGCAGGCAGCAACTTCAGGTACACCTCTTCAGAAGTCACAATTCACAAATTTATGAGTTTTTTCATCAAGATCACTGTTGTGTGAGAATCAAGGAACTTGTTGCCTCTGAGCATACCTACTTTCCTTACTCCTTATTTCCTTCATTCATATCATGCTCAGATAATCTGTAGGTAAGATTGTTGTACGGTGAGATGTTTCTCATTTGTCTTTCTCATGTGATTTTTATCTGTTTCTATTTTGCCAACTATAGCAGAATCTAATGGCAACCAATTTAATTAAAAGGCACAGTAATTTGTAATTGATAAACTGCTGATTATTAATATCCATAAAGGGAGGTTGTCTCCAAATTATCCATCATTAAGGCTGATTTGGTCCTATGTCATGAGCTTTTGGTTAACTTGTATGCAATTTCTCCAGTGTATTGGGTGGTACAGTGGTTAAATCTTTGAGATTTTGTATTATGTGACATTATGAAGTGACCAGTTTCGCATAGGCTTATGTATCAGATGTTATGTAGTGCATTTACCAGTTCGAAGATGCATATGGATTGTTTTAATTCCTGTTATCCATTATATGTTTTTATACCTGTCATTGCTTCATATACAATATCGCTGTTTTTATTTGATTTCTTGTTGAGTTCTCCTCATCGAATCCTATACTTTTGTCAATGTCTTCTGTTTAATTACTCATTTATTGTCACTAAATTACCAAGTTATCCGCCCATGGCTTTCGTGTGGAACAATTTATGGAATTTGTGGATGCTAGATCACTTTTAAACTGCATTCAGCTCTGATGTCATCTGACTTTGTAATTGGTTGCCTATCAAAAGAATGGAATTATAAAAGATGGCATCGTCGTCCTCTCTTCTAAGTTCTAACTCAGTTGTCTGTCACAGGCTTGCTGTGCACTTAAGTGTGCAAGTGTATTATACAGTATTGGAAATTTGCTCAAGTACTGCTCTAACAGAAACACATGTTACACTTTCTTTAACTTTGAATGCCTTGTTTGGTTGATCAACCTGTTTAACGATCTCATACCATACCAAACACTTTTATCAGGATATCATCCGAGCCTCGGTTGCTCAAGGTCCAAATGTAGTGCAAACAATTCCTACCGCTTCGTCTTCAGTCATAAAGCCACCAGTGCAGATCAAGCAAGAGCCTCAAGAAAACTTTTCTGTGCCTGCAGTGACACACCCTGACATGGACAGCATAGAGGAAGAAGATGATTGGGATGCATTTCAATCTTTTCCCGCTAGTGATGCTCCAGTTAGTTCACAGGTGGAAGGCACTGGTGCTTTTCCTGCTTCAATTGATAATTCTTCCATATCAGAAAGTAATAACGACAGCAAAATTGATTCTCCAATCTCTCCTCATCAGCCTGTTGATGATCTCCAAATTGATGTAAAGGATCTCAAGAACCTCTCCGAATATTGTCCTGTGGAGTGTTTGAAAGAATTTGGTGCTGCCCATGGAGAGGAACAGATAACGATTGGAAGCCACAGTGATGGGAATGTTGGAGAGTCCTCAGACTTGAAGCCACATAAGGATGCCGAAGTGTTGAGCACTGAACAACTAGTGCGCAGCTCTGGGGATGGATTAACAGAAAGGGAAGGTAGTGGAAATGAAAATCAAGATGCATATAACCTGCAACCTGTCGAGGGCGCGGAAGAGATGAGTGATGAGAGGCACCTAGGTAGTGGAGAACTCAGTGACAGAGAACCTCATGAGCATGCCAGAATAGTGAATGATGGAAATGACAATCAAGAGGATTCTGATCCGCAATCTCTTAAGCATGCGGATGAGATGAATGACGAACAAGGCCAAGAATATGTCAGAGAAAAAACAACAAAAAATGAAGTTGATGGAAGTGACATCCAAGAGCATTTTGATGCTCAAAGTCTGGAGAATATGGAGAAGCAGAACAACTAGAATCCATAGGGTGTTTAATTTTGAAAGATACTCAAATGAGATCAATGACTTGTGGCAATTATGAAATGAAGACCCAAGTTCTATTCCTCCCATTATAGTTCACTTTCCAAGTTGAGAGCTGTAGCTTGTGGAATCCTCGCGAGGTTTATCTCAACGGGATTCGAATCCAATCCATTCCTTCATGTCAGTGCAGTGACAAGGTGGGCCCAGTAAATGGCAATCTTGGATTTGAGACTCTTGTAAAAAGAAATTTCGGGGTCGTCTAAAATTGTATGAAACATTAATTACATGTCATTTAATTTGTGTATCATGTATTTGTACAAGTCATTTTAATTAAAGGTTCAAATATGATCGCAGGTGTCTCCTTTTTCTCAGTTGAGCAATTCTAAGTATCATCGCAGATCTGGATTGACAAACTGAAACATAGTTTTTTTTTTTAGGGTATAACTGAAACGTAGTTTTTATTCAGTGATTTTTTTTATTTTTTTTTGTTCCCACCCCTTGGGGCTAGCTAATCCCTCCGGGTCCAGAGAGAAGCCGGGTAAAACTCATGTGGCCCCCAGGTGGTAGCACAAGTGGACTCAACCTTCGGTTTGAAGAGGGGGGAACCTGGGGTCAATACCAAGACCTTTAGCTCCAGAAGAAGGGAGGAATCGTGGTTCTGACCACTCGGCCAACCCCTTAGGGTGTATTCGGTGATTAAAATCACAGTGAAAGTAGTGTTTTAAAAAATGGACAGGTTTAGGGGGTCCACTTCAAATCTCTCTGTTCACGACATTAAAACCCAATAGGAGCTGGTGAAAAAAAAGGACCAATGTTTTATTTTGTATTTCTGTTTTGTTTCTAGCTATTATGCGGTCAGAGATGGGACTCAGTATTAACTGGCTGTCAAACTGCTTTGTATCAAAAGTTAGAATTATATTATCCTTATTGCAAATTATGGATCAAATTATAGTTTCCTTTCAGTCGGGAAAGCTTTATTTGTCAGAACTTGTAATAGGGTGAGGATTCTTCATTGGGGATTTATATAGCTAAAGGATTTCACATTGCTATTGGCACATATCAATGCAATGCATATAACAGAGAAAAATTAGTTTTGGTGTGCAAACCTTAAGAAACGAGGATTTCTAAATCTTAAAGTGGAAGGTAGGATTTGAAAATCCTCATAAATGAAGATTTCCATTGGTCCAAGTTCTAAATCAATTAGCGTGGGTTTCCCTTGACTTCGTCAAGATTGCTGGATGTTTGGACGAAGCAGTTGGTGAAAAATTGGGAGTGTGTATTATGTAAAAGACAATTTTTGAATAGGGAATCCCCAAACAAAGGTACTGTTTGATTTTTGCATTACTCAAGACTTTACAGATATCTTTGAAATCTTTTACATTCCCTGCAGGGGTATTTCATTACTTTCATTTTCAACTATTTTCAGCAAAAAATAGAGATGTTTGAGATAGAAAATAAAATACGAATGAATGATGATGATGAGGTTGTAATTTGAAGTCAAAATACCATTCTAAGTATTGTGCACATTAATCAAGTGTTGTGCAGTGGAAACGATCCTGATGAAAAAAATCAAGCAAACACATATAAGGACACAACAAAATTTACATGGTTGGGTAGTATGCCTAGAAAATAATTTCTTTATTGCCTTTTACAAGTTAGAGGTGCCTAGAGCATCATTTCTTTATTGCCTTTGACAAGTTAGGGTTACTAGTTGCACCTATATATTAAGGGTAAAACACATTCTTCTCATTTAGATTGGGAAACATTCACCTACAAGCTCATGTGGCACACTTAGATGGAAGTTTACCAATGAGAGGAGAGCAAATTCAAAGGTCTCCACATGGACAAAGGGGACCCAAAAACCAGCAACACCTAACCCTTGATTTGAAAGCCTTAATTTTTATGATATCTTAATAGTAAGTTTTCGTAAGATTCAATCCAACATGTTCATTTGGTGTAAAGTTCCCAATGCTAGATCATTGGATGAAAAGACTATCAAAGGGGCTATAGTGATGAAAGGTGGGTCGCTTGAGCCCCACATTGCTGGACTGCACTTTCAGTTGCTTGTAGGAGAACATTTCATTACTGCACTCAGATTAGATTCAAGTTTCCTTTAAAAAAAAAAAAAAAAACCTCTTAGAGAATACATCCAAAAACCTATATATTGAATGATCCAAAAGTCAAGTCATTACATAATGCAAGACATTTGTCCTTGTCCCCACAATCTCCACCTTAGTATGAATTGTATTGAGCTACCTTGAAGACATACGTAAATGTCTTTATCTCATACCTCTTTTAAGGCATGCTCCCACACCCCTTTTGCCCAGGTGCACCACAATCTCAACATTGTGTGACATTTCTAGTCCCAAGTCTTGTTCTTCTGAAGTAATTCTATTCTTTCATTGTTGTTCCTGCAAGTCATGGCATATGATGGATCTCCATTCTCCACTCCCGGCTGTCAAGGGAAAAAAAGAATGTCTTCAAATCCATGTATATCTGGGGCTTTGTAAGTCCTTTTTTACTCCTTTTAGAAGGTTCACCTTGGTATCCTTGCTATCTTGGGCAACGGCTAGATGATACATACGAAGAGGCTTTGCTTTCCCTTTCTGATGATTTCTCATCTAGCTCCACCTGCACTCTGTGTAAAGAAAAAGAAAAAGAAAAAAAAAAAAAAAAAACTATACCTACATCTAAAATCAAGCCTAAACTATAATACCAACTTGAAATTTAGGAACTACATCTTGACTAAATTATTTGATCTCCATTACTGAGAATAGCCAATGGCTGTTCATAAAGTACAACCAAAGACAGACATCACTCAAACTAGGAATATCTAATCACAACCATAGAAACCTAATCACATAATAATTGAATACTCTAATCACATAAAAGCCACTAGCATAATACAACAGAAATTAATTTAGTCCTAGTTTAAGACAAAGCTATAATCACAAAGTAATCTATTAATTAACTCAAAATTACAAATAACCCCAATTGCCTGTCAACAGAAGAAACAAAAGGCAAGAAAGGGATTACCAAAAAATATTATAAAAAAAAAAGAAGAAAGAAAGATTACCAGGTAGATGGTATCCCAAGGTAGGCATTCGACTTTAGGTAACTGTTGAAAAACCAGCACACACAGAGAGAGAGAGAGAGAGAGAGAGAGAGAGAGAGAGAGAGACGAAAACAAGCAGAGGAAAGCTCTAAGGTTCCTCAGGTGCACTGACAATATAGCAATGAGTTGCACTTGTAGACCATGCGGTAGGTCTCCAGCTGTCCTGGTAGGCAACAAAGAAGTGGAGGATGATGTAAGCAAGGAAGGTGAACTTCCCAGCAATGTCTACAAAATAGAGGTTCCTGGGTGGGCCTGGGAAGAAGCCAAACTCCATGAGCGTGGAGAAGAGTAGACAGCCCAGATTAGTGAAGTGAGGAGAAATGTGGGAAGAATTATGAAGAGAAATGTAACTATGCAAGAGACACAATACAAGTGATTTCATATTCCACAGACATAAGCACAAAAAAGGTGGGAAGAATTATGAGGAGAAATGTAACTATGCAAGAGATACAAATGATTTCTGCATGCAAAAGGAGAGCTGTGAAGCATGTGTCTCCAAAAAGCAACCTTTGTCAGTTTAGTAATTCTATTGCTGAATACCAGCTTAAATAGATTGCTAACGTCTGTATGTGCTTTTCTGACAATATTAGCACACCACCAAGAGACTGGATGACACCAAAGAATGAAGAGTATTTTCGAGAAGATGGTTGTGTATATCACGAGGTGTTCACAATTCACGCCTATGTACTTTATATATATATATTATCCGGTGCACACCCCTAATGGAGCCCACATTATGGTCCATCCGACTGTACCACACACAGCCCCTGAATTTCACACGTCCCATAGGTTTGCACTCATTCAAATGGACCGAACCGTTGGATTGTTTGTACACCCATTTGAATGGATTGAACTTGTGTGACCCGGATGATAAGTTTAGGATGATCGGATGGGGCTAACTTTTTGTAGAGAGGAGGGCCCCACCCAGATCTTCAAGACCGCCCCCCCCCCCCCCCCCCCCCCGGTCACAGACCTATGTGGGGCCACAACACAGACAGGTGTTCACGGAAGATCAGTGCGCCCGACGCGAACCTAATCAGCACTCTTTCTATATACATATACACATAAAGAGAAAAAAAAATTATTGATGTCGTATTTGTTATCAATTTTGTAAAGAGAACAAAAAAGTTAGTGAGTCATTGAAACATAACATAATCTTCAATTTGTTCTCAAATATGGTAACATTCAGCTTTAATATATTTGGTCCTCTCATGATAAATAGGGTTGCAGGCAATTTGAATGGAAGGGGAGTCTTCAATTTGTTCTCAAATATGATAAATAGGGTTGCAGGCAATTTGAATGGAAGGGGAGCTCTCTCTCTCTCTCTCTCTCTCTCTCACACACACACACACACACACACACACGTAACTAATGCCCTAATGTTAGGTAATTCCTTCTTTTCTCCTATTCTAGGTTTTATGTTAGTCATTTTCTAATTTTGTTCTAGTTTATATTTTACTTCACTTGCATATTTTTATATTTAGGAATTGAGTTTGACAATTTGACAATTGAATTGCAGAATTGTGTTGTAAAATGTATTTTATGTTTTAATTTCTTTACTAATCTTGTCCATTTTTCTAAAATTCCACCCATGTCTTTTCCTAAATGAAATGCTAAAATGGCTAAACCACTGAACCTTTTCATTTTGTAAGCAAGTTGAAGGTGCCTTTAAAAGGAGAATGACAACTTATGGATGGTAGTCTAACCTTTATTTATTTATTTAATCAATAGCAATCTACTTGTAATAAATATCACATAACCGAATAGACATTAAGAGACACGATTGTTGAGGAACTTTTGCCCCCCTCATAGTTATAAGAAAAATAGGTCACCAATACTAAATCAAACCTCATCAGCATCATCAAAGCCTTGTCTCAATATACCTCATCGTCATCACCAAAGCCTTGTCTCAACTATGTTGGGGTTGTCTACATGAATTTTGTTTCCTCATTGTAGTCTATCCTAAGCCAAATCCTCAAATAGGCTGCACTTCTTTAGATCTATCCTTACTACTTCCATCCATTTCTCTTCAGCCTATCCACTTCCCTTTAGGAGCCATCAACCTGTATAGCAAAACTTTTCCATAGCGGCGGCATTGTTGGCTTGCATTGAATATGTTCAAGCTATCTCAAACGAGCCTCTTAATTTATTACATGTTGACGCTACCTCCAAATGCTCCTGAATGAGCTCATTTCCGATTCCATCTTTTTTAGTTATACCACACATCCATCTCAACATCCTCATCTCTGTTACTCTCATTATTTGCTTGTGTTGTTTTCTAATTGGCTAACATTCTACTCCATAGGTCATATAAAGTCCAATCATTATCTAATAAAAACGTTCCCTCAATCTTGTTAGCATGCACCGACGACAAAGCACTCTAGAAGTACGTCGCCACTTCAACCATCCAGTTATTGTCCTATGTTTGACATCTTCCTCAATCTTCTGATCCTTACTAATTATAGAGCCAAGATATCAGAAGGACTCTCTTAGTGGTATCTCTTGAGCTTTAATTCTCACAGGAGTCACAACTCTCAGTACATTCCCACCAAAGTTGCAATTCATATATACCATCTTTGTACGACTTATTTGAAAGCCCTTGGATTCTAAACATTCCCACCATCTCTCAAGTTTCGCATTCATGTAATCTCTTGATTCGTCCACCAACACTTTATCATCTGCAAACAACATAAATAAAAGTATTTCTTCTTGAATATTAGCAATGAAATCAAGCCTCAAATGAACAAAGTTTGATCATAAATCATTTTTTTTTTCAAGAAGAACAGCTCTGAAGACAATGGATGGAAAGAACTTACTCAAATGAATAAGATCCTTTGACGAAACCCGTACAACTCTTCTGTTCTTTTTTTTTTTCCTTTCTGAGTGATCATTTAGAGCCCTGTTTTGAAGGAAAGAACATTGAATTAAGGTTTAAACAGGACATTGAACATACAGAGAGAGGTTTTACTCAGTATTTAAAAGAGGTGAGTGATGATGGAGTACCTTGTGAGTAGCCATGTTTGAGATTTTGGATAAGTAATGTATTCCCATATTTGTTATGAGAACCATAATCTCCACTGATTTAGAGTGTCATTATCTTCTGATATCATATGCTTCTACAGATCTTTAATGGTAAAATTGAGATTCCAATATCTAAAATCACATTGTAACCGCTGACTTCCTTCTGATAATATTGAATTCCCCAACAAAGATATAGAGATTCACATTCCATGTGTGGCCTTACCTAATTCTATCAGACTATAGCCAGGCGTCTTCCTCAAGCCTTTTTGTTTCACCATTCTCTTTATTTTTTCCACCTCACTCCATTTACCAGCCTCGGCATATATGCTTGAAAGCAATGTATAGGAACCTGTGCTTGCAGTCTCCATATCTAGAAGCTTACTTCCAACTATCTCTCCCAACTGGGTGTTTCCATGAACCCTGCATGCAGCAAGCAAAGCACTCCATGCACTGGCATTGCCCTCCAATGGCAAAAACTTCACAAAGTCATATGCTTCTTGAAGACAACCAGCTCGACCCAATAAATCAACCATGCATGCATAGTGCTCTTCACATGGGGTGATGAAATGCTCAGCAGTCATGGAATGGAAAACATGACGACCTTCTTCGACCAAACCAGCATGGCTGCAAGCAGATAGTAATGAAGTGAAGGTTAACTCATCTGGTTCAACCTTTTCTGCTATCATTTGATGAAACAGAGAGAGAGCTTCTGTGCAGTTTCCATGCATCCCATATGCAGCAATCATTGTGTTCCAGGAGGTCAGCCCTCGTCCTATGGTGTTGCTAAACAAAACCTCAGCCATATCTAATCTTCCACATTTTGCATATGTTATCACTAGAGAATTAATTACGACAGCATCTCTCTCCATGTGGTTTCGATTCACATACCCATGAACTTCCCTAGTTTGTTTGAGACAACCTAAATGAGAAAAGGCCTGAAGCAAACATAGAAGAGTGACCGAATCAGGTTCTTCTCCTGCTCCTCGCATTAAATAAAATATAGCTAGAGCTTCATCTGCGAGCCCATGATGTACATAACCCATCATAATTGATGTCCAGGACACCAAGTCTTTATTTATTATTCTGTTGAACACCTCCTTTGCGTTATCAATTTTGCTGCACTTCACATACATGTTTAGAATCTGATTTACAACTTCAACAACCATTTCAAGTCCATGTCTCAATATGTAACCATGGACACACCTGCCCTTTCTTATGTCCGTTAGATCAGCAGCCACAGAAAGCATGCTAAGCATTGTTACAGGGTTTGGTCTTATACCCGCTTCAACCAGCCCACCAAATATTTCAAAAGCCTCGTCAACTAATCCACTTTGGAGATAACCAGAAATCATTACATTAAATGATATAACATCCTTTGCTTCCATCTCATTGAACAATTCCCTTGCCTCGTTTATTCTATTACATTTTGCATACATATCAATCAGAGTAGTAGTTGTGACTAGATCAAGATGGACACCAGCCCTTATTCCACAACCATGGATGCTTGCGCCTAGGTGGATGCACTTTAGAACTGAACAGCCCAAGAGCGCATTAGTTAAGATGACTGAATCGGGTCTGATGTTATCACACTTCATGAGGCAGAAGAGTTTCAAAGCTTCAGCTGCCTGCCCGCTTCGGACAAGGCCTGCAATCATAACATTCCAAGAAGCAACAGTTCTATTTACTTTTCTATCAAAGACGGATTCAGCCATGTGGGGAGCATCGCATTTCATATACATGTCGATGAGGCTTGTCTCAAGAATTTCATCATCATGGTCACAGCCTCTTCTAATTGCATGCGCGTGAATGGATTTACCTTCTAGTAGTGCTTCTAACTGTGACGCTGCTTGGAGCAAGCTCACCAGAGTCACCCGATTAGGATCAACACCCTCTTTTTGCATCTCACGCGCAGTTCCAAAAGCCTCCATAGCACGGTAATCTGATAATTGTGAATAGCCAGTAACCATGGCTGTATAAGCAACAACATCCCTATCAGTCATTTCATCAAACACCCGCCGTGCATCCTCAATGCAGGCCCCGCATTTGGAGTACAACCCCACAAGAGATGAACCCACGAACCGATCAACATTTAGCATTAGCTTGACACAATCCCCATGAATTGCTCTTCCAAATTCCACAGTCTGGAGTTCAATACAGCTCTTCAGAGCAAAGTTAATCGCCAAACTGCCTACCCCAATTCCTCGCTCTTTCAAAGTCAAATACAGCCGTAGAACCTCACAGAAATATCCAGCTCTAAAATATGCTACAATGGCTGAATTCCAAAGGGAGAGATTCCGGTTGATAATTTTATCAAACACCCATTTTGCATCTCTTAAGCTACCAAAGCTGGCATAGCAATCCAGCAGTTTGGAGCCCAGTAGAATGTTGTTATCAAACCCACAAGTACATAAAAGGGCGTGAATCTTTCTCAATGATCTGGTGTTTGGGCAAGTTCTTAATAAGGAAAGGAATCTATCTGTAATGGATGATTGTTCTATAGAGTATGATCTTTCCACTGTAAATCTAAACTGATAGTGTTTGCATTTAAGATTGAGTTTTTTGCTGATGCATGATTGATAGAAGGATTTTGGGGTTGAAAGACCAAACCCAGATGGGAAAAGAGGCATTCTATACCTTTTCAAGGCAATTGACGTCTCTTCTCTTTTGGTTAGCAGTTGTTACACCACAACAACAACAACAACAACTCGGATCTTTCTCAATCTCTAGGGCCCGAGAGAGAAAGCCGAAAAAAATTTCCGTGGTAATAGTTTTGAACCAATAACTTTTTAGTTGCAAACCGTGATTCTAAGCTAACTGAACTACCCTCGGAGTTCATTAGATCTTGAAATCCTCCTTTCTTCATTGTTTTATACATTTTCTTCCATATCTCCTCTAGGCTCCTCTGGCTATTTATTTTGATTCCATTTTCTTCAATGGAAACGTTATTAGATGTTAATCTTTAAAAATTTTACACCTTTGTGTACGAAGTCTATCTATTCAATTTCTATGTATTATAATGTAAATGCACATTTGAATAATATTATTGATTTGCTTATGTATATTGGATTAGAAGATTTCCGACTATATTATGTGATTGATTTGAATTAGTGCCATCATCATGGGACCTGTGGAATTTAGGGAGGCTCCTATCTATGGGGACGGTTTGGATGAGGGCTCCCCAAGTCAGAGGAGAAAACTCTCCATATTGTATAGTA
This sequence comes from Cinnamomum chago, assembly GCA_038049695.1. Lineage (NCBI taxonomy): Eukaryota > Viridiplantae > Streptophyta > Magnoliopsida > Laurales > Lauraceae > Cinnamomum > Cinnamomum chago. The sequence goes on from CP142452.1 coordinate 79,878,395, forward strand.
AGTATAGCTTTTAAATAGCTACTAGCCTTGTTAGGCCACTTTGAAGTAGATGAATCAAAGGAGAGTTAGGGGGAGCATTAGGGGGTCGGAAGTATATATCCTTGGCGCCAAACAGGCACTTTACTAATACAATAGAAGTCGAATAAAGCCTTCATTTTTCAGATAAGATGTCATATCAAATGCAGTTTATTTAAAATTTCCTTCATCTTTTTCATACAAAAAGTCAAAAAGCAACTACATTTATCCACTAAAATATAAAAATACTCCACTTTTTTACATAAAAAGTAAAAAAGATTCTATAACAAATAACTAAAAATAAAATATCATCATAGCCTATTTATATTTTATTATTTCTTCAAAATCAACTTTATTTAACTTGACTCAATTAATAGAGTCACCAAAATGGCCCAAATTAAATTTCTTTTACAAAGGTGGATATTTTTATATTTTCTTAAAATACTAAAAATTGATAGACTATTTGCTAAGTGCGGAAACTCTCTTTTTGAGATTGGAGAGATTTTGAATATATATATATATATAAATATATATATATATATATATATATTTCGACGGTTATCAGGTGTGCACCTATTAGTGGGGCTGAGTGAGCTCCATATTTGGTTCATCCAAATAGACCAAAAAGTGGGACCCCCAAAATTACATGGGTTACATGACCCATCTGAATGAATTTGGTCCACAGATCGAGTGTGCATCAATTGGAATAGACCGTACGTGAAGCCCCGGTTTACCCGGTCATGCCATTTGGGTAATCAGATAATTGGCGACAATTGACAATGCTTAAGCTATATTGGTCCCTTATATTTTAGATAATAGTATAAAAGGGTTTTGTTAGTCGCAATTTTCATTTAATGCTGTAGTTTCAAAAAAGTCTTTCAATTAAGTCCTTTTAAGTTAAATTGATTGATTGATAATAACTTGAACATCTGGGAAGCCGGGTAAAACCCTTGTGGCCTCCAGGTGGTAGTACAAGTAGACTCAATCTTTGGTTCTCGAAGATCGGAGATGGGGGTCGATGCCAAGATCTCTAGCTCCAGAAGAGGGAGGAACCGTAGTCGTGACCACTCGACCAACTCCTTGGGGTGTCTCTTTCTATCATGTATAATGTATTGATTTTTTATTCTCCTTTTACCCCTCAATTTTTTTTTCTCTTTCCAATGAAAGAGAAATTTGTAAATTTACGAGGGTATTTTTTTTTTTTTTTTGTCTTTTACTTCCTACCAAAAGATATGACCGAATTTACTCCACACCTCTTTCATGAATCCAAATCCTCCAACGTCTCCCTCATGCTAAGATAAACAAAGGGAGTGAAACTCGATAGTGGGTCCCTCCTATTAAAATTCTGGAACATCTCATATAGGACTTCTTCAAATTTCACTTCAATAAGATATTGTGCCACCTGAAAAGGAAAACAACCCCATTTAGGAAATTCTAAATCCACTGATGAAATTTCTCATTTTATATGAAATGTAACTCTAATATGATCTACCCTACCCTAGATATATTTTTGTGAAACATTTGAATTTTTTTTATAGTAATTAATTTGAGCATTTTAAAAGTTATAAGTTGCACTGGACCATTTGAGTAAAATTTGTTGAGGACTATAGACTACAATAGGAGCCGTTTTTGTTCATTGATTTAGATTTTTCACAAGTGGTTCCCCAAAATTCCCATGAGATTGTTATGTAATTTTCTATCTTTTCTTCATTTTTATTTATTTATTTTTATATGTCTACTTGTGGAGGACCTTTTTGAGAACCCGACCCCTAATTTTCTGGATTAGTGTTGTTTTATTTGTGGATTAGTTTCTCTAAGTTGGATTAGTGTTTGTTTGGTTGAGTTTGTGAGTTAGAATGATTTTTCAATGGTTTTGGGGAATTTTGAGTGCCTTAATAACTAGTGGGGCCCTTTGGGGGTTCCTTATATGACTTTACGTTACTTGGGGGATTATCAATGATTCCTATGATTTGTGTTTTTATCCCGTTTTACTTATCTCGTTAATCCCGACAACTTTCATGTTGATCCCGTTTGAGACCCCGAAATCCGATTTCCTAGCCTTGAGGGTAAAATAGTTATTTTACACCAAACCTGGACACAATTGTCGATATCCCCGAAACCCGTGAAACATATATTTTTTAGAAACTAGATATTTCGGCGATCATTTCTTCATTCTTCGTCGAATTCATTTGAAGTCCCAAAAACCATGATTTCAGCCCAAAGAGATTTTCTAGTGGTAGGACCCATTGTCACTTGCTTATATAAGAGGAACCCATCTCCCTTCTCTTCCATCTCCATTTTCCAGCACAAAAGGCAGCCTAGGGTTTTCTCTTGCAACTTTCTCTTCTTCTTCTTGCTCTTTCCATCTCCAATCCACACCAATCTTGCACCAATCAAGAAATGGAGGTCATCTTCTTCCTCCCCACCTTGCAAGCTTTCCATGGATGCTATTAGAAGAGAAATCCACTAACATTGAGACTCTCCTTGAGCTAACTCTTGACATTAGAGGACCTTCCAAGTAAGCAATCTTCTTCATCTCCTAGATATGTATTCTTGTGACCCTAGAGAAGCTTCATCTCCATTATTGAAAGTTCTCTCCTTCTATTTTATTGTTTGACTCATTTTGGGGTTTGTTTTGGGGGTTTTGCTTGTAGCTTTGGAGCTTGGATTTGGAAGAGTGTTTAGGCTTGATTTCTTGATTAGAAGATCCAAGGCAAGTTGATGAAATGATAGTTTGAGCATTTAATGGTTTTATGAGAAATGTAGTTGGCTTTGTCATTCTTATTCATGTTTATTAGCTTGCATTGATTTAAAATAAATGCTCATTAAAGAGTTTTGCTAACTCATTTATTGTCATGGAAATGTGATTTATAGTCTTTCATTATGTCTTGATTTGAGTAAATGAATCCTTGTGTATGGTGGTTTCCTTTTCTCTTTCTCTTATGGTGGAATGAGGTGAAGAAGATGTAGATTTGATGAATGTTTATGGATGTTTCTATGGTGTTTTAGATGATGTTTGAAGGGAGTTTTGAGCCTTCCATTTTGATGTAGAAATGAGGCTCAAAGAATATTGTAAAAAGAGGAAAAAGGGGAAGAGCAGAAATGTCCCGGAACCAGTTTCTGGACAGTTCGCTCGAGCGAACTTGTCAGGTCGCTTCGCAAGTTCGCTCGAGCGAACTGTCCAGAAAAGGGTTCGAACCATTCTAGAGGACAGTTCGCTCAAGCGAACCTTACTACGCTCATGCGGACCCTCCCAAAACTCATTCCAGAAAGTGGTTAGCTCGAGCGCATGAATTGTTCACTCGAGCCAACCTAAACTGGACGAGTTCGCTCGAGCGAACCCTCCCAGAAGGCCATTCCAAAGACCACCTTGCTCGAGCGAACTCTCCGGTTCGCTCGAGCGATGTGCTCTGTTGATCAAGGGCTATGTTTGGGACAGTGATGAATTGTTTAAATGTTTTGACACTGTTCATGGAGAACCCCTCTATGTCAGGGAGATTTATTAGACAATGTTTGAGGCCAATTGAGAAAGAAACCACATCACGAAGATTCATCAAAGTTTTGAAATTACCGAGGTGTGTAAGGAGCCCGGAATGTCTCCAAACTCAAGGAGTACCAAGTTGTCATTAGATCGACATACGAGACCCCTATTCACCCTAAACAAATTTTGAACATGATACTCTACCCGAAATTTCAATTGTTCATTGTATTTCCTTGTTCCCATAATTTATACTACATGACTTGTTATTCCTGAAAGCATTGAAATTGTACTTCAAATAATTGCTAGTCCCGAAGTGCATTGCCGGACATGAAATGACAGTTGTGCCTTTGAGCACCCCCGTCACACCCGTTTAATTACTTGAACTTGATGTATTTTGCACATGTCTTGATTTCTGTTATTTGACTTATGAGTCGGCACCACTAAGCTTGGATAACCTTACCAGTCTGATCCACTGACTTGGAGATCCCCCTCTTGTCCCGCTAGCTGCAATTTTGTTCCCGCTATCCTGTTTTTACCGTGGTCTTGTCCCGATGCTGCAGATTGCTACTGTGGTTCCCGATGCCCGGCTCGCTACTGTGGTCATGTATAATATATTATATGTATATGTATATTCCGTTGTTTCTCCTCACCTCGTGTAACTGAGATCAACACTTTGATATTGCTCTGTCACTTCGGTAATAGAGGATTTAACTTCGTGTGGTTGTCATCTTGCTAGTTCTCGATTCCTTGGACACCTTACATGTTTTATATTGCTTATTTGTTTTCCAGTAAATGATTCATTTCTTTTATGAAAGTTATTGTTTAAATATGTGTTAATGTTTTCCAAGGTAAATTCAGTTATTGTTATATTGTTTCTCGTTACTTATTACACTCATATGCTTTAAATGAATACCCGATTTGTTAAATATCCATGCTTTTACATATGTTTTAAATGACACTCGTTTTGCCAGATCTCTATGTTCACACATGTTTTAAAGGAATACCGATTTGTCCAATATCTATGCTTTTACAGCTGTTGTAAATGAACACATATTTTGCTAGATCTCCATGTTTTACTCATGCTTTAAATGAATACATGTTTTGTTAGAGATTTATGATTTTCCACCTGTTTTAATTATATGCAGTCTTTGATCAAATAATATGAATTATCACATGCTTTACTTTTCAGCACATTTATTATCATTCACCCACCTGTCAGACCGTCGTGTCTGACCCACTATTTTGGTACTCAAGTCCAGATTTCTTCGTCCCGAGATGAGTGCTTTTGTTGGCTGTGGAGTCATGATTTGCAGGTTGTTTTGTCGGCTATGTCACATAGACATTGAGCTTGACATCGGAGTTGCGTCACATATGGGTAGTGGTTATTAGCTTGTTTTTGTATGGCTTTTATTAGCCTTTTTCTTGGGATTCTTAATTAATGCACATTGATAATTGTAACTTGAATATATATGGTAATGTAATATCCTGTTACCGTTAGCTCTGTACTTGGTTGTAATGGTTTATTCCAGTCTGATATGATTCTTGATATAATAGTTATATGCTAACGGTTGAATACGACATGGAATCTGATGGCCACGGACTCCGGGTCACAACGCCACTAAAGCTTCCGCAAAATATTCAGAGTGTGTTGGAATGTGTTGTCTTCACACACGCGGATCTTGGGAGAAAAATATAATTATCCTTAATCCCATTCGCGCCCCTGAGGTTTTGGTTTGGGGGCGTGACAACCTTTAAATCATTAGTGGGCCACATAGAAATGTTTAATTTTCAATTAGAAATTTTACTCCAACATATGATCTAGGCCCATTTATACATTCTCCTCCTGGGCCTTCTCAAACCAAACCCTAGGAGCAAAAGTTAGTAAAATTAGTTTTTGCAAATTCTACATGAATGTGGCCTTAAGAGATTTTATTTCTTTCTCAATGTGGAGAATATACAATAATAGGAAGTTTGATTGGAAACAGTGTTCAACCAATAAGAAATACCAGTGGTATGGATCATCAAGGTCAAGACTAAGTAAGGCTGGAAGATGAATCAAGCAGTAGCAGTAAATTGCACGTTTATTAGGGCTTTCATTTTTGGAATGTTTAGTAAAGGGAAATTTTCTCCATGGCCGTTCCTTCATTGATTTCTTGGTCTTAACCAAGTTTCTTCTTTTAATAGAAAAATATAAGAAAGAAACTTTATGAAGGCCGAATCCTTGGCACCCAATTGAATTCCCAAAAATTATTAGAAATGTATTCAATGTGGTTGACATAAGAGAAACAAAGGTGAAGATTTAGCAAGTGGTAAGCTCGTTTCGCATCATTCTAATAATATTTCTTTTATGAGAATGAATGAAGAAAAACTTGTTCCTCTCTCCTTTATGTATTTCTTGTAAAATTTATAACAAAGGGGCTTTTGGAAACTAAATATTTAAGAGATTTTGCTATACTGTCACGTACTTTAAAATATGATCGCCTAAAAAATAATGTATTTTGATAACTTAGAAAGTATCTTACAAATTTAACTTTCTTCAAAAAACCTTTATATTAGATTATTCATTGATATCTTGTATAGATTATAGAATAATCTTCTCAAAATGCGAATGAAGCGTTTTAGTAAAAATCATTAGAAGAGCAACCATTAATTATAGTCACCCATATTGTTATAGGAATACAACTATGACTCCTAATATTAAATTGGCCCCACAGTGCTTACAAATTTAATATAGGGTCACATAGTCATATCACAATTACATAGCTCTTGTTAATTATCAATGTTCGATGGGTCCTACAAATGTCATACTATAAGACTTTTATTATGATTACCAACATTAGGTGGGTCCCATATTGGTCACAAAGATTAAATTGTGTGATTGCAATTTTCAGTTTAACATCATTAAATGGGTCCCACTATTTGATAGATCCCCTAGTATTAATATGACTACAAACATCAAATGGGTCCCATAATGATAGCTATCAACCCTAAAAAAAGAAAAAGAAAGAAAAAAGCTAAAGGCCTAATTTGTATCTGCACCTTATGCCTTCCCATCATAAATAATCTTTTCTTTGAACTCGTCTCCCCATTGATTTCTATCTATTTAATTCTATGTAAACAAATGGGCCTTAACTCAAATATAATCCTTACAAATAAACTTGGCCAGCAATGCACCCAAAATGATTTTCAAAGAGAGCTACTAGAATTGGGAACATCTAAGGATTCCCCCCACGGTGACTGTGAGTGGACCAATCATGGTCCACCACATCATCGTGGGCAGCCCCTGCCCGGATGTATGCTAGGCTTCCCATAGTGACGTGGCGGACCTTAATTGGTTCACTCACGATCACAGTGGGAGAAATACTTAGAGGATCCAAACTCGAGCTGTTAAATGTGAATTTGGATCACCTATCACAGTTGTTATACCTTCATCGTGAGTGGACCAATAATCGTCCGCCACATCATCCAAAAATCGAGGTGATTTTGAAGTTTAAATCAGATGAAAGAAAAATCACCTAAAGTTTTGGATGATGTGGTGGATTGTTATTGGTCTACTCATGGTGAAGTTATAACAAACGTGATAGGTGATCCAAACTCGTTAAATGCACATTGATTTTCTCTCTATGCACACTGGTACTCTCTACACTCCCCAAACTTACTCCATGCACACCTTATTTTGCCTAAAATGCCCTAACCCATGAAAATTTCATTCAACTCCCCCCCCCCCCCCCCCCCCCCCCCTTCTCCTCAATTCTCAACTCTCCAGCACACTCTATCAGAGAAGAAGAGAGAGCAGCCACCGTCCCTCATTCTCAACTCTCACTCCCCCTAAACATTATCTTCTCTCTTCCTCATTCACGGTCATTCTCAAGATAAATTTCTCTTTTAAGGTAAATCACTCTCCCTCATTCTCCCGTTCTCATCTTTCTTGTTGTTTTTAAGGCAATGGATGTTTGTTGGCCTCATAAATGGTTGATTGAGCTTTCCCTTTCACCCCATCTCTCCCCTCCTCTCTCCTCCTCCTCCTCCTCCTCCTATCGTTCGTTTTTTTTAGAGATCGGTTTGACCCTGAGTGGCCGAACGGTCCCGAGAAAAAAAAAACGAACAACATACATGACTGGGAAGAACAATGAGGGATAAGTGGAAAATGAGTGGGAAGAAGAGTGAGATATGAGTGAAATGAGAGTGGGAAGAATGACAAGACTTACATAGATTGATATGTTGAGAGGTTAAGATGAGAGGGATTTGGAGGAAATGAGAGGAAAGTAAATATTTTATAAGTAGGGTGGGTGGTTGTGTGTAGGGAACAACTCGAATTGCATAGATTTTGAAATCTATCCTTTTTCGTCATTTCCCTTATTTAAAAAAAACAGAAATGAAATAAAACAAAAACCAGTGTGCACTTAAGCCATTCTCAGTTTTTAAAAGACATCCTTGACTCAAATTAAATTATCAAAAAACCATAAGGGACTACCACCTTGAAAGCCCTCCCCAAGTCTTTCCTTCCTTCCCTGTGAAGGAACTCCCCGGTCCAGCCCCCAATAAAACCAAACCAAACCAAAGCACCAAGACCCAACTCCTGCTCTGCGTAACCACCCAAATGGACGAAGGAGAAGAAATCGATCTCTTCCCCATTTCTCAGCAGCATCGAGAACTCATGGCTGCCGAAACCCTAGAATCCGATTTCGATCTCGCCTTCCAATTCCAGCTGCAGGAAGCCATAGCCGCCTCTCTCCTCCACCAACAACCCCCCTCCTCCTCCCTTCTCGTCCACCACCCATCCCTACCAGATCCCATCTCCCTCAACCCCGATCCCCAACCCGACACCGATGACCTATCCTCCATCATGAAGCTCCAAACCCTAGAACTCGAGCGGGTCCAACAAGAGCGAAAGGACCGCGAGATCTGCGCCGCAGAGATGCGCCGCATCGCCTCCGATCTCAAGATTCGCGCCCACGATCACAGCTTCGCGCGCGAGATCGATCGCATGGCGGATGAAGAGTGGGACGAGTTTGGTGACGATTTCGAGTGCCCCATCGATGGCGATGGCGCGTGTTCTTCATCGTCTTTGGCGTCTACTGGGGAGCCTTATCGGCTCTACTTCAAAGGGCTGGTGGCTTATGAGGTGAAGAATACGATGGTTGTTTCTCAGTCCGCCATTGGAGTTGCTGTCTGCGACCCGCGCGACGTGCCCCTGCTCCAGATCAGGAAGCCGCTGATGGGGGCGGAGATGTCGCGCGGAGTTGTGGAGGCCAAGGCTTTGATTGAAGGGCTAAACGCTGTATTGTCTTTGGGTATTAAGAATGTTGAGGTTTACTGCCATTATGTGCCTCTCTACAATCAAGTGAGTTTCAAGTTTCTTGTTTGTCAGCAGTCATTGAAGTTTGTTTCTTTAAATTTGTACTCTCTGTTTTTTTTTTTTTTTTTTTTTGGTAGATTGTGTTGCAGATTTAATAAGCTTCTTTTGTGCTTTTGTGTATTTGTTTTGGCTGAATTACTACTACTGAGCATTTAGGGGTAGTGTCAATATGTGATAAATTAAGAGAGACTTAGTTTGAGATAGTTTGGGGCATATTCAAACTCCAATACAGGCCAAGGGCCCACCATCAACCCGCATGGACAAGGGGTAGGCCAAAGAGGAGATGGATGGAAGTAGTAAGTATATATCTGAAGAGGTGTGTCATATCCTAGGATTTGGCTTAGTATAGATCGGAATGGAGAAGCATAAATTCAATTCATGTAGCCGATCCCAACATAATTGGGACAAGGCTTTGCCAGCAATGACGATGACGATTAATGCCTATTCACAGAGGGAGTCTACGGGAAAATGATTGCCACTGAATTTGGAGAAAAGCCTACTACTAGATGAAGCTGTATAATGTAGTGATCCAACTTAATCAGTTAAAGCTTAATCCTATTCATGCCAAAATTCTGAAAACAAAAGGAAAAGAAAAGAAAAAATGTCTATATTTGTGAATATTTCCAAATTTTTGCTCATTTCACACATAACGCATTAAAATCAGACACCCGAGTACACAACTTTAACCATCTGATTTTGATTGCATCATTAGTACTCTACTCTTTGGTGTGCTGATAAACCTCTCTACCCGTGTTTGTTTTAATGTTCACACAAGCGTCTGTCTTGTGTGTATTTCCTGTTACTTGAAAATTGATTAATCTTTATGTTTCCAGTTGAATGTTTCCTTGTCTTCAACTGGAAATATGCCAGCTTGTTACATTTTGTCATTTTAGGAGTATTAAGTTGTCCAACTGGAATCATGCTGCATTTTATCATCATTATCTGAGCCTTATGCCATCTACATTTCTAGAGATTACTGAATATGGAAGAAACTAATAGGCTGCATGCCACTGAGTTTGTAAGCATTGACTTCTGATTTAAACAAATCTGCTGATGACATTAACTTGTAATTTGCATGTGTACAGATGATTTAATTTGTTCTGTCATGTAGGTTACTGGAAAATGGGCAGTGAAGCAGCGAAAGATAGCAAATCTAATTGATCAAGTTTATCCTCTTCAAAGAAAACTTGAGAAGTGCCAAATGCGTCTGCTTCCACGATGTGATCTCAAGCTTGCATCTAAACTAGCAAGGGAAGCAATAGATTCTCTAATGACAAGGACCATTGAATCTGATGATAAGACCCCGAAAGAAACTTGCACCATTTGTTTAGAAGATAATGATGTTTCTCAAATATTTGTTGTTGATGGTTGCTTGCACCGCTACTGCTTTTCTTGCATGAAACAGCATGTGGAGGTCAAGTTACTTCAGGGAGTGTTACCTGGATGTCCCAAGGATGGATGCCCTACCAAGTTGAATGTGGATAGTTCCAGGGAATTTTTACCTACTAGGTTGATTGAGATCATGGCACAACGTATAAAGGAGGCAACCATTCCTGAAACAGATAGACTTTATTGCCCATATCCAAAGTGCTCTGCTCTGATGTCAAAACGGGAGATGATGCTCCCTCAAGAGGAATCCTCTTCTATGCATCAAGCCAATTATAGATCTGGTCTCAGGAAATGTGTCAAGTGTGATGGCCTTTTCTGTCTCAACTGCAAGGTTCCATGGCATGTTAATATGTCTTGCTCTGACTATAAGAGGCTTAATCCTCACGCCCGCGCTGAAGATGCAAAATTACAATCGTTGGCAAGACAAAAGTTGTGGCGCCAATGCATCAAGTGCAAACATATGATTGAGCTGGCTGAAGGCTGCTACCATATGACCTGCAGGTATTCTTTTCTAATGCTTCTAGATTTACTTATGTTGAGTAATATGGTTCCACTTCTGATGGACACTTCCATGCTGCAGAGATCTATTCAGGTGTAGATGTCCCTACACTATATAGTGGGTACCACATCAATCATGGTGTGGAGGTATTTACATTGCACATTGGCGCCCACATCAGATATATGAGGGCCACTGGAAGTATGAGCCTAGTTTCCATGCCCTAGGCCTCCCACCATCAAGCTGTTTAGATGATTGGTGTGGGGGTGTGGGCAGGGAGATGTGTGGAGAGAGCGGGAGAGAGGGAAAGGGCACTTATATGGAGGCCCTCAAGAAGAAACTCAATGTTATTGTCTTCCCATCTAATGGTATGGATGGAAAGAATATGGTATTGTTTCCCCTGCTGGTCTCTAAATTGCCAAACAAGGTCTTGGTGACTAGAGTTTGGGCTATGATTTAAACAGCTACTATAGATACGCTTTTGGCTTTGGATAAAAGAATTGGGATTTGGCTTCTTGCATTGATCTTTCAAGGAATTGATCTATTTCTTTGTTTGTTATCAAGTGTCCCATGCTATCTGTCTCTCTAACTTTCTCTGCAATTCCTTTTGTCCTTAGTGCCTTGGGTACACGTGGCAGGGTGGGTCCAGGGGACCTTCTAAAGCTGGGGGCCAAATCCTTTGGAGAATATCACCAGTATCAATATAATGGGCTTGATTTACAAACAGAGGAACAAAGGGATATTTGTAGGAAAATGTTATGTGATTGTCTTTAGTGTCATTGTCAATTAAGTCCATGCTAATTACTCTGGCTAAGGAGTTCAAGGGCAACTCCTTTTCAGATCTAGATAGAGACTGGATTTGCTTTCATTAGAGGTTCTCAAAAGGGTGATGTTGAAAGGTTTTGATTGCCCCACTAACCAGTGTTGATGAAGACAAGTTTGATGGAAGCTTGTCTATGGTGATTATCACCGTACAGAGAAGGTCAGGCTTTGCAAATCCGTTGCTCGAGTAGGGTTGTGTTGGATGGTCATTTTCTTAAGCACTTTCTTACACAGGTTCTTGCACATTTTTAATGATATTCAAAGAATTCTCTAGAAGTTTCTTCTTTGATCTCATTAGCTCCCAAAAAAGTGATATGCTTGGATGACTCCTTTGCCAAACCAGGTGTTTCAAGTTGGATATAATTAACTTTTGGCTTTGTTATCTCCCTCTCATCATAATTTATGGTTGTAAATTCTGTATTTTTCCTTACCTTACAGTTTCGATTCCATTTGTTGCTGAAGTTGTTCATAGAGGAAGATGAAACATATCATTTTCTATGGCCAGCAGATTGTTTTTGAATGCTTTCCTCATCAATAGCCATAATTTATTGGATTGGCATTTTTATGGTGGCAGAACATAACTAACGTCTCAAAAGCGAACATTGCGCTTTCCATTTTGCAACCAATATGATCAGTAGATTCCAAGCAACTGGTTTTCATCTTTAGCTTGTAACACCTACGTGCACGTATCATTTATATTCAAGTTTCTACGGACATAATTTAATTATAGTCTGTTCCAAACCAAGTTAGAGCCAGCCGAAGCAGACAGCTTTAAATCTGCTAATTTTAATTACACAGCCTGTATCCAGTTTCTCTTCCACCTGTTCAGGAGAATGAAGATTTGTGCTTGCTGTTTTGCAGGTGTGGCTATGAATTTTGCTATACTTGTGGAGCTGAATGGGTAAGCAAGAAAGCAACTTGTTCCTGCCCGCTTTGGGATGAAGAGAACATTTGGTATGATGATGACGAAGACTCAGATGAATATTCTGATGATGAGGAACGCGAAGGCTCCGAGTCTGATGAGTATGATGAATATAATCCACAGAGGCGGCATTTTTTGGGTGCATTTCCGAACTTCAATCGAATTCCTAGGAATTGATAGTAGTAAAGTGGGTTATATCAAGGCGGGTGTATTGAAGAGGTGAAGGGTGAAGGGTGTTGACATGTAGATGGGACCATCACTTTCTTAGGATTAAATTTACTAGGGTGATGTGTGTTACTCACTAAGGAGATAATCTATTGACATCTGATGAATCTTCATCTTCAATCTCTTTTAATTTCAACCCCTTTAATTGGAAGCATTGTTTTGAAATCCTAGAATTTCAATTCCTGTTAAACAAATGGGTGTGGGTTCTTTATCTGTAGGTAAAATGCTCATCAAATTGATGCTAGATCCTGTATTCACTCACACACTTTACTGAGAAAGTTCCTCATTTCTGTTAAATCATTACAAAGTCCCAATCTTCATTGTTGGGTTTGCATTGAATATCATAGTGACATTCAATGCAAACCATGGGGGTTGGCCAAAATTCTGGCCAAAAAGTTTGTCCAAGTAGACTTTTTGATCTTCATATCTAGGATGCTATTCAAAAAAAAAAAAAAAAAACACCATTATCTTGGACAGAATGACACAAAACAATAAATGTATAAATGTATGAGGCCATCTGAATTTAAATACCTGCCCTCTCCAGATTAATTATGCACTTCAGCTGCCTTGCCACCAGCCATTTAAAGGTAATGAGTCATTTTTTTTTTATTTAATGAGGAACTACAAATACTTCCCTCGCTGACGCCAGTTTTGCTGGCACTTCTGTATTTCTCATATATAACTGACTTATGATAGGTCTAAATAATCTTTTGCCCTCGCAAATACCTACCCTCTTTGAACTGGCAATAATATTAGTATGACAATAATTCGCATGTTAACCTGCCCATACCCATGTTCACCTATGTATATACATGTATGGTTGCAAATGGGTATCCGATTATCCTAGATATGGAATCTATTTTTAGAGGGAGATCTAGATCCCAAGCATATAGGAAATGGCCCATGCAAGCATCTGAAAGTTCCAACTCAATGATCTAGATCCAGGATTATTACATCCACATATTAAATATATATAGGTTTTACTGGCCTTATATTACCTCAAGTAATATTAACTTTTCTTTATCATTTATCATTTGATGGTTTCATTGTATATTAGAAAGAAATATTATTATTATTATTATTATTTTTTGATAACCTAGGGTATCTCCCCAAATAGAATAATATTAGAAAATTATTTTAAAGTCCTCTTATTCAATTATATTAATGCACTCCACTTTTTTTTTTAATTATCACATTTGGTCCTGGAATCAGATTTTTCTTCCAGGATTTTTTTTCCCGGATACCATGTCGTTCTGGAATTAAATTTGAATCTAATATGAGAAAAACCGATCTAGGTCAAAATCTATCTAGTTCCTGCTCTCGGATTCATCAAGTATGCATTCTCTATCCGTCTGTGTGTTTTCTTTGATTGTCATGCATTTGGTTGATTCAGAGTTTTGAGAAATGATAAATGCATATATTGAATTGTTGGAAATTGTGTATTTGGGATTAACAGCCTACACGATTGACGAAGTCCATCTATCTGAAAACTTTAATATTTTAACTTTCAACCTACAAAAGCTTAGAAAACCAAACTAATGGTGTAGGGTACTAGGGTTACAAGAATACATTCATGGAGTAAATAGGCAATCTACAAAATAATGCACCTAAATATAAATAACATAAAATCTGCAACCTGGTTGTGCTTGAAAAGCTTAAGGAACTGTTTCTTTTTAGGAGAATTCCTAATAGGAACTTATGATGCTGGGGATTTATGAACAATGATGTGATGTCTGTCTCAATATTTTCAAATTCAACTTTACTTTATCAGAATTATGAATTATAGGATTGAGAAGTTACTTTAGTAGGCCTTTGGAATTTTCAAATTCTAACTGAGCCAAGAGGAATCCCATTCGTGGAATAACCTTTTTAACTGTTTATGATGGACCTTTGTGTAACATCTTGAAATCATCCTTTTAGGGAAAAAATATTATTTTTCGTCTCCTTTCTAGGTTGTGCTAGAATGTATCGAACAAATAAATGCATAATGCATTCAGGGAACAACCTTTTTAACGTTCATGATGAACCTTTGTGTAACATCTTGAAATCTTCCTTTGTAAGGAAAAAATATTATTTTTCGTCTCCTTTCTAGGATGTGCTAGAATGTATAGAACAAATAAATGCATAATGTGACATCGAATTGAGCTTGTTGGGAATTTCTAGCATGATGTGATATATTGTCTCCTGACATTTCAAATACTTTGTTTGATTCAAGAATTCAAAATTTCAAAACACAAGAAAATGACACTTTCAGCCTTGTGAATTCCCAGAATTATAATATTCCAAACACTAGAGGGGTTGAGCATTTGAAATTCTATTTTAGTGGGCAACATTTGGAAGTCTTCGTATTCTCCCAGAGAAGAATTCTCACAATTCTTCTAAACAAATAGATCTACTTGTTCTTTTGCTAGAATTCAAAGAACTCATGATTGGAGAATTTGCAATTCTTTAAATTGTTTTTAAACTTACAAAAGCGAGGATTTGGAAATGTTGCATAAAAAAAATCTCTAGTTGCCGAAGCCTGGAGGATAGTAGAGGTTGAGTGGAGGATGGCACTGAGAGGGCTCAAAGCCTTGGAAGAGAGAATGGATCAACTAATGGGGAAGCAAACGGGAATGCAAACCCAGATTAACATTTTGGATTTATTTTGATTCGGTTTGTGTTTTTGATGTGCATTTGGATATATATATATATATATATATATATATATATATTCATTTTAATTCTTTTTATCAATTAATTTAGTTTTATCACTCTAAATTCTACGACTTGGAATTAAAATTTATTGTTGAGGAGAATTGTTTTGCATGAATGTGTATCGATATAAATGCTAAAGGCTAGATTTCATATTTTTATTTTTTGTGTTTAAAAAAAATGCAATTGGCAGTAGATTAAAAAACAATCACTAAAACACAATGAAAAGTATTAGTTGCAATCACTGTTAAATCAATAAAATAAAAGCATTAGCAGTGGAAATTAGAAAATGTTCACGAGTAAAGTTTGATTAACCATTAACGTCTGAAAATACCGCACTGACAAGAAAGGGAGTTTTCCATTGCAAAAGCTTAGAACCTGTTGATGATTCAACGCTTTTAGGGATGGAAATTTAGCCACTAGCAACAGATATTTTCCATAGCTATTGTTCACTTTTAGTGATAGATTTAAATTTTCGCTAACAAAGACAGTAGAGATAGTGACTTTCCATAGTAGATTTAGTGGCGAACGTTTTTTTTTAGTGGCGGATTTTTGTATTTTATCAGTAGTTTATTTCTCTTGTAAAATGTAAATTTTCTTATAGTGATGTTTGAAAAAATGTAATGTTCGACTGATAACATCTTATAGCAGTGTTAAGTTTTTTTCCCCCTTGTATGGGAGGAATGGTAAACTATGTTAATCCTAAACTAACCTAATTTATCAGCCTAACGGTCATCCTTAGGGTGCTCCATTTCTTTGAATATTCCGCCTATCTGCCACTATAGTGCTCTGCTCGAGTATTCTTTCATTCGCGCTCCCGCCTTGCTCCGCTGGTGCCAGGGGTCAAACCCTGCACTTAGGTGAAGTAGGATGCCCTTTTACCACTGGGTTAACCAGCACTTCTTGTGTGAGGATGATATGCACACAAAATTGTATAGTTAATTTTGATGGACATTAAAAATAAAAGCCTCAAATATCCATATACCTCTAAAACAGTCCTCCTATGTAATGCCAAAAAAGATATGATAGCTTAGACATCACTCTTTCCTGGATCAAATTGCCTTTCACGTGTCTTTTTGTGAGTAATGTCTAGAGTCGGCAAAATCAACCTTCATTTATGTTTTTGCGAGTTCGCGGGTAATGGCTTGAGATTGCAAGTGCCATTTTTGAACCCGTGAGTCATGTCCATTAGAGAATTCAAAGTGAGGCCATGCTGGATTTCCTTTTTGAATTTCTAAATTCTATGAACTCATGTGAATGTCAATAAATGGTTGTGAATGACAACATATCTTCTTTGGCTAAAAAATTACACAATCAATTCTTTACATCAAATTGTTCAACAAACATGCAGAGTATTTTCAACCAATATTGTCATATAAACTGTAGCTTAATTAAATTTTTTTTTTTTTATCTAACATGATGCGACTTAGACCATCCTATTTGGTGAAAGTTTAACTCTCAAACTCACGAGCATACTCTTGAGCCCGAGAATGAACTTTCAAGCTTGCAACTGAATCATATTTCAGTTATTTTCGTGTTCTAAGTTGAGAAATTTGATGAAAAAATTCATAGCTTAGGAGCTAATTCTAGAAAAAGCGAAGGCCTACAAGTTTGAAAAACTGAAAAAATGAAGACCAGTATAGACCTTAAAGGAAGTGAAGGAAAACACATACTCAGAGATTGCATGTACAATCCTAATTGTTGCATGGACCTAGTAAAACGAAGTAAAGTTGCATACATCTGACCCTCTCAGACCCCGGGACGGGGGGGGGGACTCGACTCAAGATCGCAATAATACGTAGCTTCCTGGTGGACTTATTTAATAGTTTTTGTTAATTACTTTCCTTGGGAAATCCCTAAAAGGATGATACACATTTTGGTTAAAATCACACATGATCTTATGTATAGGATCTGAACTTGTTTAAAGCCTTTAAAACCAAATCTCTTTTAATCGATAGTTCCCACTAGGGTTGTACATGGGCGGTTCGGATCGGTTTAACACTAAAACCAATAACTAAAACAAACCTGTCGGTTTTTTGATTAACCGATCCGATCCAATCGATGGAAAAGGCTTAAACCGAACCAAACGGTTCGATTCAGTTTGGTCAGTTAAACCATTGTTTTTTATTTTATTTTTTTGAAAATCAGACATTGAAAATCTCAAAATGATGATACCCCATCCTTTTCATTTATTCCTATGTTTAGTGCAAGCATAAAAATCCAACATTCCAGACTGGACTAAACGCATATAAAAAATGATTCTACTCCAAAATGAGACTTTGGACTAAATGCAAGCGCACAAAAAAAACATAATAATAACCAGCTTGCAGTGAAACATTCATTCCACATGATACCATTTGGAATTACAATAGAATAACAGTTCATGTCAAGAAAAGTCACACACAAACGGAGTCTGTATCAGAACCCACTGTATTTTTCAGAAATGAATGTTTCTTAACACATTGGTTAGGTGGGACCAAAACCAACTATCAAAAGGCTTGACTCTATTGGCTTTTCTAGCATTCTCAAGAGTGCAGCATTCTGATAAAAACCTTATTGAAACGAGGTATAAATTATGATGGAAGGAAAACACCTTCTACACTAATCCCTCCATCTGCAATGAAGTATCAAAAAACATTTGAGAGATTAGAGGAGATGCACTGAGGCAATATTGACGGTTGAGTTCATGTAAGAATGGATGTGTGGAATATAACTTTGAAAGTAGTAAAAAATAAAACCCTAAGGCTAAAATAGTAAAGAAGGAATACTTAAGTTACTGCATACGGTCAGTTCAGTTTAAGCGGTTAACTGTGGGCTCAAACCGATAACCGATCGATGTAAGCGGTTTTTATTATTTTCAAACCATTAATCGAATCGATCTACTATAAACCGATCCGAACCACCCGATTCGGTCGGTTCGGTTCGGTTTTGCGGTGATACCGGATTTTTTGTGCAACCCTAGTTCCCACCCTTCCAAACACCTATTTACTCATAATTTTCGTGCTTCCAAGTGGTCCCATGCATTAACTCATACTGTTTTAAGTATAAAACATATATAGGATTGAGCTTTTCATTTTTGAAGTTAGGCTTGGGTGTCTTAATTTGCTACCCATCCCAGTTCGATCTTGTATCATTTGGGTCAGGCTTAGGCTTGATCCATACCCGGGCACTCCAGCCCCAACTCCCATTAACTCCTTTTTTTTTTTTTCCTTCTTAATCCCATAAACTCTTTGGATAGAGGAAAGGAACAAAATCTCTGATTTCATAACTTGTACCTTCTCCACAACTTAAGTCCACAGCCATTGACAGCTAACTGGCCTCATGAACCTGAGGCTGAAAATCGAAAGCAACAAGCAGAGTGGATTGTTTGCTGTGACCAGCAGAGCTTGCTAATGGCACGTCCATGTTAACAGCAATAACAAACACATGGGGCTGTCTCTCTCCCAAATTAATAGAGATGGAAATGGGTACCTGATACCCCAATTCCCTGATTTAGAAGGAAGAAAAAAAAAATCCATTGTGGGTCCCATGTTAGACCCATTTATAATACAAGGTCAGTCCAGCTCCAAGTCCATGAGCCTTATATCTGAGGGCCCAAATGCCCAATTCTCCGAACCCAAATCATATGTATATTAAGTATAGAACTTTAATTGCGATGTGGATATGGTTATAGGTCCTGAAACCTGGACCTGAGTTGGGTTCGGGTGGGAGTTTGGAACCCAATTTAGTAACTCGGATCTGGGTTCAGATGTAGTATGAATACAACCCAGACCCAATAGATCCAATGGCCTGAGTTAGGTGCACCCCACCCCACACCACGTCCCCTTCACCACCTCCCATTCTCTTGCTTGTTGCTGTTCGGATGGTGACTATCAATGCCTAAAAGTTGAAATTCGTCCATGAAGCCAGGCATCTTTGGTTGACAGGAACAAGGAAGAACTTGGCTTGGGTGGATGATATGGAGCTCCGATCGGGCCACATCGCATTCACAGTTCTCCTCCTCCTCCTTTTGACACACTCCTGCTCATCCTTCCATGGTGATTTGGTTTTGAACTTTTGAACTTGTCATTTTTCTTTTCTTTCTTCTTTTCCCTTTCTATTGCTTGTATGATATAGTGGGGAGTGAATTCTTGATTAATTCATTTGCAAAGTTTTGGTGGAAAGGAAGATGCGTTGATGATGATCTAATTAGTGACGAGCATTGTAACACCCGACCCCCCTTCACGCATGCATGATATTGTCCGCTTTGGCCCACGGGCCTCACGGTTTTGCTTCTGATGGGCCTCAACCCATCAAAAGGCCTCATGCAAGGTAAGGGTGTAACCTCTACATATAACCCCATTCACTTTCCTCTCTATAGTCGATGTGGGACTCCGATGTGGGACTTCGGTGTCTCATTACACCCTTAGGGTGGCACGTCCATGTGCAGTAACCTGCTAGTCCTCTTGGCCCTCCCACATGGAGACTCGCCCACTTGCACCAGACCACGGCACACACTCGAACTAGTCGAGAGTCGGCTCTGATACCATTTGTAACGCCCCACCTTTCACGCATGCGTGATATTGTCCGCTTTGGCTCACAGGCCTCACGGTTTTGCTTCTGATGGGCCTCAACCCATCAAAAGACCTCATGCAAGGTAAGTGTGTAACCTCTACATATAACCCCATTCACTTTCCTCTCTATAGTCGATATGGGACTCCGGTGTCACATTTATTTATAACGCCCCACCCTTCACGCATGCATGATATTGTCCGCTTTGGCCCACCGGCCTCACGATTTTGCTTTTGATGGGCCTCAACCCATCAAAAGGCCTCATGCAAAGTAATGGTGTAAGCTCTACATATAACCCCATTCACTTTCCTCTCTATAGTCGATGTGAGACTCCGGGGCGTCACAAGCATGGATGTTGATTGTTTTGTATGGTCTTTCTCCGAGCGAATGTTGTCATAACTTTCTGCTGGCTGCTAGTATGCTTTGTTTTGTAGAAGTGGGGATTCTACTCCGGCAAATAATCCTTCCTTTACATTAAACTATATTTACGGTGCACTTAGATGCCTACTATTGCCTTGTATCTTCCGGATAAGGGAAAACCAAGTTTTTAGTTTCCCATAATCATCAAGTACATTGTTCTCATTCATCTGGAATGTAAATGGGTCCCCAATTCTTTGATTATTCGGAGGTTCTGACTCATTAAAAACAAGTCTGGGTCCTTATTTAGGCCCCGATAAGTAAATGGGCCTGGGTTCGGTTCTACTTTGATTCGGACCCGTGGATCCGAGACCTGACATATTACCTCAATTTTAGAAAATCTCTCCCAAAAATCATGTTTTTTTAATATTATTCTCTACGTAGACTCGGGCCTAGATCCAGACCCGTCCCGTATATGGTTCTCGTTCTAGTTCAGGAGCCAAGAAACCGAGTCCGAAACGGTTCCTGGACTGGATCCGATTCCACCTTCTAGTTAGCGGTTCCGATTTCGGGTCCACCATGGACCCGGACCGGAACCGACCCGTTTACAACCCTACATTCATCATTGTAAATGGTCCCAGTTTGGGTTAGGTACACATACATGATGCACCTGGACCCCCTTCCCACTCACTATTCCCTCATGATCTAGCTGAGAGTGAGACAAAGCCCAGTCTTTTACACCCATTTGACCCTTAATCAATGCTGGACTGAATCTCAAAAGTATCTATATAGTTAATAGGACCATTAAGTTTTAAGACTTAATTCAATGGTTTGGATAGTCTACTAACTATTCAGGTTGATAGTTCACCTGACCCTCTAGTTATTGTAAGACAATTCTCTTCCCACTACCCCACCCATAGGCATGCATCCAGGTGGCCTAACAAGCTTGACTGCACATGAAAAGTATGCAGTCCTATAGGTGAAAATTTCGATCCCCACACACAATTTATTAGTAGATAATATGAAAATTATTCTACAAGCAACAGTTCCCTTTTATTTTATTTTTTATTTTTGATAAGGCAGGGGCAACAGCTCCCTTTCACAATCGAGGAGCATTTTTTTTTTTTTTTTTGTTGTGTCCCATATGAATCCGTGCCAACTATGGCAGAAGAGATCGATAGGGGCTAATTTTGAGTAGGATAGACCAAAACTTGTTCCATTTAATCAACTTAGCCTTTCATTTGGAAGCTTCAAAATTATAACCTTAAATAAAATAATTTCTTTGGTTTATTATCCTCTAAAACTGTCTGATGAGCGCAAATTGGGATGAGTGGCAATACATGGAGGGGAAGATATGTGTGAAGCTTCAGATTAATCTTAGGTGGGTCCCACTATGAAATTTTCTTATTAAATAAGCAAGAAATCAAATCACATTTTCTTGAATAGCTAAATTTATTTTGTCCAAAGTAATTTATGCAGCAGGTGCAGATGTGGAGGAGATTTATGAGATTGACTATAGAGGCCCCGAGACCCACTCCTAGATTCCTCCGCCACATTGGGGAATAGGTAAGCCCCCTTTTCTTGTTTTGAGACTCAAAAATGGTTTTAAATATGTTGCAATACTTAGCCGCATTGGCCAATATCTACTAAGATATAGAACATTAGCCAAATTCCTCAAGTCATGGGTTCGAGATATGGCACAACAAAAGAGATATGGAGATACATATAGCCAATATGAATTGGTTTTCGCCTGACCAATATGTGCCCCATACCTGTCTTTTCTTATGGAAGTAGACCTCGGGTGAGGTAGCAGCCCTCGAGTGAGGAAAGGTAAAATAACTGCCTTTGTTACCACTGCGGTAAGAGGCTGTTATTGGCCACATACCAAGACTTGAAACCCAAAATTGAAACAATTCAAATTTGAGCCTAGTTTTTACTTTTTCCATCAAAGCATTCTGGCAGGTCATCACTCACTACACCAAAAATCGGAAATTGGAACGGAAAAGCGTTCCTAATCCTTCCGTTCCTAATCCGTTAAAGTGTTCCAATTTCCGTTCCAATTTGGATTAGGAACGGTTGGTACCAAATTGGAACGGAAATTGGAACACTTTAACGGATTAGGAACGGAAGGATTAGGAACGCTTTTCCGTTCCAATTTCCGATTTTTGGTGTAGTGACTCCAAGGGTGCAAGAATTGGCGGTGCATTTGAAAATGTAAGACTTACCACATGTTCTCTTACTACGACAAAGGTTTGGGTTTTAACTGTTTACTTGTGGTTACCCTTGCAGAAGAAACAGGGTCAAAGTACAGAGAAGAAGTCCATGCAGATAAGAAGTTAGCAGAAACTACAGGATCAGTCTAGACCATTGACACATGGTGTCTGTTTGTGTTTGTGTTTGTGCATGAGAGAGAGAGAGAGAAATTTCTTCAGTGTGTTTATTGTCGTAAGTATGGTGTTGTTCTTGCAAATAAGATGAGAACTGTAATGTATATGATCTTAAAAGCTGCCAAGCATCACAAATAATGCAATATATTAATACTATTGTGTTTTGTGGCCGTAAAATTTGACAACACCTAAATCTGTTGATATCTTGTTCTGCATATTATTTCGAAAGGGGTCTAAGTGTCTAATCTTGATGGACATTGGAATGGAAATGTGGTAGCTGTGAATCATGATGTGGGATCTTGTAAAATTCCGGTCCCACCTATAATATTTTTTATCATATTTTTATTAGATATTATTATTATTTTAATTAAATGTATTTTAGCTATTTAAGTGGGTAGGATTAAGTGGGGTACACGATAGATTAGAAGCTTGGATCGGTGAGTTGGGTTGATGGGTAGATGACCTGACCCATAGTTTTGACCCAATGACTTAAGCCCAATAATACTCTTTTAACCTAATCCCTCTTTTAATGAAACCACTTATCTCTCTCTGCAACTCCTCCCGTAACCCTTTCATCTTCTTCCTCTTTCAACTTCCCAAGCCATACCGGTTTTTGGATCCAGCCATCAGAATCAAGATCAGAGCATACCAGCATTCTTGGCTCAACCTTCTGATCTCAGGTAACCCTCTCCTCAAATCATTAGGAGTAGATCTGTACTTTTAGGTTATCTTCATATTCTTTCCAATGCTAGGTTTTGGATAGGAATACCATAGATCTGATCACCTGTGTATTTCTTTCCCATCTCTTATATCAGATCAGTATTAGGATTGTGATTGAGCGCTGTGGGAATCTCGGTTTGAGTTTTGGTTAGGATCTGTTGTTTTTTCTTCAACCCCGGTAAAAAGGCAAGTACCTAATTATGATTTATGAATTTAATGCTTCTTTACTCTTTGATTAGTCTATCACTGCATGTAGAAACCCTTTAATGCATGTTCTTATGATAATTTTTGTAATTCGATTTTGTTCTGCAATGATACCGGAGATTTGGGATGATCCAATTGAGTTGCTTACATTGACGTTACTGTTGCAACTATTGGCCACCGCACTGTTGTTTGGATGTTCAAAACCCCTTTTTCCATCTTCTGTTGTTGGATTTCAAAAACCCTTTTCATCTTCTTAGAATTGTGTTTAGGGATGTGAGACCATTATTTCAAGTGACCTTAATGGGCAGGCGGAATTACATAATGCAGGGAGTGGAATTGTAACAGGGAACGCAGGGAATTTAGAGACTCTCTGTATGTTTGATTGTGGGACCCAGGTGGGCCCCGGATGTTAGATCTGAACCGTGGATCCGAAGGAGGACCCACGGGCGACCTTAAGGGGGCTGGTCCCATAAGCAGTGGACATCCCTGGCCCACTATCCTTTAGGTTGATCAGGGAGGCATGGTTGAGGGAAAAAGAATTAGTTTGGACATTAGGCAGTGGTGGGACCCACTAGGTGGTTTGATCATTGATCTGGGCCGATCCTTTTTCCATATAGACCTGGGCGACATATGCCTGTGAGGGGATGATGGGTTAGTGATCAGTGGAACCTACAATCTGAGTGCCCAGTTGTGCCCACGTTGAACTTCTTTCACAGAACTGAATTCTGTGTTGGTTGGACCTGTGTACCTGTAGTGGAGATGAAAGGAATAAGGGGGAAAGATGATGACTTGATGACATCACAGGTATGGGGATAAAGTAAGGGGATTGTTGACTTGGGCATAGTTTTGAGTGAGGGAGCCATGTGTCCATGACAGTACATGGAGCTTAGCCTTATGGAATTTGAGATTGGGCCCTACATGGAGCCTAGCTTTATGGAATTTGAGATTGGGCCCTGATTAGGTTATAAACCCACTTAGGCTCTTGAGCCTATTTTATAAGAGTTGAATTTGAAAAATATTATAGATGGGGTCCTTAGGTTTTCTAAAATTATACATTAAGGGTGTTATTTGCAAATTGATTTTAAATGATATTTTTGGTTTTAATGTGTTAAAATTATATTTTTCGAATTCTATTAATTGGGTCTTTGGACCGAGTAAATACCGTCCGGGCAACGGTATATTACTAACATGGAGTTTAGTACTTTGTATGACCTCGGAGAAATTCTAATAAATTTGAGTTCAACCCATCTCTATTGGAAAACCCTTAAGTGGGTCTATGCACCATTGATGGAAAAACGGGATGCGTTGATCTTATATTTATTAGAGATTTATATGGTTGTGAAGTACGAAACCTTATGTTTGACCTTAGGATCGATTCGTATTTATATATTAACCTTCGCATGCATTTCTATGTTGGTTTAGGATATGTACTCCTTTAGATGCATACCCTATTGTGTATTATGGACTAAAAAGTGGCTTGGCAAATTTTGTAATGATGTTTGATTATGATATGGGATGTGGAATGGCCAGCACTTTACTTTGACTTAAGATTCTTGTGTCGGAGCTTTATTATTCAGGTCTATTATGCTTATATATTTATGTTTATGTGGGTCATTTTTGGACGACTGCAGCTCGATATATGGACGGTTGATCACCGATGTGACCGGATCACTTATAATCCGCTTTGAATGTGAACAGGTTATCCTGATTTGTTTTTAATTCGATCGGTTTATGACCACCGACGTTATGGACGGGCTCTCCCGATTTATTTAGGGCTGACCACCCAAAACGGGGACACTTGTCTTCGTGTGAATTATATTGCTCCTTTTGTTTTAGTTGGATTAGGCTATACGTTCTTTCGTGTCAGTATTACTGTCATTACTTCTATATGATCATTCTCGTTTATATTCTTCTCGTTGTTGTATTAAATTTCGAATTATGATTATGTACTTGCTGTTTACTTTGTAATATTTGGTGCATAGGTACCGAGCCCTACTTTACCCAGGAGACGGAGGAGGATCAAGCGTTTCAAACGTTTGAGCCAACTGATGAACCCGAGTGGGATGCCGGAGACGGTTTCGGAGCCGTCTGAACCTGCATAAGAGTGAAACGTCATCGTAGCAACTCTTTAGATGAACTTTCCTTAATAATAAACATTTCCTTAGTAATTGTTTTATTCATTCTGCAATTTTTACATTTAATGTTTATTTGATTTTCGTGTTGGATCTTATTTATGATCATTGAATACCAATTGATTAAGCTTCCGTTGCATATAATGAAATATATTTGGACTCACCACAGGTTGAAATTTTTTGTGGGTCCACTTTTTGGAAGCTTGTGTTGTATTAAACACAGGAAAATTTGAATTTAATTTATTTTTCACGTTTTTCCCCAATTCTTATTTTGGGGGACGTGACAGATCTAATGCTTCCAATGGCCAAATTTGCATACAACAATTCAGGTAGCTGTCCCACAGGAATCTGATCTCCAGGGATCCAACCCCTCAGGCTATGATGCACGGATGCTTCAAAATAGGCAACGTATTGTGTCGTATTGTATCCGATATTTCACTTTTTATGTATAAATTTTGTGTCCCTGCCGTGTTAATGGCATGTCCTTGCATCGTAACCCATAGGCCATTTGACCTGGTGTCAGTGACACTTACTTTTAAATCATGTCCTTGCGAGGATGCTGAGGCCTTTGACAAACACATGCCATGTCCAAGAAAACATCCATTGACAAATTATTATATTGGCTGACATAATTAATGAAAGAAGGGGTATTAAGCACTAAGAGATTGCTATGTAATCAATTCATGGAAAGAAAAGAGCAATCACATCTAGAACCCTAACAGGCAAGATTGACCTCTCACCTATAAATACATTGTAATCTCTCATTTTTAAATTAATGAAAAGTTCTCTCTTTTCCTCTCATTGTTGTGAGCAAGTATTTATCCTTGTGTAAAGACTCCTTGAGTTGCTGATGGCTCCAAAGACCAGGCCATTGTGAATGCATAAAAACTCCATCTATCATTGCCTCCCATCAGCGACCGTAACTCATATATCAGAAAATAAAAGCAAATTGGCCTTTTCAACTAGGATTCTTTATGGCAGACTTAGGTTAGACATAAGAAACCATCTTGAGAATCAAGCTTCAAAATCATTTTCTCTAGGCTGGTTTGGCTCCTCCCCTCACTTGGAAATGAACGGAAAAAAAAAATGTTTTAAGAGCTTTCTGGTCTTCCTACTGAGGCTGATATTCCATATGTTAAGAGAAAGTCCTTCCAGCAATAGTCCTACTACAGATAGGAGCCTAACACAACCTAAAACCATTCAGGGTCAAGAATGATTCCATCCCCCTGTAGCCAAGTCATAAGAAAATTTACTTTATGATTTGTATTTGCTTCATAGAGTTCCATATCAAGCCAAAAAAGAAAAGAAAAGAGAGAGACATATACCGTAAAAATACAATGATGGTGATACTATTGACACAAGGAATCACAGCTCCATGCATAATAGAACATCCTTCTATACATACATTTAATTGACAGATTTTAAGCACACCAATTGTTACTATATATTGCATGCTTATTCATCAGGTATATACATATCGGATTGTGTGTGGCGAAAGGATAGATCTTAGGCCCTGTGGTCCATCATTTGCTCAGCTGGTGGGATCATGACAAGGACAGAATGACCATTAAATCCAGGATGAGGCATTCTCCGGCGCATCTCTCTTCCTTCCTGGCAGAGGGAGCACGGGTGGCAGAACAAGTGTGTAGCAAAGTCGCATGCAGATTCGCAGTGCTCACGTTGCAGCTCGTCTTTGATAATGCCTCTGCAGCATCCACAGGATCTTGACCATGCCTCACAGCTACCCTGTCCTCACAACAGAAGAAAAAGGTCAATTACATTGTTCCGTCTGCTTTTCAGCCTAACACCGAATGCAAACACCATGCTAAGGCAATTTTTTGTTCCCTAACACCGAAGAGTCCTAACTTAAAAGTACTAACTACTAACTGAGAAAAGATGCATGAGTACGGGAGTTTCAATAAGTCATGCTTGCACAGACATCAATATGATGCCAGCACTGAAGAAATGGCTCCGTGAGATCAGTGAAATCCATTGCATGCCACAGTACAACACAGTATCTGCATTTCTTTATTAGCATGTCTAGCAAAAAATACAGAAGCTGCATGTATTTCTTTTCCCTGTTCTAGAAATCATTTTAGGCACCAGCATTGCATCATCTTCAGTCAAAGATGGTTCTTATTTACATTGAAAAAGGGGAAAGCTACCGGGTGGGAAATATAAGGCGAGTCTCTTTTCTGTGTTTTAGCATCCTCGTATTTGCAGAGAAGCAAAACCTCCAAGCTCGTAAAAGAATGGAACACATTGTTCCTA
Organism: Cinnamomum chago; assembly: GCA_038049695.1. Lineage (NCBI taxonomy): Eukaryota > Viridiplantae > Streptophyta > Magnoliopsida > Laurales > Lauraceae > Cinnamomum > Cinnamomum chago. The sequence continues at coordinate 79,906,420 of CP142452.1, forward strand.
ATAAACAGAGTCTTAAGGATATGATTTCAGTCAAAATTGAAGAGGTTTCTATGTTTGGTCCTTCAATAAACAATAAATTCACCTAAAACAAAAACAACCAGGTTCCAGCTATGGCGCTGATTCTGACGATCAAAAATGCAATCCACCCAAAATAAAAATGAACAGTTGACTTGCGCTACAGCAGATGCTAATATAATGTCCAACTTCTGAGTGCACATCATCTACTGGCGCCACTGATGGAACGATCCAGCTATGGTTCTTATTACTTAAGGAAGAAAACCTCAAACATTCCATTGAATCAAGAACCTTCAACCAATCGGCAAGCTACTCGATCACACAAGAGAGATAAAAAGGAAAACACTCAATAATAAATTTTTTGAATGTGAATTGGCAACCCCATACAACCAATTGACAATTGACAGACCCTGCAACACTATGTCCTAGTTTAATAAAAAGAGACATATCCCATTTACTCTAAAACATAATTCACCTATAACTACTAATATTTTTCTCTAACCTTCCAATTAAAATAAATTGAAACACATCTGTCTAGGGGTGTAGACCCACTGGTTACCAACTGGCAACAGTGGCTTCAAGCTTGACAGACTTTACACGCTTGGACCTGTCTAAATGGACCTAGCGGACTTGAGGTTGGATTGACTAGCCCATGTGCCTACTCTGCTCTGTCTGGCCTGACTTGGATTGGATTCATCAGGATCCACATAAGAAAAGATTTTTCAGGTTCAATCTTTCTGGATCAGATGTAGCTTAAAAGCTCAAAGAATATAGCAATATACCTAAGTTGGGCAGATGGTGCATTTAGGATGATCATAGCGTCAGCCATGGAGTGTAGATGTGAAAACTTCAACTTGATCCCCACCTCAAAATCCTTTAACCGATTCCAAATTTCATGACCTTTGGGTGAATCAATTTGCTTAACCTTCAGTTTTTCCTATTGTTCTTTTTCAATAACTCTACACCCTTCACTATTGTCAACAAAGAGAAACGGACGACAATGGGGACCCCTTGATTAAGAATCATGAGGCACACGAAAATAACATATTGGATATTGCTACAATTGAATGTACTAAACACATTTTGAACTTGATTGTCATTTCATCATAGAAAAAATAAAAAATGGTCGAATTCTTTTACAGTTCATAAGATCAAAGGATTAACTGGCAGATATCTTCATGAAAAGATCTTCTAATTACAGGCTATCTCAGACAAGCTGGGCATGACTGAGTGACTGACATCAATACCAAGCTTGGGGGAAGTTTTGAATGTAAAAAAGGACTGTTCTGTAAATATGTTAGTAGACTTTCCCATACTAATTCATGGGAACTGCATTTTTCTTTTTGCAGCCACTAATGAAATAAAGGTTGCACACGTACTGATGTTTGTGTGCAGCGCCATCCTCCTCCCTCTTCTTTCCTTCTTCATCTTCATTCTCTTCCTTCCTCTCTTCTTTCCTTCTTCTTCATCTTCATCATTCTCTTCTCTTCTGGGTATGGTTTTCAAATAAGGACAATAGTGTCATCATTACCTTGCCGTCAAGGGGTGTTTTAGTTGATTTGGCCCAACTGAGTCACTTGGACTCAACCGAGTCTTTATGGGACTCGTCCAAGTTTCTATTGACAAAGGGAATCAATATGTTTTTCCTGCACCCCACAGGAGAAAATCTTCCTTACTTTGAATGCATAAGCATAAGCACAACTATCAAATGAAGTACAACATTGCAGAGGCCCAAAGGGCAGAAAGGGATACAAAAGAAGAAATTGGACACATGAAAGTGCTCCTCAAAATTAAACACAACATAGTTTATGCATAGATGCGTATGAGAAAAAACTGACACAAAACTCACATGTGCACTTGGTCACAAACAAAAGCATTTCTAAACTAGCATATTGTTGTTAGTCATTAACATTGTCAAGATTTGCTTCATAAAACAAGGGTCAAGAAATTAACCAAAATCTCGTAACTAATAAGAAGAGAAAACAAAGAAAACAAGAAGAAATGGTTGCCTCAAGATTGAATTTCTGGCGAATTGCTGTGCGGCTAGGATAAGAAAACCATGGTGCCAAACAATTCCAACCGAATAGGAAATTTCCAAGCAGATAGAGACCAGTGTATGGAAGACAGTGACTTGCAAATGCACCTGGATCAAATTCTAGCCTCTCAACATTACTTCCATATAGCACATAAGGAGCAAAGCTTCCAAGGACACCTGATCAATTGTCATGCTTGTCAGCTCGAGGAATACTAGAAGGCCAAAAATGAGATAATGCATACAAAAAGTCATACTATTATGAATTTAAAAAGAAAAACAAAAGAAGCATTAATGATGTATTCAAGGCATCATGATTGCCATCCAGTAGTTAAAAGTAGTGGTGAGGCATGCAAATGGAGGCACTGCTCTCTTAATCAAGAGGGAATAAATACTAAGGGTATTTTTGTCATTTTTAAAACTTTTGTCCCAATGAATGCTTGATTGAAAGAAATATAGAAAACTTTTGTACTATTTTAAAATATTAAAATCTTCATATACTTTTTTGAAAAGAGGCAAACACCTTATACCTTTCTGAAAATTTTCCTATGAGAAAAGACAGAAAATCCCAAGATTCCCACAACCCCGAGAAGAAAGAAAATCTCCTAGTCATATATGCAAACAGAAAAAGTCATTTCAGGATATGCAAATCCTCCCATTCTCAATAAAGAAGGGACTATTTTTCACTTCCCATCAAACTCAATATGATTGAAAAAAAAAAAAAAAAAAAAAGAGGAAGAATCTCTAGATTTTCACAAACCCCAGGGAAAAAAAAAAAAGAAAAAGAAGAAGAAGGGATTTGACATTTCAATGTCCCTTAGACATTCAATTCCTAATTTCATTATTAAATTTCTGTGAATGTCACTAGAGTCGTTTGACTGTAATAATATACTCTTGTTCTTTTACTTTTTGTTTTTGATTTCTTGATATCATTAGAGTTTAAAAACCCGAATAGCATGGGACCTAAATGTAAATAGTTGAAATTGGAGATTGAGTATATAAGGGGCGTTAAAATGTCAAATCCAAAAAAAAAAAAAAAAAAGAAACAAAAAAGAAATAAGCAAACGGAAAGAAGGAAAATCACAGAAAAAGAGAGAGAAAAAGAAATCCAAATTCCAAGCTACGAGAACTTACAGACTTCAAGATCGCTGCTGCAGAACTCATCATTGCGGCCGAGGCAGGAGAAGAGGCTCGAACTCCACTGGCCGCGGGGCACCGGCTCGCCGACGACGGTGAGCGGCAGGCCCTCAGCAGCCCATCCGACGGCAGCGCCACCGCATTGTATCATTGGCGCTCCTCCATTCCTGCATTTGTGTTGATCGTGTTCGTTGTTGGGATTGAGAAGAGGAATTGCTTCGTCTGCGTTCCCCATGTCCGATTCAAATGTCTTCTCCTTCTCTTCTGAATTCCCCATTTTCGGTGGTTGAGAGATGAAAATCAGAGGAAAGAAGAAGAACGTTTCTGTAGATAGAGAAGCAGGAGGAGAGATGGAAGACGTAAGTACGTACGTACGGTTCTTGTTCTCTTTCGTTTTGTCCAAACAGTTGTCGACCGTTTTGGACGTTGGAATCCTTTTCTTCTCCTACAATGCACGTGGAAGAAAATTAAGCTGTATATACGAGATGGATTTATTTCAAATTTTCTGCTTCCAACCGTATGGGGCCCACCACAAAAAGTGCAGCTCTTCTCTCACTCTCATCCCAGCTGATCTAGTGGTACTCACCGTTGGATTTTGATTGAATCTTAAAACTACATATAATTATAAATAATAATAAATTTAAATATTGTTAGATCAACCATTAGGATGGTCTGATGATTGATGAGGCTGGATTTTTTCTGGACTCTTGTCCATAAGCACATCTTTCCATCCATCCTAGCAGCAATGGTAGAAAAAGTTTCTAAGTGGACCCGTGAACTGGATCGCCTGCATATTGCGCATAGGTGGCCAATTGGTAATATAAGTGAAAATCTTCCCAATTAGGCATCCCTTTGAGATTGCGTTAATGTTATAGAAAGGAAGAATTCAATTGGAAATTGGAGGTCAAATTAAGTCAGAATTAAAATTAAAATCGATTGGTCAAGTCAAAATTAACAACTTTAATAAAAAAAAGAGTTTTTCTGTCTCTCTAATAAATAACTGAAAGGCCCACCACATCTTACCCAAGTTTCTCACTCCTAATGGTACAACAAGGGATAATCATTGGTGCGTTAGTGCTAATGAATTCGCATAAACAAAGGTGGGCAAAATCTCCTCTATGGAAACCTATCTTACAATATTTTGAACCCCCTCACAGAAAATGAAATCTCTTTAACTTTTTCCATATCTAAATTAATAATATGGAGATATTTATTTTGAGCCAGTGTAGCCCGAGAGTGGAGTCTCTAGAATTTCTCAAGTTTTATTTGTTATCTCACTGACATTGGTCAACTCTACTGGAGATAATTTTGCCACATCCCTTATGATTTTATTTGACCATTTTTATTATTTCTGACCACCACTCAGGATTTGGACTCCCTTCAGCACCCTCAGTTGGATCCACTTAACTCGTATAAGAAGGCCATGTGGGCACAACCTGTGTCCTATGCACTTGAACACCCCTTAAATGACCTTGATTTGGAAGCATTTGCAACAATTATTCTCGAGATAATCCCACCTAAACTCCATATAGACAGGGGTGGATTCAGGACTTCTAATCTGGAGGGGCTGCACTCAGTGGTGGATCTAAGATTCAAAATCATTGGGGACACGATTAAGTAGTAGGGGGTCCGGGGGCAACGGCCCCGGAAATTTTTTTTGGGTTATTTATATGATTGCAAATGATTTTTTCTTCTTTTTTTCTTCATGCTTGAGAAAAAACAATACACAAAAAAAATAGTGGACCTTTTACATACACTATCAGTAACTAATACACAGAAAGGTGCATTCAAAGACAGGTAGTTTGTAGATTTCCACTGCATTGCAAATCATACCTAGCAAGGACAAATAGTGTGCAGATTTACCCCAAACATTTTAATTGGAACAAATATAATATAATAATTTCAAGCAATAAAATAAGACATATTTATTTATCACAACTGTTCTCTACGAGTTTTCATTGGAGAGCCTGGTTCAATGTCACTGGTGGCCTAATTGATTTGGGCCTAACTTAGTATACATAATTTTTTTTTCCCAAAAAGTCACTTGGGGCCCAGCCCCCCAGTGACTATGAACTGCATCCGCCTCTGGCCCTTGCAGGAGACTGAGAACGCGGTGATACTATAAGAAAGTGATTAAAACAATCAAAATTGGAGAGGACAAATATGAAATATTTAAAGTTAATATTAGGCTACAAAAATCCATTGGGGGCCCAAAAAATTCATTGGGGGCCTTATGGAAAAAATTAGTGGGCCCCACCAAAATTAGAACTAAAGTTTAGAAATCCACTGGGGGCAGTGGTAATACACTGCATCCGCCTCTGGCTGCATTGAAGTTACATTAAAAAAATAGCAACAATGTCTCACCAAAAACTATAAAAAATAGCAACAATGTCCCACCAAAAACTATCTATGTACTATCTTCATAATTCATTTTCGACAAGCATCATACCAAAAGAGTGATCATTTTTATTATACTACTCATAATCAACAAAAAAATGTCTTCACAATATATCTTGACAAGTATGACAAAAGACAAACAAAAGGTGTGTCGTAAGTTACCGGGCCCCAAAACTCAAAATTTAGTTTTTTTTTTTGGGCTGAAAGCTTGGGTGGGCCCCCCGCCCCCCCCCCCCCCCCCCCCCTTCATCCGCCTCTGCATATATAATTATTACAAAGTCTACATTTCTTGGAACTCAAATAGAGTAGATTCTCAGAAAAAAAAAATCATCTTAACTAACTGAAATGCTTAGACCTTCCAGCCAAACAATAAAAGCAAAGAAACAAACAAACAAAGGAGAAGAAAAATTAAAGCCAAGAACATCTTTTTAGGTTTGCTAAACTTCACCGCCTTCCTGCTTGTAGGAACTTTAATTGGGACTGTGAAAAAAATCAGTATTTTATTTCCTGCTCCGATTCAAGAAAAATTCATTAGATTCCGCATACCATCTATTTAAAAGTTAACTGCCCAAAATAAATATTTCACTCTTGAATGAGACAGCAAATTTTCAAATGTTTTGAGCCCACTATATAAGGTTGATCTTGTATGATATACTGGAATAAAATATTCCAAAAACTCATGTGCTTTTTAGTAAGCTCCTATTGAAAATCTAAATATATGACCATTTTAAGAGTGGTCAACTCTTAGTGAAGCGATATTAAGCTATGTCTCATGAAAGAAGAGCGTTTATGTTGATCATTTTTGACACTTCAAAGAATTTCCCATGAGCACAAGCGTCGGAGAATTTAGACTTCGCCTTACAAAACCTAAACAAATAGATTATATCACCTCCATATTGTTGTAATTAAGTAATAACCCAGCACGTAAAGGCATGTGAAATTCTTTTTTATTTTAAAATTTGATATATTAATTCTTCTTAAACCCTGCATTCCAAATTTCATTACAAAAGTTAAAGTAATGTTACCAGAGTCCTTTTGACTCTGGTCCATGTTTTTTATTTACTTTTCTGACCGTCTTGTTATCTTGACCTTAATCCCACAATATCATAAGAATTAATATGTCAAATCTTTTCATTTGGAGTTTATTTAAACGACTCTGATCTGGAAGCATCTGTAACAACTATTCACTAGATAACCCCATCGAAAGTCCACAATACTTGAAAAAGAAGAAACAAAGAAAGAAACACACACACTCCATACCTGAAATTTGAGCAGTGCAAGGTAAGAAAAAGAATCGTCTATACAAACTCAAAATCCCAGATCGATCTTCCCACCATAGAAGAAAAACCAAGGAAGAAACAAAGAAGTGTAGAGCAAGATGATGAGAGCTAGCAACACTGTGTTAGGCTTGGTAAACTTCGCCACCTTCCTGCTATCAATCCCAATCCTAGCAGGGGGAATATGGCTAAGCGCCAAGGCTAACCAGACCGACTGCATGAGGTTCCTACAGTGGCCCTTTCTCGCTCTCGGCCTCTTCATCTTGGTCATCTCCCTCATGGGCTTTGCGGGCGCCTGCTATCGTGTTTCCTGGCTACTCTGGCTCTACCTCTTTGCCATGTTTTTGGTCATTGCCGCCCTCTTCTCCCTCATCGTCTTTGCCTTGGCTGTCACCTCTAAGGGTGCTGGTCGCCCCGTGATCAATCGATCCTACCTTGATTTCTATTTGTCCGACTACTCGGGGTGGCTCAAGGACCGCGTTTCTGATGAAGATTACTGGGCTAAGATCAGCTCTTGCCTCAGGGCAGCCGGAATTTGCAGGAAGATAGGAAGGCCTGTGGGTGGGGTGCCTGAATCCCCTGATTTGTTCTACCTCAGGAATCTATCTCCAATTCAGGTATGTGCCCGGTTCTCTAAATGGGAGTCATGTGGCTCTTTTCTTTTGGTTTCTTGTTTGCCTTTTCATTTATATCTGTCTAAAATTTCCTGTGCTTGATTTGGTTGAACCAAATGGAAAATGCAGTGGAAAATGGAAGCATATAGTGTCTCATTTCAACCGTTGATTTCCATAGGAATCCTAAGAAATATATTTCTAGAAGCAGCTGAATTAAAGAAACAAAGGCTAAATTACAATAATGGCGATGAAATAATGGAGATGGAAAATAAATAGCCACTTGTAAATCAAATCATAGGGAAATCATGGCCCAACCTCGTCTCCATCTTATACTCTTCACCCTTCACTACTTTAATAATATTCGAACTCATTTATCATAAATGTTAAGGAATTCATTTCTATACAGACACATACCTTACCCATGTTTCTTTGTCTAGAATTGTTTTTAATATAAAAAATTTAGATTTAAAGATGTCAAACTTATATCTATCTTCACTATATATCCTTCGTCTTTTACCTCTTTAATAATATTGAAACATGTTTTACCATGAAAATTTCAAAGAACAGATCAATTCCATGCCCCTTAGCTATGTTTCTCAGACTAGATTTGTTTTTTTTCTTTAATACTTAAATTTAAGGGGCACAAACTAAAGTTTAGGATCATTGCACTACTAATCCACTCTTTATACCTTATCCATTGCACTGCCTCCCTAACACATTCATTTGGGTTTCTACTTTTTTAATGTGATATTATTGATTGATATTTCTAGACAATATGAGTTCCCTTTTATAATTGAACTGTGTCTCTATCCAATATTGAATAGTACCTTGTAACCATCAATCAATAGATTGAGGAAAGAAAATGACAAAGCATGTGTGGCCCACTCTCACCTACTTCCAATCTCATTAAGACACGGTACTTATATTATTACTGGTCATCACTGTTTCTTTTTGACTCCGCAACGTCCTCTGTTTAACAGCCGGGAATCGGGATCAAAGAAATCCAAAACAAGGATCAAATTGTCATGACTTTTTTATGGGAAAAGTCATCACCTACGAGAGAAATAGAAGTTTCTCCCACAACCGCTGGATTGAATTTAGGAAAGAAGAAAATCTATAATTAAAAAAGGAGATCGGACATTGAGACTAATAATCAGGAGCCGGATTCACCTGATAGGGCTGATGTTTTTCCTCACTCCCCTACACGCATATGGGTGGGACTCACCAGCTGGACCACATGAATAATATTGAATGTTGCCTAGTAGTTTAGTATTATCTTTGGTAGCCCATATAAGGTGGCTGCTACCCACAGAGGTACACTACACATCAGGAGAGGGACTTGCAGACCCAAAGAGATCGTGCCCACACATACGGGGAGTGAGAGCTCGCATGTGGAGGTAGACTAGGGATTGATCCCTTGTCATTCGGGTGAGAGGCAGGATTTCCAACAGCTCCTCATTCTCAATTTTGAGATAGATGGGATAAATGGAAAATCTTTATTTTGTTGTCTATTTGGTAGGGGTGCTCGGACCAGGCTAGCTTGGGTTAGGTTTATATAAAGAAACTTTGCATCGTTTAATATATGGGCTGGGCTTAGATTAAGCGGTAGAAATTTCGAGGCCCGAAAAACAAGTGCCCGATAAGTAATACATATTTTTTAGGGACTTATTTGCCAAAGCAAGTAATTAGAATGCCCAAAATGGTGATAGAAAAAATGGGTGGGCTCCTGCCCGGCACTTAGTGCCCTTGTCGGGTTTAGTCAGGTATGGGCCTCTATTTTCCAAGTCTGGGAGGCATGGATATGCCTCAGCCCAACCTTGCCCATGGACACCCCCTACTATTTAGTAGCCTCTAGTCAGTGTTTGTCTTCAATGTCACTATAGTAGAATTCTTTAAATTAACCTCATATTAACGTTAAAGGCCATAATAACAACAATGGTGATCTATCCACATTTCATTCTCTAGTCTTTGTTGATTAATTATACTGTTAAGATCATCACACTCCCACTTGTAGAGGCCTTCTGTACGTTTACAAAATTAACAAGATGCTACAAGATTTTCACAACCTAGCGACATTATTAAAGGGGAATTTTTGCTAATTCATTGTTTCGCCAGTCGGGCTGCTGCAAGCCACCGACAGAATGCGGTTACACCTACATCAATGAGACTGTATGGAACCCGAGCAATGGGATTACAGTGGCAGAATCGGACTGCTTAAGATGGAGCAATGACCAGGATCAGCTATGCTACTCATGCGGCTCATGCAAGGCCGGTGTCCTGGCAAGCCTCAAGAAGAGCTGGAGGAAGGTTTCAGTGATGAACATCATCTTGCTCGTCATTCTTGTGATCCTCTATGTTGCTGGATTGGCTGCTGGTCCATATTTTTTATTTACTTTTCTGACCTTGACCTGAATCCCACAGTATCATAAGAATTAATACGTCAAATCTTTTCATTTGGAGTTTATTTAAACGACTCTGATCTGGAAGCATCTGTAACAACTATTCACCAGATAACCCCATCGAAAGTCCACAATACTTGAAAAAGAAGAAACAAAGAAAGAAACACACACACTCCATACCTGAAACTTGAGCAGTGCAAGGTAAGAAAAAGAATCGTCTATACAAACTCAAAATCCCAGATCGATCTTCCCACCATAGAAGAAAAACCAAGGAAGAAACAAAGAAGTGTAGAGCAAGATGATGAGAGCTAGCAACACTGTGTTAGGCTTGGTAAACTTCGCCACCTTCCTGCTATCAATCCCAATCCTAGCAGGGGGAATATGGCTAAGCGCCAAGGCTAACCAGACCGACTGCATGAGGTTCCTACAGTGGCCCTTTCTCGCTCTCGGCCTCTTCATCTTGGTCATCTCCCTCATGGGCTTTGCGGGCGCCTGCTATCGTGTTTCCTGGCTACTCTGGCTCTACCTCTTTGCCATGTTTTTGGTCATTGCCGCCCTCTTCTCCCTCATCGTCTTTGCCTTGGCTGTCACCTCTAAGGGTGCTGGTCGCCCCGTGATCAATCGATCCTACCTTGATTTCTATCTGTCCGACTACTCGGGGTGGCTCAAGGACCGCGTTTCTGATGAAGATTACTGGGCTAAGATCAGCTCTTGCCTCAGGGCAGCCGGAATTTGCAGGAAGATAGGAAGGTCTGTGGGTGGGGTGCCTGAATCCCCTGATTTGTTCTACCTCAGGAATCTATCTCCAATTCAGGTGTGTGCCCGGTTCTCTAAATGGGAGTCATGTGGCTCTTTTCTTTTGGTTTCTTATTTGCCTTTTCATTTATATCTGTCTAAAATTTCCTGTGCTTGATTTGGTTGAACCAAATGGAAAATGCAGTGGAAAATGAAAGCATATAGTGTCTCATTTCAACCGTTGATTTCCATAGGAATCCTAAGAAATATATTTCTAGAAGTAGCTGGATTAAAGAAACAAAGGCTAAGTTACAATAATGGCTATGAAATAATGGAGATGGAAAATAAATAGCCTCTTGTAAATCAAATCATAGGGAAATCAGGGCCCAACCTCGTCTCCACCCTTCACTACTTTAATAATGCTCGAACTCATTTATCATAAATGTTAAGGAATTCATTTCTATACAGATACATACCTTACCGACGTTTCTTTGTCTAGAATTATTTTTAATATAAAAATTTAGATTTAAAGATGTCAAACTTACATCAATCTTCACCATACATTCTTCGCCTTTTACATCTTTAATAATATCGAGACATGTTTTACCATGAAATTTTCAAAGAACAGATCAATTCCATGCCCCTTAGGTATGTTTCTCAGACTAGATTTGTTTTTTTATATTTAATACTTAAATTTAAGGGGCTCAAACTAAAGTTTAGGATCATTGCACTACTAATCCACTCTTTATACCTCATCCATTGCACTGCCTCCCTAACACATTCAGGTTGGCCCTCTTGTGATGGCAGAAAAGCCGAGTAAGCGCCATTGGATGCTTTGAGGGAGAGAACAGAAATGCTTTGGGTTTCTACTTTTTTAATGTGATGTTATTGATTGATATTTCTAGACAATATGAGTTCCCTTTTATAATTGAACTGTGTCTCTATCCAATATTGAATAGTACCTTGTAACCATCAATCAATAGATTGAGGAAAGAAAATGACAAAGCATATGTGGCCCACTCTCACCTACTTCCAATCTCATCAAGACACGGTACTTATATTATTACTAATCATCACTGTTTCTTTTTGACTCCGCAACGTCCTCTGTTTAACAGCCGGGAATCGGGATCAAAGAAATCCAAAACAAGATCAAATATGTCATGACGTTTTTTATTGGAAAAGTCATCACCTACGAGAGAAATAGCAGTTTCTCCCACAACCACTGGATTGAATTTAGGAAAGAAGAAAATCTATAATTAAAAAAGGAGATTGGACATTGAGACTAATAATCAGGAGCTGGGTTCACTTGATAGGGCTGATGTTTTTCCTCACTCCCTACACGCATATGGGTGGGACTCACCAGCTGGACCACATGAAGAATATTGAATGTTGCGCAGTAGTTTAGTATTATTTTTGGTAGCCCATATAAGGTGGCTGCTGGCCACAAAGGTACACTACACATCAGGAGAGGGACTCGCAGACTCGAGGAGATCGTGCCCACACATACGGGGAGTGAGAGCTCGCATGTGGAGGTAGACTAGGGATTGATCCCTTGTCATTCGGGTGAGAGGCAGGATTCCCAACAGCTCCTCATTCTCAATTTTGAGATAGATGGGATAAATGGAAAATCTTTATTTTGTTGTCTATTTGGTAGGGGTGCTCGGACCAGGCTAGCTTGGGTTAGGTTTATATAAAGAAATTTTGGCTCGTTTGATATATGGGTTGGGCTTAGATTAAGTGGTAGAAATTTCGAGGCCCGGAACGAATGCCCAATAAGTAATACATATTGTTTAGGGACTTATTTGCCAAAGCAAGTAATTAGAATGCCCAAAATGGTGATAGAAAAAATGGGTGGGCTCCTGCCAGGCACTTAGTGCCCTTGTCGGGTTTAGTCAGGTATGGGCCTGTCACGACCTGGGCCCGAATTACGGTAACCCCGGACCGTGGGTCCATACTTACTCCCGTAAACCCCGAATTAACCGAAGTTAAACCGGAATCCACAAGGGATAACATTCTCAATTCACTTGTCAAATACACAATAATGCGGAAACGTATATATTTGACAATATCAAATTTCGATTTATATGTATACAAAAGAATAAGGTCCTTATACATGTATCATTCTCATCGTTTCTTGTCAATCGGTGTATACCAAAAACACCATACAGTAATAATTAATTACATTCCAAAATGATTAAACAAAATACTTTCTAAACGTTTCTCAAAATGTTATAATTCTTTCGCACGCTCGAATACCCATATCAAACGGTATTCCGGCCGTTCCACTCGTTCAATCCTCCTGGAGGAACTGGAGCGGTCTCCTCCGCTGGCGTCGGGGGCGCTGCCGCATCGGCAATGACAAACGGGCCTGTGATGTCATCAATAACACTAATGAACACGACGGTTCAACAATGTATAAACAATTCTTGTAAAGGCACATGTTAGTACATATACTGAATTCATTAAATCCATTAAGTAACAATTACCATTCTAGACAAATCTAGATAATCCCTACAATGACAATAGACAACATAAGAGTTTATCAATAGGCATTCACTACCATAACTTTCATTCATTTCATTTCATTTTGTTTCGTTTCATTTACCATTTCGTTTCATTTGATTTCATTTCCTTTCATTTACCATCTTCCCTCAAAGGAAGGATTCATCTTTCGAACGGAAAGCATCAATCCATATCCATAGATATGATCGGAATATGTGAGACTTACTAGTGTCCGGGCCAGGGACAACTAGCATCACCACGGAGCTCCGGAACGCCCCCAAATCCATCTGCTGCCGCAGGATTATTCATTTCGTTGTTACCTTTAGTAACTGTTCATTCATTTATTCATTGTATTATTCAATTTAGCTCCGTAACGAGCTTAAGGCATTACAAGTAGTGCCCTATTCAGAATTTGCATCACATCTATTAATTTTATTCAAGTTCACAATCAAATTTCTAAACCAAACAAATGGTGAGACGCTTGTTATTTAATGTACGTGTTATTCTTAATGAACATCACTTTTGATAGTAGTTTGTACATTCAAATAACCCAAGCTAACACTTATGTAGGTTTAGAAATCACATTTGAGGAATCAATACTTAATTCGTTACCATTCTTTTCTTCTAATTTCCTTAATCTTAGATTAGGGCATAATTAGCTCCAATACTAATTTATAGCCCCCTAATAATCATAGAAAGCAAATTTGGTTCCAAAAAGAACAGACCAATTTCAACCGGACTCAGTTACGGACTGTCCGATTGATCGGTCTATATGTCTGATTAATCGGACCGAAAAACCTCCCAGTTAATGACAGTCCGATTGATCGAACTGCATGTCCGATCGATCGGACCTGGACGAGTTGCAGGTCCGGGAGAAAACTGATTTTTCTCTCCTTTCATTCCCTTCTTTCCTACACTCAAATCATTCTTACTCCTACAAGAAAATGGAACTTCATGTTCCCCTTTCATAAACCATCCATTAACCATTCCAATCAATCTAAAAACAAGTTTCCAAAACTTGATGGAAAATGCATAAACTCCAATCCATGGAAAACTCAATAAACTTTTACAATGTCTAACACTAATCATAAGTAAGTGTTTATACTTGCCTCTTATGAAGTTTAATAGCAAAAGCCCTCCTTCCTTGGCTTGGCTTTGAGATGAAAACCCTCAATAAAACCCTATTTCCATTAAAATATAAAATACACAAACCCATAAGCCATTTGCGCTAGAAATCATGCCTAAGCACTCATTATGACTTGTAAACTTATTAAAAACTCTAATCACTTACTTGTAGTCCAACTAGAGAAGCCCCCTAGCTTTAATGAAGAGAGATTTGCACTTCTTCTCCAATTAACCAAAAGGGAAGGTGGAGAAGATGAAGTTGGTGAAGCTAGCACCCCCTCCAATCACACACACAAGCTCCTTTCTTGATGCTTTGATAAGGGAAAATGGAAGAAGATGAGAGGAATGAGTCTAGGGTTTTGTTGAGGTGAAATGAACTCATTCACTCATCTCATTCTAATATAAGACCACTTCACATAAGAGCCCACTCCTATTAATCTTTTTTTCATTTTGAGTAAAATGAAACCTCATTTGACCCATTTGAGGTCAAATGGGATCGCGTCTATTATGAAAGTTAACGTACTATTCAAGATACGCGCGTTGGTATCAAGAATTTCCGTATTTGACTAAATATGCGAAAACCCGTAATTACGGAAAAGTCCTTAGCCTAACATGTTTGAGTCTTAACTCACTTTAACCAATTCAATTTCATTTCATTATGCTTAATGCATCATTTGAGACTAATTTGTCTCTTTTTGGTCATTAATCTTCATTAACCCAATTATTCATGCTTAATTAGCATTAATCCCGATTAATTAGCCTTAATCGTGATTAGTTCGGGTTGGGGTGTAACAGGGCCTCTATTTTCCAAGTCTCAGAGGCATGGATATGCCTCAGCCCAACCTTGCCCATGGACACCCCCTACTATTTAGTAGCCTCTAGTCAGTGTTTGTCTTCAATGTCACTATAGTAGAATTCTTTAAATTAACCTCATATTAACGTTAAAGGCCATAATAACAACAATGGTGATTATACTGTTAAGATCATCACACTCCCACTTGTAGAGGCCTTCTGTACGTTTACAAAATTAACAAGATGCTACAAGATTTTCACAACCTAGCGACATTATTAAAGGGGAATTTTTGCTAATTCATTGTTTCGCCAGTCGGGCTGCTGCAAGCCACCGACAGAATGCGGTTACACCTACATCAATGAGACTGTATGGAACCCGAGCAATGGGATTACAGTGGCAGAATCGGACTGCTTAAGATGGAGCAATGACCAGGATCAGCTATGCTACTCATGCGGCTCATGCAAGGCCGGTGTCCTGGCAAGCCTCAAGAAGAGCTGGAGGAAGGTTTCAGTGATGAACATCATCTTACTCGTCATTCTTGTGATCCTCTATGTTGTTGGATTGGCTGCTTTTCGCAACAATCGTAAGATCGATAACAACGAACCGCTGGGTGAGAACCGGATGACCAAGTTGCAACCCGCCAGGATTCATTTGTGACTTTGTTTTGATTTATATGTAACTACAATACAGAGGATTTGTGTTTAGATTTGTTACTACTGTACGTACATGCTTTAGATGAGGGATCACTTGTATTTATTTATTAAGGGTTGTTGGGTTAGGTTTGAATTGTCCTTGTTTTGCCTTTTTCTCAGGTTTTTCTTTCTTGTGCTTCTGTTATATGCATAGTATCTCTTGTTATAGAAGAGTGGATCAAAACTCGGAAC
Source organism: Cinnamomum chago (assembly GCA_038049695.1). Classification (NCBI taxonomy): domain Eukaryota; kingdom Viridiplantae; phylum Streptophyta; class Magnoliopsida; order Laurales; family Lauraceae; genus Cinnamomum; species Cinnamomum chago. Next base: position 79,922,330 of record CP142452.1, read on the forward strand.
AAGTCGCAGGCCTTGTTGCATGACGTGTATAGTGAGAGTTACTTCATTGTTCATTTGGATATCATGCACGAACGCGAACGCCTTTATTATTACTCACATAGGCACCGCATCTATTACTATTGGTGTGAAAATAACATGTAAATGAAGTTGTTTTTTCATATCAAGGTTTTCCCGTTTAGAATTATTACGCACCTCACACTTGAGAGGCGTCAATACAATTATTATCACCTACAATGGATCATAGGATCAAAACCTATGGACAACCATCTACATTCTTCTAATATCATCGTCCCCTAGATGATAATTCAAATGGTCCAAACTTTTCATATATTGAACTAATGAACCCTGACAGTTTCATATCTTATAGTCTTCATAGCTGATCTTGAGAAATATGTAAAAAAGAAAAGCAAAAAAAAAAAAAAAAAAAACCCCATGTTTTTTATATTCTAGACTTTTTGTGGGCCCTGGTTCATAATCTTAACTGTTTACCTCTAAGACGCAAAGGTTCATCTTTTAGATCTTCGTATATTTTGAGTGCTGTAATGCTATTTGGACAAATTTTTTAGCCAAAATTTTGGACAATCCCTATGATATCCATTGAATATTCCTGAATATTTAAGGGATAGCATAAGAGGTTGTCTAAAATTCTGAAAATATTCAAGGGATATCATAGGGGTTGTCCAAAATTCTGGTTAAAAAGTTTGTCCAGGTAGACTTTTTATTTTGAAACCCACTTTCTAATTATCTGCAGTAGGGTTTGTGAGCCTCAATCATGATGCAAACTGTTAAATATTCTCTTAGATATGATGACCCAATGCATGATGTTTTGATCAATATGAAAAAAAAAAAAGAAAAGAAAAAAAGATGTAAAAGAAGTTGATCGCATGCAACTATACAAGCAGCCACATTTAGGAAATGCACCGATGTCTCTTTCCAATTCACTGCCCCTTATTTTTCCTTTTGGACAAAATCTCATGCTGGTTTTTCTTTGTACAAGCTAGACTATAAGTGTATATATGCAAATACCCCTCAATGTGTATTATGAACCAACGCTTGACCACGGAGGTCATCAGGCAGGAGTGACTAGCTTCAAGAACAGGATCATACTTTCTAATCTTCTGCACTTTGGGGGACCCCAAATCCATTATCCGATAAGTTCATGGAGGGAAAGGAATGCTCGCATATTCAAAATGTCCAAGAGAAAACTATACTAGATTGTGCAAGATGTTACTTCAATATATAGTATGCTACATATGCATGTTCTTAGGCCTTCATGTTCCAAGCAACATTAAGAGCTGATGGAATCTGCCTCCATTTGGGACTATTATTTGTCCATAGCAAATTGAGAAGGATGTATCTAAGGGGGCTGGCGAATATCCATTGTCCTTTCCTCTGCTTTCTTGATTGGAGTTTTGTGAAAGGAAAATGGAGAACCCGAGTTAGGGACTACGGTTTACAGCCATGGCTTCTTCTGCGGAGCCTTATGCCTTCTGGAGATGATACCTTTGCATATAGATGTTGCAGTTTATAAATAACAAGGCCACCTCAGAGAGACACTTAAATGCCCAAACAAATTTCTTTGGAGAGAAAGATTCAAAGTTGGAAAAATTGAACGTGTGGTGGAACAGTAACTTCAAACTCTAATTTCAGCTCCATCTAAATGTTCAACTCATTAGAGCAAAAAAAAAAATCAAAGAAGTTAGAATAAGACGTGCTCATTTTAAGTCTATAGAATTGAAACATCTATTACTATGACATATTTTTTAGAGTTTCTAATGCTTGGGATGTGGGCTCTTTTGGTTTTTGGAATATGTGTTCTATGGCATAAGATTGGATGATCTTATGATATTGTATTTTATGGGCCTTTTCCTTTTCTGTTCATAAAACCTTCACTTACCTTTTAAAAAATTTATATAAAAACCCCTACAGATCTATTCTTTCCTTTTCTTCCTTCCTGTTTTTTTTTCTTATGTATCATTTAGCCACAAGGTCATCCATAGTATAGTAGGAACCTCCTTAAATTTACATGGATGGACCTCTGATGAACGATACGATACCCCTTTGCTGCAATCTCCGTTCTACCAAGAGAGAGAGAGCATAAATAGGTGTAATTCTAAAATGATTTCTACTGAGTATGAGACATGAGATTTATAGATTTAAGTTATAAAATTTAACATGAATGAAGCAAAGCATTGAAAAATGACATAATTCAATAGCATTTAAAAAAAATAATCCATCCTTTATTAACATCCACCATGTATAAATTTCAAAAACTCGACTAGCCTAACATAATCTTGTCTCGAGTTCCCCCTAGCCCTAATATCTCAATGGTTAGCATTTTCACAAATCTAGTTTTAGACAAATTATCATCTCAAAAAAAATCTTGGGACACTTTCGGATTTTTCGTTTTCCATATGATCTCATTGGAAAAATGTGGTAGCAAAACAGATTAGAACAAATATAAATGTGGGCCCCACACGGCTCTCGCTCTGACCTCGACTCGATCATCTGGAAATTCAATAAATATATATAAAAGTATAAAACCATCCGCATAATACGACCAGCGTCAACAGAATCAAAGCTCTCGCTCTGTCTAGGTATCCTCTCTGCATTCTTCTTTCTCTCTCTCTCTTTTCCAATTGCTTCTCATTTCCTTCGCATTAGATCTCATTCATCTTCCAATCTCATCGGATATTCCCATCACTCTCTCGATTTTGATTCAGATCTTTCTTCAATCCTGTTTTATCGTTGAATTTACGAATTCATGTTATGAAATGTAATAGGTTTTTGTTTGGGGCATGGAAGACGATTTCTCTTTCTCGGATACGGTTCCTCCCTCATTTGATCGCAGCAAGGTATGTGATTGATTCTACAGCTCTACTGCCCCTTGGATGATTTATATGTGATGATGAGAAAAAGATGATTCTTTTTTTTTTTTTTTTTTCAGATTTTCATTAATTTGAGAGCTCATTTTGGGTGATCTATGTAGTTCGTCTGGTTTTTTTTTTTTTTTTTTCTAGATCTGTTATCTAGGGCTTCTGTTTCTTGTTTTCTTTTGGATTTGTAGCATGTTGATGACCTGCAGTGGTATTTTTGCTGGGTCTTTGTGCATAGAATGAGCTTTTCGCAACATTTGTTTTTCTTTTAATTTTCTCATCTTGCATGTATCAATCGGTAAGGTGGGAAAAAATGATTATATACTTAATACTGTATTTTTTTAATTTGGCTTTCTTCTCTTGGAGTTTTGATAGTTGAAATGTTTAGTGTTGGTTATGATTTTTGTTAGATTGTGATCTGCTCGACCCAATTGATATTCATATTAATTACTTCATGAAGATAATGATAGAAGATTTGCCTTATGATGATAAAGTTTATGACTTTATGCTAATTTTATTATCATTGACATTACCCAGTTTAGTGTCATCTATTTTGGGGTTGGCCCTTTTAGGTCTCACTTTCCTTATAAACCATATTTAAAGTTGTATCCTCAAAAACTTCACAATCCACCATATCATTCCTCACTACGCGGTTTGAGATTTTTTTTTTTATGGTCTCCCCCTTCTTTTAGTTCCTTAAACTCGTAAACTTTTAATAGATTGCACGAGGGCTGTTTCATATGCTCAGATCATTTTTCTGATATTCTTCAGATTTCTCTTCTATTGAAGCTGCCAGTTAGTGTCCGACTTAAATGCTTTTCATAATTCTATAACTCCACGTATCCATCTTAGATTTGCATCTTAGCAACATATACTTTCACTTCTCATTTTTCATATTGCCCAACACGCAACTCCATACGACAAAGAAGGTCTAACTGTTTCTTATAAAAATTCTACTCTTATCACATAACACTTAGCTTATCTTTAATATACCCATCAATCAGATGTAAATGATGGATGAAGTCTTCACACATTAATTGTGGATGCATGGCCTTTGGAGTCATCACCATTGGCAACCCAAGGAGTCTTCATACGAGGAGAAATACTAGGGGAATTCTATGGAGGACAGCATTATAATCATGCTTTATCAGGGATCCTAGATATGATTTTCTTTCCTCTTGTTTTATGATTGTCTAATTTCTTTTTTCTAGATAGGATTTTATTTCATTTCTCTACATCTCTACAAACCCTCCTATTAAATCTGTGAAATCTTCTTAGGATTTTCTAAATTGAGATGGTGGGTCTTGGAAATATTCATGAAAGTTTTCTATGAAATCTTCTTAGGATTTTCTCTGCACTTAGCTTGTCTCCTAAGAACATAGATTGAGGAAAATAATCTTATTGCAAAATTTCTATGTTAGGTAGATGGATATAGCCATGTCCATTCTGTTGGTTGACCATGTGCTAGGTTCAATTTGCCGGTCGACTAGAGGCCTCACCCATTGCGTTGGGCCTTCTACTGGTTAGGCCCATTAGGCTGACTAGTAGCTAAACCTTGAGCCTATTCTTGGGCTTCTCAAGATCTTAAGGTCCATGATGCACTTGGGTGGCATCTCCCAACCTGTGCTAATCTTATTTATTTTATCCAATTGAAACTCTGAGCTCTATTTAATAACTGCTCCCAGTTATCAAAATACATCACACTTCTAGGTCTGCCAAATTATCACTCCATATATTGCAGTCTTTGGTCTTCAAATTCTTAACCCATTTAACTTGAAATCCTTTCTCCATTGTTTTAGCTTATAGGTGATGAGTACTGCATCATTTGTAAACAACATACATCAAGGGACTTCATCTTGGATATCTGCTGCTAAGTCATCTATAATCATGGAAAAATAAGTAGGGATTTAAAGTGGACGTTAATTCAAATCAAACTGGGAACTTGGTTGTCTCCCCCATAAGTTCTCACACTCAATGCTACCCCTTTGTACACGTCTTTCTTTCTTTTTTATTTTTTAATTCAACATAACCTTTTGGATGCACCTTTTCTTCAAAGCTGATGCTATTTACAATATGCTATTATATTTGTAGTTTTTTGTAATATTTTTATTTTCGATGAAATTTCTTTAATAATGTAAAGGGGTTGAGATGGTTGGTTTACTATGTGTCATATGAGGAGATAATGCTAATACTTTGCAGTTTCGCCCAAGTTTTTTTTAGTGCTATGTATAGGTTGTCTAGAGAAAGATTGATCTTGTTTGGAATGTCATTGGATTGCCTCCGGATCACATGATTTTGATGAGCATTTGGAAGATTACAAGCCATTATTGTACAATATCTAATTATGACTGGATGATCACATTAAATAGACTTTTGTTACTTACAGTTAGATATTAAGAGGTTTTTGGTTTTCAAAAAGTTTCTTCTTGTGATTTCTGCCCATTTTCTTCCCACTTAGCTGTCCTTTTTTGTGTGTGTTGAAGTAGGTTTTAGAAATTTATGGTTGTGATAGTGTTTTAGAGATGGAAGCTGTGGTTTGAACAAGTTGTATGATGAATTCTATTGTATATTGAGATTGGTGAGATGCAATTCAACTGAAGGATCAATTATTGGGAAGTAAATAAAAACCCTAGTTATTGGTTTGGTAACTTCACATCAATTAAGTTGTTTTGCACTCAACACAATCTAGGGTACATAATGTGGTGGCCAATGGTCAAGAGGTACAAGTTTAGTTGGGCAGGAATGGGAGACTCAGACTGATATTGGGTGGTGCTGGAAAATTTTGACCTGAATCGTGAACTCTGTCTGGATAAGTTGACCTATATCTAATCCAACCCAATACTTCTCAACCATGGATGAATTATTTTGACCCTCCCTTGAATAGCCATGAGAGAATCATCTTAGGTAGGGGCTGGATCTCGTCATGGCGGGTGACATGATAGAGGTTGTGGAGGACTTGGGATTAGGTGTCTGCCAAGAGATTGTATATGAATTTTATAGAAGCCAATAGGAAGAACTCAAACTTCATTGATAAGTTGAGGGTGTTTCATTGGGCATTTGAAGGACGAGACATTCAAAGTGAGGGATGAAGGGGAATTTGATACTAAAAGTGGAGAGTTTTTTTTTTTTTTTTTTGAAAGGTCAATTCATTAAGAAAAAGCAAGCAGCGCAAAAGAGATATACTGACAAGCTTACGACCAACACCCAGAAAAAGGAGACAACAAAACAGGACAAACAATAGCAAGAAAGGAGAGGTGGAGGGCCTAATAAGACAAGGCAATGTCCTTCCAGTTCAGCAGCATTTGGTCCAGCAAAATCCCTTGAAAGCAGAGAGTTAACGGAGGGATTTTGAAGCTAGGAGTGCTTCTCAATTCTCATGCAAATCTACAGGGCTTTGGAACTTTAGAGTCAGCACCGACCATGTGGAGGATCTCCAAGAGGATGTCCATGTCAATGTGCTTCTTAGATTTCAGCTTTAAGGGGAGTTAAATAAGATTTGTTGATTAAAGAAAGTCATTTATGGATTGAATCAGTTGCCTTATGTGTGGTTTTAGAAGTACCGTGATGTTGCAATGGAGATAGGCTTCAAGAGGAGCAATGTTGCTCACTATTAGTGAAAAGTAGCAGTGAAAGTATTATAGCTACTTGTTATTTGAAAAAAAAGTACTATAGCTCCTATTTGTTTGTTTATTTTCTGCGCAGATGATATCATGGATTCATGGTCACAAAGGATATTAAGGAGATAGCTTAACTTGTAAAATACTTGGGAAGTTTTGTCATTGAGGATTTGAGGCTTTTGAAGTATTAACATTCAAAAAAGAAAAAAAAAAAAGGGCTTTTGAAGTATTTCTTGGGCATTGAATCCACTGGCAGATTTGCTTGCTTACTAAGGCTGTTAGGACTCAGGAAGAGTGACCTTTTGGGGATTGCTATAATAGGCTGTGATGATAAATATAAATTCTCCAGTTTGAGGGGGAGTGTAGCATGTTTTAAATTGTGATATTTTTGAGGGTTTTATGTTATTGTGACTTGATGAGCAATTCTTGTAACAATAATGTTACAGGTTATTTAAAAAATATGGTTTGCTTGTGTAATCACAACATCTTTCACTTCTGTAATCATAGTACCTCTCTCTCTCTCTCTCTCTCCCCCCTTCTTCCCTTGATTCTTGGTTTTCTGGGCAAAGAAGTTCCTTATGATTGTGATGCAGGACAGGCCCATAACTCATGTTGGGACCCAAAAAATTCAGAAGTTTGCCTTTTTTATTTTCCATTAGTTTTCTAATTTTATTAATGACTTATAATTAGGATTAGCTTCTCAATTTCATTAGGATTTCTTATTTTTATTTCCTAAGTTTGTTAATAGTTAGTTCCCTAGTTTGATTAGGTGACGTAGCCCCTAACTTTTCCTTTTCTCATTTATATGTCATTGTAGAGATTAGAATTCAGAGTTGAAGATTAATGATAGTTTGAGAGGGTTTTGTTCCCTTTTGAGGTGCATCCTCGTGTGAAAGTCTCCGCAGAGACCATTATTGTACTTCGGCACCTTTCTCGCAAACCATAAGACCCTAACCCTAGAGTCCTGCATTAGGTTATCTAGTGGGTAAGTGTACAATGCCATTTTCTTTGGTGGTTAGCATATATAGCCAAGGATGAGAACTTGGTTGTGTCCCTCTAGGCATCCTTGGACCATGTTAAGTGTGGTGCTAGCGAGGAAGCAGATCTTTTGGCCAAACAAGGATTCATTGCGAACAATTGGTTTTTGACAATGAGCTTTTAATTACATTATCACAGCTTTGTCCAAATTTTGTTTGTACATTTTATCTCTTTACAAGGGTGGCTCCTTTTTTTCAGTAAAGGTCGTATACTCTTCAACTTTTCTTTTCTCATAGTGGTTACCACTTTTTTTTTTAAAGAAACTTTTGCTTTCTTTCCATCCACTCATGACATGCACTAGAAATTATTAATAAAGAAATGCAGTATAAACAGTTAATCATCATAGTTATTTTTTCAATAAAAGGTTAATCACCTTGAGATCCATATTTCCTCTCATGTCAGAAATGCGTATTCTGAGTGATATTATTTCTTTCTTTCAAATAGAATTTTAATCGGTTCTCAAATGCCAATAAACATGGCAAGAAACTTCCAGTACTTTTTAGTGTAATGTCATTAAGCTTCCATGGATCAAAATGAATTAATTGTGAAGGTTACCTTTAGAATTCAATCATCAAGCTTTGAGAGAGATTATAATTGTTTGGACTTGGTGCTTCGTTATCCCTAACTCATGTACTGCTGGCTTAACCTCAAAGGTGTTCTAACTAAGCTTGAGGGAAAAGAAATACCATTACAAGAAACAGATGGAAAAGAAATACCATTACAAGAAGGCAAAAATGATGGTCAGTGTGGTGTATTGATGCATAGCTTTATGCAATTTGTTTCTGTCATGAAAAGAGAGGTGGTTGCAAGATTTAGTCAAGTATGGTGGTTTTCTCAAATTTTATCAACATCAATTAAATGGTTGACCCGCTGTTATTGGGGAGATAATTCACATGGGCGACCAACTAGAGGGGCCAATCATGAGTATTTTGGACCTTTTCTTATCTTAAAAAATTAGGGAGATCAGTATTTGGGGGTTAAGTAATCGTTGATTATGAAGACTATTTTCATATCATTGCCTGAGGCATTCTATTAAGTACAACAATTTTTAATTAGGGACCTGGACCACTTAACTTGGCTAGAATCGGCTTTGTGAATTTAGTAAAAAAGTGGGGGTGAGATGCAAGTTCAAGTGGAGGGTTATGAACTTTACAAAGAATTTCATATTATAAATCTGAAATTATAAAATGGGATACTGAAGAGTTTGGATGGCTCAAAGATAATGAAAACCAGTTGTTGGTTGTGGAGATGTGGGAGTGGGACTGAATTAAGGGATTTTCAAATTGGATCAAGAGGAAATGGATGATCAGAATAGAACTGTGGAATCTACATTGAATGGAACAAGATTGTTAGTGATAAAAATGCAGGAAGATTATAGAAACTTGAAGTACTTCTGCTGGGAATAGTTTGAAAAATATAAATGTTATGGTGGTTGATCATTTTCAAGACTCACTGACCAAGGTGGATGCGGACAGAATTCCTCCCAGAGTTAACCTCTGTCACCGTCTTTATTTGGTTCATACATATTGGGTGTCACCGGGCTTAAATACAGGTCATTTGAAATTAATTTCACAGACAATAATCTTATAAGACAAGTACCTCTTCCAAATTGCAGTGAGTTTTCTTTCCATATAGCTTCTAGGCCTCCAAAAGCTCTCTGATAGGTGACATACTCCCATTTACATTCTCTAGACCCCATAACTCAGTAGACTCGTATTTTTTTTTGGGGATTAGTAAGACTGACTTGTGTTGACCCTCTCCATCTTAGTTTCTTGTGGAAACAACAAATCAACCTTGTTATTTTTGTAATAATTCTAGAGAAAACACTCCTTTATTTGACCTACCATTATTCTTATAACCTCATCCTATTAAAGAGTGGCTTAAAGAGTTCAAATATAAGGGCTGGCTTAAGGAGTTCTATATAAAATAAGCTATGTCAACATATATGCTTACATTCTATCTGAGGTCTTCCTCCCCTCCAACCCCAACCCCAACACTATCCCCCTCTTTGTTGGCTGCACATATGAGACTTGTTGGTTATAGAGAAATGCACATCTCTAAAAAGCATATTGAGACATTATAGAATTTTCTCCCTTGGCGAGGGGTTTTTGGCAACACCAATGAGCAAGAGATTTGCAGAGCCCACCTTTAACTACACTCATACAAGAAAAAAATAAAATAATAACAAGAAAACACTGCCCATTTTAGGAATTGCTACCTAACCCAATTTGACACCCACCTGGACTATGTTGACCGTTTTATTTGAGATCCATATTTGATTTGAATGAAATTTGTTGGTCCCTATCCAGATGTACCCAACCCCCTTTCCAGGTGGGCCCCATTGGACTCTTGTCCATTAAAAACCAATGGGCAAGCTTGCCCAAGGGATCACCTTTCCAAGATACTAGGGCATTTTTTATATTTAATATTTATAAGGAACTACTGGCATAGAGCCCGTGCGATGTACAGGTTGAATTTCATGCCAATAAAATAAAGAATTAAAATTAATACCCAAAAGCATGAGCCCAAGACACCCAAGAATGAGATGAATGAATTCAAGACGTTTAGAATGACAGCAATTCTTAATAAAATGAATATAGTTTTATATCATATAGTTCCCTCACAAAATGATGGATAAACTTGCGGTAGATCTAGTGATGGACAATGGCCTGACCACTAAGGAAACAAAGATGTCCAACGTTTCAATGAATAGATCTGATGGTGGATAATGGTCTGACAACAAATCTGCAGTTGGATTAATGGTGGAACCATTGTCAATTGAAACTAATATTTTGTGTCTATAGATCAAATGGTGGACAATAGCTTCACCACTATCAATTAAGACCAATATTTTCTAATGGTGGATATGAAGAGATTAAACTGATAATAGAGGTGTGTGGTTTTGAATTGATAATAAAGGTTTGCATTGGTTTGTTTCTCTCTTTCCATTGTATTAATGGTTCTCAACCAACATTAAGTTGACATGGAGTAATGAGCTGATGTGGTTCGAGGAGAAGAGAGAACTAAGATTTTTTTTTTTTTACCAATTAACATTCGGTTTAAGGTATTAATGGCCTGACGCCAGATCTAATGATGGATAATGGCCTGAAGTCGGTTGGGACTAATGCTACTCACTTAGGGTATGTGTAATATGAAGAGATTAAATTGATAATAAAGGCGTGCGGTTTTGATTTGATAATAAAGGTTTGCATTGGTTGTTTGTCTCTCCACTGTATTAATGGCTCTCAACCAACATTAAGCTGATGTGGAGTAATGAGCTGTTGTGGCTCAAGGAGAAGAGAAAATTGAGTTTTTTTTTTTTTTTTTTTCTCAACTAAGAATTCATGCTACTCTTGAACTTGTTACTTCTCCATCAAGGGATTGTCAACTTCAAAGTCTATCTTATCCCATCTATTTTTGGGTTGCCTCTGTGAACTTTTTCCTTTCCATAGACCCAATTTTGATCCCGTGCGTTCTGAAGCTCCATACTCTTAACACATCTCTCCTCACTACTTTATTCAGGGCCTTCACTAGTCTCCTCTTTCACCTAGTTCTTTGGACTTGTAACCCTTTGGTATGTTGTGCATGGGCTGTTTTTGGCATTCTGTTTATGTGATCCTTGTCTGATTGTCTCATACTCTTCATCTCATCCCTCTTCTATAAGTTCTGAAGTAGTTATAGTGCACCTTTTTCCTTTACATCGAAGAATGCACCAATAGTTTTTTCCAATTCCCACCACTTTTTTTTTTTTTTTCCTACTATTTTTTTCACTTTAATCCTTCTTAATTAGTACTGTCACTTGAATCTCTTCTATATGTTCATCCATTTTGTTCCCTTATAAATTTCTTATTCACGTGTGGCCATTTCTTTATCTGGCACAGTTCTTTCGGTTATGTGATTGTATTCTTTGTTACATGATTCATATTCAACCATCTACTAATCTTCATAAGTTTCCTAGTCTTTGGTTGCACCATTTTTAACCTTAACCCTTTTGAATTCAGGTGATGGCATGTGTATTCTATCTTTGCTTGATATGAACATGTTATTCCTAAAGAACCTTTAAGGATAAAACAACTCATGTACTATCCGTCATCTTCAACTGCCTATCCCATATAATGTGGAGCAGACATGTTTTAGTTTGTTGGGTTTGAGGGAATCCATACAACTTTCAGTTGTGCGTTCAATTCAGTATTCATGCTACCAATCAACAGAAAAGGAAACAAAAATATTGTGTTTTGATAGGGATATATTGGTGCGAGAAGGGCCCATCTTGGCTTGAAGCCTCAAACTTCATTTCTTTGCATGACACTACAAACACTACCTCTTCCTTTCTTTATATGAGCCCTGCTCTTGTGCTGATGTCCTGCATAAAGGATTGTGCAAGACAACCCATGTGGGCCATCACCAATCATGGGAGAGGCGGGGGATCAAAAGATCCAGATATTATGGCACATATAGAAAACTTCAAGTCCATACGATCATCCTAACCTCTCGATTTGTGGCCCTCAAGTTTAATCAAATGCATTTCAATCTGACAGGCACTCCCATTTGAATCAGTGTTAAACCGATGGTGGTGGGGGGTGATGGGGTTGGGTTGATCATAGGGCGCCAAACCTGGGTGTCATACACGGTGCGAGATATCCGCATTGGAGCAAAATTGTATGTATGTATGTATAGGTACATGTCATATATATATATATATATATATATATATATATATTTACACACACACACACCTGAGACAAATCATCTGAATCTTGGGTTATATCGTGTGAAGGTTTAGTCATCTATATGCTGCACAAAAATTGACATTTCGTTCTCAGATTTCCTTCTCAAATTTGTTCACACTTGGGTAACTACCCTTTTGTTTGATTATTATCAAAGGGGGATTCTAAAAGTGATACTTGACCATCCGAACTTTTGTATGGAGCCTTGTAGGGGTGTAAATTGGCCCGGGTGGCCCTGCTCGACACGCCGGTCAACGTGCCGTGCGTAAAATTCATTTCAAGTTAGAAATTATCATCATAGTTGTTGTAAACTTTATTTTCAAGAAATTGTCATACTTGTAATTTTTTATTTTTTTATTTATAACTTCTTTAAAGTTGGAATTATCATCAAACTTGTAAATTTTATTTGAAGTTGAAAATTATCATCAAAGTTGTTGTAAACTTTATTTCAAGGAATATAAAGTAATTGAAGGTTTTTTTTTTTAATTTGTAAATTAGCATCAATGTTTTGTGCATTTATTTTAGTAATTTCAATTTTATTTCAAGTTGCAAAACCTAAAAGTCCATTAAGTCGCTTTCAAATTATATAAAAAAATAAAAAAAATTCAGGAGGGGCATTGGCCGCCTGGGGCTGGCACGGCCCAGCATGGCATGACATAAGTCGTGCCATGGGCCATGTTGGGCCGACCCCAGCCGATCTGGGCCGGCCAACCAGTGGGCCGTAGGTACACCCCTAGAGCCTTGGGGGTTTTCTTCAAGTATAAACAAGATTAGAGCATTGTTGACATGACATACACTTTCATCTAGACACAGGCTATGCTTTTACTTTTCTTGTCCATTAGCTTTGATGGATTATGTACATGGCCTGCATGTCATTCACTTTATCATTTTATTTTTCAACAATAACATTAACCATCTATGCTCCATATCAACAGGGGAAGGTAATCAAGAATGAAGTGGGAGGTTTTAACCCTGGTTTAATCGTTCTGCTTGTGGTGGGTGGGCTACTGCTGCTCTTCCTTGTTGGAAACTATGCCCTCTACATGTATGCTCAGAAGACCCTTCCCCAAAGAAAGAAAAAGCCCATTTCCAAGAAGAAGATGAGGAAAGAGAGGCTGAAGCAGGGGGTTTCTGCACCAGGAGAGTAAATAAAACAAGGCTCATTCCTACTAGGAAGAAAAACCATGAAAGTCCGGAGCCCATTAATCTTTCCTATGTTGCATTTAGGGTGCTAGCTTGAGAATTTCCCTCTTGTTTTTGTGAGATTGTGAGTTTCAGCTGTAGAGATTACATTATAAACCTTTTAACATACTTGATAGGTGCATAGCTTTATCATCTGGATTTGCTGGGTATTTGATTCAAGATATTAGATTACGTGATATGGTTGAGCCATGGATGCCCTCTCTTTTGTTAGGTTGGATGAACATGGAAAATCAGTATTCAGTACCCCCTTTTGTCATGCCTATTAGTCAGAATTGTTAAGCTGACCATTTTGTTTAGCCGGCAGTGATCGCTAAGTGTTTGTTTGGATAAGTGGGTTTTTCTATATTGAAAGATGCTCCTATAAGAGATATCTCTCACCTTATATGAGAGATTGGGGTGGGAGCCCTCACATCAAATGTCTCATAGGAGCATCTCCCTTCTATATTAAATTTTTTTTTTTTTTTGTTATGGTTAAGCTTATGCATAAATCTGGAGTTGTGTGTTGGGGTACGTAGTACCTGGTAAATATATTTGACTCTTATTTATCAACAGGACATTTACAAAAACCAACTTTCTTCATGAAATTTGTTTCAATAGATGATTAGGAAAATCCTAATTTTTCATTGTATTTATTCACAATTTGCATGCTTTATTATTACTGAGAAGCATAGTAATCGGTTTTTTTCGCTAAAAGGTAAATTTGTATTAAGAAGAAAAGAAGGGCAAAGCCCCGAGGACAGCGAGAAAAAAGAATACAACCAAATGAAAACAGCCAAAAAGCCATCCCAGAAACAGGAGGGACAAAAAGAACAAGAAACAGAGCACCAAAAGCAACCAAAACAAAATGCTAACCCAACAAAGGGAAGAGGCAAACTCCACAACCCCACAAAGCACTCGAACAGCTAAACACTGCTCAAGCCAGCAGCAAGAGAGGAACTCCCCTGCCAAACCAGCTGAGAAGCTAAGAGAAAGCCCAACCCCAAAAACTGGGCCCAACTGAGAAGCAAGGAGAATACACAACCCCAAAGCAGAGCCCAACTGACAGCAGCCCCTGAGAAGGCCAGCCGAACCACAACGAGCACAAAAGGAACCTGCACACCAAAGCCAGCCAAGACAAAGCAGAGCACCTCAAACAGCACACTGACAAAGCAAGGAAACCTCAGCAACAAACAACCCAAGAAGGAAGGCCTGGCCCATGCCACTGCCTGCAACTCTGCCAACAGCACAGCTCACTCAGCACCAACCAGGCAGAGCAAAGGGAGAAAGAAAAAAGCATAGTAATCGGTTGAAGATATAACAATTCGCGAATGGAACTGGTATGTTGAAGCATCATGATGATGTATAGTGAGCCTCCAATTGTGGATGTGAACATGATCACCAAGCCCAAGAGAAATACTTGCCTAGAAATGTAAAAGAATTGAATTGTCGTAATCATCATTGAAGCCATATTAAGTTTCCACATATTGACCAATGAGTATCATACCAGTCCATATGTATATAGCTTTTAAAGAACATTCGGACTCTTGGCGGCCATTTGTTTTTTATGCTTTCATGATTGTTTAAGGGGAAGTAGAGTAGGAGAGTTAAAAGGTACCTGATGTAATGTGATGTTTTAATTCTTGCTATTTGGATGGAAAATGTACAATTTCGTTTACTAGTGTTATTAATACTGTTTTACTTTTGTTGTATTTTTGATGGATAAAAGGGAAGGGAAGAGTAAACTTCCATATAACAAAATAGGAGATTTATCCCACTTTCCCCACTTCCCCTACTTCAATACCTACTACCCCACAAGTGTAATAAGTTGGGGAGAAGTCACTACCCCACCCCACAAGTGTGATAAGTTGGGGAGAAGTCTGATAGTAGTCATCCAGTGCTTTTACCTTTTAACTTCCCTGCTCTTTTCTTTATTCATGATTACTCGACCCCTTTTTCTGTCTCTCCTCACTTAAACAGACAGTTATCCTCGTCATATGCCTTTATATATACTGTCATGTATCATTTAAAAAAAAGAAAAGAAATCACAACGATTCGGTCAGTACGACTAATGCATACAAGTTCTTAATTTGTACTGTCAATGAGGCTTGGATAAAACTATACTTGAATCCATGTGCCTTATCCTACACTAGCTAAGGTTGACAACATGTTTTTTGCTTTTTCACTCAAATCTTATTAAGTCAAATTTTGTGATCTTATCTATCTCAACTTTATTTGAAACCTATGTTGGTATCTCCCTTTTGTTTTCCTGAACTTATAACATTTCAACTTCAGTACATGTTTGAGTACATGGTGTTTTTGTGTTTTGTAGATATGATCAAACCGTAGTGGTCACTATGTGGATTCCCTATTATGTATTTATTCCTTTTTGTTTTTGTTCGGTAAATACTCAGATACCTACACTCACCCAAGCCCCTCACCATTATTGCTGCAACAATGTTGGGTTTTAGGTTTCACCACTTGCCCACAAGTGGGTTGGTATTACACATTTATTTGTAATTTCTACTATACAAAGAAAAAAAAAAAGATGAATTTATGGGGGAAAAAAACCCCTTAGATTTCATTGCACAACACTAGGTCCCATTACTTCATGTCAAAACTATGTATTTGGGTTTCCAGGGGATCCAAACTCAGATAAAAAAAAACTAACACAATCTTTGCATTGTTTTTATTAGTCACTTTTGTTTTATCAAACATTCACTCTTACGTTGGGGCCAACTTCTCTAAGGATAGAGTTTGAGGCTATCCATGCACAGAAAGAGAGTTGATTTTGAGTGGATTGGATTTCAATGGGTAGGGCTCACTATGGTGTATAACTCCTTCAATTATGGATTTCTGTAAGTCAAAGACTCGAACGAAGAGAGTTGCGCTCTTAGATCCAAGCGGTTGGTTTGATAGGGATCAAATCTCTTAATGCTCTAGCTTAGTGTGATGAAGTACTTCAAATTGAATCTAGTGCTAAATTGTGCCAACACGAATTAGATTTAAAGCTATAAAAAAAGGGGAATTCTAAATATATCCTCTGCTTTTTTTGGGATTTTTCAAATGGACATTATCTAATATTAGGTAAACACAATTTCTCGGTGATCCCCATCCCCACCGCATCATCTCCAGCCACACTGAGCATATTTCTTTCATATTTGGTTTAAATGCTGTAAACTAGAGATAAAAGTGAATGAAAAAAATTTAGTACATTCGAGTAATTTGATATATCGAATCACCCAACAAATTATGATAGGTTGAGACTGGCTCCTTACCCAAGTGGTAAGTAGTCGCGGTTCTCACCTGCCCGCCCAAGGTTTGAATCCTGGGTACGCCGCCGCTTCCCGCACGTGTGGTCTGCTTGTGTCGGATTTCTTCCCTCGTGTGCGGGTTCCTTTTTAACGTGGGTGGGTTGTCTTCCCGTGTGTGTGGACTCTCTTTTGAGTCTTGGCCCCCTTGGCTAAGGCAATAAAAAAAAATTGTGATAGGTTTCATCATTCATGCGTGCGATTACTTTGTATTTTCTTTTTTTTACATATGTGGATATGGTAAATTAATAAACCTGTGGGCAGTTTTTTTACCGCCAATGTGCATCCAAATTGACATTTACAAGAGCAATACCTTTTTTTGTTGTGTGTGTAAGGACCCATCCTTGACTAGACCGAAGACACAAAATAAATAAAATGCATTGTAAAAGACTACCACTATATGTTTCTGCAGTAAACTGTAAATGTAGTTTTACAGTAGTAACCAACGGCGGTAAAGCTACAAATGCAAGATTACCGCCGATACTTGCTATGGAAACCCTGGATGTATTTCCCACAAGCTGGAATTTGTTTTCAGTAAATCTGTCGATTTTATGTTTGTCTGTTTTATTCCCACATGAAAACAAGTTGCTCGTGGAATATGGCACATGGTGTAACTTGTCAAGCCATGAACACAATAGAAAACAATGTATAAAAAGGGATGGTGAAATCCAAATCTAACAAATCATCTTTATCACCAAATCCTATCTGACCCACTCACATTATGTTTGTCTGCGGATGCAAACTAGCCCCAATTGCACTTAAGTTGGAGTGACATGCCATTTTGGATTGACATGTGTGAAATACATGATTTTTTTATTCCTGGGAAAATTCTATCCAACGCTTTGTATAAGCTCCCACTGAAGTAAAAGCTGAGGCCAGTTTATGCTGGTCATCTAACTCATCAACTAGTCAGTTGCGGTTCATCGACTAAACAGTTGTAATTATCCAGTAAGAGAATGACATTTTTTCTCCTATTGTGGACCATTAGAACATGGGACCCAATTGTCCAAACTCAAGGCCTGAGTTGTCATTCAAGGATCAGGTAATGTGAGGGGTGGGGTGTCCCTAAGTACTTTCGGACACCCAGAATGAAATCAGACTCTCCTGTCTCCTTCAAGCATAGATTCAGCAACTAGGTTTATCAAGGGACTGGCCCTGGCTTGATTTGAGTGTGGTCGGAAATTTATGTCACAGGCAACCTAGTTAGTTATCAACCAAAATTGTCTTCAAGCTCTATCTTAACTAGTAGGAATGAAAACCGGTCAGGTGCAAATCTATACAGGCCCTAACATGTATTGTTTTAGGGTAAAGAGGACCTAACCTTCATTACCATTAAGGGCGCCAATTTAAAACATGGCAGGGATTGGGCTGAGTTGGGTTGAGAGTGTTTTGAATTTTTCTGTAGAAGGGGAGATTTGAGGGCTCTTATAAGGTCAGAAAGAGTTCTTCAAAGAAGTTCAAATCCACTTGACAGATCCATTCTTGAAAAGAGTTGTGTGTATAAGGACCGAACCTGGATCGGACCTAGAGAACCACCAAGGCTTCCTCAAACCATTTTTGCAAGGGATCCAAAGGATTGCAGAAATACATTTGCGTCTCTTGGACAAGCTCCCTTGCTATAATTAGTGGCAGATTAGTGGAAATTAAAAAGTTGACCAGAGAAATCACAGTAGTCTTCTAGGGAATTTCTAATTTCTCTAGCCTCTGTAAAACTAGCATTAGAAAGAATGATTCAATCCCTTGGAACGATCTACCCCTTCAGAGGATGCCCATTTTTGTGCATTTTCTGCCATTAATTCCAAAAATTCCCACGCTTCCTCTGGTGTTTTTTGGTCGAATTGACCATTGCACATCATCTCAATAAATTGATGTGTCTCAGCAGTGAGGTTTTCAATGAAGATCTCAATGAGACGGTGTGTTTTATATCCATGATGTGGACATGCAAGGATCAACTCGTTGAAGCGTTCCCAACACTAAAAGTAGGGTTCTTTCTGATTTTGCTTGAACATTATAATTTCCCTCTTTAAGGTGTTGGTTTTGTGCTGTGGGAATAACTTTTTTAGGAATTCGGTGACATGCATTCCAGGTATTAATTGAATTAGACCTAAGTGTGTGGAGCCAAGCCTTAGCCTTTTCCTTTAAAGAAAAAGGAAATAATTTGAGTTTGATCACATCTGGCACCACATTTTGTAGTTGAAGTGTAGCACATACTTCATCAAATTCCCTCAAATCTAGGTATGCACTTTCAGATTCTAGTCCGTAAAACTTGGGCAGAAGTTGGATCATACCAGGTTTTATTTCATATTGACCCGCAATGGCGGGTAATACAATGCATGATGGTGTGGTGTGTCGTGCTGGGTTCAAAAGATCACATAATTTCCTTGGTGGCTGGTTCACCTCCACCCCGTTGCGGTCCCCATTTGGATTTGTCGTAGGCCCACCATTGTTGGGGTTGCTACCGGACCCACTCGCCATGTTAGACAATCTCGATGGACTGGGAGATTGAGGAGAGTCGTAGATTCTTATAAATTCTTTGATTGAGACTCTCTTCTTTGTAACCGATGCGCTGAGTCTCTTTGTCAACTGGACTTCTTGCTCATGCACAAACGGTGTGAGCAAGTTGGAGAGGGCTTGTACTTTCTTTTTGGATTTTTTAATTTTTTTTTGGTTTTTTTTTTCTATTTTTTTATTTAAAAAAAATGAGAAAAACCTAGCCTACACAAGATACAACTGAGTTAAAATCCTAAGGTTGAAAAGTATCCCTAAGTTCACCAACCCGGCCAGTTCAGCCCCCAGGCAAGGGTAGGATCACGAATGGACCCGTTTGAAGGACCCTTGCCTAGAACAGTTTAGCTGTCTTCATACTCTGGACAAGGCTTTGCTTCGGCACCGAGATGATCAAGGACAGCGATTAGGTCACTTTCAGTTTACTTTCTTCCAAAAGGACTTAAAACAAGTTGGAAAATAAATAAGTAACTTTGCCAATTTTTAGAAAGTTTCTAAAAATTCAATGATGTGTATTTTCTAATTAGCAATCAATGCACTTTCCTAATCAAATTTAGGGCGGTTTAACATTCAATGCATGCACCTCCTAATCTAGAAAGATGCCAAAAATAGCACACCCATAAAACAATGTAAATAAGGAAAGTCAGAAAAGTTACCTTAAATGGCGCTCCCCGGCAACGGCGCCAAAAACTTGATCGCAGCTCCAAGTGCAGAGCTTCGATTGTAGTAATAAAACTGGTAAGACTAGGTCGATCCACAGGGAGCTTTAGAAATAAGGCTTTCCAACTTTGTCACCTGCCCTAAATAAAATCTAATTTTAGCCTAAAATCTAGAAAAGTACATTCATCATTCTTACTTTAAATTAAAATTAAATACATTTTCAAGAATAATTTTTTTTATTAAATCTAAAAACTTAATATAAAATGAATCACAAGTTGCTACAAAAGAACACACAAATTAGAACATCAAATTAGAAACAATCCAAAAATAAAAATTACCAAAAAAATTAAGAAGCTAAATTAGAAAAAAAAAAAGAATGAACCTAAGTTAGAAACCAAATCAATCAAAGATTAGTAACAAATCAAATCACTCAAACAGAAAACATCCTACTTACTAAAATTAGCATGAAAACCTTACTAAATTAGTTTCCTAAATTATAAACTAGGTTAGTCAATAAGGGTTGATATGTTTCCTAAGTTAGTGAACTGAGTTAATAAACTCCCTAAAGTTAAGGACTTTCCAAATAAATAAAGATTTTCAAATCATAACAAATTTAGAAAGCATTAAGTCAATTTAATCACCTTATGTTAGAATTTCCAAATCTTAAGAAACTTCCTAAGTTAAAATCTTCAATTAACAAAAATTAGAAAGATCTTTTATTTCTGGAAATTATCTAAATAATCTAAAACACAAAATTAGAAACTAATCCTAAAATTAGAAAGTTAGCAATCCAATGTATGCCATGAGATGCTAAAAATACTAAGTCTGAAAAACTAGTATGCAGGGCTGTTTTTATGCATGATTTTTCCTAATCTAATGCAACCTAAAACTGAGTTTAATGGCTGTGTTTTTAACTACAATGATGCATGAATCAACTAAAAAAAATGGAAGTGAAAAATGTTTTAAAACAAAGAAGATATGAATGCGTAAATATGACCTTAAAAACTAATACTGTGCAGAAATTCTGCACGCAGACAGCCTAACATGCCATCTTCAAGCCAACTGGTTCACAAACCTCCTGAAATCGTTTGGATCTGAAATTTTGGGATGTGATAGACCATATGCTGAACTTTAATTTCTCCAAATTTCACAGAAAAATATCATGGTTTGACTAATCTACCCACTTCAAACTTTTTGCAAAATTTTTTTTTCTGCAGTTTTCTTGAAATTGTACAGAAAGTGGGCTGTTTGGTTGTCCAAAATTGATTTTTAATTTCTGTCTTAAAGATCTGAAGGCTTCAATTTCCAGCCACTTAAACATGCACTAACCATATGATATGAAGATATATGCAATGAACTCTAATCCCAACCCTAAACTATGCATAAAATTCACATAATTGCATAAGAAGCATAAGAATAAAAGAAAACAACAAGTGTTTGAATTTAAATGTGTGTAGTGCAAAAACATTAAATGTGTGGATTGCAATAAAATTAAATGTGTGGCATTGACAAGAAATAAAATGTGTGGATTTTTCAATAAATGTAAATGTGTGGGAATTGCAATAAAAATAAATGTGTGATAAGTGTGCTCTTCTTTTTTTTATTCTCAAATCGGGTTCATAAGTACTTATTTCATGTCCTTAGGATCTTGGGTTGTCAATCCAAGAACAACAACAAAGAAAACACAATTCAAGCATTAATCACCTAAGAAAAAGAATAAAAAAAAATCACACTTTTACTAATATGCAATGTTTTTACATAAAAGATGGAGAAATAAAATTTCAAAAAAACAACTACATACTAGGATGAAATGAACCTCTCTAGTTGAAGCTTCAAGTTGAGATAAGCCTTCTTGAAGAGAGATGAGCTATGGTAGAGAAATGAGATGGGTAGAATGATGGAGGAATTACACTAGTGAGGGGGTCTTTTCTTTCATGAGAGGAGAGAGATGCTTATGCCTTCAATTTATAGATTTTTGTTTTCTTTCTTTCCTTCTTTGTTCCAAGTTTGTAGCATGCAATCTTCTTTGTATGGCAAGTCCCTTCCTTGGCCAACAAGTCTTCAAAGAAATAGCAAGGTGAGTGAGAGATTTTTGGTGCTTTCATGTGCAAAATTGCAATCCCGAGTAGAAATTACAGCACCAACTTCCAGAGGCCATATCTTCTTCGTTTTAGCTCCGATTGACACAATTTTCGGTTTTAAAGATATCTACTCGAAAAGATCTTTCCAACGGTGTATGGATTGCACCAATCCGATGGCTGAATTAAGAGTTATGACCATTTTAATCTTACTGCCTCTGAAAAATCCGAAAATAATTGTGCACATATGGAATGTTAGTTGTGCAATGGGGTGTGTGGGACCCATGTGGACGTCCTAAGGGATCTTGACATATTTCTTTCCTTGTTTCTTGACTCCCCTTCCATCTTTGGTTTGTTTCCAAGCTTCTTTGATTGACGAGTCAACTCTTTTCGCACACTTTCCTTTCTTGAATTTCTTTCTTGATTTTTGAGTTTTCAAACTTAGTAAGAATTAGATCTTACCAAATTTGAAGTTTCCTTTCTTGATCTTGAAATCACAAATCTAGCTTTCCATTATTGACTTTGCAAACTTTCCAAAAATACCAAAATATGTGGGTCCACCTTGAAAGATGTCCTTTGATCTCTCTCAAATTTCACCAATGTGGGTTTCATTCTTGATTTCTCCTACACAAATTAAAACAAATGGATTCAAGAATAATTTTATGTAAGGAATTTAAATGGACAATGCATGAGACCCTACTTGATGCACCGAAAATAATTAACTTTCCAAAATAAATCTCCAAAAATGGCAGGTTTCATGAATTTATGCAAAAAGTGTGATTTTTGAGCAAATTATGCATGAGTGCACTACAATGGACCCTAAATGCATAAAAACATGATTTGACACTAAATAGAGTTCTTTAATATCAATAAGCCCTTAAAATGATAAAAAATGTGTATGAAAATGTGCACTTTTCAGGACTCATCGACCCGGATCTAACTTGCAGATTAATGCTTATTTTAGCCTTGGGTTTTGGGTTTGGTTGGCTGGCCAATCGTGTTGCAAATAGTGGTGTTGTAAACAGAGATGAATTGTGCTCGAGGTCTTTAGCTGTCATTATAAAAGTTTAGGATTCTCAATTGTGGTTTTCCTATTTCAAGGGAATTTTTTAGTAGATATCCTTATATATAATAAAAAAAAATTAAAGCTTTTTTCTGTTACAGAGAGAACACACCTGAAACGAGACATCAGTTCAGAACCAATATAATGAGTCACTAGTCAAAGGCTTAATAGCTGCTTCGAAGTTGGAAAAGCATGGGGGTCGGCGGGTTCCATGTTATCAAAAAAAAAAAAAAAAAAAAAAAAAAAAAAGCATGTTGCTTAATAAGTATACAAATGCCAAAAGGAAGTTTCCTCTGCAGGCTTATGTAATTTTAGCCCTGCACGAAATTCAATGCAGGGATGGGAGAAAATTGTAGCCCTGGTTTCACTGCTTATCTTACGGACTCCCATGGTTGAAAATTGTGCTATAAATGCCAATAAACATTGTATAGATGAAATTAAGCAAGAAAGTAGGAACAGAACAACACCACAACAATTTGTTGATACTTTTAACAATACAGACCAATTCTAGAATCACACGATAACTATTTTTACATGTTTCCACAAACAACTTGTAAAACAAGAAGAAAATGAAAAGGATTTCATGCCACCATTTTCTTTCAATGCCAAAGCACTGGTTGTCACATCATGTGGTCTTAAAATGTCTCCTGTAAGAAATAAAAGTACAAGTAAGCTTTGTTAATAAAAGCTCAAAATGAAACAAAATCTTGGAGTTCTGTGTCTAAAAAAGTGATGGAAGGGGACTACCTCTGACATAATTGGATTAGGGGTGCATGGGTGGTTTGGATTTGTTTAGAGGGAAAATCATCAACCAAACCGAACCCATTAATTTTCTATTTACCCAAATTGAGCCGAGCCGCCCATGTGCTCAAACCGAACCAAAAGGAACTGGTTCAGTTCGGTTCGGTTACCGTTTTTTTTTGACAAAAGAAAATGGCAGTTCAATTGGTAAAAGAAATCATCAAAATACCTGCACATAATAGTAGCACAAGTACTCACTAAGTTTTAACCAAACAACCAAGCAGAAATATTTAAAGTTATTACATCCCAAAACAAATCCAACATAAAACATAATAAATATTTAGAGTCATTACATATCCCAAAGCAAACGAAAGCAGATAACCAAAGAAGCAGCAACTCTACTCCAAACTACTAGCACTCCAACAACAACTCCATAAGCCATAACACTTCAAATGGACTTCTTGATAACCCTGAAAATAAAATTGTAGTATTGAGTTCATGTGAGTTGTTCGAATGAAAATATGAAATTATAAAAGTACGAAACCCTAAGGCTAAAATAGTCAAAACTCAATACTCAAATTAATATATACAGTCAGTTCAGTTTAGACGGTTAACTATGGGTTCAAACCGATAACCGATCGATACAAGGCGATTTCTATGATTTTCAAACTGTTGATTGAACCGATCCACATAAAACCAATCCGAACCGCCCGGTTCGGTTGGTCGAGCGGTTCGTTCCAGTTTTACGATGACACCGGATTTTTTGTGCAGCCCTAACTTGGATAATAATTCATTGGGGTGCTTTACAAATAACAAATGAAACAGATATGTTGAAAAATATAGGATTATATGTTCCTTCTCAGAGATAAGATTTTGAGATTTTTTTTTTGGTGGAAAAGATTGTGAGATTATACAAATGATACAATAAATTCAACAAGCACTTCGATTGCAATAGACAACTCAATTAAGACTCCCATATTCAACAACCTACCTTGTTTTCAATTGCATTCACGTTCGTTTCCCAAATCATGGTTATAACTTCCACATTTAGGTCAAATGTTCTTTTGGAACAAAAGTCAAATTATTACTTAAAAACCAAATTCAAATGTATTTATGTAATGACAGTTTTGTGCCCAAGAAATAGGTCATTTTGAAAATGACTGATGTAGTGGGACCCTACCATAGGAGGGGCATGCCCTAAAATATGATGATACAAGTAGTGTATTTATTTATAGGCAGAACTTTGAATGAGAGGAATAGGAAAATCAAGAAAATCTTTTAGGTGTACCTCATCCACGAATGGGTCGAATCAGGCTAGGGGTGTTCATGGGCCAGGCTTGGCCAGCCGAGTCCAATCCAGGGCCAGCCTGCTTTCGACAGTGAAATGTTTTGCCCAAGCTTGGGTTAAGCTATAAAAAGCCCAAAACCCAGCCAACTTGTAATTGAGTGATAAATTTATCCAACGAATTGCTAAAAAGCCCATACAACTAATAAAAAAAGACTGGTTTTTCCTGGCCTGGTTGCCTAAATGAGTGGCCTTGGCAAAGACATTTACAGCCAGAGTCAGGCTTAGGCTAGATACAGGCCTGTGTGTGTAAAGTCGGGCTCGGCCTAGATATGACTTAGCCCAGAGTGACCCGGCCCATGAACAACCCTGATCAGGGCCCTTACTGCCTTACATATGGTATTACATCACGCAATCAATTCCATATTAATTTACTAGGATCGGCTATGAAATATATATAACCATGAATCCGCACCTTACAATATGAAATATGGAAGAAGAAAAATTATCCAATCCAAATATAATGGTTTTCAAATGTAGTACTTATAACATTATTACCTGGCCTTTTACCGCGTGTCCGTTTCTAGAATGCTATAGAGAGCTACCTGGCTACTGTTGAAATCACAGACGAAAAAACAATTCTCAACTTACAAAATGACATCGAAAATGTAAAGTACCTGGTCTTCTGTAGAATCCGTTTGTGCTCCGCTTGTCTTCTTCTTTGAACTGCTTTCAGTCGAAGAGATCTTCTACTTGCCTGGGAAGAGTCCTTAAATTATCATGATTGAGGAGTTTGACTCTTTTGAGTGACTTCATTGCTCCTTCCTCTACTGTCCAGTCCCTTAGACTAGAGCAGTCGAGGCACAAGTATTCCAGCCGAGAAAATCCTCCTGAAGAACAGATTAATTTCTCACTACAATAAGAATCGCATCGTAATATGAGAGACCGAAGGTTTTGCTGCTTCTCTAGTATTTCAATGGCATTTTGTTGTAACTGGGATCCATACAGAGTCAATTTGGCAAGATCTGAAGGCATCTTTGGTAGATTCTCTATTCGACCATCCAAAAACATCTTGTAAAGATTTTGATGGTGTGCAAATGACACAAATGGTGGGATTGAGGACGAATCTTGCAATGAAAGTGATCGAAGGCTGCACCATTTCTCAATGGCATCAACTAATGCCTTGTGGTGTGGACTTAAATTTCCAATTATTCCCAATTTTCTAACATTGGTCAGCTTGTCTAAGCCATCTTCAATCCAACTACCGGCATTTAAACATAATGTTTGGATGTTTCTGAAATTGCTGAGTTGTGGATGCCCATCAATATCCCATCCATATGCATCTAGATGTCTCAATTTCAACAATTCCCAAATTACACTTGGTAAGGTGCCAACACCATTTGTCAATATTATAGCTTGCAGGTTAGAGAGGTGGTTGACAAAAGATGGAAGATATCGGATTCCATTAGCTCTCAAATACCTCAAATGTACTTCTTCTTCAATTTTCGCCGGTAAAATCTTTGCTTGAAGGTCAGCGACATGCAACACCCTCAGCAATTTGCCACCTCTATAAAGCAGTCTTGACAGATGAATTGAAGAACCGGAGAAGCATAATATGGAACGAAGGGTTGCAGCTGAACGATTTGTGACTCCATGCTCATCCACATTGCGATGGAGTGCTACTCGTCGCAGACTAGATGAAGATGAAGTAGTGTCATTATCACCATAGATTCCAAAGAAACTGACTTCTCTAGCTTCAGACATGGAGACTTCACGCAAAAGATCGTGGATGCGGCATGTGCTAACAGATCCATTAGGCCTCTTACGTGCCACTTGAATCATGCTCCTGTCAATCAATTCCTCCAAGTAGTCCTCTGCTACATCTTCCATGATCTCATTACCTCTCTGCTCAATGAAACCCTCAGCAACCCACAACATGATTAGGTCCTTGGACTTAATCTCATAGTCTTCTGGAAAAAGACCGAGATATAAAAAGCATGGTTTCAAGTAATGAGGCAAATCATAATAACTTAAAGCTAATATTTTCATGCACTGAGTTGAGTCTTCAGTGAGATGCCAAGTTATACTATCGAGAACTCTAGACCATGCACTAAATGTCTTCTCTCTTCTTGATAAGAGACTTCCTAAAACGACAATAGCCAATGGTAAGCCACGACATTTTGCAACGATCTTTTTACCAATTTCCATTATCTCCAGAGGACAAACTACTTCTCCCGGAAAGATCTTCTTGTGGAACAATTCCCAACTCTCGTCCTCATTAAGAAGTCGAATATAATGGTGATTGATCACATTGTCAGCATGTAAAGCTACCTCCTTTTTGCGAGTGGTAAGCATTACTCTACTTTTCTTCAAACCATCTGGTAGAATGAGTCTTAGCTCATCCCACGCTTCCTTTGTCCATATATCATCAATCACTACCAGATAACTCTTGCCGTTCAAGTGATCATGAAGCTTTTTCCTCAAGTCTTCCTCATTTGAATTCTCCCTCTCCTCTCGAGAGAGGCCATCCACGCTTTCTATAATGCGTATCAGGACATCTCTAATTCCATATTGTTGAGATAGGTATATGAAAGCATGACAATCAAAAGTATCTTTGACATCACGATAAACTCCTTTGGCGAGAGTGGTCTTACCTGAACCGCCCATGCCGACTATAGAAATCACGCAGCGCCTTGCCTCCCCTTTGGTAAGCTGTTCCTTGAGAGCTGTAATGCTTTCTTGCATACCAGTAAGATCTGGTGCTTCATACAGGGCATACGACCGCCTACGAATGTTCAAACTACGTGTATCTTGCACTCCATCGTTGATATCTCTTATGCCGTAAGTCTGCAAACTGCTTGAGATGTCGCCGATCTTCATCTTAATGTGTTGAATCTTCATGGCGACCCTGTGGTGAGTTGCCAGCTCACTGACAATGCAAATGTACCTTTTAACACATAGAAAAGGCCTTCGTCTCGTCCTCCAGGAAGCCTGAGTTTGAGTGAGGATGAAGGTGTCGATAACATCTTCGGCGTCATAAGAAACGTCTCTTATTTCTGTCACCCAATTCCTCACTCTCTCATCTTCCTTCTGTTTTGCATCGGCATCTTTCAGAAAGCATCGCATACGCCTCAATTCTCCTACAATCCAGTCAAATTGATCACGCACATCATAGAGGAGCCGTGCTTCTTCAATGAGAAGATCACCGAGTTTTCCTACAACAAAGGAAACCGCAGCCTCGGAAGCCATATCTTCTTTTCTGTCTGTGCAACTCGTTCAAATTCTCAAGGGGTAGAATGATGGTTGCAGATCGCGTTATGTGTGCTTGAGACTTTATTTTTGATTCATTCCTTAACTGCTTTTTATTTCCATATAGTATGTTATTGGCTCTTGAGCTAGTTGAGCCAGCATGAGCTCAGAGTTTATTAGGTGAGCCAATCTGGCTGAGCCTTTTTGATCGATGTTGTTATGGGTTTCACCTTTGGCCGTGAGGCCAGTAAACAAAAAGGAGGAACCTAAACCAGCTTCACGAAAACCTTATCACAATGGCCTAGCATCAAAAGTTGGAAAGAAAAGTCAAAAGGTCCCAGAGCATTGGGTGCCAGAGGGTGGTTCAGAATTCAGGTTCTCAGAATGAGTATTGGTGCCCCCTACTTTTGAAACGCAATGTTTTAAAAGGATTGGTGACTCAAAAGCTGTGGGCAACAAATAAGAGGAAAAGGTTGATTGAAAAAAAAAGGCAATCCATGTGATTCATAGAGATGTAAAAAGCGCCGGGCCGGCCTGAACCGCCAGTCAACGGGCCGTGGCCCGGCACGACCCGGTCAAAGGCACGGCCTGTGGCCGAGGAAGCTGGGCCTGTTGGCCCTCTTGGCCCGGGCCTGCCTGGCACGTGGGCTGCCCTCTGTGGCCCGCCCGGCCCACTAGGATGGGCCCTCTAGGCAGGGCCCGCCTGGCCCGCCCAAAAGTGATTTTTTTAAAGAAAATTGTCCATTTTAACCCCCCCAAACAGCTATAAAATGATCATATAAGGGGTATTTTGTGTCATTTTCAATTTTACAAAGTTTATAATACTCTAACCCTCCTATTCTTTTACTAAATTTATTAGTGTTATTTATACTACTCTAAGTCTCTAACCCTCGAATATTTCTACGTAAGAAGTGTATATCGTGACAAATTGCCTAAAAGGTCATGCTCAAGCTTGAGCACACACATTTTTCGTGATCTTGGTTTTTTTTTTTCCTTTTTTGCTAAGAAACTCTCCTATTTCTAAAAAAATAGGATATAAGTCATTGTGATGCACGACCTAATGCATGATCTAGCACATTCTGTAATGGAAAATGAATATAGTGGTGAACACAGTGGCAAGTCAAAAGAAACTTCTCCAAGGATTCGTCATGTCTCTTCTAATGGATTGGGAATTCTGGCTGCCTCCTTCCCCAAAGCTCAAATGCTACGGACACATGTCATGTTAAAACAAGCCACCTGCCAATTTCCTTGTGATGTAGGGTTTTTTAAACGTTTGAGAGCATTGGATTTCATGATAAAAGATAAACAGGAAGTTGAGAAGCAGTTGCGTACTTCCCTGGGCAATCTCCAACATCTAAGGTATCTCAATCTCTCCTTCACTTTGATTGGAATGTTACCTGAAACGTTGACTAGCCTCTGCTATTTACAAACTTTGATACTAATACGGTGTTCAGAACTTTGTGAGTTACGTACCCAAAGAGATGAGCAAATTGACCAACCTCAGATGTTCGGATATAAGTCATTGTGATAAATTAACTCACATGCCCCAAAAGTTGAGGCAATTGAGCTGCCTCCAAGAATTAAGCGATTTCATTGTGGGTTGGACCAATGAGACTGCATGCACTGGCATAGGAGAGTTGCAAGGTTTGAACCTTAGGGGACGTCTAAAAATCCAACTCCTTAGGAATATAACAGATGCCACTACACCAAAAATCGGAAATTGGAACGGAAAAGCGTTCCTAATCCTTCCGTTCCTAATCCGTTAAAGTGTTCCAATTTCCGTTCCAATTTGGATTAGGAACGGTTGGTACCAAATTGGAACGGAAATTGGAACACTTTAACGGATTAGGAACGGAAGGATTAGGAACGCTTTTCCGTTCCAATTTCCGATTTTTGGTGTAGTGTGCTATTGATGTTCTACGAAATATTCTCATAAACAAACCAAATCTTACTTCTCTTGATCTATTTCTAAAATAAAAAAAAAACAGGCCCGCTGGCCCGGCCCGCTCCAGGGGAGGGCCGTGCCGGGCCAGGGTGTTTCGCCCGTTTGACATCTCATGATGAGAACCACGTTTTCCGGGCCCACCTCAACATTTATCCAAAGTGGGTGCCAGCGGTCCAGGTGAAGGAATTTTCCGTGGTTTGATCTTCCAATGTTCAGACTCGATGGAAATTAGTGAAAGTTCTCAGAAGGGCCCACTCATAACAAATCAATATAAAAATTGAAATAATCGAGATGGTCACTCACGGGCATACTTCTCGCCCATAGTGCCAAGGATCAATGGCAGAGCAGGGATTTAAACCATTTGATGATGGTATTGACTCTTTACTGAGCTAAACTTGAAACTTCAAGTGAGTCCAAAGTCTTCGAGGATACAGACTTTATTCGTTTACTGCAAATTAGTAATGAGTAAATAATTAATCAAAAAAGAAAGAAAAAATTAGAAATCTAATAGTGGGCTATAAATTATATTTAAAAAAGTTATAGCCACATAATGTAAGAAAAAATGAATTAAACTAAGAATCAAAAACTATAAAAAGAAAAAAGGCTGTTAATTTGAATGGGAGATATTTTCCCAATCTAGAAACCTTTTGAATAGTTGACCCATATCAAAAATTGAGATATATTAC
Organism: Cinnamomum chago; assembly: GCA_038049695.1. Lineage (NCBI taxonomy): Eukaryota > Viridiplantae > Streptophyta > Magnoliopsida > Laurales > Lauraceae > Cinnamomum > Cinnamomum chago. The sequence continues at coordinate 79,953,290 of CP142452.1, forward strand.
TTTTAAGGGATTTTTACGGCAAAAGACCTCAAATATCCCTATAGCTTGAAATCATCCTTAAATACAAGTATTGCCCAAATTAATCCACTGCAGCTTCGATCTCTTCTTCTTTTTTTTTTTTAACCAAATTGCCATTCACTTCTTTTTTCTCGAGTTTGAAAGTAAAATCTCAAGCTCACTGTAAGTCCATGCTGATTAGGATTGTACCTGCAGTCTCCGAGTATTATTCTTATAGGAGTGCAACTATAACTTCTAATATTAAATTGGCTCCATAGTGCGTACAAATTTAATGTGTGGCCCTATAGACATATCACAATTACAAAACCCTTCTTCATTATTAATATTAGGTGGGTCATATGAATGTCATACTAAGGGCCTTTCATCATGATTGTCAATATTAGGTGGGTCTCATACTACCAAAATTAGTTAAATATGATATTGATTATCAAGATTGAATTGTGTGATTCCAATTATTAGTTTACCATTATTAAATGGGTCTATTTGATAACTCCCCTAGTGTTAATATGACTACCAACATCAAATGGGTCCCACAATAACTTCTCATAAATGGATTCATCAATGATGTCTAACACTTGATAAGGTTTAAAAAAAACTAGATAGGGTCATTTGTGATAATCATCATTAAATGTATTACATTATGATTACCAATGTTTAGTGGACACCAGGATTATTAACACCGATGATTACTAATTAGTAGGTCTTGAATTGGGTCGATTGATTACTCTCTCCATTTTTGTTCGGTTTATCATCTTATGAGTTTTTTTTATATAAATTACCCAATATTTCAAAAGTATATTGAGATTTGTGAAAATTGCCTAACATCATATAAGTGACACAATAAAATAATATAACACTGTTTTGTTTTATGATAATGAAATCTTACAATATTTAAATTTGTGGATCTTATGATATGCATTTATAAAGCATATATTTGAATATTTTAACATGAACGTTTTTGTAAGAAAGTGAGATATAAATACCTAGCTTTTAGGTGTGTAGAAAGGGGTGGACTCTAGTATAGCAATGCTGTAGCTTAATATAGTGCAACTTTCCAATTATCTTATCAGAAAACATCATGTGGTAGTTGCACCATGTGAAACTGAAAACTGTTATAAAGTGTCTTTAAGGCTTTCTAAGAAAAAATGCTTCTGAAACTACCCTTACAATGTTAAAAATGCTCATTTAGGACCATGTTAAGTGTGGTGCTAGCGAGGAAGCAGATCTTTTGGCCAAACAAGGATTCATTGCGAACAATTGGTTTTTGACAATGAGCTTTTAATTACATTATCACAGCTTTGTCCAAATTTTGTTTGTACGTATGATCTCTTTACAAGGGGGGGTCCTTTTTTTCAGTAAAGGTCGTATACTCTTCAACTTTTCTTTTCTCATAGTGGTTACCACTTTTTTTTTTTAAAGAAACTTTTGCTTTCTTTCCATCCACTCATGACATGCACTAGAAATTATTAATAAAGAAATGTAGTATAAACAGTTAATCATCATAGTTATTTTTTCAATAAAAGGTTAATCACCTTGAGATCCATATTTCCTCTCATGTCATAAATGCGTATTCTGAGTGATATTATTTCTTTCTTTCAAATAGAATTTTAATCGGTTCTCAAATGCCAATAAACATGGCAAGAAACTTCCAGTACTTTTTAGTGTAATGTCATTAAGCTTCCATGGATCAAAATGGTTTTAATTGTGAAGGTTACCTTTAGAATTCAATCATCATGCTTTGAGAGAGATTATAATTGTTTGGACTTGGTGCTTCGTTATCCCTAACTCATGTACTGCTGGCTTAACCTCAAAGGTGTTCTAACTAAGCTTGAGGGAAAAGAAATACCATTACAAGAAACAGATGGAAAAGAAATACCATTACAAGAAGGCAAAAATGATGGTCAGTGTGGTGTATTGATGCATAGCTTTATGCAATTTGTTTCTGTCATGAAAAGAGAGGTGGTTGCAAGATTTAGTCAAGTATGGTGGTTTTCTCAAATTTTATCAACATCAATTAAATGGTTGACCCGCTGTTATTGGGGAGATCATTCACATGGGCGACCAACTAGAGGGGCCAATCATGAGTATGTTGGACCTTTTCTTATCTTAAAAAATTAGGGAGATCAGTATTTGGGGGTTAAGTAATCGTTGATTATGAAGACTATTTTCATATCATTGCCTGAGGCATTCTATTAAGTACAACAATTTTTAATTAGGGACCTGGACCACTTAACTTGGCTAGAATCGGCTTTGTGAATTTAGTAAAAAAGTGGGGGTGAGATGCAAGTTCAAGTGGAGGGTTATGAACTTTACAAAGAATTTCATATTATAAATCTGAAATTATAAAATGGGATACTGAAGAGTTTGGATGGCTCAAAGATAATGAAAACCAGTTGTTGGTTGTGGAGATGTGGGAGTGGGACTGAATTAAGGGATTTTCAAATTGGATCAAGAGGAAATGGATGATCAGAATAGAACTGTGGAATCTACATTGAATGGAACAAGATTGTTAGTGATAAAAATGCAGGAAGATTATAGAAACTTGAAGTACTTCTGCTGGGAATAGTTTGAAAAATATAAATGTTATGGTGGTTGATCATTTTCTGACCAACGTGGATGCGGACAGAATTCCTCCCAGAGTTAACCTCTGTCACCGTCTTTATAAGGTTCATACATATTGGGTTTCACCGGGCTTAAATACAGGTCATTTGAAATTAATTTCACAGACAATAACCTTATAAGACAAGTACCTCTTCCAAATTGCAGTGAGTTTTTGTTACACTCTAACCCGAGTTAATCACGATTAACTCTAATTAATCGAGATTTAACATGGTTTAAGCGTGATTAATTAAATTAAGCGAGATTAAGGACTAACATGGATCGAATTAATTTCATTTGAGGGACTTATACATAATGATTGAATTTAGAAGAGATTGGTTTAATTGAGTTGAAATTAAACTCAAATAGATGATAATAAGGACTTTTTCGTGAATTCAGCTTTATAGTTGAGTGAATTGTGTATGTGAATCAAACACAGTTGAGTGAATTGTGTATGTGAATCATTGTTTGAAGAAATAGATGGGTTGGGTGATGATGAAAGGGCATAGAAGTGTTATTGTTTTGTATAAATGATGATTGAGTAGGGAACAGGAGGTTCCATTTTGCTGCAGGTGATGGATTGAATGTAAAGAAGGGAAGAAAACTCAGTTTCAGCAGCCTGAAATTGAAATGGGCCAGCCGGATTGGGCCTGCTCGAGTGGGTCGGCCCATTGGGCCAACAATGCCAACTTTGAATGGCCATAACTTTTGACCCATACGTCCGATTTTTGAGTTCTATATATCGTTGGAAAGCTCTTGGAACGTAGAAACCAATGATATACACCTCTTAGTGAGCATAGATTGGGAGATGAAGTGGATATGGGGACAAGTATAACAGGTCTTAACTAAAAGTTGTTCTAGTTGAACCAATTAATGGTTTTAGGAATATAAGTGGTCCATAATTAGTTTGAAGACTAATTACGGAGTAGTAAGTTAATTACCCTTTTTATGAAATAATATCCTTGGATTTAGATCCAAGATGAATTGAGTGTTAACCAAAAGGTTAACCCAAGCCGAATAGTTGTAATTTGATAATAAAAAGTAGCTCCTAAAGGTAGCCGATAAGACATTGCTTGGTTAACCGAAATTAATAGAGTTTCAGAATTAAATTCTGAGTTTTAATGAAATAAGCCTATTGATTAGATCAAGGTTATTGTTAATACTATGTTACCTCCATGGGTGTTAATTAAAGAGACTTTAATGTACAAAATACATATACCTTGTAATGTTCATCGAGCATAACACGTACATTAAATAACTGAGTATTACACCTGAATGGATGGTGTTATTTACTTGAGTTTGTATGTTGAAGTGGACCCGTTAAATTGTAATGAGCATGGCACTACATGGTGATTTCTTTAAGCTCATTAGAACTGTTACTGCTGCAGCAGATTATTTGGGAGTGTTCCGGAGCTCCGTGGTGATATCAGTTGTCCCTGGCCGGGATTCTGATAAGTCCCACAATAAATGAATCCTTCCGTATGGAAGAGAGAATTCTTTCCTTCGAGGGAGAGAAATTCCTTTCCTTTGAGGGAAATGGAATTTGAATTTAAATTGAAATGCTATTGTAGTTTGCCAAATAAGAAGACTCTTATTGATTATGAGTTGGAGTTGGAATTGAACCAATCGAACCGAAATGAAATAAATTAAGTGTATCGTTAGCATGTTTAATCATGTAATTGTTTATACATTGCTGAATTGTGAAAATTCATATTGTCATTGATAGCATTACAGGCACAGCTGCCCTTGACGGTCCTTCAGAGACCACAGCGCCACCGGAAACGTCCGGCACGGTTCCTCCAGGAGGACTAGTAGAATGGAAATGATAGAAAAAGACTGAGAATCGAACTTTTATACTTTTGATCCTTGCATTGTATTTAAATATGCAAGTGATGAATTTTGTATATAGTATAAAGAACTTTTGGTGTGATACCAGCAATGTATATTTATGAACATTTCCGCATAATGTATATTATTATCCTTTGTGAATTTTAATGCGTTGAGATTCACAAGAGTAAGTATGCAGCACGACTCGGGGTTAACTCGGATTAGTTCTAATTTCGGGTTCGGGTCGTGTCAGTTTTCTTTCCATATAGCTTCTAGGCCTCCAAAAGCTCTCTGATAGGTGACATACTCCCATTTACATTCTCTAGACCCCATAACTCAGTAGACTCGTATTTTTTTTTTTTTGGGGGGATTAGTAAGACTAACTTGTGTTAACCCTCTCCATCTTAGTTTCTTGTGGAAACAACAAATCAACCTTGTTATTTTTGTAATAATTCTACAGAAAACACTCCTTTATTTGACCTACCATTATTCTTATAACCTCATCCTATTAAAGTGTGGCTTAAAGAGTTCAAATATAAGGGCTGGCTTAAGGAGTTCTATATAAAATAAGCTATGTCAACATATATGCTTACATTATATCTGAGGTCTTTCTCCCCTCCAACCCCAACCCCAACACTATCCCCCTCTTTGTTGGCTGCGCATATGAGACTTGTTGGATATGCACATCTCTAAAACGCATATCGAGACATTATAGAATTTTTCCCCTTGGCGAGGGGTTTTTGGCAACACCAATGAGCAAGAGATTTGCAGAGCCCACCTTTAACTACACTCATACAAGAAAAAAATAAAATAATAACAAGAAAACACTGCCCATTTTAGGAATTGCTACCTAACCCAATTTGACACCCATCTGGACTATGTTGACCGTTTTATTTGAGATCCATATTTGATTTGAATGAAATTTGTTGGTCCCTATCCAGATGTACCCAACCCCCTTTCCAGGTGGGCCCCATTGGACTCTTGTCCATTAAAAACCAATGGGCAAGCTTGCCCAAGGGATCACCTTTCCAAGATACTAGGGCATGTTTTATATTTAACATTTATAAGGAACTACTGGCATAGAGCCCGTGCGATGTACAGGTTGAATTTCATGCCAATAAAATAAAGAATTAAAATTAATACCCAAAAGCATGAGCCCAAGACACCCAAGAATGAGATGAATGAAATTCAAGACGCTTAGAATGACAGCAATTCTTAATAAAATGAATATAGTTTTATATCATATAGTTTTACTTCCCTCACAAAATGATGGATAAACTTGCGGTAGATCTAGTGATGGACAATGGCCTGACCACTAAGAAAACAAAGATGTCCAACGTTTCAATGAATAGATCTGATGGTGGATAATGGTCTGACAACAAATCTGCAGTTGGATTAATGGTGCAACCATTGTCAATTGAAACTAATATTTTGTGTCTATAGATCAAATGGTGGACAATAGCTTCACCACTAATTAAGACCAATATTTTCTAATGGTGGATATGAAGAGATTAAACTGATAATAGAGGTGTGTGGTTTTGAATTGATAATAAAGGTTTGCATTGGTTTGTGTCTCTCTTTCCATTGTATTAATGGTTCTCAACCAACATTAAGTTGACATGGAGTAATGAGCTGATGTGGTTCGAGGAGAAGAGAGCACTGAGAATTTTTTTTTTTTTTTTTACCAATTAACATTCGGTTTAAGGTATTAATGGCCTGACACCAGATCTAATGATGGAAAATGGCCGGAAGTCGGTTGGGACTAATGCTACTAACTTAGGGTATGTGTAATATGAAGAGATTAAATTGATAATAAAGGTGTGCGGTTTTGATTTGATAATAAAAGTTTGCATTGGTTGTTTGTCTCTCCACTGTAATAATGGCTCTCAACCAACATTAAGCTGATGTGGAGTAATGAGCTGTTGTGGCTCAAGGAGAAGAGAAAATTGAGTTTTTTTTTTTTTTTCTCAACTAAGAATTCATGCTACTCTTGAACTTGTTACTTCTCCATCAAGGGATTGTCAACTTCAAAGTCTATCTTATCCCATATATTTTTGGGTTGCCTCTGTGAACTTTTTCCTTTCCATAGACCCAATTTTGATCCCGTGCGTTCTGAAGCTCCATACTCTTAACACATCTCTCCTCACTACTTTATTCAGGGCCTTCACTAGTCTCCTCTTTCACCTAGTTCTTTGGACTTGTAACCCTTTGGTATGTTGTGCATGGGCTGTTTTTGGCATTCTGTTTATGTGATCCTTGTCTGATTGTCTCATACTCTTCATCTCATCCCTCTTCTATAAGTTCTGAAGTAGTTATAGTGCACCTTTTTCCTTTTCATCAAAGAAAGCACCAATAGTTTTTTCCAATTCCCACCACTTTCTTTTTTTTTTCCTACTATTTTTTTCACTTTAATCCTTCCTAATTAGTACTGTCACTTCAATCTCTTCTATATGTTCATCCATTTTGTTCCCTTATAAATTTCTTATTCACGTGTGGCCATGTCTTTATCTGGCACAGTTCTTTCGGTTATGTGATTGTATTCTTTGTTACATGATTCATATTCAACCATCTACTAATCTTCATAAGTTTCCTAGTCTTTGATTGCACCATTTTTAACCTTAACGCTTTTGAATGCAGGTTATGGCATGTGTATTCTATCTTTGCTTGATATGAACATGTTATTCCTAAAGAACCTTTCAGGATAAAACAACTCATGTATTATCCGTCGTCTTCAACTGCCTATCCCATATAATGTGGAGCAGGCATGTTTTAGTTTGTTGGGTTTGAGGGAATCCATACGACTTTCAGTTGTGCATTCAATTCAGTATTCATGCTACCAATCAACGGAAAAGGAAACAAAAATATTGTGTTTTGATAGGGATATATTGGTGCGAGAAGGGCCCATCTTGGCTTGAAGCCTCAAACTTCATTTCTTTGCATGACACTACAAACACTACCTCTTCCTTTCTTTATATGAGCCCTGCTCTTGTGCTGATGTCCTGCATAAAGGATTGTGCAAGACAACCCATGTGGGCCATCACCAATCATGGGAGAGGCGGGGGATCAAAAGATCCAGAAATTATGGCACATATAGAAAACTTCAAGTCCATACGATCATCCTAACCTCTCGATTTGTGGCCCTCAAGTTTAATCAAATGCATTTCAATCTGACAGGCACTCCCATTTGAATCAGTGTTAAACCGATGGTGGTGGGGGGTGATGGGGTTGGGTTGATCATAGGGCGCCAAATCTGGGTGTCATACACGGTGCGAGATATCCGCATTGGAGCAAAATTGTATGTATGTATGTATAGGTACATGTCATATATATATATATATAAATATATATACACACACACCGGAGACAAATCATCTGAATCTTAGGTTATATCGTGTGAAGGTTTAGTCATCTATATGCTGCACAAAAATTGACATTTCGTTCTCACATTTCCTTCTCAAATTTGTTCACACTTGGGTAACTACCCTTTTGTTTGATTATTATCAAAGGGGGATTCTAAAAGTGATACTTGACCATCCGTACTTTTGTATGGAGCCTTGTAGGGGTGTAAATTGGCCCAGGTGGCCCTGCTCGACACACCGGTGAACGTGCCGTACGTAAAATTCATTTCAAGTTAGAAATTATCATCATAGTTGTTGTAAACTTTATTTTCAAGAAATTGTCGTACTTGTAATTTTTTATTTTTTTATTTATAACTTCTTTAAAGTTGGAATTATCATCAAACTTGTAAATTTTATTTGAAGTTGAAAATTATCATCAAAGTTGTTGTAAACTTTATTTCAAGGAATATAAAGTAATTGAAGGTTTTTTTTTTTCATTTGTAAATTAGCATCAATGTTTTGTGCATTTATTTTAGTAATCTCAATTTTATTTCAAGTTACAAAACCTAAAAGTCCATTAAGTCGCTTTCAAATTATATAAAAAAATAAAAAAAATTCAGGAGGGGCATTGGCCGGCCCGGGGCTCGCACGGCCTAGCATGGCATGACATAAGTCGTGCCATGGGCCATGTTGGGCCGACCCCAGCCGATCTGGGCCGGCCAACCAGTGGGCCGTAGGTACACCCCTAGAGCCTTGGGGGTTTTCTTCAAGTATAAACAAGATTAGAGCATTGTTGACATGACATCCACTTTCATCTAGACACAGGGTATGCTTTTACTTTTCTTGTCCATTAGCTTTGATGGATTATGTACATGGCCTGCATGTCATTCACTTTATCATTATATTTTTCAACAATAACATTAACCATCTATGCTCCATATCAACAGGGGAATGTAATCAAGAATGAAGTGGGAGGTTTTAACCCTGGTTTAATCGTTCTGCTTGTGGTGGGTGGGCTACTGCTGCTCTTCCTTGTTGGAAACTATGCCCTCTACATGTATGCTCAGAAGACCCTTCCCCAAGAAAGAAAAAGCCCATTTCCAAGAAGAAGATGAGGAAAGAGAGGCTGAAACAGGGGGTTTCTGCACCAGGGGAGTAAATAAAACAAGGCTCATTCCTACTAGGAAGAAAAACCATGAAAGTCCGGACCACGTTAATCTTTCCTATGTTACATTTAGGGTGCTAGCTTGAGAATTTCCCTCTTGTTTTTGTGAGATTGTGAGTTTCAGCTGTAGAGATTACATTATAAACCTTTTAACATACTTGATAGGTGCATAGCTTTATCATCTGGATATGCTGGGTATTTGATTCAAGATTTTAGATTACGTGATATGGTTGAGCCATAGATGCCCTCTCTTTTGTTAGGTTGGATGAACATGGAAAACCAGTATTCAGTACCCCCTTTTGTCATGCCTATTAGTCAGAATTGTTAAGCTGACCATTTTGTTTAGCCGGCAGTGATCGCTAAGTGTTTGTTTGGATAAGTGGGTTTTGTTGAAAACACTACTGGCTACAGAGCAGATGGTTCTGTAAAACAGAATGTAAATGGAACGAAAGTACCCGATTGAAGAAGGCTGCAACTGTGACTTGTAGGCGGAAAAAGAAGAGCGTAGATCAGCAACAGTAGAAGATCTGTGACCGAGGCACGTCTGATGACGCTCTCTTTAGGACGAGTTCCGCCCCCTGGATTCTATTCCCAGATGCGAAGGTTCTCAGCAGAACTGCCCCCAGGATACAACGGCCTTCTCGCTTCAGGCTCTGTTCGCAACTCAGGCCCGAATGTAGCAGACTCCCTTTTGTCAAAGGATCTGCTAAGTTATCCTTTGATCTCACATAATCAATTGAAATTACTCCTCCACTGAGTAATTGTCTCACATAGCTATGTTGTAGTCTCACTTGTCTAGACTTTCCATTATACGTGGTATTGTTAGCAGTAATAATTGCTGCAGTGTTATCACAATGAATAATAATAGGAGGAATAGGTTTAGTCCACAAAGGAATATCAAATAATAAATTTCTAATCCATTCAGATTCCATCGCAGCAGCTCCTAGAGCCAGGAATTCTGAATCTTTAGTGGAATGAGAAATTGCAGTTTGTTTCTTTGATTTCCAAGATACTGCAGCTCCTCCCAAAGTGAAAATATATCCACTTGTAGACTTAGAATCATCTAAGTCTGAATTCCAGTCAGCATCGCTGTAACACTCAACTACAGGTGGATAACCAGAATAATACAATGCATAGTCTATAGTATTCTTTAAATACTTAAGTACTCTAGATACAGCTTTCCAATGTTCTATACCAGGGTTACTGGTATATCTACTCAATTTACTGACTGCATAAGCTATATCAGGACGAGTACAATTCATAGCATACATTAAGCTACCAATTACACTTGCATAATCAAGTTGAGATACACATTGACCATCATTTTTTACTAATTTAATACTAGGATCAAAAGGAGTAGACACTGGTTTACAATCAAAATGATCATATTTCCTCAATATTTTTTCAATGTAATGTGATTGGGATAACTTGATTCCAGAATCATCTCTTATAATTTTAATTCCCAATATTACATTTGCTTCTCCCAAGTCTTTCATATCAAAGTTATGAGAGAGAAGTCTCTTTATATCTTTGATGCTTTCCATGTCAGAGCCAAATATAAGTAAATCATCAACATATAAGCATATTATAATTGTTGAACAACCATTAGATTTATAATAAATACATTTTTCAGCTTCGTTTATTTTGAAGCCATAAGATAGAATTACTTCATCAAATTTCATATGCCACTGTTTAGGTGCTTGTTTTAGTCCATATAGGGACTTTATTAATTTACACACCTTATGTTCTTGTCCTTTTATGACATAGCCTTCTGGTTGATCCATATAAATTTCCTCTTCCAAATCTCCATTTAGAAAAGCAGTTTTTACATCCATCTGATGTATAATCAAATTATGAACAGCAGCAATAGCAATCAAGAGTCTAATAGAACTGATTCTAGATACAGGGGAATAAGTATCAAAGAAGTCAATTCCTTCTTTTTGCCTAAAGCCTTTGGCTACTAGCCTGGCTTTATATTTCTCTATTGACCCATCTGGCCTAAGTTTTTTCTTGAGAACCCACTTGCACCCTAAAGGTTTAGTACCTAAAGGTAAGTCAGTTAATTCCCAGGTATTATTGGCTAAAATAGATTCAATTTCATCATCTAATGCTTCCTTCCAAAAGACAGCATCATGAGCAGTCATAGCCTCCTGGAAAGTAAATGGATCTTCCTCTACTAGATAGGTTTCAAAGTCAGGACCAAAACTAGTAGCTGTTCTTTGTCTCTTACTCCTTCTAGGTTGAGATTCCTCTTCCTCATGAGTTCCTAATACTCTATTCAATGAAGAAGGTTCTGATGTAAACTTAGTTTTAAAAGGAAAAAGGTCTTCAAAGAAGTCTGCATCTCTAGATTCAACTAGGCTTAGATCTTCTAATTTCATGAATCTGTAGGCAGCACTATCTTGTGCATAGCCAATGAAAACACACTCCCATGAGTGGGGTCCTAATTTAGGTCTTTTTGGATCTACTATCCTGACATGTGCTAAACACCCCCAAACTCTAAAGTATCTAAGGTTAGGCTTTCTCCCTTCCCAAATCTCAAAAGGTGTTCTATTAGTTTTAGAATGTAAAACTCTATTTAAGATGTAACAGGCAGTCAACAGTGCTTCACCCCATAAGTTTTTAGGACTCCCAGATGATATTAACATAGAATTAACCATTTCAATCAAAGTCCTATTTTTCCTTTCTGCTATACCATTTTGTTGGGGTGTATATGGGGCAGTACAAGTTCTCTTAATTCCTTTCGATTCACAATAGTCTAAAAAACCTTTTGAGGTGTATTCTCCACCTCTATCACTTCTTAATGTCACTACCTTTCTATTCAGTTTATTTTCAACTTCAGTCACATAAACTTGAAATTTAGATAGTGCTTCATCTTTAGTTCTTAATAAGTATACATAAGAATACCTAGAACAATCATCAATAAAAGTAATAAAATAATATTTACCACCTCTAGTCATAGTTTTACTTAGATCACATATATCAGAATGAACCAATTGAAGTAAGGCTGATTCCCTTTCCACATGTTTAAATGGCTTACGAGTAATTTTGGATTGAGAGCATATAATACATTTCTTATGATCATCATCATATTTATCAATTAATCCATCATTACTCATATTTCTCATAGTTCTGAAATTAATGTGACCTAATCTACCATGCCATTCATCAACTGAAGCGATAATATAAGCAGAAGAAGATGCAATATTATTATTGACAATATTCAGTTTAAACATATTCTCACATGCATAACCCTTACCCACAAATACACCTTTCTTGGTGATCACAAATTGGTCGGATTCTATTACCTGTTTAAATCCGGCCTTATTAAGAAGATAACCAGACACAAGGTTCTTTCTTAATTCTGGTGCATGAAAGACGTTCAGCAGTGTTACTGTCTTCCCGGAAGTGAACTGAATTTCAACCTTCCCTTTACCGACTACTTGAGTAGTAACGGTAGTTCCCAGAGCGAGTTTACAATCATTCGTGACCTTCTCATAGGTCTTGAACTGATTTCTGTCAAAAGTGACATGGTTGGTTGCACCAGTGTCAATCCACCATCCTTCGCTCTTTGCTGTGCTGACAGCATTTACCTCAGACAGAACAGCAACAAACTGTTCGGCTTCAGCAACATTAGCTTGAGGCTTGGTTGCTTGATATTGTTGTGGACCTTTTTTCCGGTGACGACATTCTCTTGCAAAGTGTCCAGGCTTGCCACAAACAAAGCAACTGCCTTTAGCCTGTGGCTTGACAGTCCCTTGATTTTTGTTCTGGCCTTGATTACCGAACTTTTTGTTCTGGTTTTGCTTCGAATTCTTCCTCTTAAAGGAAGGATTAGACTGCTTATTCCTGCTCAGATTTTGGTCAAATTTCCCTTTCTTTTCACCATCACCTTGTGATTTAGATTCAGCTAAGTTTATTCTGCCACCATTCTCAGCCAAATCCTTCTGATCACTATTTCGGGCTTCTTCCTCAATTCTCAAGTAGCGCTGAAGGCGCTCCAAAGAATAGTCCCTTCTCTTGTGTCGAAGGGTTTTCTGTATATCCTTCCAAGTGGGTGGTAGTTTTTCAATAACTGTAGCCACTTGGAACTGTTCATCGATTCGGATCCCTTCTTTAACAATTTCATTAACAATAGTTTGTAAATCATGTACTTGAGGAAGAATGGGTTTGTCATCTACCATCTTGAAATTCAGATAGCGACCAACCGCATATTTCTTAGCTCCAGACTCCTCTGTTTTATATTTTTTATCAAGATCTCTCCAGAGGTCTTTAGCAGATCGGGCTTCAGAATACATGTTATAGATGTTGTCTGCTACAAGGTTTAAGATATGGCTCTTGCACAGGTAATCGTTTTCTTTCCATTTCTTCCGTGCATAAGAGCCACCTGGTCCTTCTTCACGATCAGGGCATGGTTCGGTAAGGACATATGCAATTTTCAAAGATGTCAGCAGAAATAAGACTTTCTGCTGCCAACGTCGAAAATTAGATCCATCAAAGTTATCCAACCGAACTAGGTCCTGGTGCATGAACTTGATAGCAGAAGTAGCCATAGCAGGAGAGGCAAGTCGTCCTAAAATTGTTGAAAACACTACTGGCTACAGAGCAGATGGTTCTGTAAAACAGAATGTAAATGGAACGAAAGTACCCGATTGAAGAAGGCTGCAACTGTGACTTGTAGGCGGAAAAAGAAGAGCGTAGATCAGCAACAGTAGAAGATCTGTGACCGAGGCACGTCTGATGACGCTCTCTTTAGGACGAGTTCCGCCCCCTGGATTCTATTCCCAGATGCGAAGGTTCTCAGCAGAACTGCCCCCAGGATACAACGGCCTTCTCGCTTCAGGCTCTGTTCGCAACTCAGGCCCGAATGTAGCAGACTCCCTTTTGTCAAAGGATCTGCTAAGTTATCCTTTGATCTCACATAATCAATTGAAATTACTCCTCCACTGAGTAATTGTCTCACATAGCTATGTTGTAGTCTCACTTGTCTAGACTTTCCATTATACGTGGTATTGTTAGCAGTAATAATTGCTGCAGTGTTATCACAATGAATAATAATAGGAGGAATAGGTTTAGTCCACAAAGGAATATCAAATAATAAATTTCTAATCCATTCAGATTCCATCGCAGCAGCTCCTAGAGCCAGGAATTCTGAATCTTTAGTGGAATGAGAAATTGCAGTTTGTTTCTTTGATTTCCAAGATACTGCAGCTCCTCCCAAAGTGAAAATATATCCACTTGTAGACTTAGAATCATCTAAGTCTGAATTCCAGTCAGCATCGCTGTAACACTCAACTACAGGTGGATAACCAGAATAATACAATGCATAGTCTATAGTATTCTTTAAATACTTAAGTACTCTAGATACAGCTTTCCAATGTTCTATACCAGGGTTACTGGTATATCTACTCAATTTACTGACTGCATAAGCTATATCAGGACGAGTACAATTCATAGCATACATTAAGCTACCAATTACACTTGCATAATCAAGTTGAGATACACATTGACCATCATTTTTTACTAATTTAATACTAGGATCAAAAGGAGTAGACACTGGTTTACAATCAAAATGATCATATTTCCTCAATATTTTTTCAATGTAATGTGATTGGGATAACTTGATTCCAGAATCATCTCTTATAATTTTAATTCCCAATATTACATTTGCTTCTCCCAAGTCTTTCATATCAAAGTTATGAGAGAGAAGTCTCTTTATATCTTTGATGCTTTCCATGTCAGAGCCAAATATAAGTAAATCATCAACATATAAGCATATTATAATTGTTGAACAACCATTAGATTTATAATAAATACATTTTTCAGCTTCGTTTATTTTGAAGCCATAAGATAGAATTACTTCATCAAATTTCATATGCCACTGTTTAGGTGCTTGTTTTAGTCCATATAGGGACTTTATTAATTTACACACCTTATGTTCTTGTCCTTTTATGACATAGCCTTCTGGTTGATCCATATAAATTTCCTCTTCCAAATCTCCATTTAGAAAAGCAGTTTTTACATCCATCTGATGTATAATCAAATTATGAACAGCAGCAATAGCAATCAAGAGTCTAATAGAACTGATTCTAGATACAGGGGAATAAGTATCAAAGAAGTCAATTCCTTCTTTTTGCCTAAAGCCTTTGGCTACTAGCCTGGCTTTATATTTCTCTATTGACCCATCTGGCCTAAGTTTTTTCTTGAGAACCCACTTGCACCCTAAAGGTTTAGTACCTAAAGGTAAGTCAGTTAATTCCCAGGTATTATTGGCTAAAATAGATTCAATTTCATCATCTAATGCTTCCTTCCAAAAGACAGCATCATGAGCAGTCATAGCCTCCTGGAAAGTAAATGGATCTTCCTCTACTAGATAGGTTTCAAAGTCAGGACCAAAACTAGTAGCTGTTCTTTGTCTCTTACTCCTTCTAGGTTGAGATTCCTCTTCCTCATGAGTTCCTAATACTCTATTCAATGAAGAAGGTTCTGATGTAAACTTAGTTTTAAAAGGAAAAAGGTCTTCAAAGAAGTCTGCATCTCTAGATTCAACTAGGCTTAGATCTTCTAATTTCATGAATCTGTAGGCAGCACTATCTTGTGCATAGCCAATGAAAACACACTCCCATGAGTGGGGTCCTAATTTAGGTCTTTTTGGATCTACTATCCTGACATGTGCTAAACACCCCCAAACTCTAAAGTATCTAAGGTTAGGCTTTCTCCCTTCCCAAATCTCAAAAGGTGTTCTATTAGTTTTAGAATGTAAAACTCTATTTAAGATGTAACAGGCAGTCAACAGTGCTTCACCCCATAAGTTTTTAGGACTCCCAGATGATATTAACATAGAATTAACCATTTCAATCAAAGTCCTATTTTTCCTTTCTGCTATACCATTTTGTTGGGGTGTATATGGGGCAGTACAAGTTCTCTTAATTCCTTTAGATTCACAATAGTCTAAAAAACCTTTTGAGGTGTATTCTCCACCTCTATCACTTCTTAATGTCACTACCTTTCTATTCAGTTTATTTTCAACTTCAGTCACATAAACTTGAAATTTAGATAGTGTTTCATCTTTAGTTCTTAATAAGTATACATAAGAATACCTAGAACAATCATCAATAAAAGTAATAAAATAATATTTACCACCTCTAGTCATAGTTTTACTTAGATCACATATATCAGAATGAACCAATTGAAGTAAGGCTGATTCCCTTTCCACATGTTTAAATGGCTTACGAGTAATTTTGGATTGAGAGCATATAATACATTTCTTATGATCATCATCATATTTATCAATTATATGGGTCCCTCTTCTAGGCCAGCCGACCGGGATTTGCACCCCCCCTGCGCGCGATATACACGCAGGATGCGCGTCGCGGACGCACGCCCGGTTAAACGTTTTCCGGACCCAGCACCCCGGGTTGGGCCTGGCTCGCGTGCGCGCATAGGGCCCATGGCAAAAGCCTTCAACTATTCTTAAAGTGTAAAGAAATGAAAACACATATAAACCCACCTCAAAAGTTGAACTTGAGCAATGTGGGATGTGTTGTTTTCCATAAGCCTACACAACCCATAAAGCAACAAGAGAAAAGACAAAACAACTTTTACAAAAACATCCTTTAGAATTTTTGAAACTAAAAAACCCAATAGGTTTTTCTATATTGGGAGATGCTTATATGAGAGATATCTTTCACCTTATATATGAGAGATTGGGGTGGGAGCCCTCACATCAAATGTCACATAGGAGCATCTCCCTTCTATATTATTATTTTTTCATTTTGTTGTGGTTAAGCTGACGCATAAATCTGGAGTTGTGTGTTGGGGTACGTAGTACCTGGTAGATATATTTGACTCTTATTTATCAACAGGACATTTACAAAAACAAACTTTCTTCATGAAATTTGTTTCAATAGATGATTAGGAAAATCCTAATTTTTCATTGTATTTATTCACAATTTGCATGCTTTATTATTACTGAGAAGCATAGTAATCGATTGAAGATATAACAATTCGCGAATGGAACTGGTATGTTGAAGCATCATGATGATGTTTAGTGAGCCTCCAATTGTGGATGTGAACATGATCACCAAGCCCATGAGAAATGCATGCCTAGAAATATAAAAGAATTGAATTGTCGTAATCATCATTGAAGCCATATTAAGTTTCCACATATTGACCAATGAGTATCATACCAGTTCATATGTATATAGCTTTTAAAGAACATTCGGACTCTTGGCGGCCATTTGTTTTTTATGCATTCATGATTGTTTAAGGGGCAGTAGAGTCGGAGAGTTAAAAGGTACCTGATGTAATGTGATGTAATGTGAGTTAAAAGGTACATTTGGATGGAAAATGTAAAATTTCGTTTACTAGTGTTATTAATACTGTTTTACTTTTGTTGTATTTTTGATGGATAAAAGGGAAGGGAAGAGTAAACTTCCATATAACAAAATAGGAGATTTATCCCACTTTCCCCACTTCCCCTACTTCAATACCTACTACCCCCAAGTGTGATAAGTTGGGGAGACGTCTGATAGTAGTCATCCAGTGCTTTTACCTTTTTAACTCCCCTGCTCTTTTCTTTATTCATGATTACTCGACCCCTTTTTCTTTCTCTCCTCACTTAAACAGACAGTTATCCTCGTCATATGCCTTTATATGTACTGTTATGTATCATTAAAAAAAAAAAAAAAATGAAATCACAGCGATTTGGTCAGTACGACTAATGCATACAAGTTCTTAATTTGTACTGTCAATGAGGCTTCGATAAAACTATACTTGAATCCATGTACCATATCCTACACTAGCTAAGGTTGACAACATGTTCTTTGCTTTTTCAGTCAAATCTTATTAAGTCAAATTTTGTGACCTTATCTATCTCAACTTTATTTGAAACCTATGTTGGTATCTCCCTTTTGTTTTCCTGAACTTATAACATTTCAACTTCAGTACATGTTTGAGTACATGGTGTTTTTGTGTTTTGTAGATATGATCAAACCGTAGTGGTCACTATGTGGATTCCCTATTATGTATTTATTCCTTTTTGTTTTTGTTCGGTAAATACTCACGTACCTACACTCACCCAAGCCCCTCACCATTATTGCTGCAACAATGTTGGGTTTTAGGTTTCACCACTTGCCCACAAAGAAAAAAAAGACTTATTTGTAATTTCTACTATACAAAGAAAAAAAAAAGATGAATTTATGGGGAAAAAACCCCCTTAGATTTCATTGCACAACAGGGGTCCCATGGGCCTGTTTTTGTTTTTATAATGATTTTGAGGAGTAGCGATCTTGCCGCTCACTGTTGTACAGGGGCAATGGGACCTAGTGATACATACTTCATGTCAAAACTATGTATTTGGGTTTCCAGGGGATCCAAACTCAGATAAAGAAACTAACACAATCTTTGCATTGTTTTTATTAGTCACTTTTGTTTTATCAAACATTCACTCTTACATTGGGGCCAACTTCTCTAAAGATAGAGTTTGAGGCTATCCATGCATAGAAAGATAGTTGATTTTGAGTGGATTGAATTTCAATGGGTAGGACTCACTATGGTGTATAACTCCTTCAATTATGGATTTCTGTAAGTCAAAGACTCGAAACGAAGAGAATTGCGCTCTTAGATCCAAGCAGTTGGTTTGATTGGGATCAAATCTCTTAATGCTCTAGCTTAGTGTGATGAAGTACTTCAAATTGAATCTAGTGCTAAATTGTGCCAAAACGAATTAGATTTCAAGCTATTAAAAAAAGGGGAATTCTAAATATATCCTCAGCTTTTTTGGGGATTTTTCAAATGGACATTATCTAATGTAAGGTAAACACAATTTATCGGTGATCCCCATCCCCACCGCATCATCTCCAGCCACACTGGGCATATTTCTTTCACATTTGGTTTAAATGCTGTAAACTAGAGATAAAAGTGAATGAAAATAAATTAGTACATTCGAGTAATTTGATATATCGAATCACCCAACAAATTATGATAGGTTGAGACCAGCTCCTTACCCAAGTGGTAAGTAGTCGCAGTTCTCACTTGCCCGCCCAAGGTTTGAATTCTGGGTACGCCCCCGCTTCCCGCACGTGTGGTCTGCTTGTATCGGATTTCTTCCCTCGGGTGCGGGTTCCTTTTTAACGTGGGTGGGTTGTCTTCCCATGTGTGTGGACTCTCTTTTGGGTCTTGGCCCCCTTGGCTAAGGCAATAAAAAAAAAATTACGATAGGTTTCATCTTCATGTGTGAAATTAATTTGGATTTTCTTTTTTTACATATGTGGATATGGTAAATTAATAAACCTGTGGGCAGTTTTTTTACCGCCAATGTGCATCCAAATTGACATTTAGAATAGCAATACCTTTTTTTGTTGTGTGTAAGGACCCATCCATGACTAGACCGAAGACACAAAATAAATAAATAAATAACATGCACTGTAAAAGACTACCACTATATGTTTCTGCAGTAAACTGTAAATGTAGTTTCAAATGCAAGATTACCGCCGATACTTGCTATGGAAACCCTGGATGTAATACCCACAAGCTGGAATTTGTTTTCAGTAAATCTGTCGATTTTATGTTTGTCTGTTTAATTCCCACGTGATAACAAGTTGCTCGTGGAATATGGCACATGGTGTAACTTGTCAAGGCATGAACACAATAGAAAACAATGTATAAAGAGGGATGGTGAAATTCAAATCTAACAAATCATCTTTATCACCAAAGCCTATTTGACCCACTCACATTATGTTTGTCTGCGGATGCAAACTAGCTCCAATTGCACTTAATTTCGAGTGACATGCCATTTTGGATTGACATGTGTGAAATACATGATTTTTTTTTCCTGGGAAAATTCTATCCAACGCTTTATATAAGCTCCCATTGAAGTAAAAGCTGAGGCCAGTTTATGCTGGTCATCTAACTCATCAACTAGTCAGTTGCGGTTCATCGACTAAACAGTTGTAATTATCCAGTAAGAGAATGGCATTTTTTCTCCTATTGTGGACCATTAGAACATGGGACCCAATTGTCCAAACTCAAGGCCTGAGTTGTCATTCAAGGATCAGGTAATGTGAGGGGTGGGGTGTCTCTAAGTACTTTCGGACACCCAGAATGATATCAGACTCTCCTGTCTCCTTCAAGCATAGATTCAGCAACTAGGTTTATCAAGGGACTGGCCCTGACTTGATTTGAGTGTGGTCTGAAATTTATGTCACAGGCAACCTAGTTAGTTATCAACCAAAGTTGTCTTCAAGCTCTATCTTAACTAGTAGGAATGAAAACCGGTCAGGTGCAAATCTATACAGGCCCTAACATGTATTGTTTTAGGGTAAAGAGGACCTAACCTTCATTACCATTAAGGGCGGCAATTTAAAACATGGCAGGGATTGGGCTGAGTTGGGTTGAGAGTGTTTTGAATTTTCCTGTGGAAGGGGAGATTTGAGGGCTCTTATAAGGTCAGAAAGAGTTCTTCAAAGAAGTTCAAATCCACTTGACAGATCCATTCTTGAAAAGAGTTGTGTGTATAAGGACCGAACCCGGATCGGACCTAGAGAACCACAAAGGCTTCCTCAAACCATTTTTGCAAGGGATCCAAAGGATTGCGGAAATACATTTTCATCTCTTGCGACAAGCTCCCTTGCTAAAATTAGTGGTAGATTAGTGGAAATTAAAAAGTTGACCAAAGAAATCACAGTAGTCTTCTAGGGAATTTCTAATTTCTCTAGCTAGCCTCGGTAAAACTAGCATTAGAAAGAATGAATATATCGTCCCGCATAGAAGAGTTGCGAAACACAAGGAGCACCTGTGTCCACTTTAAGCCCTTGAATGATGCCCATCTTCTCAGCATTCTTGAGCATGCGGGACAAGACTTTGGCCCTCAAAATAAAAAGTTAAGGGAAAAGGGTCTCCTTGTCTCAGCCCTCAACGGGTCATCTCAGTTAATACATAAATCACCTAAGTTAGCAGCAAGTCACTGCTATTTTACTGGGAGTCCTCTTTACGTTCGCCTTGTTGAACCTACTCACAGGGTTAGAATTGGATTAGCAACTCATTATATAGATTAAAGGTGGGCTGCATATTAATGTGGACATATGATTGAAACCATCCATTTTAAAGGGCCCAAAGTTCTTTGTTTAGATAAATGACCATGATCAACCCATGGTGTTGATGTTATTCGTATATCTTGTTCATATTAAAAGCTTGCATACCCATTCTAACTCCATGATGGGGATGGAAAAAATCGAGCCCTACCAAAGAATTGTTGAATCTTCTTCCTTTGTGTAAAAATAACTGAAGGTGACCTCATGTGCCGAGATTTGGATAAGTAAATGTGTAATTTCCAGGACCAGCGGTGGCAATGGGCCAGGTGGTGCGCTTTGGATAACATGTATATGTCACCTGAGATCCAATCCACATATTTAAAGGCTTGAAAATGTTGACCCGGATCTCACCTGCTGATTAATGCTTAATTTAGACTTGGGTTTTGGGTTTGGTTGGCTGGCCAATCGTGTTGCAAATAGTGGTGTTGTAAACAGAGATGAATTGTGCTCGAGGTCTTTAGCTGTCATTATAAAAGTTTAGGATTCTCAACTGTGGTTTTCCTATTTCAAGGGATTTTTTTAGTAGATATCCTTATATATAATAAAACAAATTGAAGATTTTTTTTTTTTTTTTTTTTTTGTTACAGAGAGAACACACCTGAAACGAGACATCAGTTCAGAACCAATATAATGAGTCACTCAAAGGCTTAATAGCTGCTTCGAAGTTGGAAAAACATGTTGCTTAATAAGTATACAAATGCCAAAAGGAAGTTTCCTCTGCAGGCTTATGTAATTTTAGCCCTGCACGAAATTCAATGCAGGGTTGGGAGAAAATTGTAGCCCTGGTTTCACTGCTTATCTTACGGACTCCCATGGTTGAAAATTGTGCTATAAATGCCAATAAACATTGTATAGATGAAATTAAGCAAGAAAGTAGGAACAGAACAACACTACAACAATTTGTTGATACTTTTAACAATACAGACCAATTCTAGAATTACACGATAACTATTTTTACATGTTTCCACAAACAACTTGTAAAACAAGAAGAAAATGAAAAGGATTTCATGCCACCATTTTCTTTCAATGCCAAAGCACTGGTTGTCACATCATGTGGTCTTAAAATGTCTCCTGTAAGAAATAAAAGTACAAGTAAGCTTTGTTAATAAAAGCTCAAAATGAAACAAAATCTCGGAGTTCTGTGTCTAAAAAAGTGATGGAAGGGGACTACCTCTAACATAATTGGATAAGGGGTGCACATGGGTGGTTTAGATTTGTTTAGAGGGAAAAATCATCAACCAAACCGAACCCATTAATTTTCTATTTACCTAAATTGAGCCGAGCCGCCCATGTGCTCAAACCGAACCAAAAGGAATTGGTTCAGTTCGGTTCGGTTCGGTCACGGTTTTTTTTTTTTTTTCTTGACAAAAGAAAATGACAGTTCAATTGGTAAGAGAAATCATCAAAATACCTGCACATAATAGTAGCACAAGTACTCACTAAGTTTTAACCAAACAACCAAGCAGAAATATTTAAAGTTATTACATCCCAAAACAAATCCAACATAAAACATAATAAATATTTAGAGTCATTACATATCCCAAAGCAAACGAAAGCAGATAACCAAAGAAGCAACAACTCTACTCCAAACTACTAGCACTCCAACAGCAACTCCATAAGCCATAACACTTCAAATGGACTTCATGATAACCCTGAAAATAAAATTGCAGTATTGAGTTCATGTGAGTTGTTCGAATGAAAATATGAAACTATGAAAGTATGTAACCCTAAGGCTAAAATAGTCAAAACTCAATACTCAAATTAATACATACAGTCAGTTCAATTTAAACGGTTAACTATGAGTTCAAACCGAGACCGATCGATACAAAGCGGTTTCTATGATTTTCAAACTGTTGACTGAACCGATCCACATAAAACCAATCCGAACCGCCCGGTTCGGTTGGTTGGGCGGTTCGTTCCAGTTTTATGGTGACACCGGATTTTTTGTGCAGCCCTAACTTGGATAATAATTCATTGGGGTGCTTTACAAATAACAAATGAAATAGATATGTTGAAAAATATAGGATTATATGTTCCTTCTCAGAGATAAGATTTTGAGATTTTTTTTTGTGTGGAAAAGATTGTGAGATTATACAAATGATGCAATAAATTCAACATGCACTTAGATTGCAATAGACAACTCAATTAAGACTCCCATATTCAACAACCTACCTTGTTTTCAATTGCATTCACGTTCGTTTCCCAAATCATGGTTATAACTTCCACATTTAGGTCAAATGTTCTTTTGGAACAAAAGTCAAATTATTACTTAAAAACCAAATTCAAATGTATTTATGTAATGACAGTTTTGAGCCCAAGAAATAGGTCATTTTGAAAATGACTGATGTAGTGGGACCCTACCATAGAAGGGGCATGCCCTAAAATATGATGATACAAGTTGTGTATTTATTTATGGGCAGAAATTTGAATGAGAGGAATAGGAAAATCAAGAAAATCTTTTAGGTGTACCTCATCCACGAATGGGTCCAATCAGGCTAGGGGTGTTCATGGGCCAGGCTTGGCCAGCCAAGTCCAATCCAGGGCCAGCCTGCTTTTGACAGTGAAATGTTTTGCCCAATCTTGGGTTAAGCTATAAAAAGCCCAAAACCCAGCCAACTTGTAATTGAGTGATAAATTTGTCCAACGAATTGCTAAAAAGCCCATACAACTAATAAAAAGACAGGTTGACTAAATGAGTGGCCTTGGCAAAGACATTTACAGCCAGAGTCAGGCTTAGGCTCGATACAGGCCTGTGTGTGTAAAGTCGGGCTAGGCCTAGATATGACTTAGCCCAAAGTGACCAGGCCCATGAACAACCCTGATTAGGGGCCTTGGGCCTTACATATTGTATAACATCACGCAATCAATTCCATATTAATTTACCAGGATCGGCTGTGAATATATATAACCATGAATCCGCACCTTACAATATGAAATATGGAAGAAGAAAAATTATCCAATCCAAATATAATGGTTTTCAAATGTAATACTTATACATTATTACCTGGCCTTTTACCGCGTGTCCGTTTCTAGAATGCTATAGAGAGCTACCTGGCTACTGTTGAAATCACAGACGAAAAAACAATTCTCAACTTACAAAATGACATCGAAAAATGTAAAGTACCTGGTCTTCTGTAGAATCCGTTTGTGCTCCGCTTGTCTTCTTCTTTGAACTGCTTTCAGTCGAAGAGATCTTCTACTTGCCTAGGAAGAGTCCGTAAATTATCATGATTGAGGAGTTTGACTCTTTTGAGTGACTTCATTGCTCCTTCCTCTACTGTCCAGTCCTTTAGACTAGAGCAGTCGAAGCACAAGTATTCCAGCCGAGGAAATCCTCCTGAAGAACAGATCATTTTCTCACTACAATAAGAATCGCATCGTAATATGAGAGACTGAAGGTTTTGCTGCTTCTCTAGGACACAGGGATATGTGAGCAACAGAGCAAGTGACAGCTTTGTTTGTTGATCATGGCTGTTGATCTGATGAATGATTAGTGTTTAGTATTAGAATGATTGACCGTTCTGTTCTTCAAAAAGATCACTAATCCTTTTACCAAAAATAAAATAAAATAAAATCACTGATCACTTATTGACGGCCATACAAGTGGCTAGAATGAATGAATAAAATCCTGGCCATGCAATTTATTCAGGGCCCTTATTTGCAAGGTAAGATGGGCACTCAAGATTGAGGGGTGAAGTATGTAAGATGGAGATGTAAATGCGGTTTTGACTCAAGATTTGATTTGATGGGTTGGTCGTTGGGTAATTATTTAAAATTTCTAGGAATTTACTTTCATCATGCAAACAAACGGGACCTCGGTGAAAGACAATTCCAATCCTTATGAATCCCCTATCACCAAGCGTTTATCTTGGAGAGTAGCACGTTGGTCATTCTTCCATTTCTGTATTGCATCGGCAAAAGCCTACCATACTTGG
The DNA here is from genome assembly GCA_038049695.1 of Cinnamomum chago. Taxonomy (NCBI): domain Eukaryota; kingdom Viridiplantae; phylum Streptophyta; class Magnoliopsida; order Laurales; family Lauraceae; genus Cinnamomum; species Cinnamomum chago. Next base: position 79,978,263 of record CP142452.1, read on the forward strand.
AACCATCACCATTGTGATTTGACGGTTAGGTCTCAACCTCGATTAGAAGAAGCAACTTCAAACGCCGTACAGACAACTTCGAAACTTGTTTATGAACAACGAAGGGAGATATAAGAAAGTCGACGTTGGATCACTACTGCCGAATGCCGATAAGATAATTACGAAATATGAAACTTAAGTGAGCAGAGCACATTCAAAAATAGATCCCAGCCAGCGCGAGCTCACCAGAATTGAGATAGCTCTTGCTAAAATTGGGACGAGCATAGAAGACACCAAATGTTCGAAGAAAAATCTAGCTCTAAGCGGCTATGAAGAAACCCAAGCTAGACTCTTCTAAGAGAGGATGGCAGGAAAAGTTCTAAGAAAAGGGAATCTAACACATGCGCATTCACATACTCACGCATAACCCAAGCAAGTAAGCTACAACTTCATGCAATTAAAAGTATCATTTTCTTTTCAAAATGAAAAGGTCATTATCCACCCGGGCTCGGGCCTAATCTTTTCAGGCGGATTGGGCTCAGCCCAACTTTGGCCCGAGTCAAGCTAGTGCCAGGTTTGTGCCCGTTTTAAGAAATTGGGCTGTGCCTACAAATTGCTCAACCTAGCCTATGAACACCACTATGTATTACCCCCGGTGCATAAGGCTTCTGCCACATTAGGGACTAGGGGAGGACCACCATGCATGTATTAGTATTACATTAATAATTCTCTTACACGCTTCAACTGTAAGACCTTTTTTTATCAAATGATGTTGAAGTGTGTGTGTGTGTATATATATATATATATATATATATATATATATATATATATATATATATATAGAGAGAGAGAGGTACTCCAATGAGAGACACTCTCACCAAGTTAGTGAGAGATGGGTGGGGCCCTCATATTTAAGTTGGGGGTCCTTGCAGTTAAGTTGGTGAGAGTGGATATGGAAGTGAGGGCCCCCACCCATCTCTCATCAACTTGGTGAAAGTGTCCCTTATAGGAACACCTCCCATATATATATATATATATATATATCTATATGAGGGCTGCTTCCCTGAGCTGCAGCCCTCCTTATCCTCAGCTGTAGGCATGTGAGGGGAGCAGCTGCAGCCCTCCTCACATGCCTGCAGCTGATATTAGAGGGAGGCTGCAGTTGAGGAGAGCAGCAGCCTATATATATATATATATATATATATATATATATATATATATATATAAGAGGTGTGGTGTCTCTCATTCTAATTTGATGGTGTGAAAATATTATAAGCAAAAGGCCCACATTAAGCTCAGGCCCAAAGCTAAATTAAAATATTTATAAACATTAAAAATTAAAGATGACAATGTAGTTGTAATATTTTTTTTTTCTTAAGATACTATTGTTTAAAAATACCCAATATATATCATTAAAATAATTCTAAAAATAATCAATAGCAGAATTTATTCAACGGAGAAAAAGGATATTAAACTTACACATGAACTATAATATATATAAAAAAAAAGTAAAGTTATAAATTTTCTTGTATTTTTTGTTTTCCATGTGGTTTTTCATATATTTTTAGATCGTAAAGCTAGATGTTTTTTTTTCTCTTTTGGTACCCAGGTTAAGGGGTTAGGACCCAAGCCCTCTGGTGAGAGAAGAAGACCTTGGGTGAGGTAGCACATGGCCCTCGGGTGAGGGAAGGTGCCTGCCCAGATTTGAGCCCAGGACAGGAAGGTAAGAACTCTCAACTCTTACCAATAGTGTAAGATGTAGTTCTTCAAAAAGCTAGATGTTAGTGAGGAAAAACGATCAAATTTTGGGTTTTCCTTGTGCCACCTCAGCTTATAATTACTTCAAATCAGAAATATTGGTTGAGAGACTTAATATCACATTTCGTAAAGTACTTTTTAATGTCAATTACCCCATTAATCTATTCACATCCAAAAATCTTATTTAGTGTCCATTTAAGTACACATACTCTCTCACACATGGATGTTCAATTTGTAGGAATGGCTCATGAGTCCACCACCACCATTGTAAATTGCTACCACCATAACCATGATCACAGTGAGTCCACCTGCACCACCATTATTTTCTTTTTAAATTGCTATAAAGATGCATGTTTGTTAGCTACTGCCCTATATTGCAATGCTTTAATTTGGTTTGGATGCATGGAGATTGCACCACTATCACATGCATTTCCATTGATTTCCATTTTGCGAGTCCCTTCTCTATAGAAGATCTCTTTCCATATTAATAAATATTATAGACGTAGGCATTGATTTCGAAATTGGAGTCCAATTTGCTAATCGATTGCAAAATTGGACTCTAATCTCAAATCAATTTGATAAATTAGATCTCAAATCAATTTCAAAAGATAAGCTCTATCAATCAATTCAGAGTCCACTTTTGTTAAGATTCTTTATGTGAATTCAAATTTTAATATATATCTATTATAGATATGTGATTAAAGAGTCCAGATGAAAAAATCCGCATTGCTCAACAACTCTATCCAACCAAGTTATATTACCAAATGGGATTTTGGCTCATTCCGCTAAACGTAAAATGTTTCAAAAAGTTATTTTTAACAAATTGTAAAAACAAAAGGGATTCTTACAAGAAGATATAAAGACCTACAGTAATTCTCAAATAAAGATAAGATTTGAACTTTTGTAAAAAAAGCATGGCTCACTTTCAGATCGGCACAGCCGTGCCGTGCCGTACTCCAATTAGGCCAAACAGTGCCACCCACGAGCTAGTCCACATGCCCATCCTAATATTTTATTTTTAAATTTTCTTATATAAATTAAAAAGGACTTTATGGGCTTTTAGGGTTTTCAACCTGAAATAAAGCTAAAATTACTAAAAAAAATACATAAATATTCATGTTAATTTACATAAGACTTGAAGTTTCATACTCATTTATATAAAAAATAATATTTACTTTATATAAATGTCGGGTTGGTCCAAACTTCAAACCATAAAAAATTGTATATTTATTTTCTCATTAATTAATATCTCATAAAATAGCCACAAATTGGACATGTTTTTATTTCTGGGCCTGGGTTTAGCGTGGGCATGCTTTGCTAGTCTTTGATTTAAGATGGGTTATAATTTTTTATAATTTCATTGTCATCTTGTAATTTTCTACTGTTTTCACGCGATTCATGATGTGTTTTTATTATAAACATAAATTCTCTAATCTATTATATGAAATGGTTCAATTTCTAGTATTTAAAAGAATTAATATATATTATAGACGTAGAATTCGATTTCGAAATTGGAGTCTGATTTCGCAATCGATTGAGAAATTAGACTCTAATCTCACATTAATTTGAGAAATTGTATCTCAAGTCAATTTCAAGAGATAAACTCTATCAATCAATTCAGAATCCACTTTTGTTAAGCTTCTTTATGTGAATTCAAATTTTAATATATATCTATTATGGATAGGTGATTAAAGAGTGTGGATGTAAAAATCCATCTTGCTCAATAACTCTATCAAATCAAGTTAAAATGAGTTTTCTTTAGGTAGATTTAGAGTTTTTATATATCTATTATGGTTAGAAAATCCTTAATGTTTGTGATTTTTAAAATTGGATCCTTGATAGTGATTTATACATATGGGCTCCACATACAATAAACTTTTTTAAAGTGTGTCATATTCTAATTCCTAAAGACGGGTCCATATGCGATTTTGTAATTGATTGTTTGATTTCAATTTTAATATTGACTTTATTTTATCATCTTTCTAAAAAACTAGAGATGTATCTTATCTGTTAGGATTTCTCTTATAAAGAGATTCATTCTCAAATAAAGATAAGATTTGAACTTTTATCAAAGAAGCATGGTCCACTTTCAGATCGGCCCAACCGTGCCGTACCGTACCCCAATTAGGTCAGCTAGTGCCACCCACAAGCCGGCCCACATGCCCATCCTAATCTTTTATTTTTAAATTTACTTATATAAATTAAAAGAGACTTTATGAGCTTTTAGGGTTTTCAACTAGAAATAAAGTTGAAATTACTAAAATAAATACATAAACATTGATGTTAATTTACATAAGACTTGAAGTTTCATTCTCATTTATATAAAAAGTAATGTTTACTTTGTATAAATGTCGGGTTGGGCCATGCTTCGAACCGTAATAAATGGTGTATTTGTTTTTTTTATATTTATTTTCATATTTATTTGTTTTATATTTATTTTCTCATTAATTAATATCTCATTAAATAGCCACAAATTAGACATGTTTTTTTTATTTTAGGCTCTGGCTTAGCGTGGACATGCTTTGCTAGTTTTTTTCTTATTGTGGTAGAGACGATTAGGGGATGATGCAGTAGGATTCAGAGTGCCAGTTCAAATTGTAAGGTAATCTCCTTCCGGATAGTTCCCTTTTGGTACATTCGTGTTGGGATGGACATTAGATTTTTTATAATTTCAATGCATTCCTTGTAACCCTCTGTGCATGTTAAAGGTGATCATTTATTTAATTCACTACAAGAAATTGCACTTTCAGCGACGGAGTTTTTTGTCGCCAAAAGTCACTAAAACGTCGGTAAAACACTTCACGGCAAAAATACTTTATTTTTTTATAAAAAATAAATCTGTTTTTTAATATACTTTTACCGACGAAAAAAAAACGTCAGTAAAAGTATTTTGAAAAAATAAAAATAAATAAATTTGTTTTAAATATACTTTTACGACAAAACAACACGTCGGTAAAAATATTTTATTTATTTTTATTTTTTCAAAATACTTTTACTGACGAAAAAAACGTCGGTAAAAGTATTTTATTAAAAAAAATAAATTGTTTTTAATATACTTTTACCGACGAAAAACAACGTCGGTAAAAGTATTTTGAAAAAAATAAAATACTTTTACCGACGTTTTTTTTCGTCTGTAAAAGTATTTTATTTTTTAAAATAAATATATTTTTTCCAATATAATTTTCCTGTAAACCTGTTTATGTACCTGTATCAAAAGATAAACCTGTTCATATACCTATGTTCAATATAAAAAATGCATGCAAACAACCATTGTCATTTTTCATCAACTCATTCATCTCATTAAACAAATATTACAATCAATAATGATACAGTCTCATATAAATGTCCAATATACATATACAAATAAACTAAAAAGAATAAAACACATTTAGCTAGTCTTCAACCGACCCCAAAGCCAACATCAATCTACAATGACAAAAACAACATTAGAATATTTTCAATGAATTAAATTATAAATAAAAGAAAAACATATATGTATATATAAATCTTTTCCGAAGTTTTCCGCGGCCTGTTTGCCTGCCTTAAGTGTTGAGAATCGGGCGGTTCTTGCGTTTAATTCGTTAACCGAAAGTCCGATTCACTAACCGTAAATTCCTATAATTTACTTTGGCCTTGAACGAGGTACCCGTGCTGGTTTCTGGCATGTCCGATGACCGTTTCCCATTATCGACCTCCAACGGCCTATTTTCAAGACAAAGTGTTAAGAATACAATAGTTTTAGGTCAAATTCGTTAACTTGGAGTCCGATTTACGAGCCGTCAATTCCTGCAAGTTAATTTCAACTCGAGCGATGTGGTCGTACCGGTTCTGGACTTTTACGGGGGCCAGTTCCCGTTCCGGACCCCCGGCGGGCCGTTTTTTAGCCTAAGTGTTGGAAAATCCGATGTTTTGGCTTCTAGTTTTCTAACCGGGAGTCCTATCTGCGAACCGTTAGTTCCAAGAAGTCACTCTACCCTCGAGCGAGGTGCTCGTGCCGGTTCCCGATTTTTTCGGGGCCCGATTCCAGTTTCGGACCCCCGGCGGCCCGTTTTCGAGCCTAAGTGTTGGAAAATCCGATGTTTTCGCCTCTAGTACGGTAACCGGGAGTAATATCTACGAACCGTCAGTTCCTACAAGTCACTCTACCCTCGAGCGAGGTGCTCGTGCCAGTTTCCGATTTTTTCGAGCCCGGTTCCCATTCCAGACTCTCGGCAGGCCGTTTTCGAGCATAAGCATTGGAAAATCCGATGTTTTTGCCTCTAGTACTGTAACCGGGAGTCCTATCTGCAAACCGTCAGTTCCTACAAGTCACTCTACCCTCGAGCGTGGTGCATGTGCCGGTTCCCGATTTTTCCGAACCCCCGACGGGCTGTTTTTGAGCCTAAGTGTTGGAAAATCCGATGTTTTCACCTATAGTACTGTAACCGGGAGTTCTATCTACGAACCGTCAGTTCCTACAAATCACTCTACCCTCAAGCGAGGTGCTCGTGCTGGTTCTCGATTTTTCTGGGGCCCGGTTCCCGTTCCCCCAGCGGGCTGTTTTCGAGCCTAAGTGTTGGAAAATCCGATGTTTGGTACATACTTAAGTGCCCCAAAATGAAATAAAACAAAAAATCCAAGAACTAAATTTGGAATGAACAGAAGAATAGAACATGTTTTCATTTTACATAAACTAAAATAGTACACAATGGATTGCCTTATTTGAAGGATAGTTTTTACCGATCACAGTATCCTGCAGTATGTGGGCCCCTGGAGATTTAAACAAGACAGTCGCCAAGCATATCAATTTAGAAAGTCTTAGCAAAATGGAAAAATCTACACACAGGTGTGAGGCACAGATACATATCAGGGTATCAACTTGATGTTTTAATATTATTAACGTAAAAAATATTTCCTTTCAAAAAGAAAGAGAAGAACAGCTACAATTAGGCTGGTGGATGAGTCTTCAGGCCCATTAGGATCTAGAGAAAGTAGGATGAAGAAAAATGATTCTCTAGCAAAAACATATTCCCTTACCTGGATCTACTTGGAGAAGAGTAAAAAGAGAGGTCATTATCAAGGAGGTGGAGGAAAAAGCCATTTTTTCTAGTGAACTTTTTTTATTAATAAAAATTGCCAATTAACTATTTAATAAATATTTATTTAAAATACTTTTGAATGGTTTTCTCCTACATGGCTTAGCTTTCTTTGGTGATTCTCCACCTCTAATTTTCTCCTCACATTTTCTACCTAGTGGGAATTCTCTACCTTTATATTTTCTCTATATTCAAACTGGATCTTAAGGTTACCATGGGAGCAAAAACTGTAAATTAAACCACCTTCGGATGAGGGTATGCATGACTAAAACACTCAACCCAGGTGTTTTTGGCTAGTTAGTCTTCTAACTCTCAGCCAAAATTTGGACCTAACCAATCAGGTAATAGAATGAGGCCTACAACGATAATCTCAACCCTGAAAATAGAGTATGGTTCCCATTCATCAGTTGGACCAAGCGAATATGAGAAAAATGTATGGGCAGAGAAAAAAATAAATAAAAGAAAGAGACCTAAGGAAAGGATAGGCGTGCTCCTGTGTCTTTGGCCTTGACAAGTCCCTTGGCTCTGGATTGAGCCCAAATTTCTCTCTTTAAGGTCTGACAAATGCAGACTCAAATGTGTGAACTATGGATCATTCAGCTCTAGTTCAATGTCCTTTTTTACAAGATTACATGTATGGTTTTAGAGTAGAGAGTGGTTCTGGGAACAAAAATCTCAACACCCTACCAACAATGCAAGTGCCCAATTGGCTACACACATGTACTGGTTTTGATTCTGCCTAAAACATGTTGTGACCTTCAAAAAGAAAAAGGAAAAGATAAGTCCAAATCCCAGAAAATGATACATGCAGTTCATGCTGAACAGTGATTTCCATGTGTGATTTCTCTTCGAGATATTTGATGAAGAGGTGAAGATCAGAGGTCAATGAGATGAATGAGCAAATACCTGTCCTTTAATGATTTGAATGGTCATTGAAGCTGCTCCCCATTTTTCATTAGTGACACAAGGCATTCTTTCCAGTCTGAAACCTTTTCTTCTCCATTCACCACCTATTAAGGCACACAATTTTTTTTGTTATTTTCTTACATAGAAGGTAAATGTAGTTTGCTCAAAACTAGGATCAAACACCTCTTGGATGCTTAGCTTGTCACAAGCATTGGCTGCTATAAACTTCATATACATTTCTTACTTTACATTCATTTTCAGCCTTTCTCCCAAAGTTATGTAGGACAACAAAAAATCAAAATTTTGCATAGAAATTAATGAGAATCAACTACTAATGTTCATGAGAGCTTGTATGCCACTGCTACCTTTATAAGCAGCCAGCTGCAAACTTATTATCACTCCATGCCGCAACCAAATAAAATTATCCATCAGACAATAAGCAAGTTCATGGAGAAATGAAAACCTGAGATAAAATAATAATATGCTGCACGCCTTTCATATCCCCTATATCTGATAAGAAGCCCTCCTACAAAAAAATATTGGTAAGGAAGGTTATAACCTATACCCAATTTGCATGGTCATGTAAAAAAAATACATTTGAATGCATCTCAAATTGCAATCTGTTTGAATAATTGGCAGTTTAGGTTTCTAATGTGTATTTACTCTTCCATCGTAATAGTTGCTAATGGGTGTCAACGACAATTCTGGATCTCGGGACTAAAAAGGCAGATAAACAGCATACCACCAAAATGGTTCCTCATTTCCATGACCCAGACACAGAATGAATTAATTACCATTTGTTGTGCCAGAAACTCTCAACCCTGTCTTGGTTTACAGTAAATCCAAAAGGGACATTATTATACACAGATGTGAATCTATAATACAGAAACAAATAATAGAAGTGCATCAAGGTTCATATGAGAAACCCTTTTCCTTTTATCATTATTATTTTTATTGGTAACATAACTCAAACCCACAACATAAGGTTGGAATAGTCACCTTCCACTGCGCCTCTTATATATTCTAGTCACATTAAGCCCTATTATAAGGAACTGTTCGATTAAAATGTTGTGCCCTGTCTTTTATCAATATTTTTTGGAGCTTAGGAGTATAGAGCTACAATAAATGAGTTCAAAACACACTTAGAGTCTAAAATACTCTCATAATAACATAACTTTGGATTGCATATTTAAACCGATGCCTCCAAACTAAAAGACAAATGAGAGCAAGCAATAAACAAGAGATAGCTATACTGATTATATATTGAAGAATGATTTGGTATTTTGTGAAGCTTAAACATGCTCCACACAAGGGTGAAGGGGCAGACTGAGCATGGACACATCTGATGCCCAAACTATTCACTAGGTAAATGTCACAGTATAAACAACTGGGCCCAGAAAATATATGAATCCTCTACTAATCAAAGTGAACTGCTGATGGATGATGAATGCAACTGTTGAAAAATTTGTAGTCCATTTACTTCCACTGTGGCCCATCAGATGAAGGGACTAGGCTAGTCATTTGGACAGGGAACATGCAAGATGGGAACAAGCGATACATGGCTTGGATCTCAGAAACATGTGCCATGTTGTTGTTCCTGTATCAAGGCACATATGGGGTCCAATAATGATGTCTTTGATCTTCCACACACACCTGCCCCAGATACATAGATGTGCTCTTAGCAAAAAACTAAATCCAGAAAATGATTGGAGTAACATCAACTTACATTGGAAGGGCATATGATTGCACGGACTCCTTTGAAAGCCTTTGTAAGGAAAGATCTATCACTTGCATCTCCAGCCATGGACTTCACATAAAACAAGAGAACCAAGTGAGAAAAAAAAATCCCTTGAAATAATACTGGGGACTCCTTTTTTCAAAAACTATCATATTCTAGATTAACCATTGGAGAAAACAAAAGATGCCTAGAAAAAATAACGCATTAAAGAACATTCACCAAATTTCCTAGATACGCATGTATATCCTGCTGAGTTCTTACCTCAACATAAGTTCCAAAGGCATCGAGGGCAGCCCTCTTATCCTTCACCAGTGCCTTCACTCGAGCTCGTTTGAGAATCAGTGAGAGTATCACCATCTGCATAGGTCCGACAATGAAGCTCATCGCAAAATCACATTTTTTTCACTTTATGTTCATGTCTATTTGCTAAAAATTCTATATGCTCTAATACTCTAACAAGCACTGGGGTGTTGTATTGTCTGATCCCTTTTCTAATAGAAAATCGACCATCATTTGAATCCTTCTAATGACTCCATGTCTCTTTTTCACTGACCTTTAAGATCTCAGCCTTCCAAAATATCAGGTGGGAAACAAGTGAAATGTCAAAAGAGACGGTCTCACTTCAGACCTGGAAATTAAGGCTTATATCCCTAGTTGTGAAAGCCACCCCCACACATCAAGCTAACCCAAACTGCAGACAATTTGGGCAGGGAAAAAAATGGCTACCTTTTCAATCGAAACTTCATGGCTCTTGCACCATGCAACTGATATCCTAGGATCAAGGTACTTGATCTTTGATGTGCCCAACGCTAGAGTCTTTAAATCCTCTTTGATCTTCATATCGAACTCCATTTTCTCAATCTTTGCATTTGTCTGAGCAAGTTTCTTTTCTAACCTGCAGATCAGTGGATAATTAAACTAATAAAGGAGGCAATGATCAAGCACAAACAATGAAGAAAAACTCAGAAGCAGTGAGAGTTTTATTACGCTTCAGGTGCCAGGTTCTTCTTTGTCTTCCCATCAGCATCTTTCAATGGTGGCTTCCCTTTCTTAGCCCTACTCAAATCCACTTTCAGGCTCTTCAATACACCATGCTCATACCATGAGACCAATCACTAATACAAGTACTAAAGATCTAACACAAAACAAAATTACAGCCATTTTCCTCCAACAGAGAGAAACAAGCACTGTAGTTAGAAAAGAATTTATTAAACACATGTTCTCTCCACATGGCAGCACATGCCAAGATGACAGGCGTATGCAAGATCCAAAACATCAAGAAGGTGGACCAAAAATGCAGAGATGCACTTGTGGGCCAATTCCACATGCTCCCACATATAAGGGGACATGGAAAGGGCACCACTATTAGCAAACCTCGTAATTCAGAAAATAATATCACTAGTGACGCTATGAGATATGTAATGAATCCTACCTTCAGCTCATCCATTGAGACTCCACCAAACTTCTCCAATACTAAACAAGGTTCATATTGCAGACACATGAGACCAATCAAAGTTATACATTGAGACTCCACCAACCATTAAATTAAAACATCAAGCAAATAGATGAATATGTTGAATTATTGTTTGAATATAAAACTGAGATAATATAAAGCAGCAACAAATGTAACATTTACCAAAAAAACAAAAAAATTCTTACAAATGTAACAATTCAATTCATGGAAAGGGCGTTTGTTTTGAAAGCTGCTCCAATTTTCAAATACCAGCCCCCATTGTGGAGATACAGAAACTGGAAAATACACACCTGCAAGATCGTCAACAGTCCAAAGGATTATTAAATCCATAGAAGCTTCAAAACTCCTAATTGATTAAATCCCACAAGAAGACTAGCTTCTGGTCTTGGTCTTTAGAATATCATGGCAACCACATTAACATGCTTTAGTGTAACATTTCATTACTCACACTCGCCCATATTGGTCTCAGGATACTGCATAGTTTCACCAAGTAATTGGTTAGACTCTATATTCTATACCAGCATAGGAGGTTTGATCTTCAATTTTGTTATTACAATATTAAAGAGAAGAATCATTAGCTAACGAGCCCCACAATCATACTCATGTCATTATTAGAGAATATGAAGTGCTTCCCTGTACAATTCCCCCCTGCAAAAGGATAAACCTCATAAAATTTCCAAGTCTAGCAAGTTTTCTAAAATTACTTTGGATGAGTGATCCTCAATTTTGTTATGCTTTTTTCATGATGGTTCGAAATTAAGCCCATGAAACAGGGACTACTGAGTTTCATTTGCAAGCCACCATTTGGATGAGTCATGAGTTATGAGTGTGACAAATGGGTTCAGTTGTACTTGGAGGGAAACACAATATTTATGGTTTAGAACATAGAAAACTGAATTTTGAAATAGAGTAATGAGGAGAATAAACATCAGTCCATATCAAGAAATGAATACAATGAGCAGTCTCATTTAGTTGTAATTGCAAAACAAAATGTGTATTCTCATCAACCCAGGATTCTGGGGCTATTGAGTTTGAAAATTAGCCTTGTCAGCACGACTAGACATTACTTTGTGGTTTTTCTTTTAATCGCTTTCTTTCTACTAATTTAAGAAAACTCAATTAATGCTATAAGATGAAATCAACAATGCTATTACAATAAACGAAAAAATGGATAGAACTTTTGAAAAATGCATGCTCAGAATGCTCATTAGTTGAAACAGATTGCCTTAATTCTACAAGTGGGCACAAGGAGCTTCATATTCAAGAAAGAAACTAGTGTAATCGGAGGTTATGAAGATCATGATTATAGCTTCCCCTAAATAGCTTTTTCTTATATTATAAGAGAATGGAGTGAAGAGGCTGATACATTGGCAAGAAATTAGAAGACTCCCATCTTTATAAAGTTTTGTTTCCTTTCCCTGTTTGTGTATTATATATATTTTTTAGGGTCATCTTTTTTAAGGTTATGTCCTTTCCATGATCTAAATTCATACTGGGTTATCATTTTCTGACCCAAGCCTTACTAGAACCCAAATCACCCACAACAAAAGTTTTTGCTCCAAGACTAGCAAAACAAAAAAATGCAGATAACTAGTAGAACCCCACCATCAAAAAAATAATTGAAATAGAATAAAATAAGGTACTGAAGAAAAGAAAAAACAGAGAGTAACAATAAGAAATGCAACCTATTAACCACGAAAATTCCAAACAGAAGCTGCAAATACCCATATCAGATAGCATCGAAGAGAGAAGAGATGAGAAAGTTACTCTACCTGCAGAGAGGGGAGAGATGCAGAGGCAGCAACGGTAGAGAGGGTCCGAGCAGAGGCAGCGGCGTGAGAGAGGGAGACCCTTCCTCGAGCAACGATCGGTTTCGGGTAGAGAGAGAGAGAGAGTGAGAGAGCAGAGAGAGCGAGAGAGAGAGAGAGAGAGAGAGAGACAGAGAGAACGAGCGAAAGAGAGCGCAGAGATTGAGCCAGGGAGAGAGATAAATAGCAGAGAGAACAGAGAGAGCAGAGAGAGCGAGACAGAGAGTGAGAGAAGCGCAGATCGAGAGGTAGAGCGAGAGAGAGAAAAGAGGGAGAGGGATAGAGATAAAAGAGGCCTATTGGGAGGGAGAGGGGAAAATAGGATCTTTACCGACGTTTTTTTTTCGTCGGCAAATTAATTTTTTCTTCGGTAAAAATTAATAAATTTTTATTAATAAAAAATAAGTTAAAAATTAACAACTTTTACATACGTTTTATGCTAAACGTCGGTAAAACACTTACCGACGCTAATTTTCATCGGTAAAACATTAATTTCGTCGGCAAAATAAAAAACATAAATAAAAAATAAATTCCTTTTACCGATGTTTTATTTTTCATTGGCAAATCAAAAATAAAAATAAATAAAAAATAAAAAGACTTTTACCGATGTTTTTTTCGTCGGCAAAATAAAATAGAAAAATAAATAAAAAATGTAAAGACTTTTACCGACATTTCTTTTTCGTCGGCAAAAAGAAAATAGAAAAATAAATAAAAAATGTAAAGACTTTTACCGACGTTTTTTATCGTCGATAAAACAAATAAAACGTCACTAAAATTCATTTTACCAACGTTATATAATTCGTCAGTAATAATCTCTCATTTTCACTTCCCTATCTTCCAAATTGAACTTTGCCAACGTTTTTAAGGAAAACGTCGGTGAAAGTCATACTTTTACCGACGTTTTTGTATAACCGTCGATAAAAGTATGACTTTTACCGACGATTTATAAAAGCATGACTTTTACCGACGATTTATAAAAGATTTTAGCGTCGCTAAAAGTGCATATTGTTGTAGTGATTATACAGGTATTATGAGGCCCCACCCCTTGTGGGCCCTCTAATTGGATTTTTGAATATTATTATTACTATTTATTACTAATTATTAGCTAATTATGTTAATTAGGGGTTAATCAGGGTAGTTAAGTATTAATCTCCTAAGTTGTGTTAGACTAATTTAGTTGTATTAGTATTAGGGTTTTGAGGAGTCTTTTTGTAATTTCTAGGTTTAGTAGGTTAGTGGAGGCCCTAGCTAGTAGTTTGAGTTAATCATAGGGGGGTTTTTCACAAAATGCACCATTCTAGAACCTTCCCTACCCAAAGACCCATTTGCCCCTAACCCTAACCCTAATCCTATACAACCCTAAAGGGCATTCTAGTCCTTAGCCACCCCCAAAATCTATAAAACCAGCACTAATCCCAATGAAACCCTACTACTATTCCTCTCTTCTTCCTTCCTCTCTTCTTCCTCTCTCTTTTCCCTTCTAGAGTTAGGCTACTGTTGTGCTGGAGAAATTACCTTAGGAGCTGCTACATCTTCTTCTTCTTCATTGGATTGGATTGGTTTCTCTTCTCTCTCTCTCTACAATCTCACAACTCACAAAGGCAAGTGCATTATAATTTTAACTTAGGTTGTATATTCTGTTGCATTTGATTCATTTAATTTTAGTTCAGCTATTTTCATGTGTTAGAAACAACATTGAGCTTAGAATAGATGGATGGTTGGACATTGATGGATGGGTTTTCACCCCATTTGGAAGATTAATGGGCCTAATTAGTGTTGGATGATGGGCATTGTAGTGATTTCGAGTTTTTCAGTGATTTGGTGAAGTTTGGGAGTGATTGGAAGTGATTTGGAGGAAAAATGGGTTGAAATGGAAAGAAACCTGAAAACTGGCTTTTCCCTAGTTTCCACATGTACACGGTCGACCGGGCACACTGAAAACTGGGAAAACCCAACTCCTAGTTAAAAATCCCTGCAGACTGACTTTTCAATGTACCCGGTCGACCGAGCAATGCCCAGGTCGACCGGGCACACTAAATTTTAGGGAAAAATGAGCCTCAATTAATTTTTCCTACAGACTGAGTTTTCAGTGTACCAGGTCGACCGGGCCCTGTCCAGGTCGACCAGGCACACTATTTTCTACAGAAATAACTGAGAATTGATTTTTCACTTGAAACCCAGACCTCCTGTATACCAGGTCGATCGAGCCCTGCTCCAGGTCGACCTGGCACACTGGAAATGCAGAGAAAAATGTCTGAAAGCTGAGACATTACTTCTTTCAAGGTTTTTGGTGTATGCGGTCGACCACTCAGGCCAGGAGGTCGACCGGATACATTGAGAACCTTTGAAAATAAACTTAGTCTTCCAGGAGGCCTGATTTAGTTTTTCCAGTGCACTCGGTCGACCCACCAAGCAAGGAGGTCGACCGAGCACACTGCACATCGGGTCGACCTGGGGGTCAACCCCCAGTGTACCCGGACAACCAGGCCCTGCCCAGGTCGACTGAGCACACTAAGTTTCAGTGATTTTCCAGTTTTCTCATTTCCGGAGTTTTGATCATTGGTGGGGCCCATTGACAATCCAAATGGACATTTATCAATGTACTAAGCTCGAGTCAACAGTGTGGCTCAACCTTGACTCGTGGGGACCACTAAGTAGGGTTTTGGCTATTTAATCTAAGATGATTCGATCCATAAACGTTGTCGATGATGCCCGTAACTTCAGGAGCACCAAACACAGTATCACTTAGCATATGAGACTTCATTTAGGGATCAAATTACCTGAGATGGGCCTGACCTGAATGTGGTCCATTACTTAGGATTGGATTGTTGTATTTCCCTATTGATTCTCATATTGAAGTTCACACTTCACCTTATTTGTTACTGTCATTCTTAGAGTAGCTGTTAACTATTAATTAAAAAGAAATGGAGGACTTGAACCTAGGATATCTTAGAGGTGACCCGATAGTATGATTTGAAGAACACTGACCCTTGTCTGTGGCTAGGCGGGCCCTTATTGGGCCTAAGTATGGATATATGTACCCTTAGAATTGGGGAAGTAGTTTATATTGAGATTACAACTCATAATGGATTAGAATGAACTGTTTATCAGTAGTAAATGGATATGATGCCTCATTTTGACGGTTTTAGATCAGGCCATATGCTGATGGGCTTTGGTATGGATCCAACGACTGGGCTTGGACTTGAATTGTAATCCATTGACTGATTTCTATCTAGACCTCTTAGAGACTTAGTTAGGACCTTGTTCACACAAGGCAAAGCCTAGACAGATACAGACCCTTAGAGTTATTTTTGAGTCGGCATAGACATTCACTCGGTTGATTTAAGCTCAGCCTGTGGACTGATCATCCCGGGTAGGAACTATTATAAGTGTTGAGGAGCTATCATGATGAGCTGTGTGGTTAAGACGGATGATGTGATACCGGGTCCAGTCTAGAGTGATGAGTGTGATGAGATTGATGAGTGATTTGCGAGATTAGTAATTCTCAGCACTGGTGAGATTCCCCGCTGTAACTGTGTTCAGTATGGGAGGGCCGTGGCATAATATCCCGAGGTATTCCAGCTCGTGTGAATGTGCCATTTTGTAGTAGATTAGATGTTATATATTTATCCTGATTCTTATGCTTAACTTGCTCAACTACCTAGTTCTTTTACCTTGTTATTCTTTAAATTATATACCTGTCTCTATTCCTTTGATATGTATGTCCTATGTTATTTGTATACTGTGACTTGCCAGATCTTTTAGATCTGACCCATCTTTGGTGCTTAGGCATTGACCTAGAGATCGCAGAGGATGCGCTTGTGCTCGTAAAGGCGCCTGTCGTCGGAGATTACGTATAGGGCTCGGCTGACCCAGATGTCGAGCCGCAGGGTGGAGAGTCAGGGCCAGGGTTTTGAGAGCTACCTTTTATTTTGGGCTTTCGAGCGAATTTTGTAGTGAGCCGGGTAGTTAACAAATGTATTAACTTTTAATATTAACAATTGATATATTTGAACTAGATTGTAGTTCTGATCACATCTAATATATATTGATATCAAATTGCTTCCGCTTATTCCTTATGCTTCCGTAATTTAACCATTGAGTTTATATTGTTCAAAAGTTTTAAATTGGACCTCACTGTGGGCCTACGATCTTGGAAGTTCTCGGATTTTCCGGGAAGTAGCGCGTCAACTTCGGGTATTCGAACGACTTTATCGGTATCCGAAATTGGGGCGTTACAAGTATTTTTATAGTTCCAGTGCCCAACTTGTTTAGTAAGAACTATGGAAATGAATTTACATATTTTCCATAAACTTTCAAATAAGAAATGCGCAGTACGATGTGTGTGTTATTAATTTATAATATATATATAAGATTGATTTCATATATATATATATAAAAGATTGATTTTAATTGAAATCAATCTCTATTTGATTTTGACTCCACACAATAGATTTTGACCCCCTGCTAATTACTATATTTATTGGCATTATAATTGTAGGCCCAGCTAATCATGAAGCAATTATTAACATGCATTTTTCTCCATCCTGTCATACTTAATACAATCTTCGTAACTTAACACCCTTTAATTAAAATCCCCACCATAAGAATTTATTTATCGCATGGCCAACTTATAAGGGATCCTTACTCTTTTATTGCCTTGACCCTTATAGCCATATAAACCAACGAAATATTTTTACAATAATTTGCTCCACTGGCTTTCTTTCGGCATCTCTCTTCAGCTCTATCTTTTTTCTCATTTTTCTTTCATTAGTGCAGATATCTTTCTCCATTGTTACACAAAATTAGCATAATGAATTTGTAAATTTTTATATAATGGTTGGTCTCTTGCTTTTATTTTTATTTTTTTCCCATCCTCATACAAGTTTATTTGTTTCTAACAAGGATCCATCAATCTTTACTAAATCAATGACCATGTTTCTATGATTGATATCCGGAAGAATCATAGAGAAGAGGTCATGCAGAAGAGGTGAAGAGAAGAGATGCAGGGACATAAACTCTTGACTTTGATCCATCAATCTGCATTAGCAAAGAAGTTAAGACTTTATCTGAGGTTAATGCCTCAGAGGATCCGGACCTCATCAAGTGATAGCTATTCAATTTCAAAAGGAAAAAAAAAAAAAGATGTCTATTCAAGCCAATACTTATCTCGTGATAATGGCCTAGAATCTCATGCAAAATGCATGGTTCTAACCAAACCATAGTAGCCCTTCATTAATGGACCTTGAAATCTCAACTTTGAGAGAAGTCATTTCTTTATCTTTTCCAGTTTAATGGTTTATATGGGATCCACAAGCATCAACCTTGTATGAGTACCAATTCATAAAGTGGTAGGTATATGTGAGGTTTGGATTCATCAAAAGTGGGGACACCGTTAAATATGCTCTCATTTTATTTTTTTAGTTCTTTCTTGAAAATTCTCTTTTGTATAGCACTCTTTGATAGTTAATTCATTTGACGTTATACATCCTTGAAAGCATGGACCAATTAAATTTCTACCATTTTTTTTCTTTTGGTCATTATTTGAATTTTAAACACCTACAATTAGATTTAAGTTAAATAAATATATTAGAGAATCACTAAAAGTAGGTTGAGTCAGCAAGCCGAATTTATGTGACCTATTTTAAAAATTGGATATAGGTTATACAATCTTAGATTAGTCATTTTAGTGATTTTTTAAGATAATATTTTTAAAACTCAAAAATATATTATTCATTTCATTTTAGTTTAATAATTTTGATTTCTTTAATTTTAAATATATTTTTTATTTGTAGTTTCTCAAAGTTATCTATACATATTCTTTTTCTTTTTATATTAAATTCTGATATACATGATTTTAAAAATACGTAAAAACCAATATACCATCAAGTGGAAGGTATACGTGAGGTCTAGATATATCAAAGTTGGACATTAAAACTTCTCTCATTTAAATTTATTTTTGCTTTGTAGTTTATGCAAGTTAGCTATATTTTTCTCCTTCTGAATAAGTTTTATATATATATATATATATTCTTAAAAATAAAAAAATTTAAAGATGCCAACTTTTCCAGGATTCATGTGAAATTATGTTTTTTTTTCCTACATTTAAATATGACATTACCGAGATTCATATTTTTTCAATTTAAATTATTTTATTCATTTTAAATTTAAATAGAGTCGTCATTTTTAATAATAGCAAAAAAAATCAGAATTTATAAAATTTTAAAGAATATAATGATTTTTGAAGATTAATTTTATGATTTTACATTTTAGTAACTTATTAAAAGATGAGATGAATACTATTTTAACTTTTTTAACTTAACGCGTACTTTTTTCAACTTTCTCTACCTTAAAATTAATTCAAATATATTTGTAGCTCATATAATTTTACAGCAGTACTTACTATTTAAATAAGTTCTCAAGTATAGGAGTTTTTTTAATGTTAAATGCAATATATATTTTATTTTAGATAAATACTATATTTATTTATTTTATATTTATTTCCTTCCCAATAAAATTGTAAAGAAACGTGTAGGTTTTGATTTATTATTGTTTTTTTTTCCCGAACTTGGCACGAGCCTTCATTTCTAGTTACGTACATATATTGACTCAAATATTGCTGAGGCATTATATATAGACTTATCTTCATTTAATTATATTATAATATGAAGTTATACACTGGTAGTTATACAAAATGGGTATATCTTTTGATAGATGTAGATGCGGAGACTCGGACACGCAACCGGAGATCTATGCGCATTCTGACAATTCAGAAGCTCCACAGATCATAATTTCTTTTCTATTTGTCACATTGATAGTTAGCACGCCAATATTGTTCTTAGTTTTAGCAATTATAACTGAATTTGTAGGTATTATGCTACGGGAGGTCTCATAATCTTTGTCCATCACCTTGGTAAAGTGCTCAATCTGCTTCACCAAATCACTCGATATGAATTTGGTTGGCAGTTATCTCACTTGATTCACACTCAAATACTCGTTGTTCATATAATTCATGGTCTTCTTCAAGGGCATCATCAACATGTTTAGGGATTTGATCGAATTCAATTACATATATCAGCCCATCAAAATGTTCTTCTATTGCCTACGCAGCCAAATTTTTACGGTTAAAAGTATCAACCTTCGCAAGATGATGCCGTGCTAATTTGAAAGACAAGATTATTACTTTTAATGAAAATGATATTTAGATAGATAGCATCGACCGTTAAAGGCAAATATCATCCTTTTTCTAAACTATTTGGATTGTCTTCCTCTTCTTGTTACTTGGGTAGATATGCTCGCAAAACAATCCGTAAGCACTCGGGATCACTGAGATATTGCGTCCAGAAGTTTGGCCGTTGAAAATCACTCTAGTTGGCTGTACCGTCTCTGTGTCATCACCGACATCGTCACTGCACGGATGCCTACGTCAGCGCCTGTTGCATCACCTTGTACCAGATTTGTGTTGCTCTAGGTCAAGGTGGGTCGCACTACACTGAAGATTATCCTTTTTCACTGGGCACGATTGCCGAGGTAGTCCCCTCAAAGAAGAAAAGAGGAAAGAGAGGTATCGTTTTACCAGCCTCTTGTCCTCCTCGTACAATAAAGAGAAATAAATGGAAAGCTATGGTCTTCTACTCACTTTAAAAAGGAAATAAATAGAAACCGATCTACTCTTTTTGTCTGCATGTCAAAGCAAATGAAAGGAGACTTCTTCCACCCGTCTGAGTTAAAGAGAGAGTGCAGATAAATAAGACCCAGATCATCAAAACGAAAATTCAGATTAGGGCCGTTGCTTTTTTAGAATTTTTACAATTCATGTTTGGTGGCTGTTTGGAATTTAAAAATGTTGAAATTTTGAAATGCTAATAAATCCTGTCATTTTTAAATTTTCTGTTTCATTAATGCTTGAATTCCTGTTTGAGAATTCATGAATTCCTGAATTTTCTAAATTCGCTGTTTCATAATTAAAATGATTTCTGACATGAATTTTACTCCTGTATGTTTTGTTTATATACCAATTGAACTCATCAATATTTTTTTATAACTCAATACGCAAAATTGTTTAATACTACACCCATGTGACATATATTGCAACAAAAATTTGGTCAGTAGTGGAGCACAGGGTGTATTGTACAGGACAGTCCATATCCAGGGCCTATCCCTGATTCAACTTTGATTATTCCTGACCATAGGCATAGAATGAATATCATGATTAAAAATCTGGAAAACCTCATAAACTACACTACCATCTCAAGATATCTCTAGTGACAAAACAACCCACTACTCAACTCTTTTTCATTAAAAAAAATAATGTACACAAAGAAAATGAAGTAAATAAATGGTCTGGAGATGACAAGACACATCCATGTGAACCCCTAATGATAAGGCATGGAAAGAGACATCAAATCTAAAAAGTGAAGCAAAACATTTCTGGCAGTTGTAAATGCAGGCTAGCCTCCAACTTGGAAGTGGCTAGCCGTACCAAGTTGGAGGCTAGCCTCATCAAGTTGGTGGCTAGCCAAACCATCAAATTCGTTACGACCGAGTGCACCGGAGAGCTCTTTCAGAATTCATGCGTCGCTGGGTTTTGGGTATGCCCGATGGAGAGGTAGGTTTTACAAATGCATCCTTTCTGGCATTTGTAAATGCTGGAATGCTGGAATGCCAGAAATTCTCGTGAAGAAATGTAGAACTTCTGACATGAATTCCGGAATTCCTACAATTGCAGGAATTCCAAAAAAGAAACAAGGCCTTAGTATGATCCAATCATCACTATTCTATATTATATAAATAAGTTTCAAAGATTCACACTTACTAGAGATTTCTTCTCCAAAAGATCTACATTCACTTCACTAATCGTATTGGAAGTCTTATTTGTGGAGACAGATTGAGTTCTTAAATTAAATGGGATTGTATTTTTTTTTGGCATCTGCCATATTTGATCTGATGTGGGACCCATGCCATGCGTGCCACATCTGTCACTTAATCCATATATTTTCTTTTTGATTACTACTTAATTTGTCTGTTAAATCAATTTATTGATTTTTAACATTTATTTAATTTGAAAGAGACTAACCACGATGGTTTGTGCTTGTGGTAAAATTAAATTGAATGACGTTCTTGTGGTTCCACAATTTACAAAGAATCTGATTTCATTTCATTTAGCCGACTTACTTCTGACATGAGTTGCATTGTTAAATTCTTGCTTGCTAATTAAGGATGGGCGACCCCAACAGACACTAGGCATGGGAAGTAGGAAAGAAAAGCTCTTATAGAAATCACATATCTCACAAGGTGATGATGGATGGAAGAGATAAACACAGAAGCATCTCCCTTTAAATAGATTTCTCTTAAATAAAGTGAGAAATATCTCCTATAAAAGTATCTTCCTTTAAATAGATATATGGGATAATTAAAAAAAATCAAATATTTGCAAAGACCCATAAGAAGTCTTGAAATAGTGTGTGCACGTTGGGTTTACAAGTTGCGCATGTACTGGATGTTAGTCAAACAATTGGGCCATCTCCCATGTGATGCTGTCTCACATGATCCAGGAATGATCCAGAGACCAGAAGTCTCCCTCTCGAGAAGACTCTGTCTTTCTCCAGAGGTCTATCTCTTTCTAGAATAGTCCACCGATTGAACTCATTACAGAATATTCAGCCCAAGACTCTCTCTTTCTCCGGAGGCCTCTTTCTAGAATAGTCCACCGATTGAACCCATTACAGAAAATTCAGCCGCGCCTCAGGCCCAATCATATGGCAGCGGTTGATCCACGTCGCACAGTATTTGATGTGTGAACATAAATAAAGTCATGCTGCCCATTTCCGGAATCATCTCCCGTACACCGCCTCTGAAGATCTATCCACAAACCGACAGGGGCACAGCTATAAATAAGTGCCACGGAGTCATTTGAAATACAAGTCAAGGAAAATAGACGTAAGATGTGGAGCAGGGCTCTCATAATGCAATACCACCGGTTAATACGACATGAATTTACATGATGTTAATGGATTTGAGTGGGCTGTTAATGGGTTCGGATTGTTAACGGATTAAATCTGTTAACACGTCGGATCATGTACGAATTAAACCAGTAATACATTAACTACTCGCTTCACCTTTTAAAATTCTTTTAGTCCCTAAATGTAGCTAGAATTAATTTATATTCAAAAAGAAGAAATTGAGATTTATTATTTTATAGTGGGGATTTAGGTGGAATTCATTCGAGATCTTCACTTACAGTTTCATGTGATTTATATATTTCTTTTTCTCCTCATATGTTTTTGTATGGATTTTCTTTTAATTTTCGAAATGACTTAATTACTTAACAGGTTAACGGGTTGGGTCGTGTAACCTCTTAAATAACGGGTCATGTTCGGGTTACATTTTTTAACCCGTTAAATTAACTGGTCGTGTACAGGTTGAGATAATTTTAATATGAATTCGTTAACCACTAACCTAAATTTATTAGCACGACACGATTATCAGCCTAATGAGAAGTAAGTCCTTGGGCTATATGGAGGAATGAAAGAGTTATATAATATATGCCTACAGTGCATAAGGGAAAAAAGTGTGCACAGTAACAGAGTGCATAGTATCTTGTTTGTATTTGATTATTTCACTTGAAAGTGAAGCAAAGTTTTTCTCTGTATTATTTGTTGTGTGCTCGTCGGTCCACCCATTTCCAACACTGGCTAGTATTTAATTAAATTCAATTAACATCTTATTCCCCATATCAGATGTTAGTACTAATACTTATTAGTGAATCCAATTACTGCTGATTTCCAAATATTTTAAAATTTCCTATTCTCCAGAAATTTTATAAACTCTAAAAGGACTTTTATTGTTAGTAGAAAAATGATAGATCTGTCATTTTCCTACATATCTAATTTTCTAAAAACCAGTAAATGCAATAAATAATCCAATCAAATGTGCCACATAGAGCTGGTCCTTTAAATACTTTTATGTATATATATATATCACTTTTCAAAATTCAATTGTCATACATTTACTGTGATTTCTAAAGTATTTGTTCTGCAATTTAATATAGATATTTATGTTTAACTCCTCATTATTGAGTGATGACAGCACCTTGGTTCAACACACACCCCCCTTGGTTCTTCAAGTCCAGGTTTCCTACAATAAAGAGAAATAAATAGAAATCAACGGTTTCCTACTCTCTTTAATAAAAAGGAAATAATAAATAGAAAGTGATGGTTTTTTCCTCTCCTTAAAAACGATCATCAATGAATGCCTCTGGCTACATGTCAAAGCAAAAGTAAGGAAACTTCCTCCTCCCGCCTGAGTTCCACAGAACAGACAAATAAGACCCAGGCCTTCAAAACCTAAACCCAGATCTTCTCTGATCCAACCATGGATCCTTTATATTATATAAAGGAGTCTCAGAGAGTCACACTTAGTGGGGATTGTATTCTTTTGATATCTGCCATACTTGATTTAACGTAGGACCCGTAGCATGCGGGCCACATCTGTCACTTAATCCATATATTTTCTTATTGATTACTACTTAATTTGTTTGTTAAAAAAATTTAATGATTTTAACTTTTATTTAATTTGCAAGAGACTAACCACGAGGGTTTGGGCTAGTGGTACAATTAACTTGAATGACGTTCTTGTGGTTCCACAATTTACAAAGAATTTGATTTCATTTCATTTAGCCAACTTACTTCTGACATGGGTTGCATTGTTAAATTCTTGCTAATTAAGGATGGGCGAGCCCAACAGACACTAGCCATGAGAAGTAGCAAAGAAAAGCTCTGATAGAAATCTTGAAATACAAGAGAATAGCCATCTAACAAAAATTGTCCCCACACTCAACAGATTTGAATCCAAGTCTGGCACATACAATACATTTTTAATGGAATCAAAGCCACATGAGTTTACCTTCACAGTGCCTCTGCCTTGTGCTTCACGAATGTTTCCATCTCCCATCTTCACCTTGCTAGTCACAGACTTATCTAAACTGATGAAGGCCTCCAAGTTACCTGTCATGTGATTACTACAACCACTGTCCACAAACCAATCAGTTGGACCACATTCTTTAGCAGAAAAACATGCCAAACACAAGTTTTCATTTTCAGCTCTCTCTTTTTCTGTATCTTGTTCTTCAGCAAACTTAGCATATTTTTCTTTAAGTCTACAAAATCCTTCTATTTGACCAAACTTCTTATTTTAATAACATTGAATCCTTCAGTTTTGATTTTCACCTTCATTGTGTTGTTGATGGCTGCCTCCTGAGCAATTTTCACCTTCATTATGTTGTTGATGGCTGCCTCCTGAGCGTCCTCCACCTCTTTTTCCTTTATAGTAGCGTCCACCACGTCCTCTACTTGTTGAATTCCTATTGCTAGAATCACCTGTACTGCCATCATTTTCTTTTGACAAATTCGAAAAGCACTTTCAACAGAGTTTTCATGCTGCCTTTTTAGTCGCTCCTCATGAGATTGGAGAGATCCAGACAATTCATCAACAGTGAGTGTGGTTAAGTCTTTAGATTCTTTTATTGCAGCCACAACATGATCTAATTTCACAGGCAAACTACGCAAGATTTTCTCAACAACTCTTTGTTCAGGCAAATCATCCCCATATTTTCTAATTTGATTGACTATATCTTGCACATTAAAGGTGTAATCATGCACAGATTCACTATCTTTCATAAACAAACTCTCAAATTTTCTACGTAGATTTTGGAGTTTGATAGTCAATACCTTATCACTGCCTTTGTAAACTTTCTCCAATGTATCCCAAGCCGCTTTGGATTTTGTGGCTGCTCCAATTCGACGAAAGTTTGACTCATCGACTGCTTGCTGGATGAAGTACAGTGCCTTAGCATCCTTCTTCTTCACATCTGAAGATGCTCCATCTTCATAGCCTTTCTCCACCAAGTCCCACAGATCTTGTGGTACAAACAGGGTCTTCATCTTTGTGCTCCAAATGTCATACCCACTCCCTTGAAAGAATGGGATCATTGGTTGCTGCGATGGCCCAACGCCCATACTGTTGTTCGCCATTAGCCAGCACCCAGCTAAATCGTTCTCTGATACCAATTTGTAAATGTGACAAGCCCTTTCCAAATTAAAGCACTGAAACATAGTGCTCTGCAGAACCTGTTGTATTCCCAACAAGAAACAAGGAAGCACAATAACTATACTATACAACTATTAGATTGAGAGGAAACAAACTGTGATGGAGATCAAGTTAGGAAAATCTGAACTCAACTGATGTATCTCATTAAGATTCTGCAGCAGTTTAAATACACAGAAATAACTACTCACTTTCTAACAAATAGCAACAACTCACCCACTAACCACTTTTTCAACACTAGAGAAGTGTAAGACACGTACATAACAAATTAAACTTATAACTAGGAACTCAATAACAAAACTGACTGAACCCATTAGAAAAATCTACCCAACAGATATGACCCATTATGTAGAACCCATTTCTGCATTATTTCAACAATATAATCACTGCAACAAGAACTACGGAGAAGGTACTCAAGATCACGAGATTATTGAAATAGGTTCTACTTGTACCTTGATCAAATAGTAAAATAAGTTGCAGATCAAGAAAACGCCAGTCCAAATATGATAAAATTAGCACAGCAGTGTGCTAAATCAGGTGAATACAGCGTAGTACGTCTGCACTGTGGTGAGAATGATGACAAAAGTGGCTGCAAGGAAGGAGAGAATCGACCATGGACTGCTGAAATACTCTTGCTTGAGTTTTAACTGCCATTTGGGCCATATTTTCTGTTGATGTTTGATAACTTGTTCAAACGATTCGGCTAGATAACTGCTCCTAAGACCCGATAAAGCAATCTCCTTGCAGAGATCGTTGAAGAGACGTGCCACCTCCTCGTCGTTGCCCAGATAATTTTCTATGATTGCAGATTTTTTTAATATCTCCACATCTCTAGGCGTGTTCACCAGATAATCCATGAAGTTGCAGTAGCTGGTGAAGTGACTACCCCGGTTAGGGAAGCACTGCTCAAAGGCAATGAAGTTTCGAAAGAGAGATTTGGTGGGATCCTGCACTGAAAGGCGCGGCATTTTCATCGTTCCCTCTTCAAATTTAACGTCCAAGAAGCTTTTAGCCTTCACGCACCGAAACTGAACTCCGGCCTCGTGGAGCTCCGCTGCACAAGGAATTACCTCCAGTGCTGGTGGTTCGTTTCTAGACTTGCATGAGGATAGAAAGGGAAGGCCGTGGGTTTTCATTTTCTTTATGACTGCAGGGAGTTTCCAAGTACATTCCATAGATTCAGACTTTTGGCCTGATGGAGATGGGAAACAATGACATCTGGGAGGTAGAAAGGGAAGGATTTTCTTTACGACAGACTGTTTCGCATTACGATCCACAAATTCAGATTCTTGGCCGGATGGAGATTCGGATTCTTGGCCTGATGGAGATGGGAAACAGTGACATCTGGAAGGTAGAAGGGGAAGAGTTTTCTTTTTGACTGCAGGGAGTTTGGCCACAGATTCAGACTCTCTTATGAGAGAAGTTGGTTTGAGGAACAAGTATACTAAATGCAGCAAATGATGAAAACCACGTACATTTAGTTCTGGTTTTTTTTTCTCTCTTTTTTTTTTTAATTTCTTCAGCAAAGATGTCTATAAGAATCTTAAGGTCCCATTCATGCTCAAATGGCATGACAAAGCTTTGGATGAAAATAATGGCCTTTTTCCAAAGAGCAAACCTCCTCCGTTGACCAGTGAGGTCCCAAAGGCGTTCCAAGACGAAGAAAGGGAGCTGATTCTCCAAAAGGAGCATGTCGTGGCCAATTCGAGACAACATCCCACGAATAGTATAAATGGGGTCTTCATCGTTGCTATGAATTGGCAGGAGTTGAAATAGAAAAGACTTAGCCCTATTCAAGAGCAGCTGAATGATGAACAAACCATCCAGCAACATCATCTCTATGAATTCGTTTGCCTTCAACTTGATGTCGCCTGAGTAACAAGCTCGCGCTCGTGGCTCTATTTCCTTCATCGCCTTCCAGTACTCGTTAAAGTCGTTGCCCGCTCCATCATGGAATAATTTCTTTAGATTGCGCCATTTGACCTCCTCCATGTAATGTAGGCTTGACTTTCCTTGATGATATGGGCCGATGGAGACCATCAAAGGGTCGTAAGCGTCATGGTCGACCCTGCGGACGACTATGGGCACTCGGCAAATAGTGAACGGATGAGAGGGCGGGCAGGAGGCAATTTTAGCTTTCATGGATTTAACCCACAGATCATCCACGTCTACTACCACATGATCATTCCCATGCTTCCCTGCCTCACTGGCATTTCTCTCGTCTCCTTTTTTCTCTTCCTCCATGTCACTCAAGGAATAGTATCAAATAATGAGAGAGAGAGAGAGAGGGAGCCGTCAATGATCTTGGAGAGATCGGAAAGGACTTTAATGATCGTTGCGACAGAGCTTTGCAAACTGATCTTGGAGAGAGAACAATTTATAATGTCTTAATCCGGGAGCACTTGAGATGGGATAAGGGCAGGGCAAGCGAGCACCACTAGTTTTTAACTCCGGGAGTGTATACTGTCTTAATTACGCCAGTGACGTACGGTCGTAGAACACGTAAAAATCAACTAACTACTTTCTACCAAGATAAAAGAAAGAAAAAAAAAAAAAATAGAACTCACTCCGGTTGTAGTATACATTCTCAAATTTTACCGTGGTCTTATTATTGATTATTAAATTATTAATCGGTGAAATAGGGTTGCAAACGGGTAAAATGGAAACTCAAGATTGTATTACTTCTTTCCACACACACCAAAATTCCCTAGATAACACATCATTCCATTTTCCTCTTTCTTTCCACACACATCCTTTTTCCTTTCTTCCGACGCACATTCTTTTTGCTTTCTTCCTACACACAAATCTCACATCCAAACCTCTCCACATCTCCAGCATTCCCACTGTGTTTCCAGGCCTTAAGGCTATCTCATCTTCCAAAGGTAAATATTTTTCTCCATCGTTACCATTTCATTCTTCTTCCCTTGTGTTAACCAAGACCGTTATGTGAGGGAAGTGGAGAATGGGATAGAGAAGAAGATGAGCCTGTGTGTGAAAAGAGAAAATTTATTTTAGGGGGATTCGGCGAGAGGTCCTTGAACATTTCACTTTATTGCCTTAAGTCCACAATCTTTTTTTATAGTGTGAAATGTCATTTTTCCAAATTTGAAAACTTAAAGTGTCTAATTTACCCTTTCTTCAAATCATATCTCAGGATTAGTGGGATAAGCCATTAATAATGGTCAACTACCATTAAATTAGTTACGATTAATAAAATTCCACTAATGAGATTTTCAAATAAAGTTCAAAAAAGAGGAAAAAAATTTCAAATAAATTTCTAAAAATGAAATAAATTTCAAAAGACAAAAATAAATTAAAAAAAATGTAAATAAATTTCAAAATACGAAAATAAATTTCAAAAGATGTAAATAAAATTAAAAAAAACAAAATTAAACTCTAAAAAAGCAAAAACTAATTTCAAAAAATACAAATAAATTTGAAATAATGCAAATAAATTTCAAAAAATGCTATAATATCAAAAGAACATAGAGAAATTTCAAAAGACGCAAATAAATTTCAAAAAATCTAAAAATTTAGAAAAACGCAAATACAATTGCCACAAACTCGGATAAATTTGTCCAAACTCAGATAAATTTGTCCCATAACTCAGATAAATTAGCCAAAACTCAGATAGATTTGTCTAGAACGTAAAGAAATTTATTTCAGAACCAAATAAATTTGCAAAAAACTCAGATAAATTTGTTG
Organism: Cinnamomum chago; assembly: GCA_038049695.1. NCBI lineage: Eukaryota > Viridiplantae > Streptophyta > Magnoliopsida > Laurales > Lauraceae > Cinnamomum > Cinnamomum chago. Next base: position 80,007,810 of record CP142452.1, read on the forward strand.
AAAACTCAGATAAATTTGTTAAAAACTCAGATAAATTTGTCGGGAACTCATATATTTGCCAAAAACACAGATAAATTTCTCAAAAACTCAGATAGATTTGCTTTTGGGCTTTGAAACCAGGTCAAACTTGACCCGACCTCACCCAAGCTGGAACCAACCCATCAGGGTCTTCTTCCTCCTCTGTTTCTCTGCAACAGGAACCGGAATCGTTCCTCTTCCAGTCTTCTTCTCCTTCGACGGTAACGGCACAACATCGCTTGTTCTCCGGCGACGAGGGCGACATGCAGCGGCGGCAGCGAAGACCCTTGAGGTGGGGCCCGGCGAAACCCAGCACGAGATCCGCTACAGTCGAGGCCTGAGCCTCCGTATAGGAACCCGACACGAGATCCGCGCGGTTTATCGTCTTCACCATCCTTCCCACTCCCATCAGATCGGGAAAATTGCGGCAGTTGCAGAGAGCTTAGAGTCGTTAAAGTTTGTATCTTTATTGGAATTCTCGTCTGTCTCTATCCATAGATGCATTGTTTCAGAGCTCCGAGTTCTAACTCGTGAGAAAACGTCACCAACAACCCATATATTGTTGACATCCACCAACAGAACTTGCTTGAAATTCCAACGGAGTCTTCCAAGAAGCATCTGATGCCATCTCATCCTGCTCGGAGATCGTGAGGAGACCCATGCCGTGGAGGATGTAAAAGAGGGACCCCATCACGTCACTGACACACCTTGTGATGACGAGGATCTGGAAATCAACTCCAATTCCGAACCAAAATCCCCATCTCTCTCTCATCCATAGATAAAAGGATTCAAGATCTATCTGATGGGGACGAGATCCGACGATTGTTTGAATTTCGCTAACAAAACAACAACAACAACAACAACACATGTAGTGGAAGAATTACCAGACGACGATGCCGCAACAAACATGTTTTTCGAGAATAACAGACGATGCTGCTTCTGAATTCCAACCTTCAGATCCGCACCCATCAGATCGGGATCCAAATCATCTGGACGGAAGGAAGGGATATGAACAGCTAAGATGGGAGATGGATGGTGGGCAGGGGCCTAAGGGCGTTTCTGAGGGTAGAGTGGTCGGAGGTCGTGGTGGGCCCAGATGGAAGACGTTCATCAGAAGATTTAACAGGAGGGTGAGAGGGTCCACGAACGCGAAATTCCATTACGACATGACCAAGGAAGAAGATTGGAATTTCGTCCAGTCTCAACAGTTGAGATCGATCTCCGAAGAAAAAGACCCCTGTCCGGTTTAAAGTAATGAGGGGGAGAATGGAAGATTTGAAATTTCAAATTTCAAAATTAGATGCCTAAACAGTTGGAAGAGGGCAAATTAGTCATGTAAATTGTATCTAGGGACTTCTGGCTGCAAACAGTCTAACTGCTTGGACCAGAGCCCTTAAAAAGAATTTGTCTGGATTGGAGGCTGGATAGATTCATTTCTAGGGACCTTTCGCTAATTATCTCTTTATTTTAAGTTTTTGTGGGATAATAGATATTTTGGTCATCATAAAGGGGTAAAAATGTAATAAAATAAATAAATTCCTTGTGTGGGAAGAGTAATTTGTGTGCCAATAGAATGACCCTATTTTAATTAATTAAACCGAAGCAATGGCTCTTAGCAACCTAATCATAGGAGATTCTGATTTCAAAAATGGCAACCTAATCAAAGTTGATTTGAGCAAAACTAGAATGAAATAAGAAAGGAAAGGAAACAAAAGAAAGAAAAGAAAGGAAGAAGGAAGAGAGCATGCTTTGAGGATTCGATAAAAATCAAATCAATGTCTTTGACATGCCAGCCTCGATGCCCAGATTTGGGATTTTGATCCAAGAGGCAGAGAGCAACGATTATTTTGTGGTTTGCAAAGATGTTACAGGTGTGTAGAAGAAGACAAGAACCGACTTGAAAATTTATTTTTAGAATTTACCATTTACAATAGATAGATTTGTAAATCCTCCATACATCATGATGCTTTTCCATCATTAAGGCTCATATTTGAAATCTAAACTAATCAAAATTATTTGGTTTTTATATTCTATTATTACACAAATTATTAATTCAATCGGACTTTTATCAACCATGGATAAAAAAATAGCTCCACGTTTGGTGTTTTTATTATAATTATATGTGCCAAAATAAACCCGATTGGAATAAAGATTTGCAAGGTGATAAATACTAGTGAGATCATGTTTTTGAATCTCATATATATATATATATATATATATATATATATATATATATATGAGATGCTCCTATGATGAGCATACTTAGTTATGTATTTCAAAAGAAAAGATATAATATCCACAATATACTTGGTTAGGTGCAGATTGTAGTTGACGGATGATGTGATCTAGAAACCTGAAAGTGTTATTCTTATTGACATAAGTTTATGACTCCACAATGGATTAGACCATTGGAATGGGTAGGAGTTTAAATTAAATTACGCCTTCAAATAAAGTAGGATTTTGAATTAAATTTGAAGATTAAGTTGTTGGATTTTGAGTAAAATTAGACCAGTGGATTGGAAACAATTTTGTGGTAGGATTTTGAGTTGATTTAGCCCATTGGATTACACCCTTGGATTGGAAAGGACTCGTGGCTATGGCTGTATGAGAGGTTTAAAATTTAGAAACTTTGAAAATGAGCATGAATGTGGATGGAGATGTATGGGGGTTTGATGGGGCTTGATTTGGATCATTGGATTGGGTGGGATGTTGTTATAATTCTATGATTCCAATCTTGAAGAAACTCTATGATGGGTCTCTTTCATAATTTTTTTCTAAAATTTCATTCCAATAGAAGATGGTCCACCGTCAAATTGATCAATAAAATAAACAAAATTGTCAAAGTATCTTGTTCATGATCTTTTGTAAGTGATCAATCTGAAAGTGGCTAAATTCCGATTTTAGTGAAGAAATTCATTTAGAGATGTTAGATTAAAAGGCCACTTGATTAAAAACTTATTTAGGCTCCAAGCCTCAAAATGATGTGGACTATTTTTGAATAAAGTATGCTTGTCCTTCAAAGTTCCACCTCGAAATTGAATGGCCTTGGGCCTTGAATTTCTGGGGTGACAAATGAATATCATTTTCATTTGTTGAATTTTTATTATCAACATTTTAGAATTTTTTTTTTTCCAATCAATGAAAGAATGTCAAGCACAACACCAAATGTTTTTTCTTTTATATTTTCTTACTGAACTTAATAATTTGTTTATTTTTACAACACCCCCCATCCCCCACCACCACCCCATAACCACAAAAAAAAAAAAAAAAAAATTTCCCAGTTCCGCCCCTGGTATTTACATTAATAAACTACTCTTGAAAAGAAAAGGCTTCAAAAAAAAAGTATACTGCTAGCTTTTCTCTTTTGCCTCTCATTTTAAAGAGGGTGGATGAATGATATGTTAATATTTATATAACTTTTTGACAAATATTTCCCTTAGATTTGGTATAATTGGATTGGTTAACTGCACTAAATTTAATTGTTTTGAATTGTAGGTGCTCAAATTTGGGAATACATGAAAAATAAAGTTGAAGTGCAATTTTTGGGTGTCTAGAGAAATTGTGGTGGAAAGGTTTCAATGGGCCTAATCGAGTTTACTGAAGAAAGGAGTGGGCTGAATTGAAAGTGCACCTGAGATGATACATGGGCCGGCATTGGAGTGGAAAAGTCCAAGTAAAATGAGAAAATCACTTTCGGGCTGGAGCAGTGGGCTTAGTGAGGGGTTGTGAACTCTTATAAAAAGAAAGAAGCACAAGACGTGGGAGACCTAATGGGGGAAAGTGGAAATAAAATAGAAAAGAAGAAAGGAGCAGAGGAGGGGAGCACACCATCGCAGCACACCATCCCAGTCGGGTCCATCCATCAAGGCAGAGACCAAGCCAACGTGCTGATCAACACACCATCAAGAGCTTTCTTCTTCCTCTGTTTTTATTTTCTGTTTTGTATGTTCTTGCTGTCCATTTAATTTATGGGTAACTAAGTACTTTAGTTAGGGCTCGATTGAAGCCCTAATCATGTTTCTTTAAGGATTTTGATATGGCTTTGCTGTAAACTATTTTTGTGATGCTTAATTGATTAATTTCAAATTATATTTTTACTCTTACATACTTTATGTTATGCTTGATCACCATACACATGATGTGTAATGAGTTTGTTACACAGGTAAATTTAGATGACCGAGTCTTGTGCCTGTGAGAGTAACAAAAGAACTAGTTATAAGTTCTGAAAATTAATCATCATGAATAACTGGAATAGATACCATGTTCTAGGAGTTGTGTGTTTGTCGATTTCCATTGAGTTATGCGTTCTTAAAGTGCAAATTAGTAGATACCATGCTAAACACTGTAAGAATGAGAAGAGTTGGTGTAGACACCCATGCCTAACTTGTTGTTGAGGGAAATCAATAATTTAAAGAGTAGATATCATGCCTTTAGATTGACAAACATGAGCATCTAAAATCTGTTTTGCAGCATTGTGCATGTCGTTTGCTTAAGGAAGAAGATTAGCGGTGAATATCAAATCCCTAACTAGTTTTCTCATTGTCTTAGCCTAAATCAAATTCTATTTTTAATCAAGCGCTGTTTTTAATATTGTGTTTAGACATTTTCAGTTTTCAAAATCATTTTGTTTGAACACCTTGTTTAAACCGAGTGCCTTTGTGTATTGCACCTTAACTTTGAGTAGATATCTTAGGGTTGTGAAATAAGTTTTTTTTTTTTTAGGGTCTTCTTTCACTTTTGCATTCTTAGTTTGTGCTATTTATTTAGTAGTTTTAGGAAATTAATTTTCAACACAGATAAATCCAATCCTCGTGGGAATGATCTCGTATTTGCTTTCTATACTATTCGTCTAATCTTGTGCACTTGCGAGTTAAAACGTGCTTATAGTTGCGTAATTTTTAGGTAGCTATTTGTACAACAATGAATACTTTCTTACAAAATACAAGGGGCCATTTATCTTCCATGGGATATGCAAACAGGATTTACAAATTTGTATATGTGAATTTAAGAAAAGTAAAATTCAAACATGAAACACATTTCCATATTTGTTTGGTAGTGCGATTTTCACATTTAAACATTGAACAATTCTAATTACTTATGTAAATGCATCTAAAGCCCAATGAATGTTTTAAGACATGACACTAAGGGGCCATTTGTTTGGCCTCATTTGCGCATGTTGTGTGTAAATGAGATGTGAAAATATATAGTGTGTAAATAGGCCCATTTACACACCAAACTTTTCACAGCTGAACGTGTGAAAGTGATTCCCTAGGCGCTAGTACAATCTCTTTAATCACCTTTATTTTCTCTAATTCTTATGGGGCCCTATATTTGTAATCCAAACCGATCATTTTGTTTATTTCACAAATAAACCTCAAGCACTTGATGCTGAATGTCTCAAGTCTTCATAGATTTTGAGTAATTTGTGAAAAACCCCAACCCATAGATCTAATTTTCTGCACTTTTGTGGGTGATTCACTAGGTGCTAGTACAATCACTTTAACCACCATTATTTTCTCTAATTCTTATGGGGCCCATATCTGTAATCCGAACCGATCATTTTGTTTATTTAACAAATAAACCTCAAGCTCTTGAAGCTGATTGTCTTTAAGTCTTCATAGATTTTGAGTAATTTGTGAAAAATCTCATTCCATAGAACTAATTTTTTGTACTTTTGTGGGCTCCCAATTCATGATTCAAACCATTTATTATTCTTGCATTAACGGTAGATATCAACTTTACCAAAAAAAAAAAAAAAAGGTAGATACCAAGGCTTTTAGTTTTATAACTTAAATCTTCATGGATTTCGAGAAATCTAAGGAAACATCCCAAAAAATCCAAATACATCTAAAACCATTGGATGTACTCATTTACTCATGGAAAAATGATATTTTCACAAACATTGGGTGTTTCACGTGTAGCATTTGCATATGTAGCATTTACATATATAGATCTCATTTTCCAATCAAGTGTAGAAGGCAAAAATATTTACTAAATAATTTTGATTAAACTTTGGGGCCTACAGGAGTAGAAAATTAATTAGGTGGTGGTGAAGGAATTTGATACTACAACCTGATCCCTAGTGTCCTCTAACCAAAGGGTTGTGTAATGATCTCATATCTTTTTAAGTGTGAAAATTTTTACATAAAAATGGCCTTATTTACACGTCATTTTCTTACGTTTCTGCATGTGATGTGTAAAGAAACGAAAACAAACATAAGAATGCATAAATGTAACATATGTAACAATTACATACAAAAATGGGAGCAAATAAACAACCCCAAAGAAAAGGAGTAATAGTTTCTTTAATACTACAGATAAAATCATTAACTAAAAAGAACCAAAAAAAAAAAAAAAATTAAACAAACAAACAATTCGACAATTATCTATGTCGCGTAGGCTGCTCACTAACCTAACTCCCCCAATCTCCCTCTCTTTGCACAAGACATTCCCAGGGTGCATCTCAACAAATCCAGAGTCTCCAAGAGCACACTTCAAAGAATATTGTGAGACTATCACTTTAAGTCCATCAGACAAGCCCACCAATGAAATTCAAACCACTCAGAATAAATGGTCTCACCTTGTATTGGATCTGGATGCATTTCACATGATCAGAGTTACGCTAATCATGAGGTTGATTATGTCTAAACACATCCGATCAAGCAAATAGATAGAATAACTTCAATTCGAGTAAAATTTGGCCCAGATTTAACACAGAAAAATAGTTAGTTCACTGAAGGATTTATAACAATGGGCTCGAGATGTAATCAATCTGACTTGGAAGTAAAATTATGCCCACACCGTGTGGGACTGTTATTTTGAGCAATTTGGTTTCAGAGGTGTGCCTCACTAATGAATTTAGAGAGAGAGAGAGAGAGAGAGAGAGAGAGAGAGAGAGAGAGAGAGGCTTGGCTTGGAATTCTCAGTTAGGCATGCCGTAATACAATCCAAAAATCGAATCAGTATGTACCGTTTCTTACCTACCTAACTGGAAAAAGTTCTCATCTTATGCATGTGTAATTTAAATAAAAAAAATTAAAAATTATGTTACAAATCTAAACTACTCCTGGAAATTTTTATTGGACACCTGTGCACAGTATGGGATTTTCGGCAAGCTTAAGAAGAACAGGTATTCACTTACTTCCTCAAGGAACTCAAAATCCACAAATGCTGTCCCGGCTTGCACATTGAGGGACCCGTCCTTCTTCAAAGCTTCCAAGCTTGACAATGTATATCCCCTTGGAAGGACTCCAAGCAAGTAGGCCATTAGAAAATGGCCAGCTTTCATGCTGTAGAATCGTCCCAATTGAATAATCACCTCAGGATAAGCAAGAATATTATGTGAACTTTTAAATTGCATTTAGTACTCTAGAAAAAGAAAAGTAAATAGGAAAATATAGCTCCATGCCATTTATTACTGATTGGTGGAACTTGGAAGGAATTAAAATCATATCATCGACAATGAGCTTCAAACGCAACCTGGTACAAGCATTTGACCATCAAACAGCTCAATTTGCCAGCCACAAGAAATTCCAGGGCTGCTCGAAAGCATTAATCTTTTTTTTTTTTTATCGATGTGTGCAAACACTAACACCTTCAGAGTTGCAATATTGGAATTTTTTTTATCAATGCCTGTAAACACCCTGATACAAGCACAAGGATTTGACCTGTTACTCGCTCCGAACAGCTCAGTTTGCCAGCCACGAGAAATTCCAGGGGAGCTGGAAAACATTAATCTTTTATTTATTTATTGAGAACACTAAAACATTCAGTGTTGGCAGGGGTGCATAGTGTTGTAGTGAGAAGAAAGAATGCGATGCTAGCTCATAAAGAACCACCCAGTTGTCCCAATATGCTACATGGGAGGCCAGTGCACAATGGAAAAGGTAAAGGTATTTTAGGTTTATTTCCAGAAAACCCACCCTGTCCACTGGGGCCAGGGCCTATGGGTCCCAAGGTAAAAAATAAAAGAGGAAAACCCCCTTGGCCCTGCTTCTTCCATTACTCTGACCCTTTTTATTCAACTTTGATGCCGGTTCTGTGTACAGAGAATTTAAGCCGGCTGGCCTCATATTGAAAGGTATGTCCATATGATCATATGCATTGATTACCTAATTCTGCATTGAACGGTATGTCCCGCTTACAAAGTGGCTTTAAAAAATGGATTATAATTATTTTATTGGGTTATAGATTACAAATTTAGAGAGACCAATTTTACTTTCATTCATTGTTCTAAAAAAACATACTTTATTATTAAATCAAACAACAACTCGGTGGTGGGGTTTTTGTTTCCTCAAAAATCTAACCATTTTAAGCTCATTTCCGTGCCAATTACAATGGAAGGGTCATGAGTAAAAAATTTTCTAACAATAAATCATGATAAGATTATTTATCACGATAAATTTTTAACTTTTGATAAAAAAAAAAAAAAAAGAAAAGAGCACCAATACTAGAATAGAATTTGTGTTGACAATATATGTGCAGACAAAAGTGACGCTTACTTGAATAAGTTTGTTATGATTTTTTTTACTCAGAGTATGACCAATGGTATCAAGCACCAAGCTTCCCAGTCCTCCATTAAAAGAAACCTATTAAACAACAAGCTGCAAGTAATTTGAAAGATCATTCATAGAAGTCACTGAAAAGTTATAGTAAAAACTAGTAATAACCATCACTGAGAAATTCAACTATCATATGCACTTTACTCGTCCAGCTGAGCCACACAGTTTTCGGTGGTGTGCACGTGTGTCACAGGGCAAAACAAACTCATAGTAATGCAAATAAACAAAACAAAACAGAGTTTTCCGTAATATTATAGTAATTCTCAACTGGCAAACAACTCATTTGAAGCATAGTAATGCTAATAAACAAAAACAAAAAGAGAATTTTATAGGAAAAACCACCTTAGATGCAAACTACACCAAAAAGGCCCACTTTAGTGCAAGGGAAGCTAAGAGACACTTTTAGGTGTAGCCTGCATCTAATGTGATTTTTCTGGTAAAATCCTCAAACAACGACAAAAAAAAAAAAAAAAAAAAAAAACCTACAATAGAAGAGGCAGAACAGGAACATTTTTTTTTTATCGGTAGAACAAGAACATCTCTTTTGGTGATAATGAACAATCAATTTAGAAGCAAAAATAAACATAAAAAATACCATTAATAACGAAAAGTAAATTTTTAAAAAGAAAAAATGTGCAACCAATTTTAAATGATAAATGAAATATTACAATTAAAATAAGATTTATTTAAAGGAGAAACCTCTACCAAGCACCAGTGCACCTGCGCAAACACCTAGTGGGGCCCACCTTATAATCCATCTTAGTGGGGACCATAAAACAAGGACCCCTCTAATAGTCACCGATCCCAAGTTTGGCACCTATCTGAATGGAATGGACTGTTGTATCGACTGTGCACTTATTTTAGGACAATAAAAACGTGTGGGCCGTTGATCAAGTGGTTGGGTTGAGCAGCCATCACCATACACAGGTGGGGCGGAGGGATTGAAATCCCATCCCCAAGTGGGCCCCACAAAGACCGTGCTCAATATTCATCAGAGTGTGCCCCACAAAGATTGGTGCTCAATAATGAACAAAAAAGAAAAGCATAGCAAGTGTACAAAAAAAAGAAAAAAGTTTCCGCAATCTCTTGTTATGTAGGGCCACCAATGATATCAATAGCCTGGATCACCATACAACAGGAACCAAATGTAAAGACCTCAAGAGATGGTGTTGATTTTGAATGTCGTTTAAGGATGATTGTCACCATCGAATTGTTGGATGATTTTGTGGGTCAACTACAATTTATAGGGAACCTTTCATATGCCACCACCCACTAATCATATTCATGTTAGTGACCCAGGTGCGCTCCTTAATTTTGCGTTGCATGCTTCAGGCCTGGATTAGACTATTGGTCCTAAGTTTTTATTTTGAAGCCTGTAAGCCCAGCCCAGGCAATTTAACCCCACTAAGCTCTTATCTACTTAAACTAAAATAACTTCACTATAAAAAAAAATTACCAAATTTCAAAAGCTTGATGATCAAAAGCTCTGGAACTTTCTCTCTTAAATTACAATTATGGGGTAAGGATTTTTTTTTTTTTTTATGACATAGGCTTCCCTGAGATCTCTGACCCAACATGACTAATCCCCCAGGTGGCAACTGCTAAACCTACAAACGCACACCAGACAAATCTAAATCGGTTTCAAACACAAAACTTGGGGAGCATTAACAATGCCACATGCAATGCAAGTCCAGGCCCAACATTAACAATTTTGGCTCAGGTTTGGCCCAGTAACTAGCTTAGCGAAGGAAGATGCAATGACTAAACACAACAATAAGAAGAATCTACAAGTGAGAAGAAAACAGCATAGAGATAACAGACAAATATTGTCATCATTATGTAGAAAAGGGTGTTGTAGTTGGTAATCCGGTACTCCTATTGAGGTAGTTTATTTACTGCCTTATAATTATTGATCTTTGTTTACTTCGAGGGAGAGCGTCACACCTGCTGCTTGGTCTCTCAAGCGGCTAATGTATTATAGGAATTGCCAATGCATTTGAGGAATGCATTATATTGTTATTAGCATTATTTCTTTTAATGGTAATTTACGAGTCTATGCGGTAGTCATTGGTGTATATGTTCACTGCCCGTCTTGTGTTTGGCCCAGCACAGTACCAAAGAAAGATAAAAGTGCTCAGAAAGTATGCCATCCATGAGCAATGAAGTTAGCTGGGTATTGTAAAAAAACAATCTTAACTGGGTGGTAGAGATGGTGGCTTCTGTTGGGTGTAAGGTTAATTCAATAAATGCTACAAAACTTCAATCCAAAAAAGGACTTCATTTCTATTTCACTAGTTCACAAGAGCAAACGGGGCATAGGGTCAACCTTCAAGTTTGCCAGGGCCAGGAGCTGGTTGAGTCCTTTTGCCAGGAAGAAAATTGCTTGCCACAAACAGTCCTCAGGGCCCAGTTTGGTATTTGAAAGGAAAGTTTCAAATTAGAGAAGCATCACCCATTGTTTTGTGTTTGGCTCTCCATCATCAATTTACCATGCTATCATTGTGAGGGAGCACCATTGATCATTGCCAATAAGGATTAATGGCCTCCTTGTTTGTCATAATCATTGTTTTCTCTTCACCAACCCCGCCCCGCCCCCCCCCCCCGTTTTGTTTTTGGCTCTCCATCATCAATTTACCATGCTATCAATGTGAGGGAGCACCATTGATCATTGCCAATAAGGATTAATGGCCTCCTTGTTTGTCATAATCATTGTTTTCTCTTCCTCATAATAAAAGAGATGGACTGATGGAGGGCGCAGTTACAAGAATGCCCCTCCTAACTAGCCATTTTTTTACTGTTAGTGAGGGACAATTTAGGTAATATAAAACTTCTATCAAAATTAACTTGGAGCGGGCCGGGCCGGGCCTGAATGGGCTGGGCATCCTTTGCCCAGTCCCAGTCCCATTTTGGCCGGACTTTAAAATTATTGACCAAGCCCAACCCACTGGGCTCAAAATTTTTTATAAAGCCCTGTATTTTCGGGCTTGGGACGGGCCGAGTCGGGCTTTCTACCCGTTTCAACCCGTCCCATTGACAGGCCTACTCAAAACCCACTAAGCGTGCGCCATACTTATTAATGCTAAAAGTAGGCATTGTCAGCAGTCGCAATTTCCAATGGAGTGGAGTGGAGTGGAGGCTTTTTTTTTCTCTTTTTTTAGGTCAGTAACTGCAAATCATTGTTATGGACTGGTGTGGATTGGTGACGATAGATTTATGTATCCAAACAAATTTTTCATCATTATCCTAAGAAACAAACATACTTGGGATGATGCCAAAGACGCTCTCAGCTTCACTTCAATTTTAGAGGATTTTACCAAAAAGAGTCGTGCTACCGGGACCGAATGGGGGACCGGGCCCGAGTTCGGTCCCCTATTCGGTCCACGTGGATTTCCCCAAAAAAAATTACTTTAGGTGACCAGTGGGCCTAAAATATCATTTTTAACTAACTTTGCACCAGATCAGTCATTCTACTTGAAAAAGTTTTTTTTTTAGCACTTTCAACTATCGTCTCTAACGACCTTAGTTTTATGATGTTAAGAGTCCCTAGGGACCCTGCTGTGTACACAAATTAGAACAAAATAGGTGTGTTTCCTCGTGTTTCATTGTCAACAAGTTTATTTTCCTTCACTATGTTTGTCCGCGCCCAGGCACCGACCCGGCCAGACGGGATAACCAACTACACCACGATACCTTTTGTGACATATTCTTTTCATCTTAAAGTATTCATCAGAATTTGACCGACATTCTCAGCTTTCTTTCTCCGCTGCTGCAAAACAGAAAGAGCTGATGCAAAACAAAAACCAAAGTTAAACCCTAAACCTCTGTAAAAGAGAAAGAACAAAAAAGAGAAGATGAAGAACTCTTTCCAACTATCCCCTCCAACAAACTCAATCAAAAAGGAATCCAAGAATAAGGACAACAACACCAGATCTCACACGTCCAAATCATCAACCTCTCCCACCAACAGCCGAGATTCTCCCGACAACTCTCCTGACAAAAAGAACAAGATCAAGAAGATGAAAATGATGTTGGAGGAGACCACAGTACGACGGCTGGGTCGGTGCCTGGGCGTAGATGAACGTGACGAAGGAAAATAAACTTGTTGACAATGAAACACGGGAAAACACGCCTATTTTATTCTAGTTTGTGTACACCGCAGGGTCTCTAGAGACCATTAACGTCATAAAACTAAAGTCGCTAGGGACACTAGTTGAAAGTGCTAGAAAAAACACATTTTCAAATATAATGACCGATCTGGTGCAAGGTTAGTTATAATGATCTTTTAGGCCCACTAGTCACCGAAAGTGTTTATTTTTTTTTATAAAATCCTCTAAAATCTAAAATATTGTCATGATTTAGCAGTATGAAGCGCTCTTTAGCCCATTTTATGAGGAGAAAATGATGAGTGTGGAGTCCTCCAATGGGTGGAGGATGCAGACTTTATTCCTTTACTGCTAATTAGTAATGAGTAAATAATTAATCAAAGAATAAAGAAAAAAACTAGAAATCTAATAGTTGGCTATAAATTATATTTAAAAAAGTTATAGCCACATAATGTAAGAAAGAAATGAATTCAACTAAGAATCAAAAACTATAAAAAGAAGAAAAGGCTGTTAATTTGAATGGGAGCTATTTTTCCAATCTAGAAACCTTTTGAATAGTTTACCCAAGTCAGACAATGAGGTATAATACTTTTAAGGGATTTTTACGACAAAAGGCCTCAAATATTCATAGACCTCGAAATTGGCCCTCAAATACAAGTATTTGCCCAAATCAATTCTCTCCTGCATCGGTCCCTTTTTTTTAGACTAAATTATCCTTCACTTGTTTTTTCACGAGTTTGAAAGTAATATATTAAGCTCACGTTAGACCCATGCAGCGATTAGGGTTGTACCTACAGTCTCTCAGCATAATTCTTATGAGAGTGCGACTATGACTCCTAATATTAAATTGGCCCTACAGTGCGTATAAATTTAATGTGTGGTCCTATAGACACATCAAGATTGCATAATCTTTCTTGATTATCAATATGAAGTGGGTCCTACAAATGTCATACTTGAAGGGCTTTCATTATGATTGTCAATATTAGGTGGGTCTCATACTACCAAAATTAGCCGATCCCATACTGATTACCAAGATTAAATTATGTGATTACAATTATCAATTTACCATTATTAAATGGGTCTAACTATTTGATAGCTCCCCTAGTGTTAATATGACTACCAACATCAAATGGGTCCCACAGTGTCATTAAATTTAAACCGCCAGTTAAGACCTACTGATTGGATGAAAGAAATGGGCATAGTGAGATGAAAAAAACCTAAGTGCCCAGTGTTAGAGCGCGGGCCGGGGGGGTGGGGGGGGGGGGGGGGCGCCGAAATGCTAAATTTTAAAATAATTATATATCTGGAGTGTCTGCGGAGCGCTTATACAACATAGTGCTTGTGGGCTTGTAAACAATTAACTAATATGCACAAATATATCTTATCCATATATTCAAGTATAAAATATAGAGAACAAAATTAACTTTATATTTTGATCACATAAAATAGACAATAATTAATATGTCAAAAGAAGATTCTTCATTCAAAAAATAAATATCAAGCTTTCAGAACAAGAAATGCACAAAAAACCAAAATTCTGCACAATTTGCTAAAAGTTTCTTCATTCAAAAAATAAACATCAACCTTTCAGAAAAAGAAATGTACAAAAAACCAACCTCACCTCACCAAAAGGCTTTAAGCATTTTTTCAATTGAGTTTGTGGTTTCAATAGGGAGGCAAACGACTGACATGTTGTACACAGAAATGGCGGCAGCTACCGACTTAATCATGGTGTTTCTTTCCGCTTGAGATAGCAAGGGAATTTGGCAAGAGGAAATACTACTTTAATTTAATTTTATTGGTAAGAGACTCAATACTTAAGTGCCTCTTTTTACTGAAAAATAAGGAGTTTGGAAGGTATTTTTCATCATTGTCTATAATTCTCATACCAAGGATTGCGGAAATACATTTGCATCTCTTGCGACAAGCTCCCTTGCTAAAATTAGTGGTAGATTTGTGGAAATTAATAAGTTGGCTTGAGAAATCACAGTAGTCTTTCTGGGAATTTTTAATTTCTCTAGCCTCTGTAAGACTAGCATTAGAAAAAAAATGGAGTTATCGTGCCCGCAGAGAAGAGTCAAGGAGCACCTGTGTCCACTTTAAGCCCTTGAATGATGCCCATCTTTTCAGCATTCTTGAGCATGCATGACAAGACTATGGCCCTCAAAATAAAAAGGCAAGGGAAAAGGGTCTCCTTGTCTCAGCCCTCAGCGGGTCATCTCAGTTAAAACATAAATCACCTGAGTTAGCAGAAAGTCACTACTATTTTACAGGGAGTCCTCTTTATGTTCACCTTGTTGAACATGCTCACAGGGTTAGAATTGGATTAGCAACTCATTATATAGATTAAAGGTGGGCTGCATATTAATGTGGACATATGAATGTAACCATCCATTTTAAAGGGCCCAAAGTTCTTTGTTTAGATAAATGACCATGATCAACCCATTGTGTTGATGTTATTCGTATATCTTGTTCATATTAAAAGCTTGCATTCCCAATTCTAACTCCCTGATTGGGATGGATAAAATCGAGCCCTACCAAAGAATTGTTGAATCTTCTTCCTTTATGTCAAAATAGCTGAAGGTGAAGGTGACCTCATGTGCCAAGATTAGGATAACTAAATCTGTAATTTCCAGGACCAGCGGTGGCAATGGGCCAGGTGGTGCGCTTTGGATAACTTGTATATGTCACCTGAGATCCAATCCACATATTTAGAGGCTTGAAAATGTTGACCCGTATCTAACCTGCAGATTAATGCTTAATTTAGCCTTGGGTTTTGGGTTTGGTTGGCTGGCCAATCATGTTGCAAATAGTGGTGTTGGGTCCAATTTAGGTCAGGTTGAAAGGCGAAATAGACAGAATGGATGCAACCCAATCTGAACTCATTTAAAGCCCAAATCTTCCATGTCAAATCTCAAACTCTGATTTTTGGTAGCTAGTAAAACTTAAAATCCTTTTCCCAGAAAAATAAAAATGGGTTGGCAAGTTGGGTGGGTCACGGGTGATGAAAGATCATCTCAAGTCAACAGTGCAGTACCTGTAACTTTCGAAGAAGTTCACAGAGAACAGTGTAGTAGCCTCAAGTCAACTCTCAAGTCATAATAAGGTGCCTGGGTAGGGTACCGGCTTATGCCCACTAGTGTCAAGTCTTTTTTTAATCGGTCTTCACCTGCTGCCCATCTCATGCCCACGAGTACCAAGTCTTTTTTTAATGGGTCCTCTTCACCTGCTGCCCATCTAATGGCCACTAGTGCCAAGTCTTTTTTTAATGGGTCTTCACCTGCGGCCCATCTAATGGCCACTAGTGCCAAGTCTTTTTTTCCTTTTTTTGCGGAAATAGGAAATTATATTAGAAAGGGACTAGGATACAAAAGACCTTGCCCATACATTTGATAACAGGAGAGGACCCAGCCTTCCAAAAAACACTAAACTAGTGCCAAGTCTGTTTTTTCTGGGTCTTCATCTTATACCAATCAGAGCCTAAGCTTTTTAATTGCGTATCAATTCGGTTTCCACCTGCTGGCTGCTGCCCATCCCAGGTTTTTCTTTATTGAATCTTCCAAGTCTTTTTCTATTGGGTCACCATCTTGCCCAGCTGTTGCCCTAATTTTTTAAATGGGCCTTCCATTTGTCAAGGCACGGCAACATTCAATGTCGGTCTTCCATTGGACTTTTCTATTGGGTCACCATCTAGCCCAGCTGTTGCCCGAATTTTTTAATTGGGTCTTCCATTTGTCCAGCCACGGCAACATTCAATGTCGGTCTATTATTATTTATTTATTTATTATTTGATAAATACTCATGCACCTACCCTCATGCATGGAAGTCTTTCTTTGCATGGGTGTTCACCTACCACCCATCAGTGCCAAATCTATTTTATTGGATTCTTCTACAAAAACCAAGACTTTTTTTAAAGCATTTCTCGGTCCTTTTCCGTGGAGATGGGTATCAAGACAAAACCAATTTTTGAATGTAGGAGAAAAAGGAGGAGGAGAGAGAACTCTAAGTGATTTTCAAAAAAGGGTAAAAAGAATTTAATATTTTAAAAACGTACGAAAGTTTGTAATACTTTTTTCACTCAAGTCCAATCTGGCAATCCATACCCACTGCCGGTAATTTTGTATAAACAAAAACTCAACCAGACAAAAGTGCCCCTAGTGAGTAGTAAGTAGGTAAAATGGAAATTTTCAAAACAATCCTAAATTTTTTAGGTGGACACTCTAATTATTAACCTAATCAATAGTTAATTTCAGTTTTCACATCACGATCAATCCAATATTTGGACACTCTAATTATTAAGGTAGATTTCAGTGCACGTGTTTTATAATTGATTTGGAACAAGCAAAAATGATCTTCTAGTTGGTCCAACATTTTGGAGAAGGAAAGAAATCAAATGGATTTTTTTCATTTTGAAAAAAAAAAAAAAAACTGTCAATAGTGGATGGAGATCTCCGAACAACACCTAATTGAAAGAAGTCTTGAAAACTTTCATACCTTTTTGAAATATTCAATTCCTTGGTCCTTTTTTGAAAATCACCTAAAAAGGTTAGGACTATTTTAAAATTTTTATTTTTACCTACTTACTACTCACTAAGGGCACTTTTATCCTTTTGAGTTTTTGTTTATACAAAGTTGACAGCGGTGGGCATAGATTGCCGGATTGGACCTGATTGAAATAAATCTTGAAAATCTTTATACGTTTTTGAAATATTGAATTCTTTTGACCTTTTTTGGAAAATCACCCAAAAGTTAACGACCGTTTTAAAATTTCCCAAAAAAAAAAAAAAAAAACATAAAACTGACTGAGTTAGGGTGATCTTCTTTCCTTCCTCTTCTCTTTCTCTATTTTGCGCTTCTTTTGTTCATGCTGTTTGCCCGTCGTTAGCAGGGAAACCTTTCTGCTAGTGTTTGTGACTTTTGCTGTGAGTTTCAATTTCATACTATGATCATAATCTCTGGATCATGAATAGTTGGACCAAATCCCAGATGTTCATTTTGGTGGTTTCAATTAATGGTTGTCTCACCTATCCATGGATATAGGTAGAGATGTCAAATGGGCTGGGCCGGCCACCAGTCAACGGGCCGTGGCCCGGCACGGCCCGCAAGGCACTGCCCGTGACACGGGTCGTGCTGGGCCGATGAGGCTGGGCCCATTGGCCAGGCCCGCCTGGCACATGGGCTACCCTCTGCCAAGATGGGCCCGCCAGGCACGGCCCGCTAGGTTGTGCTGTGCCGGCCCGTGAAAATTAATGACCGCACCTATCTTACATTCCAAGAAAATGGAATTAAAGATGGACTCGTTGACAAAAGCAATGACCCAATGGTGGTACTCCTATTTTCTGTAATCCATGGATTCCTTGGAAGTACTTTGGATTCATGAAAAAGTAGCCATACATGGGCTCCACTAGCGTGCACTAGGCCCAATACCAATCTGTTTTTTGTTCATGATAAGTAACCTCAGCGGCTCAGCCTATGATTTGTTTGCGCAAAGGCCCAACTAGAACGCAAGTGCGGCTCGACATATTCAACTTAAATCAGTTCAATATTTTTCTGTTGTATTGGGCATGGGCCTAACTTTGACAGCTATGGGTTCATTTGAGCACTGTTGGCCATAAATCTTCAACTAGGACCAGAGAGCATATTGCTCTTACTCCGGCTATGTAGGACTTGCTAGGGCCCAACTTTGATCAGCCTAACCCATTCACAGTAGGTCTAATCGGTTGATCAACAACATTGTGCACCTCATTCCGGTCTCTTACAACTGCTCATGTGGTGAGTTGAGTAAAGATAATTTGGGGTTATTGTTTTGAGTGCAATAAAATATCGACTTGGGCTCTTGCCCCTAATGGAATACTGTATTTAGCTTATGCTTCGGAACTCAGGTTTGGGCTAATTCATATGCAGTTAGCTCAATGCTAGTGCTAGTCCCAAACGTAACTTTACCGCCCAACTACCAGCACCCTAACAAGCTGATGGACTAATTGTTATTTCTAAAAAAAGGAAAAAAAAAAAAAAAAACAGGCCCGCTGGCCCTCTAGCCCGCGTGGCCCGGCCTGCTCCAGCCCTCCCCATGGCGGGCCGTGCCGTGCCAGGTATTTCCCTGGCAGGCCGTCAGGCCCGGCCCGTTTGACATCTCTAGTATAGGTAGCTTGCTGAAGTGGGTCCCACACTAGAAGGGTGGAACAGTAACTGTGGTCCTACTTGTTGGACTGATCATTTCTCTTGATAGGATCAGCCAGTTATAGAGTTGTGCAAATGGGTTGGATAGCTGAACTCTGCTCAAGGTCTGCCTCATTTGGGCTTAATACATCCAACTTGGATTCAGCCATCAGGCCCTGGATCTAGACATAAATTCAGCCCACCAGCAGAATCTTAGGCCCACTTTTGATTAATCATTTGTGCACTGAGGTAATTTGTTAGGGCCTTAGGTAAGGATAAACGTAGGCTGGGCACATTAGCAATAGGGCCAGAGCATCAGGCTTGAATGCAGGCCTCTAACTTTAAAAGTCAGCAAGTAGCTAACCCAGGGGGCTCCTGGTCCGTGTTCAACCATTCCCACTCATTTTGTTTCTCGCTACGGTCTTCCTGTTGGATAGACAATCAATTCATTTCATCGCCTGAGAAGGGCTGGGATCCATCGAACCCAAGCCAGAGCCCTCGGGTGAGGGAATGAGACCTTGGGTGAGATAAATGGCTTTCGGATGAAAAAAGGTCTGGAGTTGGGCAGCCAAGTGAGAACTGTCATACCATTCTCCACATAGTTTGAACCCTCAGAGCAGAGTGAAACAGCTTTGATGGAGAAGACCCTCCTTCAATCTTAGGGAATGAATCAATAGAGATGGCCCTCCTTCAGTCTTTCATCACAACATGTGTTCCCCAATTTAAAGCATTAAATTTATTTCTAATTCTACTGTTTCTAGGTACATGCTTATCTTGCCTTGGTGGGTGCCTAATTACACTCATATTGTCTTCACACTTGTATTGTTTCGAAGCACATTTTTGACTGAGGATGATGAATCCATTTGCTCATAATTGTTGCGATCTACTCAGTGGCGGACCCAGGATTTTGACTTGGGGGGGGCTTAAGATAGTCACTTGAAAAGGCCAATTGCTATTTCTTAGCTTTAACTTTCGCAAAAGAGAAAATGTTTTGCATTTACAAACCTTTACATGTTAGCCAAAGTTAGAACCTTCATATATCAACAAAGAGAATATTCGGGCCGGGGTCTCTCCAAAACGGATTTTCTTATTTTAAAAAAGGATCTCAACCGCAAAAACCACTTTGAAAGCAAAATTCAACAGCCACTTTTTTCTTGATAGGAATTAGGAACAAACTCACATAAAAAATCAAGCCCATTGCCATTGGGCCCATTCCACATCATCATCTTCATCAAAATATAACAACGTCATAATCACCATTTAAAGCCTACGTGAGGTTTTATTAACATATGAAATAATGGGAACAAAAATAAAAGTATAAAAACTTGAAGTGGGAAAAGGTGACACCCTTCTGTCCTAGTGCTGACCACCATAGGTAGCATCACTCCACTAGTTTGGAGAGCTCCAATGGCATGCCTGTTTGGATCAAGGAATCACAAACCAACATGCTCTAAGGAAAAACAAACATTATTTTTCAAGAGAACAAACATCTTTTCATTGTCTTCTTTTACCTAATGAGAGAGAGAGAGTAAGATAGATATGAGTACCTGCCCTGCCGCCTGCCGGAGTGAGGGATGGCTTCATGTCGATGTCAGTAGCCACTAGCCAGGGGTTTACTGTTTAGGTTAAAGTGGAAAGGGAAGGGAACGTGGGGGGACTGGGGACTTAGGGTATTTTTAAGTGGGGGCTGGGCTTAAGGGCCCTTAGGGCCCTTATGGGCTTTGTCCCAATTTGGAGGGGGCTTCAATGTATGTGCGTCCGCCAATGGATCTACTCACTTGATTTGAAAGCCTATATTGCAAGTTTTGTGTTGCTTTTCTGATAAATAATTGCTCACAATATGCTTTTTATTGTTTAAACTTTTACAAAATGCATGCGGAGATCCAAGAACTAACGGTTGATTGTCAAGGGCTAGGGTAATCTAGTTGGGCTGATTGTTTGGTTCTCCCTTGTCCAAACGAGACATTTCTATCTACCATCCTCCCATTGACAAACATTCATCTTAGTAGGTCCCATGCGCAGGACCTCATATAACCAGTGGCGGAACCACATTGAGGCCAGGGGGGGCCAACCTTTGGAAAACTCTTTGGTGTTGGGCCTGTTGGCACCCCCCCGTCCCCCAGCCTTTGGATAATTTCTTCACAGACCTGCCATTTTATGGGTCGGGCTTAAACATGTTTTAAACCACCCCCCCCCCCCCCCCCCCCCAGGTTTTTCATCTTTCTCTAAAACTCATCAATCATCATGCCCTGGCCCCCACCCCACCCCTTTTATCTTTCGAAAACCTCTCCAGACTGTCTCAACTCTCAAGCCCTAACCCCCTTCAGTCTTCAGCTCTTCCTTCTTTGTCTTGCACGCCATCTTCTCTATGTCCAGCATTTTCAAGGAATCAAGAATCAAGATCCTCTTGCTTTGAAGAAGAACGATTCTCAGTTGTGCCCTCGCTATGTTCAAATGTGCAGCAAATAGCAATGTTGTTGGTTACAATTGAAAAAAAATGTAGATTTTGATGTCATTGATGTTTGTAAGTTTGTTATTTGATTGTGCAACATTTTATTATGGTTTTAGGGATTTTTTTTTTGTTTTTGATTCTGATCACTGATGCACTGTTCTTGACTTCTTGTATATATATTTTTTGAGTGGTAGGCCGTAGGTTCTTAGAGGTTTTATTTGGTTCAGTTTGTCCTTATTTTGTTTTGATAGAACTTGGAATGGAGTTGATGTTTCTTTTTCGTTTTTAGTACTTCAGTCTTGCCGTCTTGGGATTTCTACAGCACCCATTTTTAGTGAGTTTGGGATTTTAGGCAGATTCCTCTGTTTTCTGGGGTGCTATGTTTTTACATCATTGCTTTCTTCTTGGGTATTTGGTTGAAGTGGTTTTGGGGGTTTTAGTGATTTTGGGTTTTTAAGATTCAATCTGTAGCTATCTGTTGTGGCAATCTCTTTGAATTCAGGCAGGGTTTTGCTGGGTTTTAGGGATTTAACAATACTCAACTTTTTGTCTTTTGCTTTGTCCGGTTGCTGCTCACTGTATGATGGTCTAGATTTTGATTGAGAAGGAGAAATTTTCTCAGTCGAATAGAGCTGGTAGGGTTTTAGAAAGTTGAGTTTTTTTCTAGTATAGTTTGGTTCCATAGCAAGTCCCAATCCCTCCTTGTTGTCTCTCTTTTGGGATTTGAGTTGGAATTTTGGAGTTGGGTTTTGTTCCCATTCTACAACGTTTCTCATTTCACTCTGGGATTTTGGGATTTCCCTCAATTGGCAAAAACCCTCAAAAGGAAGACAATTTGATTGTAGACCTTGAACCTAATTTTAGGACTAGAGACATGGAAAAAATAATAATAAAAGCTTGCCAAAAAATAATTCAAGTTTTGCCCCCCCCCCCCCCCCCCCCCCCCCCCCAAGATGAAATCCTGGCTCCACCCCTGCATATAACCAATATCCAATCTCCTCATAGGAGAACATTCTCCTTCAATATGACCACCGAGAATCTATGATTGTCTAAATCGAAAATTTTATTGGAACTTAATTTGTGCTCCCATTATATTCTTTTTTATAATATATATAAAAAAAAATTGAATCTTTTTTGTTACGGAGAGAACACACCTAAAACGAGATATCAGTTCAGAACCAATATAATGACTAACTCAAAGGTTTTATAGCTGCTTCGAAGTTGGAAAAGCATGTTCTAAAATCTTCATTAACCTGTTGTTGCTTAACAAGCATATAAATGCCAAAAGGAAGTTTCCTCTACAAGCGTATGTAATCTTAGCCCGGCACGAAATTCAATGCAAGGTTGGGAGAAAAATTGTAGCCCTGGTTTCACTGCTTATCTTACGGACTCCCATGGTTGAAAATTGTGCTATAAATGCCAATAAACATTGTATAGATGAAATCAAGTAAGAAAGTAGGAACAGAACAACAACACAACAATCTTTTGATACTTTTAGCAATACAGACCAATTCTAGAATCACACAATAACTATTTTTACATGTTTCCACAAACAACTTATAAAACAAGAAGAAAAAGAAAAGGATTTCATGCCACCATTTTCTTTCATTGCCAAAGCACTGGTTGTCACATCATGTGTCTTAAAATGTCTCCAGTAAGAACTAAAAGTACAAGTAAACTTTGTTAATAAAAGCTCAAAATGATACAAAATCTTGGAGTTTTGTGTCTAAAAAAGTGATGGAAGGGGGCTAACTCTAACATACTTGGATAATAATTCACTGGGCTGCTTTACAAATAACAAACGAAACAGATATATTGAAAAATATAGGATCATATGTTCCTTCTCAGGGATAAGATTTTGAGATTTTTTTATTTTTTATTTTTTATTTTGAAAAGATTGTGAGATTATACAAATGATACAATAAATTCAACATGCACGTAGATTGCAATAGACAACTCAATTAAGAGTTAAGACTACCATATTCAACAACCTACCTTGTTTTCAATTGCATTCACGTTCGTTTCCCAAATCATGGTTCTAACTTCCACATTTAGGTCAAATGTTCTTTTGGAACAAAAGTCAAACTATTAGTTAAAAACCAAATTCAAATGTATTTATGTAATAAGACTTTTGAGTCCAAGAAATAGGTCATTTTGAAAATGACTGATGTAGTGGGAGCATACCATAGGAGGGGCATGCCCTAAAATATGATGATCTAAGTTGTGTATTTATAGGCAGAAATTTGAATGACAAGAATAGGAAAGTCAAGAAAAATATTTTAGGTGTACCTCATCCACGAATGGGTTCAATTAGGCTAGTGTGTTCATGGGCCAGGCTTGGCCAGCCGAGTCCAATCCAGGGTAAGCCTGCTTTCGGCAGTGAAATGCTTTGCCCAGGCTTGGGTCAAGTTATAAAAAGCCCAAAACCCTGCCAACTTGTAATTTAGTGATAAATTTGTCCAACGAATTGCTAAAAAGCCCAAACAACTAATAAAAAGACTGGTTGACTAAATGAGTGGCCTTGGGAAAGACATTTACAGCCAGAAATCAGGCTTATGCTGGATACGGGCCTGTGTGTGTAAAGTCGGGCTGGGCCTAGATGTGACTTAGCCCAGAGTGACCCGGTCCATGAACAACCCTGATCAGGGCCCTTACATATGGCATTACATCTAGGGGTGAAAGTGGGCCAGGCCGCTCGCGGACGGCCCATTATAGGCTCGGCCCGAGCTCGGCTCAAAAGACAAAAGAGCCGAGCTAGGGCCTAGTAGGAGGCCCGTTTGCTTAAAAGGGCCGAGCTAGGGCTTGATGAAGTCCGGCTCGTAAGCCCTAGGGCCTACATATATTATAATACATATATTATATATAAGGATTTATTCAAGTCAAGTGGGAACCGTTGGATCATTAAAGTAGATTCAACCAACAGCTGCCCAGTTTTTAAGTCTTATAACTCTGAAACAATATTTCCTTTGTTGTTATTATTATTTATTAACAAGGCTCTATTCTTGTTGTTATAGGTGATGCTGGTGATGATGAAAACTTTATTTTATGATGTTAGCAGAATACTTTATTTTTTTCTATGATGCTATTGGAGTTTAATTTGATTTGTATTATTGTTGGAGTTTAATGATGCTAATCTACATTAACATTGAACTATTATTGAGTGTTGGAATTAGGCTCCCTTTACTTTTATGAAGTCTTTCTTATTTTAGTTAATTTTAGTGCTGCAATTCAAATTATGAGAATGAGAATATGAGATGAATGCATGCATTTGACCATTTTTTTGTTCTGGTTTGCATATGCAGATTTCTTTGAATTCCTACAGGATTTTTTTTTCCTGAAAATATTTTCTTTCATCTAGTACTATATCATTATAAAACAGGCCAAGCTCACGAGCTGAGCCTAGGGCCTCAATCGAGCCAGGCTCAAAGGGCCGGCCCTAGGACCTCATAACTTAATAAGGGCCGAGCCCGAGCCAGGGTTTTTGAGGCCCTCTAGGGCTAGGGCCGAGCCTAGGGCCTGTCAAAGCCCGGCTCGGCCCGGCCCACTTTCATCCCTAATTACATCACCCAATCAATTCCATATTAATTTACTAGGATCGGCTGTGAATATACATAACCATGAATCCGCACCTTACAAAATGAAATATAGAAGAAGAAAAATTATCCAATCCAAATAAAATGGTTTTCAAATGTACTACTTATACATTATTACCTGGCCTTTTACCACACGTCCCATTCTAGGATGCTATAGAGAGCTACTTGGCTACTATTGAAATCACAGACTTGCAAAAAAACAAAAAAAAAATCTCAACTTACAAAATGACATCGAAAATGTAAATTACGTGGCCCTCTATGGAATCCATTTGTGCTCCGCTTGTCTTCTACCTTGAACCGCTTTCACGCCAAGCGATCTTGTACTTGCTTGGGAAGATGACTCTTTAAGGGCACGTTTGTGTACACACCCTTTCCGCGGAAAGAGGAAATTGCCACGTCAGCATTTTCCATAGAAATGAAAACCTCGGAAAAGGATTTCCGTAGAATTTAGAAATCCATGTTTGGTGCAAAAAGAGTTTCCTCATTGAATTGGTGCAGATGTTGTTTGGTGCTGCTGTGGATTCCTTATAGAAAATCAAAATTTCTTATTTGGTGATATAATTTTTTGAAGAAAATAACATAACATGTATATTATTTATTTAACATTAAATAATAATTTATATAAAGAAATAAAAAATGAAAGAGTTATAGGGTTTTTGGGTTGAAATGGACAAAAGTGAGGAAAAGATAGAGAAGTTTTCCGAGGAAAACCATTTCCCATACCCCCTCCATAGGAAACCCATTTCCACAATTATCAAGGAAAATGCTGACGAGGCAGGAAAACATTTCCGCGGAATTGTTCCGCACCAAACGCCGGAAAAATGGATTTTCCGCAGAAAACCGTAAACTTTTCCGCGGAAAAGTGTTACACAAACATGCCCTAAATGATCGCGATTGAGGAGTTTGACTCTTTCGAGTGATTTCATTGCTCCTTCCTCAAGCGTCCAGTCCTTTAGAGTAGAGCAGTCGAGACTCAAGAATTCCAGCTTGAGGAGTTTGACGCTTCCCCGCTTCCGGGCACATTTTCAATGTGAGTAGGTTGTTTTTCCGTGTGTGGGGGCTCTTTTTGAGGTCTCGGCCCCCTTGACTCGGGCAATCAAAAAAATAAATAAATTTGTTATAGGTTTCATCATTCATGCATGCAATTAATTTGTATTTTCTTTTATTTACATTTGCGGATATGGTAAATTAATAATCCCGTAGTCAATTTTTTACCACCAATGTGCATCCAAATTGACATTTAGAATAGCAATACCCTTTTTTTTTTTTTTTTGTTGTGTGTGTAATGACCCATCCAGGACTGGAACCAAGACACAAAATAAATAAATAAATAAAATGCCTTGTGCAAGACTATCATTACATTTATCTGCAGTAAACTGCAAATGTAGTTTTACAGTAGTAACCAGCGGCGGTAAAGCTGAAAATGCACGATTACTGCTGATACTTGCTATGGAAACCCTGCATGTAATTCCCACAGGTTGGAATTTGTTTTCAGTAAATCTGTCGATTTTATGTTTGTCTGTTTTATTCCCACATGATAACAAGTTGCTCGTGGAATATGGCACATGGTGTAACTTGTCAAGCCATGAACACAATAGAAAACAATGTATAAAGAGGGATGGTAAAATTCAAATCTAACGAATCATCTTTATCACCAAAGCCTATCTGACCCACTCACATTATGTTTGTCTGCGGATGTAAACTAGCTCCAATTGCACTTCATTTCGAGTGACATGCCATTTTGGATTGACATGTGAGAAATACATGATTTTTTTTTCCTGGGAAAATTCTATCCAACGCTTTATATAAGCTCCCATTGAAGTAAAAGCTGAGGCCAGTTTATGCTGGTCATCTAACTCATCAACTAGTCAGTTGCGGTTCATCGACTAAGCAGTTATAATTATCCAGTAAGAGAATGGCATTTTTTCTCCTATTGTGGACCATTAGAACATGGGACCCAATTGTCCAAACTCAAGGCCTGAGTTATAATTCAAGGATGATGTAATGTGAGGGGTGGGGTGTCCCTAACTACTTCGGACATCCATAATGATATCAGACTCTCCAGCTGTCTCCTTCAAGCATAGATTTAGCAACTAGGTTTACCAAGGGACCGGCCCAGGCTTGATTCGAGTCTGGCCTAAAATTTATGTCACGGGCAACCTAGTTAGTTATCAACCAGAACTGTCTTCAAGCTCTATCTTAACTAGTAGGAATGAAAACAGGTCTGGTTCAAATCTATACAGGCCCTAACCTGTATTGTTTTAGGGTAAAGAGGACTTAACCTTCATTACCATTAAGGGCGGCAAATTAAAACATGGCAGGGGTTGGGCTGAGCTAGGTCGAGAGTGTTCTGTATTTTTCTGTAGAAGGGGAGATTTGAGGGCTCTTTTATAAGGTCAGAAAGAGTTCTTCAAAGAAGTTCAAATCCACTTGATAGATCCATTCTTGAAAAGAGTTGTGTCTGTAAGGACCGAACCTGAATCGGACCCAGAGACCCAGAAAGGCTTCCTCAAACCATTTTTGCGAGGGATCCAAAGCTCCACCTCCACATAGAAATATTTTCTCCATTGCCAATTATCTATCCAACCTTATTCACAGATAATATTTGGCCTTAAGGATCTTAGAGCAAAGGAGATTCTCATTACTCAGACATGTCCAACATGTTTTTGGTCAGCTCATTTGATAGTATGATATTTCCTTTTACCTTTAGTCTCACCACATTTTTATCAATTGAGTTTGTGGTACTTAATCATGGCGTTTCTTTCAGCTTGAGATAGCAAGGGAATTTGGCAAGAGAAAATATTACTTTAATTTAATTTTATTGGTGAGAGACACGATACTCAAGTGCCTCTTTTTATTGAAAGATAAGGGGTTTGCAAGGTGTTAATTTTCATCATTGTCTATAATTCTCATACCAAGGAGTGGGGAAATACATTTGCATCTCTTGCGACAAGCTCCCTTGCTAAAATTAGTGGCAGATTTGTAGAAATTAATAAGTTGACCTAAGAAATCATAGTAGTCTTCTAGGGAATTTTTAATTTCTCTAGCTTCTGTAAGACTAGCATTAGAAATAAATGAAGTTATCGTCCCGCAGAGAAGAGTCAAGGAGCACCTGTGTCCACTTTAAACCCTTGAATGATGCCCATCTTTTCAGAGATCCGGATCCCCTGTTTGGTCCAAACAGGGAAGCCCTATTTGGACCAATCAGGGGGTGCCACATGGGAAAGGAAATTTTTCAAGGGAAATGAGATTTTTTTCGAAGAGATGGGATGTGGCATCTCAAACCCATGTGACACCCTTTCCTGTTTGGATCAATCTGGGGAATCCATTTCCATCTTTTCAGCATTCTTGAACACGCACGACAAGACTTTGGCCCTCAAAATAAGGTAAGGGAAAAGGGGTCTCCTTGTCTCAGCCCTCACCAGGTCATCTCAATAAATACATAAATCACTTGTGTCCCCTTGTTGAACCTACTCACAGGGTTAGAATTGGATTAGCAACTCATTATATAGATTAAAGGTGGGCGGCATATTAATGTGGACATATGATTGAAACCATCCATTTTAAAGGGCCCAAAGTTCTTTGTTTAGATAAATGACTATGATCACCCCATGGTGTTGATTCTATTCGTATATCTTGCTCGTATTAAAAGCTTGCATTCCCATTCTAATTCCCTCATCGGGATGGAAAAAATTGTGCCTTACTATAGAATTGTTGAATCTTCTTCCTATATGTAAAAATAAC
Source organism: Cinnamomum chago (assembly GCA_038049695.1). Lineage (NCBI taxonomy): Eukaryota > Viridiplantae > Streptophyta > Magnoliopsida > Laurales > Lauraceae > Cinnamomum > Cinnamomum chago. Next base: position 80,036,440 of record CP142452.1, read on the forward strand.
TGAAGGTGACCTCATGTGCCGAGATTAGGATAAGCAAATGTGTAATTTCCAGGACCAGCGGTGGCAATGGGCCAGGTGGTGCGCTTTGGATAACATGATATGTCACCTGAGATCCAATCCACATATTTACAGGCTTGAAAATGTTGACCCGGATCTAACCTGCAGATTAATGCTTAATTTAGCCTTGGGTTTTGGGTTTGGTTGGCGGGCCAATCGTGTTGTAAATAGTGGTGTTGTAAAAAGAGATGATTTGTGCCGGAGTTCTTTGGCCGTCATTGTAAAAACTCAGGGTTCTCAACTTTGATTTTTCTATTTAAAGGGATTTTTCTAGTAGATGTCCCTTTATATAATAAAAGAAGATTGAAGTTTTTTTTTTTTTTGTTACGGAGAGAACACACCTGAAACGAGACATCAGTTAAGGACCAATATAATGACTCACTCAAAGGTTTTATAGCTGCTTCCAAGTTGGAAAAGCATGTTCTAAAATCTTCATTAATCTGTTGTTGCTTAACAAGTATATAAATGCCAAAAGGAAGTTTCCTCTCCAGGCGTATGTAATTTTAGCCCTGCACGAAATTCAATGCAGTGTTGGGAGAAAATTGTAGCCCTGGTTTCAGTGCTTATCTTACGGCCTCCCATGGGAGAAAATTGTGCTATAAATGCCACAATAAACATTGTATAGATGAAATCAAGCAAGAAAGTAGGAACAGTCAACACCACAACAATCTACTGATACTTTTCACAATAATACAGACCAATTCTGGAATCTCACGATAACTATTTTTACATCTTTCCACGAACAACTCATAAACAAGAAGAAAAAGAAAAGGCTTTCATGCCACCATTTTCTTTCAATGCCAAAGCACTGGTTGTCACATCATGTGGTCTTAACATGTCTCCCGTAAGAAATAAAAGTACAAGTAAACTTTGTTAATAAAAGCTCAAAATGAAATAAAATCTTGGAGTTCCGTGTCTAAAACAGTGATAGAAGGGGACTAAGTCTGACATACTGACTCTAACATACTTGGATTAAGGGTACACATGGGCGGTTTAGATTGATTCAGGAGGGAAATCATTAACCAAATCGAATCCATCAGTTTTCTATTTTTCCAAATCTAACTGAGCCACCCATGTGCTTAAACCAAACCGAAAGGAACCGATTCACTTCGGTTAGGTAACGGTGTTTTTGTTTATTTTATTTTATTTTTTTTCACAAAAATGGCAGTTCAACTGGTGAGATAACCAAACAACCAAACATAAATATTCAAAGTTATTACATCCGAAAACAAATCTAACATAAAACATAATAAACATTTAAAGTCATTACATATTCCAAAGCAAATTAAAGCAGATAACCAAAGAAGCAACAACTCTACTCCAAACTAGTAGCACTCCAACAGCAACTCCATAAGCCATAACACTTCAACTGGAGATCATGTGAGTTCTGAAGAGGCAAAATCGATAACCCTGAAAATAAAATCGCAGTATTGAGTTCATGTGAGTTGCCGAATGAAAGTATAAAACTATGAAAGTACGAAACCCTAACGCTAAAATAGTCAAAACTCAATACTCAAGTTAATACATACAGTCGGTTCAGTTGAGGCTTAACCGTGGGTTCAAACCGATAACCGACCGATATAAGGCGGTTTCTATGATTTTCAAATGTTTGACCGAACCGATTCACATAAAACCGATCCGAATCCTAACCGCCCGGTTCGGTCCGATTTTACAGTGATACCGGATTTATTGTGCAGCCCTAACTTGGATAATAATTCATTGGGGGTGCTTTACAAATAACAAATGAAACATATATGTTGAAAAGTATAGGATTATTTGTTCCTTCTCAGAGAAAAGATTTTTTTTTTTTTGTGGAAAAGATTGTGAGATTATACCAATGATACAATAAATTCAACAAGCACTTAAATTGCAATAGACAACTCAATTAAGACTCCCATATTCAACAGCCTACCTTGTTTTCAATTGCATTCATGTTCGTTTCCCAAATCATGGTTATAACTTCCACATTTAGGTCAAATGTTCTTTTGGAACAAAAGTCAAACTATTAGTTAAAAACCAAATTCAAATGTATTTATGTAATAAGACTTTTGAGTCCAAGAAATAGGTCATTTTGAAAATGACTGATGTAGTGGGACCCTACCATAGGAGGGGCATACCCTAAAATATGATGATCCAAGTTGTGTATTTATAGGCTAGAATTTGAATGACAAGAGTAGGAAAATCAAGAAAATCTTTTAGGTGTACCTCTTCCACGAATGGGTCCAATCAAGCTAGGGGTGTTCATGGGCCAGGCTGGGCCAGCCGAGTCCAATCTAGGGTCAGCCTGCTTTCGGCAGTGAAATGGTTTGCCCAGGCTTGGGTTAAGTTATAAAACGCCCAAAACCCAGCCAACTTGTAATTTAGTGATAAATTTGTCCAACGAATTGCTAGAAAGCCCAAACAACTAATAAAAAGACTAGTTTTTCCTGGCCTGGTGCTGGTTGACTAATTGGGTGGCCTTGAGACAAACATTTACAGCCAGAGTCAGGCTTAGGCTGGATACGGGCCTATCTGTGTAAAGCCGGGCTGGGCCTAGATATGACAGCCCAGAGTGACTCGGCCCATGAACAACCCTGATCAGGGCCCTTACATATGGTATAAAATCACCCAATCAATTCCATATTAATTTACTAGGATCGGCTGTGAATATACATAACCATGAATCCGCACCTTACAAAATGAAATATAGAAGAAGAAAAATTATCCAATCCAAATAAAATGGTTTTCAAATGTAGTACTTATACATTATTACCTGACCTTTTACCACATGTCCCATTCTAGAAATAGAGAGCTACCTGGCTACTGTTGAAATCACAGACGAAAAACAAAAATCTCAACTTACAAAATGACATCGAAAATGTAAATTACCTGGCCTTCTGTAGAATCCATTTGTGCTCCACTTGTGCTTCTTCCTTGAAACGCTTTCACTCCAAGAGATCTTGTACATGCTTGGGAAGATTTGTCTTTAAATGTCGGTGATTGAAGAGTACGACATCTTTGAGAGATTTCATTGCTCCTTCCGCAACTGTCCAGTGCTTTAGATGAGAGCAGTCGAGTTCCAAGGATTCCAGCCGGGGAAATCCTCCTGAATAACAGATCATTTTCTCACTACAATAAGAATCCCTTCTTAATTTGAGAATCTGAAGGTTTGGCAGATTCTCTAGTATTTCAATGGCATTTTGTTGTAACTGGGATCCAAACAGGGTCAATTTGGCAAGCTTTGGAGGCATTTTGGGTAGATTACCTATTTGACCACCCAAAAATATCTTGTAAAGATTTTGAAGATGTGCAAATGACACAAATGGTGGGATTGAGGACGAATCACACAATGTAAGTGATCGAAGGTTGCGCCATTTCTCAATGGCATCAGATAATGCCTCGTGGTGTGAACTTACATCTCCACTTATTCCCAATTTTCTAAGATTCGTTAGCTTGTCTAAGCCATCTTCAATCCAACTGCCAGCTTTCAAACATAATGTTTGGAGGTTTGTGAAATTGTTGAGTCGTGGATGCCCATCAATAACACAATAATATGCAAATAGATGTCTCAATCTCTCCAAATCCCAAATTGCACTTGGTAAGATGCCACCTTTACTTGACAATTTTATAACTTGCAGGTTAGAGAGGTTGTTGACAGAAGATGGAAGAGATCGGATTCCATTAACTCTCAAATACCTCAAATGTACTTTTTCTTCAATTTCCTTTGGTAAATTATCTCCTTGAAGCACAGCGATATCTACATGCAACACCCTCAGCAATTTGCCACCTCCATAAAGCAATCTTGACAAATGAATTGAAGAACCGGAGAAGCATAACATGGAACGAAGGGTTGCAGCTGAACGATTTATAGTTTCGTACTCATCCACATTGCAATGGAGTGCTACTCGTCGCAGACTAGATGAAGATGAAGTAGTGTCATTATCACCATAGATTCCAAAGAAATTGACTTCTCTAGCTTCAGACATAGAGACTTCACGCAAAAGATCATGGATGCGGCATCTGCTAACAGATCCATTAGACCTCTTACGTGCCACTTGAATTGTAACATCCCGTCCCCTAATGGCCTATTAATTATAATTAATTGCTTGATTAGTTAGTAAGCTGGCTTAGAGTCTAAATAGTTGGGTTTATCGACGAATCGCATGTGCGAAGTTTCGCACGATTCGGAGTGCGTTTGAATAGGGTTTTTAAGGGATTTATGAGAGTATGCGTTTTTTTGTGAATTTGGGTGCATTGGGTAGGTTTCGTTATTTCATGAACCTTAGCCTTCAATCGCGTTTCAATTCGACGCGTTGAAGAGGCCTGAAATCCATTAATTGTATACGTGGGCCGACTCGGAACTTGACCCATCAAGCCCAAGCCCAAGCCCAAAACCCATCTCTTAAGTTAGGTCACAACCCACCTTCTATTCCTCCTTCATTTCATTCATTTCACTCATTTCACTCAACAACCACAACACACAGCAGCCATCGTCTCTTTCCTTCATCCCTTTCTTCTCCGTCGACGAACACCGGAGCTCCGGCGAAGGAAGCCAAGCCAACCATCATCTTCTTCAAGCTTCCAAGAGTCTATCCATACACTTTTCTTCTTGTTTCACCCACAACCCATTTAGAGGTAAGCTCTCTAAGCTTGGAAACCAATTTATCTTCTTCCTCCTTGGTTAGAAATGGAGTAGATAGGCTTACCTTGACCTTGGCATGCATGTGTAGGAGCTATTTGGGATTTGGAAAGTGTTTCACCCCTTTGGAGCTTTCAAAGTGTTTCTTTCCTTCACTTTCTTCTTAGATTTGAGTTCATCACATCACTAAGGCAAGTCAATAGCTATATTAATACTTGATATGCTTGTCTACCTTGATTTGTTTGATAAAATCATGTTTTAGATTACCTTGGCTCAATTGATACATTAATAGTTGAAAAACATGATAATATGACTCATTAGTTGAATGGAATGGATGTGGAGTTTGATGACTTGATTAGTAGTTTTTATAGGTTGTTATTAAGTTATTTGTATCCCCATATATTGTACTCATCAGGTCTTAGAAGTAGAAAATGGGAAAAGTCCCATTTCAGCTCAGAACAGAGCTACTGCCCAGTTTCCGCAGGCTTCTCGGTCGACCGAGACCTGTGTGTCGGTCGACCGAGACAACAGGGCCCACTCGACCGAGCCTTGTGCAGATTTTGGCCAATTTTCCTTTTTGAAGGGATTTTTATCCTGTTTTAAGGTGGACTTTGGTGGACCTTTGGATACCCCTTTTGAGGACTCATTTGACTAGTTGTGAGGACGTTTTGAGCCGGCGTTCGTCACATTTGATCCGGTTGTATTGGAAACTAACTTAGTTCAATCTTGAATGGTATGGGACAACGGGATACTCTTCCTTAAATCTATGCACGAAGATTGTTTGTCCGAGTATCGCGAACCCTAACCCTTCGTTGACTGAATAAGTTGTGCGATACTTCAGGGTTGACACTTTACTTAGGATTGGATTGTTTATTTGCTTTGAATTCAAATGGTACACTCGGGTACTATCTTCTACATGTGATGAGCATGCTCGTTAGTTCTATTTGCTTTGTTTTATTAGAGGATTGCTTTGAGAACTTAGAGATTGGACTTAGGGTCCCCTTGTATTGTTTCGTTCGTTTCGTTATTCGTATGAAGTGTTGAGGCTAGGGAGCTTTGATTGTCAAGCTTTGAGAGGACTACTATTGGTATTGGTTTGGGATTTGATTTGTTTTGGAATAAGTAGTTCTCTATTGGTATTGAATCTTGTTCGCGCAAGAAACCTAGCCCTTCACCTTTGTTTTAGGATTCTTTGTGTCAGGCACCACTCAGCTGTTAACGTTCAACACAGTTGGGACACCGACTGTGGGAACACGATACCACCTCGAAGCAAGATAGAGCCAGAGCTTACGGAGCCCGAGCTACTTGAGCTGAGAGTTATTTATATATTCCTCGAGATGTTCTGTTCTGTTCTGTTTAGTTCGTCCTCGAAGCAAGATAGTGCCATAGCTCTCGGAGCCGGAGCACTTGAGCTACGAGTTGTCTGGATATTGGATACTGGGATTTATCCCAATTGATGATATAGCTTAGCTTATGTGGATCTCCTACTTTGATAGTTTGTTTATGATTCGAAGGCAATGCATCTCTTACGATCGGAGTGCTATGCATATCTTATAATCATGGTTATCGTTTACTCTCTTTAGTACTGCATATCTATGTGATTTATACATCTATTGCTTTGCCATCCGTTGTGTTGATGATGCTACTCTTGGTGCATAGGTACCGAGTACTTCTACCCCGAAGCGGAGGAAGCGACGGAGGAAGTTCAGGCAGATCAGCCTGATGACTTCCTAGAGTATAGTACGGACGGCATCGTATAGCCGTGACGACCCCGTACACGAGCGCCTCATGATTATCCTCGTAGCTTCATTTTTTTTTTGGTTTTCTTATACTTTTGTTTAGGCCTAGTTTCAGTTTGGCCTTTCTACTTGTAAATTATATTTTGTATTAGTCTTAAACTTCAACCTTAACTTTGATACTCAGTATATTGCTCTTAAACTATACTTCTATAAGATACCTTTTGTTTTATGAAGCTTCCGCTATTGTTTGATTTATTCGAGGAAAATGTTTATACCTCACAGCGGTCTTCGATCCAGATGGGACATGATTAGGGCAGGTGATATGTTATTATCATTGGAAAAAGATTTAAATTGGCCCTAATCTCACGCATACCCCGGTTTCACTTTTGGGGGCGTGACATGAATCATGCTCCTGCTAATCAATTCCTCCAAGTAGCCCTCTGCCACATCTTCCATAATCTCATTATCTCTCTGCTGAATGAAACCCTCAGCAACCCACAACATGATTAGGTCCTTGGACTTAATCTCATAGTCTTCTGGAAAAAGAACGAGATATAAAAAGCATGGTTTCAAGTAATGAGGCAAATCATAGTAACGTAAAGCTAATATTTTCATGCACTGATTCGAATCTTCAGTGAGATGCCAAGTTACACTATCGAGAACTTTAGACCATGCACTAAATGTCTGGTCTCTTCTTGATAAGAGACTTCCTAAAACGACAATAGCCAATGGTAAGCCACCACATCTTGCAAGGATCTTTTTACCCATTTCCATTATCTCCTGAGGACAAACAACTCCTTTCGGAAAGATCTTCTTGTGGAACAATTCCCAACTCTCGTCCTCATTAAGAAGTCGAATATAATGGTGATTGATCACATTGTCAGCATGTAAAGCTACCTCTTTGTTGCGAGTGGTAAGCATTACTATACTTTTGTTCAAACCATCTGGTAGAAAGAGCTTTAGTTCATCCCATGCTTGCATGTTCCATATATCATCAATCACTACCAGATATCTCTTCTCGTTCAAGTGATCAAGAAGCTTTTTCCTCAAGTCTTCCTCATTTGAATTATCCTTCTCCTCTGGAGAGAGGCCCATCACGCATTTTATAATACGTATCAAGACATCTCTAATTCCATATTGTTGAGATAGGTATATGAAAGCATGACATTCAAAATTATCTTTGACATCACGATAAACGTTTTTGGCGAGAGTGGTCTTACCTGAACCGCCCATTCTGACTATAGAAATCACGCAGCGCCTTGCCTCCTCGTTGATCAGCTGCTCCTTGAGAGTTTTCATACTTTCTTGCATACCAGTAAGATCTGGTTCTTCGAACAGGGCATAATACCGCCTACGGATGTCCAAGCGTGTCTCTTGCCCTCCATCGTTGATATCTCTTATGCCGTAAGTCTGCAAACCGCTTGAGATGTCGCCGATCTTCATCTTAATGTGTTGAATCTTCTTGGCGACCCTGTGGCGAGTTGTCAGCTTACTGCAAATGGAAATGTACCTTTTAACTGTCACGACCCGGACCCGAGATCAGAGTCATTAGGGTTAACCCCCGGGTCGCGATGCTCATACTTACTCCCGTAAACCTCGTTTAACCGAAGTTACAACGAAGCCTACAAGGGATCTTACATACAAACCTGTCAATGTACAGTTGCGGAATACATACAAATAATATACATTGACAATACCTAACAAAATGAATCAAAACATTTACTTTAAACGTTAAAGTTTACTTTACATTGGTTCGGTTCCCAACTATCAACCACTGCATATTTACAATACAATGCAGGGTATAACATCTACACTACTTACAATACCAAAATGATTCTATAAAAGAATTTCCACAAAGTTTCCAAAAGATTCTATGTTTTCTTCTCTCAAATCACGTCCACTCCGCTAGACCTCCTGGAGGCAGCGCATGGGCCTCCTCCGCTGACGAGACGGTCTCGGAAGGACCGGCACGGATAACTGAGCCTGTAATATTATCAGTAATACCGTGAACACGACGGTTCAACAAGGTATACATATATTTATAACATTTCATAATTCCTAACAATTCACTGCTTAAGAGTGCTAAACAATTCATAATGAATACCATTAATCATAACAATATACTGGCAACTACACTAGCAGGGGTTTCAACTCCATTCTATTCATTTAATCTTCCAAAAGGAAGCATTTCATATTCATTTCAATGTATGACTTTTTAGTCAATGACCTTTTTGGTCCAGTGTGGTGAGATCTCCCAGTGTCTTGATCAGAGATCACTGGTGCCTCACGGAGCTCCGGACGCTCCCAGTCTCATCTACTGCAGTAGGAATAATCATTTCATTCATTTCTCATTTCATTTAATTCAATTGCATAATGAGTTCAGAAACCACTAGGTAGTGCCAAACTTGCTAACAATTCCTACCAATCTCAGTCTAGTGTTCAATTCATCCTTGAACCAACCATGGAGTGTAACTTTGGTTATTAATGCAAGTATTACGATTGATGATATTATTTATATGATTATGCATTAGAATAACCCTAGTTAACACATGGAGGTTAGACACTACTATTAGTCATAATTGACTCATAAGCGATATCAATTTTCGTAAAATCCAAAACTCACTGCCAATCGCGAGGACCGTTAGGTCCGAGTGATTGGCCAAAATTTCCCTCACTATGAATAAGCTGGTCAATTTCGGCTACCTCGGCGGCTACCTGGCGGTTAGCCGCGACTGTGCAGGCGGCTAGCCGATATGCACTGGCGGCTAGCCGAACTAGGTTCGGTCAGCGCGCGGTCAGCTTTCCAGAAGCTGAATTTCTGACAGAAATTTTCTGACTAATTTCGGTCAGCTCGGCGGTTACCCCGCGGTCACCCCGCGGCTAGCCGAAATTCCAATTTCGGCTAACCGAAATTTGGCGGTTAGCTTTCCAGAAGCTCGCCAAAATCAAATTTTCTGGCGGTTAGCTGCGCGGTTAGCCTCGCGGCTAGCCGAAATGCGCCCAGAAACACAGTTTCGAGCTTCTGAAGCTCTGAACGAAAACCACATATTTGAACTCAAGGAGTTCACACAAGTTCCATAAAAGCTTAAATTCATAGAAATGCATATACTTGCCTTAATTGAAGCTTGATAAACACTAAACCCTCATTACATAACCTAATCCATGCATAGGGTTTCAACCCTTAATTAAATCAACATCTAATTCATCATTTCTTTCCCCATTAAAGCCACTATAACTTCTCAACAATCATCAAGCATAAACATATGTATCTACTTGCCTTAGATGAAGCTTGAGTGTTATAAACCCTTTCTTAGCTTGGATTTAGAATGGAATTCCCCTCTTTGAAGCTTGGAACTCAATACAAACCCAAGAAAATCTCTAAGAAGATGAAGGAGTTGAATCTCTTTCACTTGCATCAACTTGCCTTCACTCTCGACGAAGAAGAAATCAACGAAAGAAGACAAACGGAGGAAGAAATGAAAAGAAAAATGGTAACAGGAATGTTGCCTAGGGTTTCATAAGAAGAATGAAAGCAATGGCTTATATAAGTTGTCTTTTTGCATTTAAGTCCCTTTTCATTTTCTCATTTTCACTTTGAGTCAATTGAAGGTCCATTTGATCCAATACTCATCAAATCAATGCAAGTCTTTTATGAAAATCATCGTACTCGTCGAGATACACATGCGGGTATCAAGACTTTCCGTATTCGACATAATACGTATAAATCCGTATTTATACACAAACCCTTCATTTGCTCAATTAAGCTTCATTTTCATTCAAATCCTTTCATAATCCTAGATACTATTTCATTAAGCCTAAATAACTCATAGTTAGGCTAATTCAATTTCATCTCATCATTAAACCGGCTTAATTAGTCATAAGCCCAATTAATTAGAATTAATCGTGATTAACTCGGGACGAAGCCTAACATTAACCCATAGAAAAGACCTTCGTCTCGTCCTACGGGAAGCCTGAGCAGTTTGAGTGAGGATGAAGGTGTCGATAACATCTTCGGCGTCATAGGAAACGTCTCTTATTTCTTTCACCCAATTCCTGACTCTATCATCTTCCTTTTGTTTTGCATCGGCGTCTTTCAGAAAGCATTGCATACGCCTCAATTCTCCTACAATCCATTCCAATTGATCACGCACATCATAGAGGAGCCGTGCTTCTTCAATGAGAAGATCACGTAGTTTTCCTACAACAAAGGAAGCCACAGCCTCGGAAGCCATCTCTGCTTTTCTGTCTGAGCAACTCGTTGAAATTACCAGAGGTAGAATGATGGCGGCTTGCAGTTCACTACCATGGTCAACTAAAGTCATTGATAACAACCACCCTGGTTCGTTCCAATCATATAATTATTTTTCTGAGCTGAGGTCAGTAAACACTCACCCTGGATCGTTAACCATAATTACCAATTGCATAATTATTGGTCTGAGCTGAGGACAGTAAAACACCCACCCTGGATCGTTGACCATAATTACTTTACCCGATAATCCCACGTGACCACGTCAGATTCAGAACGAGTATTGGTGACTCAAAAGCTGTGGACAACAAATTAAGAGAAAAAAGTTGATTGGGAAAAAAAAAAAAAAAAAAAAAGCAATCCATGAGAGACACGTTTTCCGGGCCCACCTCAACATTTATCCAAAGTGGGTGCCAGCGGTCCAGGCGAAGGGACTTTTCTTGGTTTGATCTTCCAATGTTCAGGCTCGATGGAAATTAGTGAAGGTTCTCAGAAGGGCCCACGCATAACAAATCAATTTAACAATTGAAATAATTGCCGTCCTCTTTTGACAGTTTGGCTTCAATAGAAATTGAGATGGTCCCGTGCATACTTCTCGCCCATAGTCTGCCGAGGATCAATGGCAGAGCAGGGATTTCGACCATTTGATGATGGTATTTACTCTTTTACTGAGGTAAACCTGAAACTTCAAGTGAATCCAGAGCCTTGGAGGATACAGACTTTATTCGTTTACTGCTAATTAGTAATGAGTAAATTATTAATCAAAGAATAAAGAAAAAAATAGAAATTTAATTGTGGGTTATAAATTATATTTAAAAAAGTTATACCGACATAATGTAAGAAAACATGAATTCAACTAAGAATCAAAAACTATAAAAAGAAAAAAGCCTGTTAATTTGAATGGGAGCTATTTTTCCAATCTAGAAACCTTTTGAATAGTTGACCCATGTCAGACAGCGGGGTATAATACTTTTGAGGGATTTTTACGACAAAAGGCCTCAAAAATTCCTAGACCTTGAAATTGGCCCTCAAATACAAGTATTATCCAAATTAATTCTCTCCCGCATCGGTCCCTTTATTTTAGACCAAATTTTCCTTCACTTGTTTTTTCACGAGTTCGAAAGTAATATCTTAAGCTCATGTTAGGTCCATACAGCGATTAGGATTATACCTACAGTCTCCGAGCATGATTCTTATGGGAGTGCAACTATGACTCCTAATATTAGATTGGCCCTACTATGCCTATAAATTTAATGTGTGGTTCTATAGACATATATATCAAGATTACGTAACTCTTCTTGATTATCAATATGAGGTGAGTCCTACAAATGTTAACCCCAAGGGGTAGCTTAGTTGGCCTAGGACCACGGTTTGCATCCGGAGGTTGTGGGTTCGAAACTCCGCTACCACACTAAGGCTACAGGGGATTTATCCGGCTTCCCTCTGGGCCCGGAGGTATTAGTCCAGCCCAAAGGGTTGGGAACCCTCCAATAGCAAAAAAAAAAAAAAGTCCTACAAATGTCATACTTGAAGGGCTTTCATCGTGATTGTCAATATTAGGTGGGTCCCATATATACTACCAAAATTATCTAATCCCATACTGATTACCAAGATTAAATTGTGTGATTACAATTATAAATTTACCATTATTAAATGGGTCCAACTATTTGATAGCTCCCTAGTATTAATATGACTACCAACATCAAATGGGTCCACAGTGACATCACATAGATGGATTCACCAATGATGTCTAATATTTAATAAGGTTTAATTTTATTTTATTTTTTATAGGTTCCTGTGCTTTCCTGCAGACCAACGATGTCTGGTTCTTCGAACAGAGCATAAGACCTTCTACGTACGATCGTTCAAACTTTTGTCCTGCTCTCCATCGTTGATATCGATCCTTTTTGCCATAAGTTACCATACTGCTGGAGATATTGCCCATCTTCAGCTTTATGCGCTGAATCTCCATGGCAATCTTGTGGCGAGTTGTCAGCACACTGACAATGCAAATATATCGTTTGACACAGCCTACAAGTCCTCGTCTCCTCCTTTGCGCAAAGATGAAGGTGTCGACAACGTCTTCAGCATCATAAGAAACGTCTCTGATTTCTGCTAACCAATTTCTCGCTCTCTCATCTCCCTTTTGTTTTGCATCAGCGTCTTTCAGGACGCCTCAGTTCACTTAATTTCAATCCATTCGAGTTTGTCGCGCAAGTCATAGAGGAGTCGTGCTTCTTCAATGAGAAGAACACCAAGCTTGCGTACAACGAAGGAAACAGCAGCTTCGGAAGCCATCTCTTCTTTTCCTTTTCTTTCCCAGCAATTGAACAAGAATCACTGGTTCAAGTTCACAGCAAGACGGAAATTCACACACGTTAAGGTTGAGAAGGATGCGACGACTTTACACCGACAGGCCCCATCACAATGACGGCGTGCTCCCCAACAATTGTTGGAGGCAAATATTGAAATCTGAAGTTGTGGTCAACAAATGAATACAAAAGTTTTAAACATTAAAAAAAAAAAAAAAAAAGTTGGGGTCTGCCGACTGCCATGGATTCTGATCAGACGACTCTTTCCAAATGAGGTGTCATGTGCCGAACCCTTGATAATTGAGATCCAACTAAGGTGCCGTGTGGCAACTAAAACTCATGATAATTGAAACTCAAAGATTTAAAAGGAAAAGTTCAGGGCAACAATTAAGAACAAATATATATATATATATATATATTTCAGCACCTCCTCTGTTAAAAAAAAAAAAAAACTAGCCCCATCAAATTATCCTAACCCAATCATACAAGATTTTTAGACCATATATGTGAAAGGAAAAGGCAAAAGTTATGGGCAACAAAAAAAGAATAGATAATGTTAAAAGAACAAAAAAGAAAAAAGAAAAAAACCGATCCACGAAGAGCCATGATCACTGGGTCCACATTACTACTGAACATCTGAGTAAGGTGCCCTGTGCCAACTCCTAACATTGGCACCTTGGTATCACATATGTGGGTAGGGATCAACAGAGGTGGACCCACAAAATTGAACTTGTGGGGGCTTTATGTAAAAGAAATATTGGAGAAAGGAGCAAATGTAAAAAATATTTAATCTCTAGGGCGGGTGCACTCCTATACCTGGGTCTTTAAATTGGAAGTATAACTCATTTCCAGCCAACCTAGCCAAAATAAATAAATAAGGTAAAAAGTGAAGTGAATTTTCTTTGATCTTCCATAGTTCAGATTGACCGGAAGTTAGTGTTTCTACTCAATGAGGCCACCTCATAGAAAATAAAGCAATCAAAATAAACGAGCTCCTCTTTTACAATCTCTTGACAAATTGCTTTGATAGAAATTGTGCAAATTGCAAGGTTGGTTACTCACAAAATATGTGAATGAAATAATTATAAATTAAATGGATTAATCTTCTACACAGAATGTAAAACGTAAAATAAAAAATTAAAAAAAATAGTAGGGTGATAGTTTGGATGGAGGATTTTACCAATCTAGAATCCATTTGAATAGTTAAAGAAAATTCATATTGTTTGTAATTATTTTATGGTGGGTGGCTTAGATTTCATAGTGAGCCCAATAATGGTTTTTACAAGTGGGCCACATTTGAGCATACCTACTACTTACTTCTTCACATTTTAAATCTCAATCCGGCATTTGAAAGAAAGAAATTAAAGACAATTCAACGAGTAGTAGGCATCTCTCTCTTGGCAAAAATATGGAAGGGTTGGTGGAGAGTCTTTCTCTCCAATCCCACCTACTTAATTAAAAACTCATCTTCGAAAAAAAAAGAAAAGAACAGACAAAACCTCTATGCTTGCTCTTTTGAGTAATGAATTTTTTAGATCTACCTTGATGGATGACTGTGACTCCTCTGTTATTTGACATGTTCAGGAATGGAATTTGTAGGATTATGGAAGATAAGAATTTATAGTTAATATTTTTTTTTTCTAAAAGAGTTTTTCTAGGATTTTTGGGTTTTTTTGCGGGTCGGAGGGCAGGCATTATTTGGATTTATGAGTTTCTTGAACCTAGTTTGGTAGATATGGAATGAGTTTATAATGCACAAAAAATGGTGCAATTCTGGGGCTCAATAGGTAATGGTTAGGAAGTTTTTGTGTCTTAGAGCTGTTCTCAGCTTTTGATTTTTTTATTTTTTTTTAAAGTTTTACGCGTTTGGAATATCTAATAGCAAGTAATGTGCTCATATCCACGATATTTAGATGTGTATTGTGTCCCACCATCCCCTTAAATGATATTATTTGTATAAAGTTTTAAAAAATAGTGGTTTTCATAAATAAAAAAATAAAATTGTAACTCCATTACCATCCCTTCCTCTCTTCTTCTTTCCCCCTCTCTTCACTCTACCGGCCCTGAACATCACAGCAACAACCATCACCCTCATGGTCCAATCACCATCTAGGGGAATGGGGGACGATATCACCAGTACTTGAGTAAAGAATTTTCAGTTGAGTGAGTGTACGCAACACCCTCTATCAATACTTTTATGTTTTTCCATGGCTATCTGTGTAGTCACACTTGAAGTATAATCTTCATAAAGATTCCTAACTATAATTGTAGAATTCATTTAGGGCATGTTTGTGTAGCCCATTTCCGCGGAAAAGGTTGTAGTTTTCTACGGAAAACTTTTTTTTCATGTGTTTGGTGCGGCAGTTTTCCGCGGAAATGCTTTTTCGCCACGTCAGCATTTTCCTTCCTAGCCATGGAAATAGACTTCCTATGGGGGGGTATGGGAAGTCCATTTCCACGGAAAACCGACCCCCCAATTTCCTCTCTCTCACCCTCACTCCACCCAACCACCCTCTTTCTTCCTTTTCCCCTCCCAACCCCACCCACACTACACACATATCAACCCACTCACCCAATAATTTTCACTAAAAAATGGTTTTCACTAAAGAAATCCATAGCTGCACCAAACAACATTAGCACTAATTCATCGAGGAAAACCTTTTTGCACCAAACATAAAATTTTGACTTCCGCAGAAAAACTTTTCCAAAGAATTTAAAACCCATAGATTTTGCTGATGTGGCAATTTCCAATTTCCACGGAAATTAGATGTACACAAACGTGCCCTTAGACAACTTCCTTTAAAAAATATAATCACTTTTGTTTTTTTCACCCGGGCTGGGCATAGGCATTTTTTCTAGTTATTTTAAATTTGAAGACAAAAGTATCCATAGAAAGGGAGATGTGAAAAAGAGAGGATAGGATAAAAGAAAGAAGGGCTCTGCAAAATTCGTTAAAGACTCACATGCATAAATATAGTCCTATTTTTATACACAATCAATCTAACAATATGTCACTTTGACTGAAGTGAAATTGGGGCTGATTACTAATATGCGTTTAGGTTTATGATATGACAAGAGTTCGATCAAGTTAAGGTAGGTCTAAATAGCTAAAATCAAGTACGTTGTCTCCTCCCACATTTTTGTTTGATGCACTTGTTGTTATTAGTCCCAACTACATGGGTATATGATGTGATGAGCCCTTACAACTGCACTTTCATGAGGTTAATTTTGATCACTTTAAGGACTTATCAGTGTTAAATGATCACATCATTTAGGCTAAAACCATGATTTACGCATCTTGCAAATCACTGTACTATTTTAATGCATAATTCCAAAAAAATTCACATATTTTGCATAAAATCATGAAAACTGTATTTCTGGAACTTTGATTTATGAGAATCTTTGGCAAAACCCTAGTTTTTCAAGAAAAGTTTCATCGTTATTGTCTTTTCAAGGTCAAATTATTTCAAATGATGTCACCTCAAGCTATTATTCCATGAGAAATAGGGCTACATTCATGCATTTGTGAGATTAGGGGCAAAACTGTCTTTTCACAGAAAATGACACATTTTTCTACATGAAAACACCCAAAATTATCATCCATTACATTTATAGTGTTATTATTTATTTATGAAATTCCAAGGAATCCTAGTTGGATCAGGACTCTTCATGAAATCCCAATTACACTAGAACTTTGCTTCCAGTGCTCTAGATCTGTTCATTTCTACATGAAATACGAAACTGGGACCTGTAGAATTCAACAAGAAAAAGAAGTCCTACCTGGATCAGTAATCCTATTGGGATCAGAAATCTTACCAGGGACCTACTCATAAGCATAGAAGATCAAAACATGGGCCCCACGGTCAAGAAAGAAGCTGAAAATGAAAAGAAATGAAGACTGGACCCCACACAAAAATCCATGTGGGAGCTCACACATGTACACGCCCAAGATAGGGGGTCCACATTTCATTTGCTATATTCAAATTTATCCTACAGATAATGCCAGGAAATTTCCAAGAAATTGCCAGTTGAACGTGAAGACAACTTATCTTCGAAATCTGAAATCTAAGAGGGACCCACACATCCTCTGGGCTTAAAGGAATTCTAGAGGCTTTCAGAAGCATCAGGATCTCTCTAGTCTCTTAGAATCCACATACAGCAGATGTCTATCCAAAATAAGAGAAAGAAAGAAGAAATTGCAGAAAAACTAAATTAAGAAAAGGGCCCCACATACCCTTGGACGTTCCCTAAGGGAATATTCTCCTCATGGACACCCAAGGTGGACCCACACTATCTTCTTGGTTGTTTAAATTCAAATGAATTATATCTCCTAAATATTGTGAAGATATGGAAGATCTCAAGTTCAAGTTTGAAGAGATAAAGAAGCCTTTACAAGAAGAAAGAAAGAGGTCCAAGACTCCTTCCAAGAGACCCCTTGGACGTCCACTCTCTCCTTATCAACGCAATCCACGCCCATGGTGGGTCCACTTCACTTCAATGTTCACCAATTGAAATTTTTTAATGCTACACATGTGGGCCCAACTTTGGAGAATTTTTAGATTAAAAATGAGAGTATTGAGAAGTTCTGCAATGCTAGAAGACTCCAAAGTTCTCTCAAGTTATCCTAATTGTATTCAAAGTGGAGCAAAATCTAGCAATTGTAACAAAAGAAAGAATTTGAGATAGAGACAAACTATGCTTGAAAAAGCTATAAAAGGAAGAAGCAGGGGGGAAGTCCAAAGCATAAAGAAAATAATCCCCTTCTCTCTAGTTTCTCTCCCATCACACAAATTAAAAGAGCAAGATCATCGAAAAAATATAGATTTTACTAGCATTGAATGTCTTATTACAAAGAATAATCAAATTGATACAAAAAGAACATACGCATGCTAGGATGAAGAAGCCTTCTCTAGTCTTCGCGATTCTTCAACTCGGAACACATTTGGTAGTTAGTTTATTCATCTTTTCAAAAGAACCAATTGGATAGTGCTTAAGGTAATGTTAGTAGAAGGTGCCCTTACTACGAATGGCTTGGCTTAGTACCCTCCAACATGTGGTCTAGGGCATGTACTCTTGATCATGGATGGGTGGCATTGCAAGTTGAGAAATCAAAGCAAATCTTTTTGTGCCCAATAAAGAATATGATCAGGTGTATCTTGAAACCCCGGCCAATTTACACACCAATTTTATAGTTCACAATTGGATTGCCGACCTAAGCTCTAGAACAAGTTCTAGATGATAATCGTAGCAATTTTTTGCCCAAGTTTGAGAGAAATGGGAAGGATATATATGATTCACCACATTTACTTTTCTTGTATGCTTGAGCACATCTGATTTATTGTAAATTTCACACTAAACATTAGGACTTTATTTTCAACATGTTTTGTGCATCCTATTTTCAAGATTTAATGCATGATTTTATGGTTGGAATATGAACGTGGCAAGCATTAGCATTAGATTTATTTAATTATGTTTGTTGCTGGAATACGATGATTTCTTTACTGATTAAGAGAAAGAAACTCGGATTGGTTACAAGTAGTGGAATTTTAATGTTCAAAGACTGCACTATTTTTTACAGTTTCAGTCTGTTTTTCTTCCAAAAGTTCATGATTTAAAAAACCAGTCTAGAGTAGGTATTTTTAATTGATTATTTTCAGAAATAAAGTTTGTTATATGGAATTTAAAAACCCATAATTTCAGTCTGTTTTTCTTCCAAAAGTTCATGATTTAAAAACTAGTCTAGAGTAGGTATTTTTTATTGAGCATTTTCAGAAATAAAGTATGTTATATGGAATTTAAATACCCAGAATTTCAAAGCAAAGTAATTCCTGGAAGTCAGAGAACTAATAGCCTGAATATGGGTACTCAGCAAGACTGCATCAGAATTCTGCAGCGCATCATGATCATGTAAGCATTTTTAAGCATGTATATCTCACTCGTTTGAGATCCTTTTTCATCTTTTTTTTCTTTTTTTGTTAGACTCATGCATCATCATAGTGGAAAATCCAGCCATAAAACTTAGGTTTAAATCATCCTAGGTAATTCGTTCAGGTCTAAAAAGTTGGACCTAGAGCAAGTAGTTTTCAGATTTAGAAATTTTCTGCATCCATCTTAGAGTTAGAATGTGTTTAGGATTGCATTAGTTACATATAGGATTGAATAAATTAATTCACTATTTCATAAAAATAGATTTTAGGAATAAATTAGAATTTAGGATAATTACTAAATAATTAAGTAAAATTTATTAGAATTTAGGTTGGACTAGAATACTAATATGCATAGTATTAGGAACCTAATATTTAGGAATTTTGAGTTTTCTAATCACTAAGTTTTAGGAGATTTCCAGAGTTTGAAATCATCATAATTGTGCTAAAAGAAGAATTTTAATTAGATTGAAAGTCTTCAAAAATTGGAAATCTTAGGTTAGGTTTAGTAAAGATAGGTTAAAAGTTTATGCATTGTGCAAGACTACCACTGCAGTAAAGCTGCAAATGCAAGATTACCGCCTATACTTGGTATGGAAACCCTGCATGTAATTCCCATAAGTCGGAATTTGTTTTCAATTAATCTGTCAATTTTATATCTGTCTGTGTTATTCCCACATGAAAACAAGTTGTTGGTGGAATATGGAACACGGTGTAACTTGTCAGGGCATGAACACAATATAAAACAATGTATAAAGAGGGATGGTAAAATCCAAATCTAACAAATCATCTTTATCACCAAATGATGGGTCAGGCCCAAATGACTCGGTCCGTAGTGGCAGGTTAGGCCCAAGTGGCCCGGTCCACGATAATTGGTCAGGTCAAACTGACCTTAGTCCATTGTGAGCCCAGGTTGTCATCTACTCGTTAGGGGCCGGGTCCGGATCCACTGAAGGAAGAAGTCATCATGTCGTTTCACCTACCTGCTTTTACCAATTCCCGCGGAGGAAATCTAATCTGCTCATCTGTTGAGGAGAGTTCGGAAGACTCCACCAGACTGGAGCGTACATCATTGGAGATCCCTGGAGACTCTTCCCATCCGTTGGAGAAAGAGTATAAAAGGAGGAGTCCTAGCAAAGGAAAGGGCATCTCTCGAATTCTACACCTCATTATTGTATCTGACTACTTTGTAACCTCCTCCCCAGAGCAATAAAGCAATCATTTAAAGTGGACGTAGGTCATACTGACCGAACCACTATAAATCCCTTCTACCCTTCTCTCTCTTCATTAATTTTCACATTTATTACATATCACTTGACCGGTGGTGCCCGAAAGCCACTTTTTGGCATCATCAGTTTGGCGCCGTCTGTGGGAATTGAAAAGAATTTCCTTTTTTCAAAAAGCCATGCCTATCACCAGGTCAACAAGGCGACAAGATAGTAACCCCTCGCGCGAGGGCGAGGGTAATCCTCCACCGACCAACCCTACACCGAATGCAACCGCTCCCTCTCCCCAGCAGATGCTGGAGACCATGCAGCAGTTGGTAACTCAAAACCAACAAATACTGAAGCTCATGCTGGCGAGTCAGGGAGGAGCGCTAGGTGCGGGGCCGCAGGAAGCACCACTCTCGGAACAACCGATAGCTCCACGCAGAGGGGCACCTCACCCGGGCGCCCGTCCACACGGTGCCCGGGGCCGAGGCGCCAACCGAGGCCGCCATCACCTGGGCGCCCAACCCCTGGGCGCCCAGGGTCGAAGACTGCAGCTGGGCGCCCAAGCCCTGGGCGCCCAACCTCTGGTCTGGGCGCCCATCCTCATGGCGCCCTGGGCGCCCGTCATCAAGGCGCCCACGCCCAGGAGACGTCTGCTGGAGCTCCGCCGGTCGTCCCGCACGGAAGACTCCTGGTTGATCCTGAAGGCCGCGCTCATCTCGACGTACCCCCTCCCCCAGGTGGGTCAAATCGCGGTGGACTTCCACCTCCTCCCTCTGCTTCCAATCATGAGGATCCTGATTTCCAGGAGATGGGAAGTGGAAATTACAGCCTGGAGGACGAGAGCCAGTTCCAAGGTCAATCCAAAGAAGCCCCCAACCTTTGGGATGAGAAGTTCAAAAAGATGCAAGATCAGATAGGCAATGTCTTCAATGCCATGAAGGCACAGGTACCAGAATCCATTGACTATCTGGTACAACGAACGGATACACCATTCAAACCCTCCGTGGCAGACTACCCCCTCCCCAGAAAATTCAAAATGCCGACCATGGAGATTTTTGATGGGACCAAGGACCCGTTGGATCACTTGGAAACGTACAAAACCCTAATGCAACTACACAACGTCCCTGACGAAATCATGTGTAGAGCATTTCCAACTACATTGAAGGGTTCAGGAAGGCAGTGGTTCTCCAGTCTCGCCCCAACCTCCATTGCCACCTTTGCAGAATTAAGTAAGTCCTTTGTATCTCACTTCATCGGAGGACGTCGTCACCAAAAGCCCGCCACACACCTGCTTAGCATCAAGCAGGACAAGAACGAAAGCCTCAGGAGCTATCTCACTCGTTTTAACGAGGAGGTACTCCAAGTCGAAGAGCCAGATGACAAGGTCTCCATGACAGCCTTCATTGGAGGCCTCCGTTCTTCGAGCTTCCTATTCTCGGTGATGAAGCGCCCGCCAAAGAACTTTCCTGAACTGCTGGCAAAAGCCCAGAAGTACATGAATGCGGAGGACATCACCAGAGCTAGGCGAGGAGAGTCCTCCAGATCAGAAGGCAAGGGGAAGGAGCGAGATAGAGAGGACAGGAAGGAGAACAGCAGCAACAAGAGAAGCAGAACGGAGAGGGTACCAGCCAGAGAGAGGCTTGGTCCAGCTCCTCAGAGGGAGAGGCAGGCCTTCACCCCCCTCAGTGCCTCCGTCGGACACATCTTGTTGCAGATCCAAGATGATCCTGCGGTTAAATGGCCGGGGAAAATGAAGTCTCCCCCAAACCGCAGGAATCCTAACAAATATTGTCGCTTTCATCGCGACCATGGCCATGATACCGACGACTGCTACGAGCTAAAGAAGCAGATCGAGGACCTCATCCAGCGCGGGCATCTGCGCCAATATGTTGCTGGGAGAGCTCAAGCACCATCACCACCTCGTCATCAAGAGAATCAGCAGCCCTTCGGAGAAATTCACACTATCTCCGGAGGATCTGCGGAATCACTCTCAGCAATGAAGGCCCACTCCAGAAAGGCCAGGCATACTGAGGAAGCACGTCCGTCCAAAGTGTCCCGACAAAGAGATGGCGAGGTCATATCATTCTCAGATAGGGACCTGGAAGGAGTGCAGCTCCCCCACGACGACCCATTGGTAATATCCTTGACCATCGCCAATTTTCAGGTGCATAGGATCCTGGTAGACAGTGGCAGCTCCGCTGACATATTGTATGCAGGCGCATATGACAAGTTGAGCCTAGGTAGGGAAAAGCTCCGACCTGTCAAGTCACCTCTTATTGGTTTCTCAGGAGAGAAGGTGTACCCCCTGGGAGCGATTAAGCTCCCAGTCACCGCCGGAGTGGCACCCCGAAGCTCCACAATCATGGTCGACTTCCTGGTGCTTGACTGCCCGTCAGCTTACAACGTCATACTGGGCCGACCTGCCCTCAATACGTTAAGGGCTGTTCCCTCCACCTATCACCTCATCATCCGCTTTCCAACCCCTAATGGAATCGGAGAAATCAGGGGAAACCAATTGGCTGCCAGAGAATGCTACGTCTCCTCAGTAAAAGATAAAAAGCAGAAGGAAGCATTACAGATTGAGACCCTTGATCCAAGGGATGACTCCACCATTGAGAGGGGAGAACCAGTTGAAGCACTCACCACTGTGGTCTTAAATGAAGACCTCCCTGATAGGAAAGTGTACATTGGCTCCTCTCTCCCTGAAGACCTGGTCCGTCGCTTGACCAACTTCCTGAAGAATAACATGGACGTCTTTGCATGGTCACATGCAGATCTGGAAGGGATTGATCCCAAAATCGCCATTCATCGCCTCAATGTCGACCCCCAGCACAAGCCTGTCCGACAAAAGCTGAGGGGTGCCTCCACTGAGAGGGCCCGAGCAATGGACAAGGAGGTCGGGAAGCTGATAGACAATGGAGCTGTAAGGGAGGTAGCATATCCCGAATGGCTCTCTAATGTTGTGATGGTGACGAAATCCAATGGGAAGTGGCGCCTGTGCGTCGACTTCACTGACCTTAACAAGGCATGCCCAAAGGACTGCTTACCGTTACCTAGGATCGACCTCCTCATCGACGCCACGGCAGGTCACGAACTTCTCTCCTTCTTGGATGCTTACTCTGGGTACAATCAGATTAACATGCATCCCCCAGACCAAGAGAAGACGTCATTCATCACCCCGAAAGGAACCTATTGCTATAGGGTCATGCCTTTCGGACTGAAGAATGCAGGGGTCACCTACCAACGCCTGGTGAATAAAATGTTTCACTCTCAGATTGGCCGTACCATGGAGGTTTATGTGGACGACATGCTGGTGAAGAGCCTTGCCGCCACAGATCACATCAATCATCTCCAAGAAACCTTCAGTGTTCTCAGGCTCTATCATATGAAGTTAAATCCCGAGAAGTGTGCCTTCGGAGTGGGGTCCGGAAAATTCTTGGGCTTCATGGTCAATCAAAGGGGGATAGAGGCGAATCCCGACAAAATCAAGGCTATATTGGACATGAAGTCGCCCGCCTCCACCAAGGAGCTGCAGCGCCTCAATGGAAGGGTGACAGCACTTAGCAGATTTGTCTCCAAATCTGCAGACAAGTGCTTGTCTTTCTTTAAAATCCTCAGGAAGGCTTTTGACTGGGGGCCAGAGGCGGAGGAGGCCTTCCAGAAGCTTAAAGCCTACTTGGCCACTCCCCCCCTTCTTTCACATGCTGCACCAGGAGAGGTGTTGTATTTGTACCTCTCTGCTTCTCCCTCAGCAGTCAGCTCTGTCCTCATCAGAGATCATGATGGAGTGCAGAAGCCCATTTACTATGTAAGCAGAGCATACCGAGGGGCAGAGTCCAGATACACGGAGCTGGAAAAACTGGCGCTCGCCCTTATTACGACAGCAAGGCGACTGCGTCATTATTTCCAGAGTCACACCATTGTGGTTATTACTGATCAACCTCTGAAGAGAGTACTGGGAAAGCCGGATGTATCCGGGAGGCTCGTCAAATGGGCAGTAGAGCTGGGGGAGTTTGACGTCCAGTATCAGCCAAGGTCCGCCATCAAAGCGCAAGCCTTGGCAGACTTTATAGCTGAGTCTACACATGCAGAGACGGAAAAACTAGCCTCGCCCACACAAGGTGAGTCTCCGCCAGAAGAGGACAACCAAGAGGGCGCCCACACAACTCCAGATCTCCGAGCCTCCGCGGAAGACCAGACAGCCCTGGGCGCCCAGGCATCCCTGGCCCGGGGCGCCCAAGGATCTCCAGCACCCTTGGGCGCCCAGGCCTCTCCAGCAACCCTGGGCGCCCAAGCCTTGGGCGCCCAGGCCTCTCCATCTTCCCTCGGCGCCCAAACCCTGCTTGGGCGCCCAGGCCTCTCCATCTTCCCTCGGCGCCCAAGCCTTGGGCGCCCAGGCCTCCTCAGCAGTCATGGGCGCCCAGGCATCTCCAGCAGCCCTGGGCGCCCAAGCAAAATCTACTTCGGGCCCCCCGTTGCTTCCTGCTTCTCATCCTGATGCCCAGAATCTCTCAACACTACTATGGAAGCTCTATGTTGACGGTTCCGCGACCAGCAATGGAAGTGGAGCGGGTCTTGTATTAACCAGCAATGGAAGTGGAAGCTCTATGCTGCCCCCTGGACCCCCGCGAGCTGACCGGTCAGCTCGACCACCGCCGGGGGACACCCCCGGACCCCCTATGCGGAGGGCATATATTAAAAGAGGATTCAGTGTTCAGAAAAGTTACAAATTGCTTGACATAAAGAAGCTTGGATTGTACTAATGTCTCCCTTTCAAACCCTTCTTTGGCGCGAGACATTGAGGGGCAAATGATGGGTCAGGCCCAAATGACTCGGTCCGTAGTGGCAGGTTAGGCCCAAGTGGCCCGGTCCACGATAATTGGTCAGGTCAAACTGACCTTAGTCCATTGTGAGCCCAGGTTGTCATCTACTCGTTAGGGGCCGGGTCCGGATCCACTGAAGGAAGAAGTCATCATGTCGTTTCACCTACCTGCTTTTACCAATTCCCGCGGAGGAAATCTAATCTGCTCATCTGTTGAGGAGAGTTCGGAAGACTCCACCAGACTGGAGCGTACATCATTGGAGATCCCTGGAGACTCTTCCCATCCGTTGGAGAAAGAGTATAAAAGGAGGAGTCCTAGCAAAGGAAAGGGCATCTCTCGAATTCTACACCTCATTATTGTATCTGACTACTTTGTAACCTCCTCCCCAGAGCAATAAAGCAATCATTTAAAGTGGACGTAGGTCATACTGACCGAACCACTATAAATCCCTTCTCTCTCTTCATTAATTTTCACATTTATTACATATCACTTGACCGGTGGTGCCCGAAAGCCACTTTTTGGCATCATCAATCTTTATCACCAAAGCCTCTCTGAGCCACTCATATTATATTCCTATTCGTGGTTATGAGGTTCAATATTCAAATAGTGGAGACTCACGAAGAAGTATTGTGCTAGTTACCAGTGCTACCAACCCACAGAAATATGGGACCAGTTTCTCGAAGAGATACGGTTTGAGACCAGTTTCCAGAGATCGGACCCTTCTTACTGAGCCGACCAAAGCTGAGGGGACCAAATACCATGGATCATGGACCTTTCAGCCCCAAGTGCACTTAATTTGGAGTGGCATATGCCATTGGATTCACATGCCAGTTTCTGCTGGTTGTCTATTACTCATCAACTGGTCAGTTGACC
Organism: Cinnamomum chago; assembly: GCA_038049695.1. NCBI lineage: Eukaryota > Viridiplantae > Streptophyta > Magnoliopsida > Laurales > Lauraceae > Cinnamomum > Cinnamomum chago. The sequence goes on from CP142452.1 coordinate 80,062,246, forward strand.
CCCCCTTGCACGTGATATACACGCAAATGGACCCGGTAGCCCAGGTCGAGCCGGACTCGCTTGTGTGTATACGGCTCGTGGTAAAATGTTATAATTGTTCTAAAGTGCATAGAAAATGGAAAAGCTTTTAAAGCCTTCTTAAGAAGTGAAATTAAGGAATGTGGGATGGCATGTTCTCAACTAGCCTACACTTCTCACCTAAAGCAAAAAGACAAAAACAACTTTTCAAGTCAAAACACCTTTTGAATTTTTTGAAGCAACTAAAAAACCCAACAAAATCATTATATAGATTAAAGGTGGGCTGCATATTAATGTGGACAGATGATTGAAACCGTCCATTTTAAAGGGCCCAAAGTTCTTTGTTTAGATAAATGACCATGATCACCCCATGGTGTTGATTTTATTCGTATATCTTGTTCATATTAAAAGCTTGCATTCCCATTCTAACTCCCTGATCGGGATGGATATAATCGAGCCCTACCAAAGAATTGTTGAATCTTCTTCCTTTATGTAAAAATAAATGAAGGGGACCTCATGTGCCGAGATCCAATCCGCATATTTACAGGCTCGAAAAGGTTGACCCGGATCTAACCTGCAGATTAATGCTTAATTTAGCCTTGGGTGTTGGGTTTTGGGTTTGGTGGGTGTGCCAATGATATTGCAAATAGTACTAGTGTTGTAAAAAGAGAAAATTGTGCTCGAGGTCTTTGGCCGTCATTATAAAAGTTTAAGGTTCTTAACTGTGATTTTTCTATTTAAGGGAATTTTTCTAATAGAAGTCCCTATATATAATAAAAAATTGAAGCTTTTTTGTTACATGGACCTGAAATGAGACATCAGTTCAGAACCAATATAATGACTCACTCAAAGGTTTTATAGCTGCTTCGAAGTTGAAAAAGCGTGTTCTAAAATCTTCATTAACCTGCTTTTGCTTAATCTCTACTCTTATAAAAGAGCATAAAATGCATTTGCTTTTGTTACACACCTAGCCCACTTCTTGTGTGGGCCCCATCATATAATATAATAAATATATATAACTTAAGAACAAATGACCTAATTTGTGTGGGCCCCACTCATATAATATAATATAATATATATATATATAAATATCTATTCTATACATCTATACACTAGATTATAAAAGAGGAAATATTGCATAGTTTTTTCACTACACCATTGTGGGGCTCACACCAAAATATTTCTCTACTCTTATAAAAGAGCATAAAATGCATTTGCTTTTGTTACACACCTGGCCCACTTCTTGTGTGGGCCCCATCATATAATATAATAAATATATATAACTTAAGAACAAATGACCTAATTTGTGTGGGCCCCACTCATATAATATAATATATATATATATATATATATATAAATATCTATTCTATACATCTATACACTAGATTATAAAAGAGGAAATATTGCATAGTTTTTTCACTATACCATTGTGGGGCTCACACCAAAATATTATAATAAAATATCATAATATATTATTATTATCTACTATATACTATACTTCTATCTATCTATCTATCTATTATTATAAAAGAGGAGATATTGCAAACTTTTTCACTACACAATTGTGGGGCCCACCCCCAAATATTATAACAAAAAGTCTACTTGGACAAACTTTTTGGCCAGAATTTTGGCCAACCCCCATGGTTTGCATTGAATATCACTATGATATTCAATGCAAACCATGGGGTTTGGCCAAAATTCTGGCCAAAAAGTTTGTCCATGTAGCATTACTCATATTATAATGCAAACTTTTTCACTACACCATTGTAGGGCCCACCCCCAAATATTATAATATAATATAATAATACATTATTATAAGAAATTACAAACTTTTTCACTACACCATTGTGGGGCCCACCCCAAATATTATAATATAATATAACAATATATTATTATGAGAAATTTGCAAACTTTTTCACTACACTTGTGTGGGGCCCACCCCTAAATATTATAATATAATATAATATCTATACCCTTATTATAAAAGAGAAGAGAGGTTGCATACTTTTTCACTACACCTTTGTGGGCCCCCCTAAATATTATAATATAATATAATAATATATTATTATTATATTATGATAATAATAATATAATATCTATACCCTTATTATAAAAGAGAAGAAAGTGTTATGCTTTTTCTTTACACATCTGTGGGCCCCACTTAGTATTATTATATTATATATATAATCAAATAGAACTACACATCTGTGGACCCCACTTAGTATTATTATAACAATTGTGGGCCCCACTTAGTATTATTATATTATATATGTATCAAATAAAAGAGTACTACACATCTGTGGGCCCCACTTAGTAGAAGAACTTGTCAAGCTTTTTTTCTATATCTACACATCTGTGGGCCCCACTTAGTATTATTATAACATTTGTAGGCCCCACTTAGTATTATTATTATTATATAAATAAAATAAAAGAGAACTACACATCTATGGGCCCCACTTAGTAGAAGAACTTGTCATGCTTTTTCAATACATCTACACATCTGTGGGCCCCACTTGATATTATTATATTATATATATAATAACAGAAAACTTCACATTTGTGGGCCCCACTTAGTAGAAAAACTTGTCATGCTTTTTCTCTACAAATATGTGGGCCCCACTCAATATTATTATATTATATTATATATATAATCAAAGAGAACAGCACATCTGTGGGCCCCACTTAGTATTATTATATTTTGATGAAATGCTTAGCACAAATGTTCATGTAAAGGGTTGTGTTTGAAGAATTTGTACATTCACTGTAAGAACTCAAATGAAAATTTTCAATTGAGATTTTCATGTGTAGAAAATTCAACTTCGATCTCAATGCCTGTAAAAACACGATTTTTTTATCAAAGAAAGATATGAGAATGCCAAAAATTGCTTGGAATCCTTGTGATTTGTTGTTGATCCGTTTAAAGCTATGAGTTGGGTACTATTCTGGTTGGTTGGTATTTTGTTTCAATGAATTTTCAATGCTAGAAATGAAATATGTGAAATAGAATTGTGACATTTTAAACATTTAGTGCTCCAACAACATTCGACAAACTGAACTTTGTGACAATAGAAAATCTCTTCTTAATGTTGGGCCTTTTTTTTATATTACTGAAATAGTGAAATTTATTTTAAATTTTTATAAGCTGTTAAAAATGAAGAAAAGTTGAATATTCAAAAATGACCAGCAATGTTAGAAATGAAATAGAATTTTAACATTTATGGGAGGTAGTGACCAGTTGGGCTATTTTTTTTCTTTTTTTCTTTTGTTTTTGTGTTGTATTAGCCAGCTTGGTGGATTGGTTATCTTATATGTCATCTTTGACATTAGTGGTTTTGGCAGAAGGTTTGGCCCATTTATGATTGTTTTTTAATCTTTTAATGCGTTCCCCGCTTTCTGGAAAAAAAACAGAAAAAAGAAAAAATATTTGTAACATGTTACACATTTTAGTGCATCAAACTTTATAAGGAATGGCAAAAAATCGTTCCTATAGTTCCTAAGAGTTATAGGGCTTCATATTTTTATTAGTGGTTAAAATGTAAAATCATACATGAATATTAAAAAATGACAATCAAATAACCTCTCTTTTAATGGAAATTGATTTGAGGTAAAATGAGAGATGAATGCTCATCCATCACCCTGGAACTCAAATCCCACAATGGTCAAGTTCCCTTTTGCATCTATAACCTCGTGTTTCTCACCCCTCACTTCTTTAATAATCTTTCAGCAAAACTTATTTCACTATGAAATCCTGTATATGCTAGCAAATATGTTAGGATGCAGTAGAAATCCGCAATTGATATAAAAAACCATGCAAGAGTAGATCTAACCAAATAGTCACTCTAAAAAATATAGAAAAATATTTTATGTGGTTTGATAGTATGCTTGTGTCAGATTAGAAAAAGAAATACTGGACATATATATATATCCCATTTACTAAGAAAGTATGGTGTTTTCATGCTTAGTGATGGGGACTTGGGTGACATTAGTGGGTTGAAATGAGGAAGATATTTCATTGACGTGTGGGTGCACTAGCCAAAGATACGGAGATGCTGTGGAGACTGGAGAGGCTTAAGGTCGATTTAGATGCTTCATTTTCTTAGTAGCCAGACAATCAAGGTGTCATGAAAGTTTTTTTTTTTTTTTTTTTTTTCGAATATGCAAGCATTTGCAGATTTTCGTCATCTAAGCCTTTTCTTGATTTCTTTATTCCATGTAAGTTGGTTTTCTTTTAAATTTTATTACTATATATCAAACCAACATCCAATGCAAGTGACTAATAGCTTGTCTTATTATTTCTTGAATTATGATAAGGTATTTTATTTTTCCTTTCAAGTTTTTATGAGTATGATGCAATGGAACCCATCATTTTGATATGCTGACTCATGTTTTTAGATCCACCCTCTTATGTTGATTTGAAGAGATTGCTTTAGGGCCCCTGTTTTTTTTGTTTTAGGCAATTCTGTCAACATGCATTCCTTCATTATCATTCTACGTGCTAAACTGTGTTTAAGGGTGCTAATTATCTTTCTTTATGATTTTGCATGCTTCATCCAATGCATCATCTTAGGTCGAACCAGTATTATTCTTAGACTTGATTCCTGTCCAACATTGCAACCACATTACTATAATGCTAGGATAATGAATTTTCCATTAAATTTTCTTATGAAGTTTGAAGGAAGTAGTTGTGCCCACCTTGAAAGTGCCTGAGAGTGCATGCCTAAAGATCTCTTTGTAGTTGGTTCTCTTGCTTCAAATTATGATATTTGTTTCAAAGATTCACTTACTACAAAATTAGAATGTAATAGAACTAATTTATGATACATAAAAAACTAATAGAAGTGCCACAAATGTACATGATTCAAAATTTGGTAGTGGTGTCATCTTAATTCAAGAAAGCTTTTTAAGTTGTTGCTCTGGCCCTCATCTTGACATATCAATCTTGTTTCTTTCCATGATATTCAAATTTCTTTGTATTGGTATTACTGTCATTCGGTGCTTCTTAACATGAATTTTGTATGTATTTGGTGCTAGGTTTTAGACAAATTTTAATGGGAAATAGGCCGAACTATCGATCTATATTGAAATTGGTGAGTGTTTTGCCTAATCATGTATGGCCAGAAAAGGTTGGTTTTCAACTTTTTTTCAGTTAGTTTCCTTACATATATCTTGTTATTCCATCTTTTTCTTACTTTTTTCTATTGAAGCTTCTACTGAATTTCATATGAACAATTAGTGATTGTAAATTGCTTAATTTTCCCAAAAAATGAGATATATGTAAACTGGTTATTCTCCATTGGAATTGTTAATATTGAGTTTTTCAATGACTTTATTTTATCAGATTATCATACTGAAAGATTGTGTTCCTTGCACGTGCATTGCACGTGCAGGGCTCCACTAGTAAGTATATAAATGCCAAAAGGAAGTTTCCCCTGCAGGTGTATGCAATTTGAGCCCTGCACGAAATTCAATGCAAGGTTGGGAGAAAATTGTGGCCCTGGTTTCACTGCTTATCTTACGGACCATGGTTGAAAATTGTGCTATGAATGCCAATAAACATTGTATACATGAAATCAAGCAAGAAAGTAGGAACAAAACACCACCACAACAATCTGTTGATACTTTTAACAATACAGACCAATTCTAGAATCACACGATAACTATTTTTACATGTTTCCACAAACAACTTAAAAACAAGATGAAAATGAAAAGGATTTCATGCCACCATTTTCTTTCAATGCCAAAGCACTAGTTGTCACATCATGTGATCTTAAAATGTCTCCTGTAAGACATAAAAGTACAAGTAAACTTTGTTAATAAAAGCTCGAAATGAAACAAAATCTTGGAGTTCTATGTATAAAAATTGATGGAAGGGGACTAACTCTAACATACTTGGATTAAGGGTGTACATGGGCGGTTCGAATTGGTTTCGAGGGGAAACCATCAACTAAATTGAACCCATTGATTTTCTATTTTTCCAAACCGAACCGAGCCGCCCATGTGCTAAAACCAAACCGATAGGAACCGGTTCAAATCGGTTCGGTTAACGGTTTTTTATTTTTATTTTTTTTCACGTAAAAATGAAAGTTTAATTGGTGAGAGAAATCATCAAAATACCTGCAAATAGTAGTAACACAAGTACTCACTAAGTTTAACCAAACAACCAAGCATAAATATTTAAAGTTACTACATCCCAAAATAAATCCAACATAAAACATAATAAATATTTAAAGTCATTACATATCCCAAAGCAAACTAAAGCAGAAAACCAAAGAAACAGCAACTCTACTCCAAACTACTAGGCACTAGCACTCCAACAGCAACTCCATAAGTCATGGCACTTCAAATGGATTTCATACAAGTTATGAGAAGGCAGAACTGATAACCCTGAAAATAAAATCACAGTATTGAGTTCATGTGAGTTGTCGAATGGAAGTATGAAACTATGAAAGTACGAAACCTTAAGACTAAAGTAGTCAAAACTCAATACTCAAGTTAATACGTACAGTCGGCACGGTTTAGGTGGTTAACAGTGGGTTCAAACCGATAACCGATCAATATAAGACGATTTCTATAATTTTCAAACCGTTGACCGAACCGATCCACATAAAACCGATCCGACCCGCCAGGTTTGGTCATTTCGGTCCGGTTTTATGGTGATACCGAATTTTTTGTGCAGCCTAACTTGGATAATAATTCATTGGGGTGCTTTACAAATAACAAATGAAACTGATATGTTGAAAAAATATAGGATTATATGTTCTCATATATGAGATTTTGAGATTTTTTTTTTTTTGGAAAAGATTGTGAGATTATACAAATGATGCAATAAATTCAACAAGCACTTAGATGGCAATAGACAACTCAATTAAGAGTTAAGACTCCCATATTTAACAACTTACCTTGTTTTCAATTGCATTCATGTTCGTTTCCCAAATCATGGTTATAACTTCCACATTTAGGTCAAATGTTCTTTTGGAACAAAAGTCAAACTATTGCTTAAAAACCAAATTCAAATGTATTTACGTAATAAGACTTTTGAGTCAAAGAAATAGGACATTTTGAAAATGACTGATGTAGTGGGACCCTACCATAGGAGGGGCCTGCCCTAAAATATGATGATCCATGTTGTGTATATATATAGGCAGAAATTTGAATGAGAAGAGTAGGAAAATCAAGAAAATCATTTAGGTGTACCTCATCCACGAATGGGTCCAATCACGCTAGGGGTGTTCATGGGCAAGGCTTGGCCAGCCGAGTCCAATCCAGTGCCAGCCTGCTTTCGGCAGTGAAATATTTTGCCCAAGCTTGGGTTAATTTATAAAAAGCCCTAAACCCAGCCAACTTGTAATTGAGTGATAAATTTGTCTAACGAATTGCTAAAAAGCCCAAACAACTAATAAAAAGGCTAGTTTTTCCTGGTCTGGATGACTAAATGAGTGGCCTTGGGAAAGACATTTACAGCCAGAGTCAGGCTTAGGCTGGATACAGGCCCGTGTGTGTCAAGTCGGGCTGGGCCTAGATATGACTCAGCCCAGAGTGACCCGGCCCATGAACAACCTTGATCAGGGCCCTTACATAATCGCCCAATTAATTCCATATTAATTTACTAGGATCGGCTATGAATATATATAACCATGAATCCGCACCTTACAATATGAAATATGAAATATGGAAGAAGAAAAATTATCCAATCCAAATATAATGGTTTTCAAATGTAGTACTTATACATTATTACCTGGCCTTTTACCACGTGTCCGTTTCTAGAATGCTATAGAGAGCTACCTGGCTACTACTGAAATCACAGACGAAAAAACAATTCTCAACTTACAAAATGACATCGAAAATGTAAATTACCTGGTCTTCTGTAGATTTCATTTGTGTTCCGCTTGTCTTCTTTGAATTGCTTTCACTCCAAGAGATCTTCTACTTGCTTGGGAAGAGTCTTTAAATTATCGCGATTGAGGAGTTTGACTCTTTTGAGGGACTTCATTGCTCCTTCCTCAACTGTCCAGTCCTTTAGACTAGAGCAGTCAAGGCACAAGTATTCCAGCCGAGGAAATCCTCCTGAAGAACAGATCATTTTCTCACTACAATAAGAATCCCATCGTAATATGAGAAATCGAAGGTTTTGCAGCTTCTCTAGCATTTCAATGGCATTTTGTTGTAACTGGGATCCATATAGAGTCAATTCGGCAAGATCTGAAGGCATCTTTGGTAGATTCTCTATTCGACCATCCAAAAGCACCTTGAAAAGATTTTGATGATGTGCAAATGACACAAATGGTGGAATTGAGGACGAATTTTGCAATGAAAGTGATCGAAGGCTGCACCATTTCTCAATGGCATCAGCTAATGCTTTGTGGTATGGACTTAAATTTCCAATTATTCCCAATTTTCTAACATTGGTTAGCTTGTCTAAGCCATCTTCAATCCAACTACCAGCATTTAAACATAATGTTTGGAGGTTTCTGAAATTGCTGAGTTGTGGATGCCCATCAATATCCCATCCATATGCATCTAGATGTCTCAATCTCAACAAATCCCAAATTACACTTGGTAAGGTGCCACCACCATTTGTCAATATTATAGCTTGAAGGTTAGAGAGGTGGTTGACAAAAGATGGAAGAGATCGGATTCCATTAGCTCTCAAATACCTCAAATGTACTTCTTCTTCAATTTTCGCTGGTAAAATCTTTGTTTGAAGGTCGGCGACATGCAACACCCTTAGCAATTTGCCACCTCTATAAAGCAGTCTTGACAAATGAATTGAAGAACCGGAGAAGCATAATATGGAACGAAGGGTTGCAGCTGAACGATTTATAACTCCATGCTCATCCACATTGCGATGGAATGCTACTCGTCGCAGACTAGATGAAGATGAAGTGGTGTCATTATCACCATAGATTCCAAAGAAATTGACTTCTCTAGCTTCATACATGGAGACTTCATGCAAAAGATCGTGGCTGCGGCATGTGCTAACAGATCCATTAGGCCTCTTACGTGCCACTTGAATCATGCTCCTGCCAATCAATTCCTCCAAGTAGTCATCCGCCACATCTTCCATGATCTCATTACCTCTCTGCTCAATGAATCCCTCAGCAACCCACAACCTAATTAGTTCCTTCGACTTAATCTCATAGTCTTCTGGGAAAAGACCGAAATATAAAAAGCATGGTTTCAAGTAATGAGGCAAATCATAGTAACTTAAAGCTAATATTTTCATGCATTGATTTGAGTCTTCAGTGAGATGCCAAGTTACACTATTGAGAACTTTAGACCATGCACTAAATGTCTTGTCTCTTCTTGATAAGAGACTTCCTAAAACGACAATAGCCAATGGTAAGCCACGACATTTTGCATGGATCTTTTTACCCATTTCCATTATCTTCAGAGGACAAACTACTCCTTCCGGAAAGATCTTCTTGTGGAATAATTCCCAACTCTCGTCCTCATTAAGAAGTCGAATATAATGGTGATTGATCACATTGTCAGCATGTAAAGCTACCTCGTTTTTGCGAGTGGTAAGCATTACTCTACTTTTGTTCAAACCATCTGGTAGAATGAGTCTTAGTTCATCCCACGCTTCATTTGTCCATATATCATCAATGACTACCAGATATTTCTTCTCGGTCAAGTGATCACGAAGCTTTTTCCTCAAGTCTTCCTCATTTGAATTCTCCTTCTCCTGTGGAGAGAGGCCATCCACGCATTCTATAATGCGTATCAGGACATCTCTAATTCCATATTGTTGAGATAGGTAGATGAAAGCATGACAATCAAAATTATCTTTGACATCACGATAAACTTTTTTGGCGAGAGTGGTCTTACCTAAACCGCCCATTCCGACTATAGAAATCACGCAGCGCCTTGCCTCCTCGTTGATAAGCTGCTCCTTGAGAGTTATCATGTTTTCTTGCATACCAATAAGATCTGGTTCTTCGTAGAGGGCATAAGACCGCCTACGGATGTTTAAACGTGTCTCTTGCCCTCCATCGTTGATATCTCTTATGCCGTAAGTCTGCAAACCGCTTGAGATGTCGCCGATCTTCTTCTTAATGTGTTGAATCTTCTTGGCAACCCTGTGGCGAGTTGTCAGCTTACTACCAATGCAAATGTACCTTTTAACACAAGGAAAAGGCCTTCGTCTCGTCCTCCGGGAAGCCTGAGCAGTTTGAGTGAGGATGAAGGTGTCGATAACATCTTCGGCATCATAAGAAACGTCTCCTATTGCTTTCACCCAATTCCTGACTCTCTCATCATCCTTCTGTTTTGCGTCGGCATCTTTCAGAAAGGATTGCATGCGCCTCAATTCTCCTACAATCCATTCAAATTGATCACGCACATCATAGAGGAGCCGTGCTTCTTCAATGAGAAGAGCACCGAGTTTTCCCACAACAAAGGAAACCACAGCCTCGGCCATCTCTGCTTTTCTGTCTAAGCAACTCGTTGAAATTACCAGAGGTAGAATGATGGCTGCTTGCAGTTCACTACCATTGTCAACTAAAGTCATTCATAACAACCACGCTGGATCGTTCCAATCAAATAATTATTTGTCTGAGCTGAGGCCAGTAAACACCCACCCTGGATCGTTGACCATAATTACCAATCACATAATTATTGGTCTGAGCTGAGGACAGTAACAAACCCACTCTGGATCGTTGACCATAATTACTTTACCTGATAACCCCACGTGACCACGTCAGATTCAGTATTGGTGACTCAAAAGCTGTGCGAAACAAATAAGAGAAAAAAGTTGATTGAAAAAAAAAAAAAAAACAAAATTAAAAAAGGCAATCCATGAGCGACGTTTTCCGGGCCCTCCTCAACATTTATCCAGAGTTGGGGTCTGCCGACTGCCATGGATTCTGATCAGAGGACTCTTTCCAAATGAGGTGTCATGTGCCAGATCCCTTGATAATTGAGATCCAACAAAGGTGCCGTGTGGCAACTAAAACTCATGATAATGAAACTCAAAAGTTTAAGGAAGAGTCAAAAGTTCTGGCAACAATTAAGAACAAAAAAAAAAAAAAAATTTCAGCCCCTCCTCTGTTTAAAAAAAAAAAAAAAAAAACCAGCCTCATCCAAACATCCTATTCCCATCATACAAGTTTTTTAGACCATATATGTGAAAGGAAAAGTCAAAAGTTATGGGCAACAAAAAAGAATAGAGAAAGTTAAAAGAATAAAAAAGAAAAAAGAAAAAAACCGATCCGCCAAGAACCATGATCACTCTGTCCACCTTACTGCTGAACATCCGAGTAAGGTGCCCTGTGCCAACTCCTAGCATTGGCACCTTGGTGTCACATATGTAGATAGGGATTAACAGTGGTGGCCCATGAAATTGAACTTGTGGGGGCTTTATATAAAAGAAATATTGAAAAAATGAGCAAATGTAAAAAATATTTAATTTCTGGAGCGGGGGCGCTCCTATACTTGGGTCTTCAAGTTGGACGTATGACTCATTGCCAGCCAACCTAACCAAAATAAATAAATAAGGTAAAAGGTGAAGTGAATTTTCTTTGATCTTCCATAGTTCAGATTGACCTGGCAGTTAGTGTTTCTACTCAATAGGGCCCCCTCATAGAAAATAAAGCAATCAAAATAAATGAGGAAATACTACTTTAATTTAATTTTATTGGTAAGAGACTCCATACTCAAGTGCCTCTTTTTACTGAAAAAGAAGGGGTTTGGAAGGTATTTTTCATCATTGTCTATAATTCTCATACCAAGGATTGCGGAAATACATTTGCATCTCTTGCGACAAGCTCCCCTGCTAAAATTAGTGGCAGATTTGTGGAAATTAATAAGTTGACCTGAGAAATCACAGTAGTCTTTTGGGAATTTTTAATTTCTCTAGCCTCAGTAAGACTAGCATTAGAAAAAAATGGAGATATCGTCCCGCAGAGAAGAGTCAAGGAGCACCTGTGTCCACTTTAAGCCCTTGGATGATGCCCATCTTTTCAGCATTCTTGAGCATGCGTGACAAGACTATGGCCCTCAAAATAAAAAGTTAAGGGAAAAGGGTCTCCTTGTCTCAGCCCTCAGCGGGTCATCTCAGTTAATACATAAATCACTTGAGTTAGCAGAAGTCACTACTATTTTACAGGGAGTCCTCTTTACGTTCACCTTGTTGAACATGCTCACAGGGTTAGAATTGGATTAGCAACTCAGTATTAGATTAAAGGTGGGCTGCATATTAATGTGGACATATGAATGTAACCATCCATTTTAAAGGGCCCAAAGTTCTTTGTTTAGATAAATGACCATGAACACTGGGTCCACCTTACTGCTGAACATCCAAGTAAGGTGCCCTGTGCCAACTCCTAACATTGACACCTTGGTATCACATATGTGGTAAGGATCAACAGAGGTGGACCCATAAAATTGAACTTGTGGGGGCTTTATGTAAAAGAAATATTGAGGAAATGAGCAAATGTAAAAAATATTTAATTTCTAGGGCGAGGGGCGCTCCTACAATAGGTCTTTAAGTTGGAAGTATAACTCCTTGTGAGCCAACCTAGCAAAAATAAATAAATAAGGTAAAAAGTGAAGTGAATTTTCTTTGATGTTCCATAGTTCAGATTGACCGGAAGTTAGCGTTTCTACTCATTGGGGCCACCTCATAGAAAATAAAGCAATCAAAATAAATGAGCTCCTCTTTTACAATCTCTTGACAAATTGCTTTGATAGAAATTGTGCAAATTGCAAGGTTGGTTACTCACAAAATATGTGAATGAAATAATTATAAATTAAATGGATTAATCTTCTACACAGAATGTAAAACGTAAAATTAAAAATTAAAAAAAAATAGTAGGGTGATAGTTTGGATGGAAGGATTTTTCCAATCTAGAATCCATTTGAATAGTTAAAGAAAATTCATATTGTTTGTAATTATTTTATGGTGGGTGGCTTAGATTTCATAGTGAGCCCAATAATGGTTTTTACAAGTGGGCCACATTTGAGCATACCTACTACTTACTTCTTCACATTTTAAATTTCAATCCGGCATTTGAAAGAAAGAAATTAAAGACAATTCAACGAGTAGTAGGCATCTATCTATTGGCAAAAATATGGAAGGGTTGGTGGAGAGTCTTTCTCTCCACTCCCACCTACTTAATTAAAAACTCATCTTGGAAAAAAAGAAAAGAACAGACAAAACCTCTATGCTTGCTCTTTTGAGTAATGAATTTTTTAGATCTACCTTGATGGATGACTGTGACTCCTCTGTTATTTGACATGTTCAGGAATGGAAATTGTAGGATTATGGAAGATAAGAATTTATAGTTAATATTTTTTTTTTCTAAAAGAGTTTTTCTAGGATTTTTGGGTTTTTTTGCGGGTTGGAGGGCAGGCATTATTTGGATTTATGAGTTTCTTGAATCTAGTTTGGTAGATATGGAATGAGTTTATAATGCACAAAAAATGGTGCAATTCTGGGGCTCAATAGGTAATGGTTAGGAAGTTTTTGTGTCTTAGAGCTGTTCTCAGCTTTTGATTTTTTGATTTTTTTTTTAAGTTTTACGCGTTTGGAATATCTAATAGCAAGTAATGTGCTCATATCCATGATATTTAGATGTGTATTGTGTCCCACCATCCCCTTAAATGATATTATTTGTATAAAGTTTTAAAAAATAGTGGTTTTCATAAATAAAAAAATAAAATTGTAACTCCATTACCATCGCTTCCTCTCTTCTTCTTTCCCCCTCTCTTCACTCTACCGGCCCTGAACATCACAGCAACCACCATCACCCTCATGGTCCAATCACCATTTAGGGGAATGGGGGACGATATCACCAGTTGAGTAAAGAATTTTCAGTTGAGTGAGTGTACGCAACACCCTCTTCTGTCAATATTTTTATGTTTTTCCTTGGCTATCTGTGTAGTCACACTTGAAGTATAATCTTCATAAAGATTCCTAAATATAATTGTAGAATTCATTTAGACAACTTCCTTTAAAAAATATAATCACTTTTTTTTTCACCCGGGCTGGGCATAGGCATTTTTTCTAGTTATTTTAAAATTGAAGACAAAAGCATCCATAGAAAGGGAGATGTGAAAAAGAGAGGATAGGATAAAAGAAAGATGGGCTCTGCAAAATTCGTAAGACTCACATGCATAAATATAGTCCTGTTTTTATACAGAGTCAATCTAAAAATCTGTCAGTTTGACTGAAGTGAAATTGGGGCTGATTACTAGCATGCATTAGGTTTATGATATGACAAGAGTTCGATCAAGTTAAGGTAGGTCTAATTAAATAGCTCAAATCAAGTTGTCTTCTCCCACATTTTTGTTTGACGCATTGGTTGTTATTAGTCCCAACTACATGGCTATATGATGTGATGAGCCCTTACAACTGCACTTTCATGAGGTTAATTTTGATCACTTTAAGGACTTATCAGTGTTAAATCACATCATTTAGGCTAAAACCATAATTTACGCATCTTGCAAATCACTGTACTATTTTAATGCATAATTCCATAAAAAATTACATATTTTGCATAAAATCATGAAAACCAGATTTCTAGAACTTTGATTTATGAAAATCTTTAGCAAAACCCTAGTTTTTCAAGAAAAGTTTCATCGTCATTGTCTTTTCAAGATCAAATTATATCAGATGATGTCATCTCAAGCTATTGTTCCATGAAAAATAGGGCTACCTTCATGCACTTGTGAGATTAGGGGCAAAACTGTCTTTTCACAGAAAATGACAAAATTTTCTGCATGAAAACACCCAAAATTATCGTCCATTACATTTATAGGGTTATTATTTATTTTTAAAAATTCCAAGGAATCCTAGTTGGATCAGGACTCTTCATGAAAGCCCCGTTACACTAGAACTTTGCTTTCAATACTCTAGATCTGTTCATTTCTACATGAAATACGAAACTGAGACCCGTAGAATTCAACTAGAAAAAGAAGTCCTACCTGGATCAGAAATCCTATTGGCATTAGAAATCTTACTAGGGACCTACTCATAAGCATCCAACAGAGGTCTATCCAAAATAAGAGAAAGAAAGAAGAAATTGCAGAAAAGCTAAATTAAGGAAAGGGCCCCACATACCCTTGGACGTTCCCTAAGGGAATATTCTCCTCATGGACACGCAAGGTGGTCCCACACTATCTTCTTGGTTGTTTAAATTCAAATGAATTATATCTCCTAAATATGGAAGACCTCAAGTTCAAGTTTGAAGAGATAAAGAAGCCTTTACAAGAAGAAAGAAAGATGTCCAAGACTCCTTCCAAGAGACCCCTTGGACGTCCACTCTCTCCTTATCCAACGCAATCCATGCCCATGGTGGGTCCACTTCACTTCAATGTTCACCAATTGAAATTTTTTAATGCTACACATGTGGGCCCAACTTTGGAGAATTTTTAGATTAAAAATGAGAGTATTGAGAAGTTCTACAATGCTAGAAGACTCCAAAGTTCTCTCAAGTTATCCTAATTGTATTCAAAGTGGAGCAAACTCTAGCAATTGTAACAAAAGAAAGAATTTGAGATAGAGACAAACTATGCTTGAAAAGGCTATAAAAGGAATCGGGGGGACGTCCAAAGCATAAAGAAAATAATCCCCTTCTCTCTAGTTTCTCTCCCATCACACACACACTCCCTCCCTCTCTTTCCTTCTTTCCACTACTCCAAGTCCTCTTCAATAAGGCTTTTTCCGAGTTAGCATGTGTATGTTCTTTTTGTATCAATTTGAGTATTCTTTGTAATAAAGACATTCAATGCCAATAAAATCTATATTTTTTCGATGATCTTACTCTTTTAATTTCTGTGTTCTTTAGTAGTTAGTTTTGTAACGCCCCACCCTTCACACATGCATGATATTGTTTGCTTTGGTCCGCGTGCACGCGCGAGGACTTTTCAGAAGGTCACCCATCCTAGTACTGCTCCCGCCCGAGCACGCTTAACTTCGGAGTTCTTACGTTTTCCGGGGCCGCACGGTTTTAAAAGGCCTCATGCAAGGTAAGGATGTAAACTTTACATATAACCCCATTCACTTTCCTCTCTATAGTCGATGTGGGACTCCGGGGCGTCACAAGTTTATTCATCTTTTCAAAAGAACCAATTGGATAGTGCTTAAGGTAATGTTAGTAGAAGGTGCCCTTACTACGAATGACTTGGATTAGTACCCTCCAACATGTTGGTTTAGGGCATGTACTCTTGATCATGGATGGCTGGCATTGCAAGTTGAGAAATCAAAGCAAATCTTTTTGTGCCCAATAAAGAATATGATCAGGTGTATCTTGAAACCCCGGGCAATTTACACGCCAATTTTATAGTTCACAATTGGATTGCCGACCTAAGCTATAGAACAAGTTCTAGATGATAATCGTAGCAATTTTTTGCCCAAGTTTGAGAGAAGTAGGAAGGATATATGATTCACCACATTTACTTTTCTTGTATGCTTGAGCACATCTGATTTATTGTAAATTTCACACTAAACATTAGGACTTTATTTTCTACATGTTTTATGCATCCTATTTTTAAGATTTAATGCATGATTTTATGGTTGGAATATGAACGTGGCAAGCATTAGTATTAGATTTATTTAATTATGTTTGTTGCTGGAATACGATGATTTCTTTACTGATTAAGAGAAAGAAACTCGGATTGGTTACAAGTAGTGGAATTTTGATGTTCAAAGACTGCACTATTTTTTACAGTTTCAGTCTGTTTTTCTTCCAAAAGTTCATGATTTAAAAAACCAGTCTAGAGTAGGTATTTTTAATTGATCATTTTCAGAAATAAAGTATGTTATATGGAATTTAAAAACCCATAATTTCAAAGTAAAATAATCCCAGAAAGTCAGAGAACTAATAGCATGAATATGGGCACTTAGCAAGACTGCATCAGAATTCTGTAGCACATCATGATCATGTAAGCATGTTTAAGCATGTATATCTCACTCGTTGGAGATCCTTTTTCATTTTTTTTTTAGACTCATGCATCATCATAGTGTAAAATCCAGCCATAAAACTTAGGTTTAAATCATCCTAGCTAATTCGTTCAAGTCTGAAAAGTTTGACCTAAAGCAAGTAGTTTTCAGATTTAGAGATTTTCTACATCCATCTTAGAGTTAGAATGTGTTTAGGATTGCATTAGTTACATATAGGATTGAATAAATTAGTCACTATTTCATAAAAATAGATTTTAGGATTAAATTAGAATTTAAGATAATTACTAAATAATTAAGTAAAATTTATTAGAATTTGGGTTAGACTAGAATACTAATATGCATAGTATTAGGAAACTAATATTTAGGAATTTTGGGTTTTCTAATCACTAAGTTTTAGGAGATTTCCAGAGTTTGAAATCATCATAATTGTGCTACAAGAAGAATTTTAATTAGATTGAAAGTCTTCAAAAATTGGAAATCTTAGGTTAGGTTTAGTAAAGATAGGTTAAAAGTTTTAGTTATTTAGAGTTTTCTCAAAATAAATTACAACAATTGAGAAATTTCTAGAAATAAAGAGTCCTAATTAATTAGAATTTCTTATTAGATTCTTACTTTATTTTACTTTTCCTAGATATAATTTCAAGTTGAAAAAGATTTGAATTTCAAACTGCTCCCTGAGCACGACCCCATATTCACCGGGTTACTAAACTACAATTAAAGCTGTGCACATGGAGTTTTTCAACAATGTATCACACTCATATCACTTTGTTTGGAGTGAAATTCTGCATATTGTCTATGCATAAGTCGGCTACAATATGAGAGTATATGTCAAATCCAAGTTTTAATAAGCTAATATGGTGAAAGAGATGTTGCTTAGTTCGGAACCCCACCTCTTACCTGGATCATCAGGGATCCATCCTTTAGCCTCTCCTCATATTTATGGGTGCTCTCTCCTGCTTGCACCGGTGCTCTTCTCGTGTGTGCGCGCTAGTGCTTCCTCCTTGTGTGTGTGCAGGTGATGAGTATTATAAAAAAAATAAAAAATAAAATAAAAACAAACAGACAAACAAAGGACAGCCCGTGCTTGCTAGTGAATGGCCCGACACGACTTTGATATATAAAATCTGATTTTTTATATAAATAAAATATAAAACTTAAAATGATTAAAGATTTAAAATCTTTCCTTTGTAAATTATATCAATGTTTATACATTTGTTTTAATAGTTTTAAATTTATTTCAAGTTGAGAACCCCTAAAAGTCCATGAAATTTCTTTCAATTTATATAAGGAAAATATTCAAGTGAATATGAACCCATTAAAATTGTGGGATAAGGTTGAAGGTGTTCAGGGCAGGGGTTTTGGGTCAAACTTGCTACTCGGGGTGGTCTCACATAAATCTTCTCATCCCCCCTGGTCTTATCCCCAAATGTGGGCTCCACAAAAAAGTTTTTATATACTATGTGAGAACCAGCTCTCACCTGAATACTTCTGGTTATATAAAACAATTTTAAAATTAAGAAGAGGCATGTGGGCCGGCCCGTGGGCTGCACTGCCCAGCCCACCTGGGGCACGGTACAGCACGACACGACCCAAACCGTGCCCTGGGCCATGCTGGGCTGACCCCTAGCCGACCTGGGCAAGGCCTGTGATTGTTCATGGGCCGTCTGCCCACTTGACAACCCTAGGTGGGTGGGGTACCGCTGCTCTTTCTTGTTGGAAACTATGCCCTCTACATGTATGCTCAGAAGACCCTAAGAAAGAAAAAGCCCATTTCCAAGAACAATATGAGGAGAGAAAGGCTGAAGCAGGGGGTTTGTGCACCAGGAGAGTAAAATAAAACAAGGCTCGTTCCTAGAAAGATAAACCATGAAAGTCCAGACCCACTATAAATCTTTCCCATGTTACATTTAGGATGCTAGCTTGAGATTTTCCCTCTTGAT
This sequence comes from Cinnamomum chago, assembly GCA_038049695.1. Taxonomy (NCBI): domain Eukaryota; kingdom Viridiplantae; phylum Streptophyta; class Magnoliopsida; order Laurales; family Lauraceae; genus Cinnamomum; species Cinnamomum chago. Next base: position 80,081,107 of record CP142452.1, read on the forward strand.
TTCGTGAGATGGGAGTTTCAGATGTAGAGATAACATTATAAACCTTTAACATACTTAGTAGGTGCATTGCTTTATCATTTGGATATGCTGGGCCTTTGATTCAAGATATCAGATATTACATGATATGGTTCAGGCGCCATAGATTCTCTCTCTTTTGTTAGGTTGGACGAACATGGAAAATCAGTATTCAGTAACGCCTTTGTCATGCCTATTAGTGTGAATTGTTATGCAGAGCATTTTCTTTAGCTGCCCGCGGTGATTTGTTTCGATCTTTGTAAACCGAGTGGGATTCATATTATTTTTATTTTTATTTTATTTCGTTATACTTAAGTTAATGCATAAATCAGGAGTTGTGTGTTGGTGTACCTATTACCTGTGAGTCTGTGACAATCTTTGCACTAACCACTACAGGTAAATAGAATTATATGTTAATATATCTAAGTGTTATTTATCAACGTGACATTTACGAACATAAACTTTGTGAAAATTGTTTCAATAGTTGATTAGGAAAATCCTAATTTTTCAATATATTTATTCACAATTTGCATGCTTTATTATGTAGAATTATAGCACATGCTTGGATTGAAGATATAACAATTCATGAATGGAGCTTGTATGTTGAAGCATCAGTGATGATATTTCTTGAGCTTCCAATTGTGGACTTGAACATTATCAGCAAGCCCATGAAAAATGCATTCCTAGAAATGTAAAAGAATTGGATCATCTTATCATCATTCAAGCTGATCAATTATATATATATATATATAAGAGCATCTCTCACCTTACTATGAGATATAAGATGAGAGATATCTCTTATAAGAGCATTCTTCATGCGCTTTCGAGGGTGCCACATCAATACCCCCAACGTTCTCATTATGCAACCCAAGCGCCACGGTTTGTCAAAAAAGAAGCCTTCGTAATGCCTCATCATAATGGCCCCACTTCTAACCTTTGTAGAGATCTCTCTACTGATTTCTTTCCTAAAAATCACCATCCTTAATCAGTTTTAAATTAGCATCTTTCAAAAATAGAAAGATATATTGGATCTTAATAACCTACTCAATTCCTTTCAAATCACCGTAAGATCTTATTAAAATTTAAAATTAAATGTCCCTTAATTATCTCTTTTGAGTCTTTAAAGAACCGCATACGTATCTCAGTACACAACCTTTTCAAATTTAAACTCTTTTCTTTTTATCTCCTCTTAGCACTCACATTGACATGTGAAGGTATAATTCTCACCAAAGTAGGAAATGGGGAGAAGAAACAATGTCGAGAATGGAAATGGGATGGTGCAACTTGCATCTTGTGGAGCTGTTCACAACGTCAGAGTTTCAGTTTCGAATGGCACTAATCATCACAGCAGAATCAATTAATTGCGCCTGATGTGTGACCCACCTCAGATGTACCATTATGCACACTCTCAAAGAATCACAATAAGTGTGCACGACTTCAATTGGATGTACCTCGTACAAATTGAAGCTCGGTAAATGTTTTTTAGGCCCTTATTTTCTGCACTATTGAGGCATTTAAAGCCTAAATCCTCCATGTCAAATCTCAAACTCTGATTTTTGGTGGCTAGCAAAACTTAAAACCCTATTCCCAGAAAAAATGGGTTGGCAAGTTGGGTGATAAACGATCATCTCATATCTTTTCCTACTTTTAAAGCATTTCTCGGTCCTTTTCCGTGGAGATGGGTACCAAGACAAAACCCATTTTCTGAATGAAGAAGAATTAAAGGAGGAGGAGAGAAGAGAACTCGCTAGCTGAACTCTGTTCAAGGTCTGCCTCATTTGGGCTTAATACATCCAACTTGGATTCAGCCATCACGCCTTGAATCGAGACATAAATCAAGCCCACCAGCAGAATCTTAGGCCCACTTTTGCTTAATCATTTGTGCACTGAGGTAATTTGTTAGGGCCTTAGGTATGGATAAACGTAGGCTGGGCACATTAGCAATAGGGCCAGAGTATCAAGCTTAAATCCAGGCCTCTAGCTTTGAAAGTCAGCAAGCAGCTAACCCAGGGGGCTCCTGGCCCGTGTTCAACCATTCCCACTCATTTTGTTTCACGCTACGGTCTTCCTGTTGGATAGACAATCAATTCATTTCGTCGCCTAAGAAGGGCTGGGACCCGAACCCAAGCTAGTAGGAGAGCCCTTGGGTAAGGAAAAGAGACCTCGGGTGAGATAAAGGGCTTTCGGATGAGAAAAGATCCGGGGTTGGGCAGCCAAGTGAGAAGTGTCATGTCATTCTCCACATGGTTTGAACCCTTGAGCCGAGTGAAACAGCTTTGATGGAGAAGACGGTCCTTCAATCTTAGGGAATGAATCAATCGAGATGAACCCCAAGGGGTAGCTTAGTTGGCCTAGGACCACGGTTTGCTCCCGGAGGTTGTGGGTTCGAAACTCCGCTACCACACTAGGGCTACAGGGGATTTATCCGGCTTCCCTCTGGGCCCGGAGGGATTAGTCCAGCCCAAAGGGTTGGGAACCCTCCGACAGCAAAAAAAAAAATCAATCGAGATGGCCCTCCTTCAGTCTTTCATCACAACATGTGTTCCCCAATTTAAAGCATTAAATTTATTTCTAATTCTACTGTTTCTAGGTACATGCTTATCTTGCCTTGTTGGGTGCCTAATTACACTCATATTGTCTTCACACTTGTATTGTTTCGAAGCACATTTTTCACTGAGAATGATGAATCCATTTGCTCATAATTGTTGAGATCTGCTCCCTTGATTTGAAAGTCTATATTGCAAGTTTTGTGGTTCTTTTCTGATAAATGCTTAATTGCTCACAATATGCTTTTTATTGAGAATATATTGTTTGAACTTTTACAAAATGCATGCCGAGATCCAAGAACTAACGGTTGATTGTCAAGGGGCTAGGGTAATTTCTAGTTGGGCAAATTGCTGGTTCTCCCTTGTCTAAAAGAGACATTTCCATCTACCATCCTCCCATTAATAGGCATTCATCTTAATAGTCCCATGCGCAGGACCTCATATAACCAATATCCAATCTGCTCATAGGAGAACATTCTCCTTCAATATGACCACCGAACATCTATGATAGTCTAAATCCTGAAATGTATTGGAACTTAGTTTGTGCTCCCATTGTATTCTTTTTTATAATATATATAATAAAAAATTGAATTTTTTTTCTACAGAGAAAACACACCTAAAACAAGACATCAGTTCAGAGCCAATATAATGACTCACTCAAAGGTTATGATAGCTGCTTCGAAGTTGGAAAAGCATGTTCTAAAATCTTCATTAACCTATTGTTGCTTGATAAGTATATAAATGCCAAAAGGAAGTTTCGTCTGCAGGCGTATGTAATTTTAGCCCTGCACGAAATACAATGCAGGGTTGGGAGAAAATTGTAGCACTGGCTTCACTTATCATATAGACTCTCATGGGAGAAAATTGTGCTATAAATGCCAATAAACATTGTATAGTTGAAATCAAGCAAGAAAGTAGGAACAGAACAACACCACAACAATCTGTTGAAAATTTTAACAATACAAACCAATTCTAGAATCACACGATAACTATTTTTACATGTTTCCACAAACAACTTATAAAACAAGAAGAAAAAGAAAAGGATTTCATGTCACCATTTTCTTTCAATGCCAAAGCACTGGTTGTCACATCATGTGGTCTTAAAATGTCCCCTATAAGAAATAAAAGTACAAGTAAACTTTGTTAATATGAGCTCAATATGATACAAAATCTTGGATAATAATTCATTGGGGTGCTTTACAAATAACAAATGAAACAGATATGTTGGAAAATATAGGACTCAGAGATAAGATTTTGAAAAAAAAAAATTTGGAAAAGATTGTAAGATTATACAAATGATACAATATATTCAACAGTCACTTAGATTGCAATAGACAACTCAATTAAGGCTCTACAACCTACCTTGTTTTCAATTGCATTCATGTTCGTTTCCCAAATCATGGTTATAACAACTTCCACATTTAGGTCAAATGATCTTTTGGAACAAAAGTCAAACTATTACTTAAAAACCAAATTCAAATGTATTTATGTAACAAGACTTTTGAGCGCAAGAAATAGGGTATTTTGAAAGTGACTGATGTAGTGGGACCCTACCATAGGAGGGGCATGCCCTAAAATATGATGATCCAAGTTGTGTATTTATAGGCAAAAATTTGAATGACAATAATTCGAAAATAAAGAAAATCTCATCCACGAATGGGTCTAATCAGGTGTTCATGGGCCCGTCAATCCAGGGCCAGCATGCTTTGAGCAGTGAAATGTTTTGCCCAGGCTTGGGTTAAGTTCTAAAAAGCCCTAAACCCAGCCAACTTGCTAGTGATAAATTTGTCCAACTAATTGCTAAAAAGCCCAAACAACTAATAAAAAGACTCGTTTTTCCGGGCCTGGTTGAGTAAATGAGTGGCCTTGGGACAGGCATTTACAGCCAGAGTCAGGTTTAGGCTGGATATGAGCCTGTATGTGTAAATCCGCACCTTACAAAATCTATATCTATATCTATATCTAAGCTTAACAAATTCTCTCCACAGTCCACACCCATAGCCCACTTGGATGGTCCACTTGGAGGACCCACTTGCTGATGAATATCTACACCTGTTTCTCCTGGACTCTTCCCTCGCATTCTCGACTCTTCCACCCAAACACGAAAAAGGAAAATCCACTTCTTCCTCTCCATGCATCGCCCAAACACAGAAACAAACTCCATTTATTCCTCCCAATACACCCCCTAGATGCAAGAAAAGCATTACTTCTTGATCTCAATACAAGGCCCTATGCACAGAAAAGGAAGGCATCACTGATTGAGTATCATGGTATGATTTTTTAGATCTCTCTCTAAAAAAAAAATTCAGTTTGTTTTTGTCACAAAGATGGAGTCTTTTTTTATTTTCTTTCTTCAATATGTCGTAAATTAGTGTTCTTGTTTGCATTCCATGGATTGGATTGGTTTCCACATCTGTGTTGTTTAGAAATCCGAGTTTACAATAATTCTTTAATTTTCTTTCTTCAATATGTTGTAAATTAGGGTTCTTGATTGCATTCCATGGATTGGGGTTAGTTTCCACATCTATGTTGTTTAGAAATTCAAGTTTACAACAATTATGGTTCTGAAATGTCACGAAGATGGAGCCTTTTGATTTCCTTTCTTCAATTTGTTGTAAATTTGGGTTTTGGTTTCCAGGCCAATTTACTGCAGTTAAAGAATGCCCATCTGGGTTTCATGTTATAATTCTTCTCATTTGATTTATGATTTTATCTTTCTTGATTCAATTTAGAGAGGCCTGAGAAATGTAAAAGAAAATGAAAAGTTTCTTCTTTTATAAAATATATAGGAAATAGTTGAGCAACACCAACATTTTGCTTCTAAAATGAATCTGAAAGGTGGGTTTGAAGCTATACGTAGGGGAAGTTGATTCTTGCAGCATTTTTCATAGTGTGGGTATAAAGAGTAAAAAAAGAAACTATATCTAAATCAAGTGTATATTGCAAATTATATTTCAACTTCAAGAATCACTTTATTGAAGGTAATAAATTGGCTTTATCTCTTTTTAAATATAAGCATATGTTTCCTTTCTTATTATTTATATCCATTTTCTATGACATAAAATTTTAATTTGAGCTTAAACCAGTTTTCTGACATTTTCAGGCTGAAATTGCTCTACTATGTGTGAACAGGTGGTCTGTGCCAGAATTTGAGTTGTCGTATGGTTGCTTACATAGCTATTAATGTTGAGTTCCTTAGGATGAGCAGGATGTGGGAAGATGTCGGTACATCGGTTTGATAGCAACAAAAACAATATGGAGGTTAAAGATGATTATGAAGGCTGGGCGTATTAGTTTTTGTGCTGTGTTTTTCATTCCACCAAGGCCTATGGATGGGTGTGATGCTTTTAGCTAATTTATTTTAGGACCCAATTGACATTCTATCAGCTGCTACCATGCGGATAATACCTTCACTATGATAATAATGACCACAGGCAAGCTTTGAGCTTTGTCTAACTTGTTCCATTGTGTTTTTATTAGTGAAAAAGTACATAAAAGCTAAGGGATGGGGCTGCATCATTTATTTTTGAGTTTGTCTAAAAGTAGAAACACTTTAGTTATATTTTCGATTTTCTAATGATAACGAGTTCTCAATGATAGTTGGTGCCTAACGGGGCTTCTAATTTATTTTTTATAGATCATCTGAAATCTAATGATTGTATTCTCTTTTTTTTTCTTTTGATTTCTTTGATCCCTGTTTGACAGAGATCTTTTCCTTTCATTGCTCTTTTTATTTTCTTTGAAAATAAAAAATGTATACAACAAATACTTTACGTTTTCAATCGGCTTATGATTATAAGAGTGCGAATGAAAAACCATGTTAGAAGTCTTACATTCTTAGTTTATCGGGAACTTATATGATATTAGTTTAAAATCTCTTCAAGTATATTCAATATGTGGTGTAATTTGGTGCAATTGCCTTTCTTAGAACATTTGTTCTTGTGTGTATATTATATGTGGTAGGCTACATGAACCTATTTCATGGATACTATCAATATCTCTTACTCCTATGCAACAGATGCAACATTTGTTCGGTAGTTTTGGTGGTAACACTACATAAATATTTTTGCAAGAGCATCGGTTTTTTTCCAACTAATGTGATGGTTTGCGACAAAGACTAGGACAGATGTGAGTATTGAATAAGTAAAACATGGATGGAATGAGATATGACGATGCATTCATATAATGCTCATTTTATTTTTATTAAGTCAGAAGTTCAAATTCATTATGTTATTCTATTTCACATTCATTCGTATAGTTCCCATTATATACCCATGCAGCTCCTTCTCTGTATTATGTTCTCTATGCTCGTTGAACTAGGCTTATTAAATGGCATTGGTTTAGCACACTATATGTGTTGTCATGCTTCAATAGCCCATCTCTGAAAAATAATGTCATCCTACCTTATCTCATCAGCAATTGTTATGATAAAAAAAAATGCAACAAATATAGCTCTAATTCTTTGTGCTTGTAGGAATGGTTGTCTATACTCTCGTGCAAAAGAAACAGGTACAAAAGCAAAAATAGCAATTGACTAAAGCAAACCTTTTGGTAAAGTGCCCAAAAATTATTATCACTTGTTAGTATAGTATCAATAATGTTAGCCTCTTGATGTAGAATATACAATTTTTAAAACAAATATTGATTAACTTATTTGTTCAATTTCAGTATTGAAAATTTTTTAAAATTGCAGTACACATTTGCTGACAGGAATAGAAAAATTGCCTGAGCCAAAAGGTTCTATTACAATCAACTAAAAAAACACACAGACAATTTTACAAAAGAGATCCATTTCCTACAACTTCTCATCAAAATAAGCTTCACAAAAACCTTCACGTATTTTATGTTTCAACATATTTTCAAGATCTTCAATTTAAAAAAATTCCAAAAAAACGTCTGATGTATTTGGATGCACGTGCAGGGCACCACTAGTGAAATATAGAAGAAGAAAAATTATCCAATCCAAATAAAATGGTTTTCAAATGTAGTACTAATACATTATTACCTGACCTTTTACTACCTGTCCCATTCTAGAATGCTATAGAGAGCTACCTGGCTACTGTTGAAACCACATAGGAAAAAAAAATCTCAACTTGCAAAATGTCATCGAAAATGTAAATTACCTGGCCTTCTGTAGAATCCATTTGTGCTCTGCTTGTCTTCTACCTTGAACCGCTTTCATTCTAAGAGATCTTGTACTTGCTTGGGAAGAGTCTTTAAATGCCTGCGATTATAGAGTTCGACTTCTTTGAGAGATTTCATTGCTCCTTCCTCAACTGTCCAGTACCTTAGATTAGAGCAGTCGAGTTTCAAGGATTCCAGCTGAGGAAATCCTCCTGAAGAACATATCATTTTCTCACTACAATAAGAATCCCATCCTAACATGAGAATCCGAAGGTTTGGCAGCTTCTCTAGTATTTCAATGGCATTTTGTTGTAACTGGGATTCATAAAGAGTCAATTTGGCAAAGATCTAGAGGCATCTTGGGTAGATTCTCTATTCGACCAACCAAAAGCATCTTATAAAGATTTTGATGGTGTGCAAATGACACAAATGGTGGGACTGAGAACGAATAAGGCAATGAAAGTGATCGGAGGCCGCTCCATTTCTCAATGACATCAGATAATGCCTTCTTGTGTGAACTTACATCTCCACTTATTCCCAATTTTCTAAGATTGGTTAGCCTGTCTAAGCCATCTTCAATCCAACTACCGGGATTTAAGCATAAAATTTGAAGGTTTCTGAAATTGCTGAGTCGTGGATGCCCAATATTCCATTGATATGCATATAGATGTCTCAATCTCTCCAAATCCCAAATTACACTTGGTAAGGTACCACCACTATTTGTCAATATTATAGCTTGCAGGTTAGAGAGATTGTGGACAGAAGATGGAAGAGATCAGATTTTTCCAGTAGCTCTCAAATACCTCAAATGTACTTCTCCAATTTTGTTCAGTAAATTATTTTCTTGAGTCCTCGTGACATGCAATACCCTCAGCAATCTGCCACCTCTATAAAGCAGTCTTGACAAATGAATTGTAGAATAATCGGAGAAGCATAACATGGAACGAAGGGTTGCAGTTGAACGATTTATCATTTCGTACTCATCCACATTGCGATGGAGTGCTACTCGTCGCAAGCTAAATGAAGATGAAGTAGTGTCATTATCACCGTAGATTCCAAAGAAATTGACTTTTCTAGCTTCAGACATGGAGAGGTCACACAAAAGATCGTGGATGCGGCATGTGCTAACAGTTCCATTAGATCTCTTGCGTGCCACTTGAATCATGCTCAAGTCAATCAATTCCTCTAAGTAGTCCTCTGCCACATCTTCCATGATCTGATTACCTCTTTGTTGAATGAAACCCTCAGCAACCCACAACCTGATTAGGTCCTTGGACTTAATTTCATAGTCTTCTGGGAAAAGACCGAGATATAGAAAGCAGGGTTTCAAGTACCAAGGCAAATCATAGTAACTTAAAGCTAATATTTCCTTGCACTGATTTGAGTCTTCAGCAAGATGCCAAGTTCCACTATCAAGAACTTTAGACCATGCACTAAATGTCTTGTCTCTTATTGATAAGAGACCTCCTAAAACAACAATAGCTAATGGTAAACCACAACATTTTGCAAGGATCTTTTTCCCTGGTTCCATCAACTCTAGTGGGCAAATCACTCCATTCGGAAAGATCTTCTTGTGGAACAATTCCCAACTCTCATCCTCATTAAGAAGGCGAATATAATGGGGTTGGCTCAATAGGTCAGCATGTAAAGCAACCTCTTTATTGCGAGTGGTAAGCATTACTCTACTTTTGTTCAAACCATCTAGTAGAATGAGTTTTAGTCGTCCCATGCTTCCTTTGTCCATATATCATCAATTACTACCAGATATCTCTTCTTGCTCAAGTGATCTCGAAGCCTTTCGATCTAGTACTCGTTTGTTTTCTCAATCTCGTCTCTCTCGAGGCTCATTACACATTCTATAATGCGTATCAAGACATCTCTAATTACATATTGTTGAGATAGGTAGATGAAAGCATGACAATCAAAATTCTCTTTGACACCACGATAAACTTTTTTGGCGAGAGCGGTCTTACCTAAACCGCCCATTCCGACTATAGAAATCACGCAGCGCCTTGCCTCCTCGTTGATAAGCTGCTTCTTGAGAGTTGTCATGCTTTCTTGCATACCAATAAGATCTGGTTCTTCATACAAGGCATAAGACCGCCTACGGATGTTCAAACGTGTCTCTTGCCCTCCATCGTTGATATCTCTTTGCCGTAAGTGTGCAAACTACTTGAGATGTCGTTGATCTTCATCTTAATCTGTTGAATCTTCTTGGCGACCCTGTGGCTAGTTGCCAGCTCACTGCCAATGCAAATGTACCTTTTAACACAAAGAAAAGGCCTTCGTCTCGTCCTCCGGGAAGCCTGAGTTTGAGTGAGGATGAAGGTGTCGATAACATCTTCGGCGTCATAAGAAACGTCTCTTATTTCTGTCACCCAATTCCTCTCTCTCTCATCTTCCTTCTGTTTTGCATTGGCATCTTTCAGAAAGCATCGCATACGCCTCAATTCTCCTACAATCCAGTCAAATTGATCACGCACATCATAGAGGAGCCGTGCTTCTTCAATGAGAAGATCACCGAGTTTTCCTACAACAAAGGAAACCGCAGCCTCGGAAGCCATGTCTTCTTTTCTGTCTGAGCAACTCGTTCAAATTCCCAGCGGTAGAATGATGATTGCTTGCAGCTGGCTTTATGTGTGCTTGAGACTTTATTTTTGATTCATTCCTTCAGTACTTTCATTTGCTTCCCCTGTTCTGCTGTGTTGTTGGCTCTTGAGCTAATTGAGCCAGCATGAGCTCGGAGTTTATTAGGTGAGCCAAGCTTGAGCCCAAACCTAGCTGGCTGAGCTCATTGACAACCTTTTTGATCGATCTTGTTATGGGTTTTTTACCTTTGGCTTAGATTTAACAAAAGTTCTTAATTGTTCGATCAGTTGATTTTGGCCTAAAATTATTAGATGAGGTCTCAGTCCAGGTCCCAATCTAGCGTCCAAACAGGTACATAAACCCTTGTATTTAACTGGGTAATTCTTTGGTTCTACACACCAGCGCACCATTGTCCACTAAAGTCATTGATGCCTTGGATCGTTCCAATCACATAATTATTAGTCTGAGCTGAGGGCCTGAAGCCAGTAAACAAAAAGGAGGTACCTAAACCAGCTCCACGAAAACCTTATCACAATGGCTTGAGCATCAAAAGTTTGAAAGAAAAGTCATTGATAACCACCACCTTGGATCGTTCCAATCACATAATTATTGGTCTGAGCTGAGACCAGTCAACAAAATGGAGGAACCTAAACCAGCTCCACGAAAACATTATCACAATGGCCTAGCATCAAAAGTTTGAAAGAAGAGTCATCGATAACAACCACCTTGGATCGTTCCCATCACATAATTATTGTTCTGAGCTAAGGCCAGTAAACAAAAAGGAGGTACCTAAACCAGCTCCACGAAAACCTTATCACAATGGGCTAGCATCAAAAGTTTGAAAGAAAAGTCATTGATAACAACCAGCATGGTTAGTTCTTGAGAGAGAAGTCGCAAGACCATTGGGTACCAGAGCATAATTACTTTTGAGACCCAGTATTTTTCCAATCTAGACTAGAAACCTTTTGAATAGTTGACCCAAGTAAGATATTGAGGTATAATACTTTTAAGGGATTTTTACCACAAAAGGCATCAAATATTCCTAGGCCTCGAAATTGGCCCTCAAATACAAGTATTACCCAAATCAATTCTCTCCCGCATCGGTCCCTTTCTTTTAGACCAAATTTCCCTTCACTTGTTTTTTCACGAGTTCGAAAGAAATATCTTAAGCTCACGTTAGGTCCATGCAGCGATTAGGATTGTACCTACAGTCTCCAATGATAATTCTTATGGGAGTACAACTATGACTCCTAATTTTAGATTGGCCCTCCGTTGCGTATAAATTTAATGCATGGTCCTGTAGACATATCAGGGTTGCATAACCCTTCTTGATTATCAATATGAAGTGGATCCTACAAATTTCATACTTGAGGGGCTTTCATTGTGATTGTCAATATTAGGTGTGTCCTATACTACCAAAATTAGCCGATCCATTACTGATTACTAAGATAGAATTGTGTGATTATAATTATAAATTTACGATTATTAAATGGGTCCAACTATTTGATAGCTCCCCTAGTGTTAATATGACTACCAACATCAAATGGGTCCCACAATGACTTCTCATAGATGGATTCATCAATGATGTCTAATATTTAATAAGGTTTAAAAAAACTAGATATGGTCATTTATGATAATCATCATTAAATGTATTATATTATGGTTACCAATGTTTGGAGGACCCACGTTAATTAAGAAATATTGCTTGGAAGTTGGGTCTCATGGTTTTAACATTTAATTCTATTATTTTTTTAGTAATGGATAAGTCCTACCATGATTATTAACACGTATGATTACTAATTAGTGGGCTTGAATTGGGTCAATTGATTACTCTCTCCATTTCTTATTCGGTATAGCATCTTATGAGGGTTTTTTTTTTTTTTTTATAAATTGCCAAATACTTCACGGGTATTTTTTTTTGCTATCAAAGGGTTCACAGCCCTTTGTGCTAGACTAATCCCTCCGGGCCTAGAGGGAAGCCGGGTAAACTCCCCTGTAGCCCCAATGTAGTAGTGCAGTTTCGAACCTACAACTTTCGGGTGCAAACTGTGGTCCTACGCCAACTTAACTACTCATTGGGGTTACTTCACAGGAATATTGAAGTTTGTGGAAATTGCCAAACATCAAAAGTGCACAATCACACAATATAATAATATAACACTATTTTGTTCTATGATAATGAAATCTTAAAATATATTTAGATTTGTTGATCTTTATGTTATGCATTTATACCACATATATTTGAATATTTCTAATTTGAAATTTTTATAAGAAAGTGAGATATAAACACCTTATTTTTAGGTCTGTAAAAAATCTTAGAAATAGATTTAGGCCCTGTTTGGCGTCACTTATCTATATGAGACTGATATGTATAAAACAGATCTGTTTCAAATGACCCTGTTTGAAATAAATAGTGTGGAAATAGTTTGTTTGGTTACATAAAAAAATGATTGAAATGGACATTTTTAAAACAATGGTTGAAAATTTTTCATAAATATCTCAAAATCCATGAGGATTCAAGTATTGAAATTTGATGTCGTAGTTGTGTTTAGCTTTACAAAGAGAATAAATGGTTTGGATCTTGCATTTGGGGGCCATGGTTTTAGAAAAGGTAGATATAAATGTTTGTGGTTTTTTGTAAATCTATGATGATCCAACGGCTAAACTTTGGACCCATAGTCGTGCATGATCTTCTAAATATATCCAATGGTTTGGATCATGACTTTTGGTGGCTGAATTTACAAAAAAAAAAAAAAAAGAAAGAAAAAGAAAAACGACACTACCTGTGTACAATTTCAAAACTAAGTCAAAAATCATGGTACATCAACGGTCAAAAACATTTTTATAAATATCTCAAGATCCACTTGGATTTAGATGCTCATTTTTGGACCTATGGCCGTTTTTGGCCATCCAAAGAGAATCAATAGATCATGATTATGGGGCGCATAATGTCCAGAATATTAGATCAAAGGGCTCACTTTTTTTTTGCAAATATCTTGAGATTCGAAATAGATCAACGGCTGAAATTTTGACATGAGGCCGTGTTTGACCTTCTGAATATTTCTAATGGCTTGGATCGTGATTGTGGGTCCCATAAATTTTAAAAAAAAATGAAAAATCGGACTGTCCTAGGAGGACGTCTATAACACTGTAGCAACATCAGTGTACCCCGCTTCAGACCACTTTGTCAGATTGGATTCTGCTATTTTTTGGGACTTCATGAAACAGACACTTTTTGTCTTAATGCCATATGAAACGGACACGGTAAAAGTTCATACCAAACATGCTAAAACCGGATTCAATCAATTTTAAGACAATAAAAGGGGAAAAGTAGAGATGCCAAACTGAACCTTACACTATACGTTGGATTAGGTTTCTCTTAAAACTGTTGCGATCTGCTTACTCGATTTGTCTATATTGCAAGTTTTATGTTTCTTTTCTGATAAGTAATTTTCTCACAAGATGCATTTTTACTGAGAATATATTGGTTGGACTTTTACAAAATGCATGCCAAGACCCAAGAATGTAAGATATTCCCAAGAATTAATGGGGTTATTAAATTGCTTAACACATGACAACCCAGTTATACACATGGATCAAAAAATCAGCCAATACCGATTCATATCGGCTGATATGAACCAATATTGGCCCATACCGGTACGATATGGCTCCGAGATATCGGTATCGGTATCTCGGGGCCACATATCCCCAATATCTCAGTCCATATTGGCCAAGATAAACTTCATCTCGGTTTTTCCGAGATCTCATAAAAATGAATAAAACCATATTTTTTCTATCTTTTTTCCCATCTTCATCTTCTTCTCCTCTCCTCTCATCTCCTTACTTCTTAGAGCAGCAACCATATTCTACCACACATCCATCTTGCATATTTTCAAATCCCACATCTATTTCTTGAAGAAAAAATTATTTAAGGTAAGAAAAAATTAACTTAAAGCATTTTATTATGTTGTTTTTATTTTTTATTTTTAGATGAAGCATAGAAATCATCGAGTTTGTCACTTATGTTGTGTTCTTCATTTAGAAGTTAGATCTACATACTTTCATGCTAGATCTACTCATACACATGATTTTGAATTTTTTTTCAATTTTTTTTTATTTTCTGATTTTTTAATATTTGAATTATAATATATCATTTTTTGGGGATTTCATCATAAATATGTTCTTTTAATGATTCATGATCATTGTATGGTGTGTCAATGATTAATCTACATACTTTTATGCTCGATCTATATATTTAGGATTTTGAAAATGATTTTATTAAATCTTCATATGAAATATTGAAGAAGACAACGAACTGCGACACAGACAAGACTCATAACTTAAGGTGACCGAGATTTTGATTTATTATTGTTACTAATGGAAAAAAAAAATTTGTTTTCCAACATTTTCTAATATTCTAGATTTTTTGGATATTTCACCGCAACAGACCGATATCCGCGACCAATACTAATATCATATCGGTTTTTCGGCCCGGCCGATACGACGACCGGTACACTTCCTTATCTTCATGTGCAAAAAGGAAAGCATCCCTCACTCTATGGTGAGGGATAGATGCACTTGAAACTTCCTATATATATATATATTTCCCCCATTGTCTTCCTTGACCATCTTATTTTCTGGTACGTGTTTGCTTTTCTTTGAAACACTTTCCTTGGGAAATGTAAATATTTTTTTAGGAAGTGGGGGTAAAGATCTAGAAGTTGAAAGATGAAGATCTATGAGCACTAACATAATATTCTCTGTGAGCAGTAAGCCACTAACATAAAATTCTATTATATGCTCTAATTATTTCCCGAAGGATGATGGTGGACAACAACTTTTTAGGAAGATTAACCATTCAATTTCTGACAGTTGACATGCTCTAACCATCATTTTAAGATTAACCATTTTTCTTTTGAGAAAATACACTGAGCGTACAATTGATTTTTTGGATCTTTAGATTCAAAGTTGCGGGACATTGTGCAGAAGATAATACAATTCATTAAGCCCATGGGGGTTATTGGTTTCCCACATTCTCTTACAACACTCCAGCTCTATGGTGCCCACTTAGTCCCACCTTTTATCAGTGCAACACGCAACCCCTTTGATATTCTTTCCAACCTAAGATCCGGCATGTAGCCTAAGTTTACATTAACCGTTGGATTGAATATATAAAATAAAATCTACTGTTAAAATGCCACTAAGCTTTGAAGATGTTAAGTCAAAGGGCTAGGATAATCTGGTTGGGCAGATTTTTTATTTTTATTTTTTGTTCTCCCTTGTCCATTAAGAAGACCTTTCTATCTGACCTCCTCTCATTGATAGACATTCATCTTAGTGGGCCCCATGAACTGAACTTCATATAACCAATATGCAATTTGCTCATAGGAGAACATTCTCCATCAATAAGACCACCAGACATCTATTATAGTCTAAATCCTAAAATATATTGTAACTTAATTTGAGCTCCCATTATATTCTGTTCTGTTTTCCATTCACACTAAGACACTATTGTAACTTAATTTTCCCATTATATTCTATTATGTTATCCATTCACACTAACCCTCTGTTTGGGAAGGGGGGAAATGGGGGGGAGGAAAAAAATGGAGGGAAAATGATTTTTTAGGGTGTTTGGGTAGGGGGGAGGGAAAATGAGGGAGGGGGAAATGGAGGAAAAAATACATTGCTTTCCCTCAAAAAATTTCCCCCCAAAACAGGGCGGGAAATGAGGGGAAAAGAGGGGAAAGTTATGAAAATGATAAAATGCCCTTTTACTCTAATTGAATTTTTTTCAAAAGCAAGGATAAATTGGTCTTTGTCTCTGTACTTCACAAACAAACAAAATTATATTTTTTTCACTTTTCTTCTCCCTACTTTTTTACTTTCCAAACAAGAGGAGGGAAAATCCTCCCCTTCATTTTCCTTCCCCCTCAAATTTTCCCTCCCCTCTCCCCTTCCCAAACAGAGGGTAAGACACTACCCTTAAAAGGCAATAAAAAAAAAAAACAGACATTCTCAATAAGAAAAAAACTGAGATTCTTTTTATAATATATACATATAGATAGATAAAAAGAGCTAGAGAAAAAGGGCGGAATTTTATAAAATGCCCTCTCAAAAAGGGACATTTCTATCCCATGTATCAGCCAGTCAAAGCAAGCTTGCCTTTCCATTTGAAATTAAGCACAACTTAAGTAAGTCAATTGTAACAACCATAGTCCTGGAGATCCTCAACAAAGACAAATCAACACCAATGCATGATGGTGAGGCCAAATTAAATTACTCCTAATAAAAGCACAGAAGTGATTAAGTTCAATCTAATAGTAGATCAACTCATATTTGACTTTCTTGACTAGCTAAAAATAGATGGGCCATTTATTTTGATTAGTTTGGATTTTCCATAAGCAGGTCCTATCAATGATTTCAGCCAAATCACCCATATGAAAAGTAATATATATGATTGGATTAGTATTGCTCCAAATTTGCTATAAAAAAAAGGAAAACAAATCATGTGAGTTGTTAAATGAGTTTTTCAGTAAGAGAGTTGTTACAATTAGTATTTAGAAGCCATAAAAATAGGTGTTGCAAAAGTCAATGTCATTAAATTTAGAGATTTTTTTTATTTACCCCTCTAAGGTTTGTAAGATTTGTAAATAGGTCCCTAAGGTTTTAGTATTTGCAAGTAGGCCCCTACATTTTGATTTTAACACCTTCCGTGTCTCCAAAATCAATAGTTTTCCAACCACCATAGGTTTTTAGTGCGAAATGACACTTTTGTCCATCTTTTTTTATCCTTATATGCATAATTTCAAAAGCTTGTACTCAAAGTTGCGGGACATTGTGCAGAAGATAATACAATTCATTAAGCCCATGGGGGTTATTGGTTTCCCACATTCTCTTACAACACTCCAGCTCTATGGTGCCCACTTAGTCCCACCTTTTATCAGTGCAACACGCAACCCCTTTGATATTCTTTCCAACCTAAGATCCGGCATGTAGCCTAAGTTTACATTAACCGTTGGATTGAATATATAAAATAAAATCTACTGTTAAAATGCCACTAAGCTTTGAAGATGTTAAGTCAAAGGGCTAGGATAATCTGGTTGGGCAGATTTTTTATTTTTATTTTTTGTTCTCCCTTGTCCATTAAGAAGACCTTTCTATCTGACCTCCTCTCATTGATAGACATTCATCTTAGTGGGCCCCATGAACTGAACTTCATATAACCAATATGCAATTTGCTCATAGGAGAACATTCTCCATCAATAAGACCACCAGACATCTATTATAGTCTAAATCCTAAAATATATTGTAACTTAATTTGAGCTCCCATTATATTCTGTTCTGTTTTCCATTCACACTAAGACACTATTGTAACTTAATTTTCCCATTATATTCTATTATGTTATCCATTCACACTAACCCTCTGTTTGGGAAGGGGGGAAATGGGGGGGAGGAAAAAAATGGAGGGAAAATGATTTTTTAGGGTGTTTGGGTAGGGGGGAGGGAAAATGAGGGAGGGGGAAATGGAGGAAAAAATACATTGCTTTCCCTCAAAAAATTTCCCCCCAAAACAGGGCGGGAAATGAGGGGAAAAGAGGGGAAAGTTATGAAAATGATAAAATGCCCTTTTACTCTAATTGAATTTTTTTCAAAAGCAAGGATAAATTGGTCTTTGTCTCTGTACTTCACAAACAAACAAAATTATATTTTTTTCACTTTTCTTCTCCCTACTTTTTTACTTTCCAAACAAGAGGAGGGAAAATCCTCCCCTTCATTTTCCTTCCCCCTCAAATTTTCCCTCCCCTCTCCCCTTCCCAAACAGAGGGTAAGACACTACCCTTAAAAGGCAATAAAAAAAAAAAACAGACATTCTCAATAAGAAAAAAACTGAGATTCTTTTTATAATATATACATATAGATAGATAAAAAGAGCTAGAGAAAAAGGGCGGAATTTTATAAAATGCCCTCTCAAAAAGGGACATTTCTATCCCATGTATCAGCCAGTCAAAGCAAGCTTGCCTTTCCATTTGAAATTAAGCACAACTTAAGTAAGTCAATTGTAACAACCATAGTCCTGGAGATCCTCAACAAAGACAAATCAACACCAATGCATGATGGTGAGGCCAAATTAAATTACTCCTAATAAAAGCACAGAAGTGATTAAGTTCAATCTAATAGTAGATCAACTCATATTTGACTTTCTTGACTAGCTAAAAATAGATGGGCCATTTATTTTGATTAGTTTGGATTTTCCATAAGCAGGTCCTATCAATGATTTCAGCCAAATCACCCATATGAAAAGTAATATATATGATTGGATTAGTATTGCTCCAAATTTGCTATAAAAAAAAGGAAAACAAATCATGTGAGTTGTTAAATGAGTTTTTCAGTAAGAGAGTTGTTACAATTAGTATTTAGAAGCCATAAAAATAGGTGTTGCAAAAGTCAATGTCATTAAATTTAGAGATTTTTTTTATTTACCCCTCTAAGGTTTGTAAGATTTGTAAATAGGTCCCTAAGGTTTTAGTATTTGCAAGTAGGCCCCTACATTTTGATTTTAACACCTTCCGTGTCTCCAAAATCAATAGTTTTCCAACCACCATAGGTTTTTAGTGCGAAATGACACTTTTGTCCATCTTTTTTTATCCTTATATGCATAATTTCAAAAGCTTGTACTCAAAGTTGCGGGACATTGTGCAGAAGATAATACAATTCATTAAGCCCATGGGGGTTATTGGTTTCCCACATTCTCTTACAACACTCTAGCTCTATGGTGCCCACTTAGTCCCACCTTTTATCAGTGCAACACGCAACCCCTTTGATATTCTTTCCAACCTAAGATCCGGCATGTAGCCTAAGTTTACATTAACCGTTGGATTGAATATATAAAATAAAATCTACTGTTAAAATGCCACTAAGCTTTGAAGATGTTAAGTCAAAGGGCTAGGATAATCTGGTTGGGCAGATTTTTTATTTTTATTTTTTGTTCTCCCTTGTCCATTAAGAAGACCTTTCTATCTGACCTCCTCTCATTGATAGACATTCATCTTAGTGGGCCCCATGAACTGAACTTCATATAACCAATATGCAATTTGCTCATAGGAGAACATTCTCCATCAATAAGACCACCAGACATCTATTATAGTCTAAATCCTAAAATATATTGTAACTTAATTTGAGCTCCCATTATATTCTGTTCTGTTTTCCATTCACACTAAGACACTATTGTAACTTAATTTTCCCATTATATTCTATTATGTTATCCATTCACACTAACCCTCTGTTTGGGAAGGGGGGAAATGGGGGGGAGGAAAAAAATGGAGGGAAAATGATTTTTTAGGGTGTTTGGGTAGGGGGGAGGGAAAATGAGGGAGGGGGAAATGGAGGAAAAAATACATTGCTTTCCCTCAAAAAATTTCCCCCCAAAACAGGGCGGGAAATGAGGGGAAAAGAGGGGAAAGTTATGAAAATGATAAAATGCCCTTTTACTCTAATTGAATTTTTTTCAAAAGCAAGGATAAATTGGTCTTTGTCTCTGTACTTCACAAACAAACAAAATTATATTTTTTTCACTTTTCTTCTCCCTACTTTTTTACTTTCCAAACAAGAGGAGGGAAAATCCTCCCCTTCATTTTCCTTCCCCCTCAAATTTTCCCTCCCCTCTCCCCTTCCCAAACAGAGGGTAAGACACTACCCTTAAAAGGCAATAAAAAAAAAAAACAGACATTCTCAATAAGAAAAAAACTGAGATTCTTTTTATAATATATACATATAGATAGATAAAAAGAGCTAGAGAAAAAGGGCGGAATTTTATAAAATGCCCTCTCAAAAAGGGACATTTCTATCCCATGTATCAGCCAGTCAAAGCAAGCTTGCCTTTCCATTTGAAATTAAGCACAACTTAAGTAAGTCAATTGTAACAACCATAGTCCTGGAGATCCTCAACAAAGACAAATCAACACCAATGCATGATGGTGAGGCCAAATTAAATTACTCCTAATAAAAGCACAGAAGTGATTAAGTTCAATCTAATAGTAGATCAACTCATATTTGACTTTCTTGACTAGCTAAAAATAGATGGGCCATTTATTTTGATTAGTTTGGATTTTCCATAAGCAGGTCCTATCAATGATTTCAGCCAAATCACCCATATGAAAAGTAATATATATGATTGGATTAGTATTGCTCCAAATTTGCTATAAAAAAAAGGAAAACAAATCATGTGAGTTGTTAAATGAGTTTTTCAGTAAGAGAGTTGTTACAATTAGTATTTAGAAGCCATAAAAATAGGTGTTGCAAAAGTCAATGTCATTAAATTTAGAGATTTTTTTTATTTACCCCTCTAAGGTTTGTAAGATTTGTAAATAGGTCCCTAAGGTTTTAGTATTTGCAAGTAGGCCCCTACATTTTGATTTTAACACCTTCCGTGTCTCCAAAATCAATAGTTTTCCAACCACCATAGGTTTTTAGTGCGAAATGACACTTTTGTCCATCTTTTTTTATCCTTATATGCATAATTTCAAAAGCTTGTACTCAAGTTTTTTTTTTTTTTTATAAAGCATGTAACATTAACAATTGTACTTAGTGGGAGAAAACAACCCTACATATATTCATTTTCTCATCAATACAGGGCTCATTTCATTATATCCAGATTGATTATGACGACAATCAACACTCGTACTTATAATCGGTTATAATTTATCAAATCCATAATGACCCACCATTGGATTGATGAAAGTTTTAAAACATGTATAGGGGTGGTGTAAAAAAAATATTGAGGGAACGAGCAAATGTAAAAAAAAAAAGATTAATTAATTTTTAAGATTTGCGAGGGGGAGTGATCAGTGGTGTTTGACTCTATGCAAAAGAAATATTGGGGGAAGGGGCAAATATTGAAAAAATATATTAATTTTTAGAATTCGTTTGGGGAGGGGGGGATTTTAAAATTTTCTCAAATATGGGTGGGGGCTTCAGTCCCTAAGCCCTTGTACCTGGGTGCACCCCTAGTCATGTGCAAGTGAGAGTTATTGAGAGAAATAATTGAGATTTGAGATAAAATAATGGTATTTTCGTAGATAATAATATACTCATTTGTTTAATGGATGTAAGAGCAGAGCTGTCATTTATGTGAAAATCTAAGACAAATCTCATGGTGGCTGCCCATTCTTGTTAGGAATATTAATTTTATGGATATGAAAGGTAGTAAAAATAAAAGGCAGTGGCCTATTTACAAATCCTACAAACCTTAGTGTAGTATATACTAAAAGCTCTTAATTTAAACGGCCTGCTAAGACTTACTGGTTGGATGAAAGAAATGGGGATGAAAAACAAGCAAAAATTGAATGTTATTGTTAGAAAGAGAACACACCTGAAATAAGATTTCGCATACTTCTTGTCCTACGGATTCCCATGGGAGTAAATTGTGCTAAAGCCAATACACATTGTATAGATGAAATTAACAAAGGAACAGAACAACAAAACAATCAGTTGATACTTTTAACAATAATACAGACAATTCTAGAATCACACGATAGCTATTTTTACATGTTTCCACAAACAACTTATAAAACAACAAGAAAAAGAAATGGTTTTGATGCCACCTCTGTTCTTTCAATGCCAAAGCCACTGGTTGGTCTTAAAATGTCTCCTGTAAGAAATACAAGTACAATTATACTTTGTTAATAAAAGCTCAAAATATACAAAATCTTGGACTTCTGTGTCTAAAAAAGTGATCTAAAGAAACAAACTCTAAGATACTTGGATGATAATTCATTGGAGTGTTTTACAGATAACAAATTAAACGGATACGTTATTAAAAAAAAAGGATTATATGTTCCTTCTCAAAGATAAGATTGTGACATGCACAAACAATACAACAAATTCAACAAGCACCTACATAGCAATACACAACTCAATTAAGACTCCCATATTCAACAGCCTCCCTTGTTTTCAATTGCATTCCTGTTTGTTTCCCAAATCATGGTTATAGCTTCCACATTTGGGTCAAATGTTTTTTTAGGTACAAAAGCCAAACTATTACTTCAAAAACCAATACAAATGTAGATTTTTATTGAATAAATTTATTGAATAAGACTTCAAGGATATGTTGAGCAGGATCATCTACTAAATGTGATTGGGCCATATAATCATCTATAAAGAATGGGACTAATATAAGAAATATTTGGAGTGAATATCTTTTAATACGAGGACCCCATCACATTGTCTTTCATGTGAAATGCCAAATGATTCCAAAAAGAATTAAGACATATTCCTTCTATCCGGTAAACAAACAAATAAATAAAATATTCATTTCTAGCTTTGACTATCTCTTAAAAGTAAACTGTAAAGAAAGACATAATTTTATTAAGAAATTAATGGGTCAATAGATTATCACATGACTGATCTAGTGGGACCCTTCCATACGAGAGGCATGCCCTAAAATAAGATACATAGGCAAAAATTTGAATGACGTTCGAGAATACTAGAATAAAAATAATAAAAAAATCGGACGTGTTTGGATGTATGGTGAATTGAAGTATGGTGACGTGAAGCATCAAATCAAGAGAAAATAAAATATAAATGGTTATGATGATGTTTTGTTTTTAGTTGTTTGGTATGTAATCTTTTTTACTTTTTTTTTATAGAAAAGTGGAGTTTTTTTTGTCTTTTAGTGAAGAAATGAGGTTTTTTTTTCTACTTTTTTTGAAAAATTTGAAGGAAAATTTTCAATTATGTACTTTTGATATGACCCCTTGTCATTTCTTGTCTGGGTTCACTTTACTTTAACTAATTAATTGTATGGTGTACCTCATCCACGAATGGGTTTAATCAGGTTATGGGTACTCATGGCCCGTGTAGGGTCAGCGCCGAGTCCAATCAAGGCCCAGCCAGCTTAGGGCGGCAAAATGTTTAGGCTGGGCTTTCATTAAGTTATAAAAAGCCGAAAACCCAGCCAACTTGTAATTTAGTGAAAACTCTATCCATAGAATTGTTAAAAAGCCCAAACAACTATTAAAAGCCTGGTTTGGCCTGGCCCGATTGACTAAATGGGTGGGCTCGGTCCAGCATTTACAATCTTTTGAGTCGGGCTTAAGCTGGAAACAGGAAGGTGTCAAAAGTTGGGCTCAGCCTAGAAACGCCACAGCACAGAACAACTCAGGCCATGAACACCCTTGATCAGGCCCCTTACATATGGCATTACATCACCCAATCAATTCCATTATAATATATTAAGTAGGAGGTTTTGGATTCAATTTTGACCATCAGTTCTATTTTATTTTAAATTTTCTCTCCCCACTTACCAACTCTTCCCTTTTTATCTCACACCACCACCTACTTTTATCTTTCCATGCAACAATAAAACTGCTCACTCATATAACTCATGTAACTATGCATTTATAAACATGCTTGACTTCTTCTACATAAGATGAAAAGGTTTGTGTCCTTAGCTTCCTTATCCTTTAAGAAATGATGATGAAGATCAAGAGTAGAGGTCTTTTTTTTCTTGTTAATTAATTTCTTTATCATCATTCCCTAACCTAGGGTTGTTGTAATTAAATTTGAAAACTTTTCATTTACATGATGTCCTGGCTAATGCATTGAAGTAATATATTTAAAAATTCTAAATCATTTACTTTTGTTAATTATTTCTTTCTATTATAACTTTCACATTTACATTTCCCGTACTAAGCACATGCATGTTTTACTTAGTATTAATTTACTAGGCTTAGATGTGAATATATAACCATGAATCGGCACCATCTAAAATGAACTTGAGAAGAAACATTTATCTTAGCTAATTTAATCCAAATACAAAGTTTTTAAAATGTAGTACTTAGTCCCATTCTAGAATGCGATAGAGAGCTACCTAGCTACGGTTGAAATTAACCACAGAGGAAAAAGGATTTCAACTTACAAAATGAGATTGGAAAAATACATTACCCGGCCTTCTACAGAATCCATTTGTGCTCCCACTTGTCTTTCTCCTTGAACCACTTTCACTCCAAGAGATGAACTACTTGGTTGGGAAGTGTCTTCAAATGAGCATGAGGTCCAAGCTTGACTCCTTTGAGAGATTTCAGTGCTCCTTCCTCAACTATCCATTTCTTTATATTAGGGCAGTCGAGCGTCAAGGATTCCAGGCGAGGAAATGCTCCTTCCTCAACTATCCATTCGTTTAGATTAGGGCAGTTGAGTTCCAAGGATTCCAGGCAAGGAAATCCCTTTTCCTCAACTATCCATTCCTTTAAATTAGAGCAATCAAGTACGAAGAATTCCAGGCGAGGAAATTTTTCTGAAGAACAAATCACTTTCTCACTACAATAAGATCCTCTATTTAATTTGAGAACCCGAAGGTTTTGCAACTTCTCTAGTGTTTCAATGGCATCTTGTTGTAATTGGGATCCAAACAGAACCAATTTGGCAAGATCTGAAGGCATCTTGGGTAGCTTCTCTATTCGACCTTCCAAAGCCATTTTGTAAAGATTATGATGGTGTGCAAATGACACAAATGGTGGGATTGAGGGCAAATTACACAATTTAAATGATTGAAGGCTGCACCATTTCTCAATGGCCTCGGATAATGCCTTGTGGTGTGAACTTACATCTCCACTTATTCCCAATTTTCTAAGATTGGTTAGCTTGTCTAAGCCATCTTCTATCCAACTACCGGTATTTAAGCATAATGTTTGGAGGTTTCTAAAATTATTGAGTCGTGGAAGCCCATCAATATCCCAATTATAAGCATATAGATGTCTCAATCTTTCCAAACCCCAAATTGCACTTGGTAATATGCCACCATCAATTGACAATATTACAACTTGCAGGTTAGAGAGGTTGTTTACAGAAGATGGAAGAGATCGGATTCCATAAACTCTCAAATACCTCAAATGTACTTCTTCTTCAATTTCTGTTGGTAAAACATTTGCTTGACGGTCAGCAATATCTACATGCAACACCCTCAGTAATCTGCCACTCCTGTAAAACAGTCTTGACAAATGAATTATAGAATCAGAGAAGCAAAACATGGAACGAAGGGTTGCAACTGAACGATTTATAATTTCGTACTCATCCACATTGCGATGGAGTGCTACTCGTCGTAGACTAGATGAAGATGAAGTAGTGTCATTATCACCGTAGATTTCAAAGAAATTGACTTGTCTAGCTTCAGACATGGAGAGGTCACGCAAAAGATCGTGGATGCGGCATGTGCTAACAGATCCATTAGACCTCATGCGTGCCACTTGAATCATGCTCCTGCCAATCAATTCCTGTAAGTAGTCCTCTGCCACATCTTCCATGATCTCATTACCTCTCTGCTGAATGAAACCCTCAGCAACCCACAACCTGATTAGGTCTTTGGACATAATCTCATAGTCTTCTGGGAAAAGACCGAGATATAGAAAGCATGGTTTTAAGTAATGAGGCAAATCATAATAACTTAAAGCTAATATTTCCATGCACTGATTTGGGTCTTGAGCGAGATGCCAAGTTACACTATCGTGAACTTTAGACCATGCACTACATGTCTTGTCTCTTCTTGACAAGAGACCTCCTAAGACAACAATAGCTAACGGTAAGCCACCACATTTTGCAAGGATCTTTTTTCCTATTTCCATTAGCTCCAGAGGGCAAACAACTCCTTTTGGAAAGATCTTCTTGTGGAACAATGCCCAACTTTCATCCTCATTAAGAAGGCGAATGTAATGGGGATTGATCGCATTGTCAGCATGTAAAGCTACCTCTTTATTGCGAGTGGTAAGCATTACTCTACTTTTGCTCAATCCATCTGGTAGAAAGAGCTTTAGTTCATCCCATGCTTGTATGGTCCATATATCATCAATCACTACCAGATATCTCTTCTCGTTCAAGTGATCACGAAGCTTTTTCCTCAAGTCTTCCTCATTCGAATTCTCCTTCTCCTCTCGAGAGAGGCCCATCACGCATTCTATAATGCGTATCAAGACATCTCTAATTCCATACTGCTGAGATAGGTAGATGAAAGCATGACAATCAAAGTTATCTTTCACATCACGATAAACCTTTTTGGCGAGAGTGGTCTTACCTGAACCCCCCATTCCAACTATAGAAATCACGCAGCGCCTTGCCTCCTCGTTGATAAGCTGCTTCTTGAGAGTTGTCATGCTTTCTTGCATACCAATAAGATCTGGTTCTTCATACAAGGCATAAGACCGCCTACGGATGTTCAAACGTGTCTCTTGCCCTCCATCGTTGATATCTCTTATGCCGTAAGTCTGCAAACTGCTTGAGATGTCGCCGATCTTCATCTTAATGTGCTGAATCTTCTTGGCGACCCTGTGGCGAGTTGTCAGCTCTCTGACAATGCAAATGTACCTTTTAACACAAAGAAAAGGCCTTCGGCTTGTCCTCCGGGAAGCCTGAGTTTGAGTGAGGATGAAGATGTCGATAACATCTTCGGCGTCATAAGAAACGTCAGTTATTTCTGTCACCCAATTCCTCACTCTCTCATCTTCCTTACGTTTTGCATCGGCATCTTTCAGAAAGCATCGCATACGCCTCAATTCTCCTACAATCCATTCAAACTGATCACGCACATCATAGAGGAGCCGTGCTTCTTCAATGAGAAGATCACCGAGTTTTCCTACAACAAAGGAAACCGCAGCCTCTGAAGCCATGTCTTCTTTTCTGTCTGAGCAACTCGTTCAAATTCCCAGCGGTAGAATGATGATTGCTTGCAGCTGGCTTTATGTGTGCTTGAGACTTTATTTTTGATTCATTCCTTCAGTACTTTCATTTACTTCCCCTGTTCTGCTGTGTTGTTGGCTCTTGAGCTAATTGAGCCAGCATGAGCTCGGAGTTTATTAGGTGAGCCAAGCTTGAGCCCAAACCTAGCTGGCTGAGCTCATTGACAACCTTTTTGATCGAACTTGTTATGGGTTTCACCTTTGGCTTAGATTTAACAAAAGTTCTTAATTGTTCGATCAGTTGATTTTGGCCTAAATTATTAGATGAGGTCTCAGTCCAGGTCCCAATCTAGCGTCCAAACAGGTACATAAACCCTTATATTTAATTGGGTAATTATTTGGTTCTAGACACCAGCGCACCATTGTCCACTAAAGTCATTGATGCCTTGGATCGCCCCGGAGTCCCACATCGACTATAGAGAGGAAAGTGAATGGGGTTATATGTAAAGTTTACACATTTACTTTACATGAGGCCTTTTAAAACCGTGCGGCCCCGGAAAACGTAAGAACTCCGAAATTAAGCGTGCTCGGACAATATCATGCATATGTAAAAAGTGGGGCGTTACACTTCCAATCACATAATTATTAGTCTGAGCTGAGGGCCTGAAGCCAGTAAACAAAAAGGAGGTACCTAAACCAGGTCCACGAAAACCTTATCACAATGCCTGAGCACCAAAAGTTTGAAAGAAAAGTCATTGATAACCACCACCTTGGAACATAGCATGCATCAAAAGTTTGAAAGAAGGGTCATCCATAACAACCGCCTTGGATCGTTCCCATCACATAATTATTGTTCTGAGTTAAGGCCAGTAAACAAAGGTGTCATTGATATGATATCTCTCCCATATGTGGCATCCCCTGGGTGGTCCAAACAGGGGATCCTCTTCCGTAAAAAAAAAGGAGGTACCTATACCTGCTCCACGAAAACCTTATCACAATGGGCTAGCATCAAAAGTTTGAAAGAAAAGTCATTGATAACAACCAGCTTGGTTAGTTCTTGAGAGAAAAGTCGCAAGACCATTGGGACCTCGAAATTGGCCCTCAAATACAAGTATTAGCCAAATCAATTCTCTCCCACATCGGTCCCTTTCTTTTAGACCAAATTTCCTTTCACTTGTTTTTTCACGAGTTCGAAAGAAATATCTTAAGCTCATGTTAGGTCCATGCAGCGATTAGGATTGTACCTACAGTCTCCAATGATAATTCTTATGGGAGTACAACTATGACTCCTAATATTAGATTGGCTCCGGTGCGTATAAATTTAATGCGTGGTCCTATAGACATATCAGGATTGCATAACCCTTCTTGATTATCAATATGAAGTGGATCATACAAATGTCATACTTGAGGGGCTTTCATTGTGATTGTCAATATTAGGTGTGTCCTATACTACCAAAATTAGTCGACCAATACTGATTACTAAGATAGAATTATGTGATTATAATTATAAATTTACGATTATTAAATGGGTCCAACTATTTGATAGCTCCCCTAGTGTTAATATGACTACCAACATCAAATGGGTCCCACAATGACTTTTCATAGATGGATTCATCAATGATGTCTAATATTTAATAAGATTTAAAAAAACTAGATAAGGTCATTTATGATAATCATCATTAAATGTATTATATTATGGTTACCAATATTTGGTGAACCCACGTTAATTAATAAATATTGGTTGGAAGTTGGGTCTCATGGTTTTAACATTTAATTCAGATTCACGAAAACCTTATCACAATGGCCTAGCATCAAAAGTTGGAAAGAAAAGTCAAAAGGTGCCAGAGGGTGGTTCAGAATTCAGATTCTCAGAATGAGTATTGGTGCCCCCTACTTTTGAAACGCAATGTTTTAAGAGGACTGGTGACTCAAAAGCTGTGTTGTAAGAGGACTGGTGACTCAAAAGCTGTGGGCTAAGAAGAGGAAGAAGAAGACGAAGAAGAAGACGGAGGAGAAGAAGAAGAAGAAGAAGAAGAAGGGGATTTAGACCATTTGATGATGGTATTGACTCTTTACTGAGCTAAACTTGAAACTTCAAGTGAGTCCAAAGTCTTCGAGGATACAGACTTTATTCGTTTACTGCAAATTAGTAATGAGTAAATAATTAATCAAAAAAGAAAGAAAAAATGAGAAATCTAATAGTGGGCTATAAATTATATTTAAAAAAGTTATAGCCACATAATGTAAGAAAAAATGAATTAAACTAAGAATCAAAAACTATAAAAAGAAAAAAGGCTGTTAATTTGAATGGGAGATATTTTCCCAATCTAGAAACCTTTTGAATAGTTGACCCATATCAAAAATTGAGATATATTACTTTTAAGGGATTTTTACGTCAAAAGACCTCAAATATCCCTATAGCTTGAAATCATCCTTAAATACAAGTATTGCCCAAATTAATCCACTGCAGCATCGATGTCTTTTTTTTTTTTTTAAACAAATTGCCAATCACTTGTTTTTTCTCGAGTTTGAAAGTAAAATCTCAAGCTCCCTGTAAGTCCATGATGATTAGGATTGTACCTGCAGTCTCCGAGCATTATTCTTATGGGAGCGCAACTATAACTCCCAATATTAGATTAGCTTCATAATGCGTACAAATTTAATGTGTGGCCCTATAGACATATCACAATTACAAAACCCTTCTTGATTATTAATATTAGGTGGGTCATATGAATGTCATACTAAGGGCCTTTCATCATGATTGTCAATATTAGGTGAGTCTCATACTACCAAAATTAGCCAAATCTCATAATGATTATCAAGATTGAATTGTGTGATTCCAATTATCAGTTTACCATTATTAAATGGGTCTATTTGATAACTCCTCTAGTGTTAATATGACTACCAACATCAAATGGGTCCCACAATAACTTCTCATAAATGGATTCATCAATGATATCTAACACTTGATAAGGTTTAAAAAAAAACTAGATAGGGTCATTTGTGATAATCATCATTAAATGTATTACATTATGATTACCAATGTTTAGTGGACACCATGATTATTAACACCAATGATTACTAATTAGTAGGTCTTGAATTGGGTCGTTTTATTACTCTCTCCATTTTTGTTCGGTATATCATCTTATGAGTTTTTTTTTTATATAAATTACCAAATATTTCAAAAGTATATTGAGATTTGTGAAAATTGCCTAACATCATAAGTGACACAATAAAATAATATAACACTATTTTGTTTTATGATAATGAAATCTTACAATATTTAAATTTGTGGATCTTATGCTATGCATTTATAAAGCATATATTTGAATATTTTAATATGAACGTTTTTGTTAGAAGGTGAGATATAAATACCTATCTTTTAGGTGTGTAGAAAGGGGCGAACTTCAGTATAGCAATGTTGTAGCTTAATATAGTGCAACTTTCCAATTATCTTATCAGAAAACACCATGTGGTAGTTGCACCATGTGAAACTGAAAACTGTTATAAAGTGTCTTTAAGGCTTTCTAAGAAAAAATGCTTCCGAAACTACCCTTACAATGTTAAAAATGCCCATTTAGGCGAGTTCAGTTGGTATTAAGTCTTAACATAGGAAGAAGCATACTCCACTCAGCCCCACCAGTCCAAGCAACACACGTGCATTAGCTCTCAGCCATTTATGTGTATTTTTGAATCGTCTCATTTCAATTGGGGCCTACTGCATGATGTGCCTTTAGTAGATTTATAGTTTGGATCTATGACAATGAATTATCTTTGGGGTTTTTAAAAAACAATGGGCCCACTAGTGCAACGTTGTTGCATTGCAGTATAGATGATGTTCCCTCAAGTGGGACCCAATTGGATGTATGATATGGTTGAATAGATGCATAGCTTTACGTATCAACTATAATAATAATTCTTAGAGTTTTAGAAAACTAATGGCGACAAGATAATTTTATAAATGGTTTTATACAATAGTAGGCCCCATTTCTCACCATTTCACCTATGGCC
Organism: Cinnamomum chago; assembly: GCA_038049695.1. Classification (NCBI taxonomy): domain Eukaryota; kingdom Viridiplantae; phylum Streptophyta; class Magnoliopsida; order Laurales; family Lauraceae; genus Cinnamomum; species Cinnamomum chago. The sequence goes on from CP142452.1 coordinate 80,112,056, forward strand.
ACTCTTTTCTGTTGACTTGCACGTGATGATACATGCATTTATTGCAACCACAACTTAGATCCAATCAAAGCACTAATGTGTCTCACATAATAGCGCATCTTATAGTTGATATCTAAAGCTTTACTTCCATTCAACCACATCATACGTACAATTCAATAGGCCCCAATTGCAATACGACAACTTCACCCAATCAACTCCTATAATGAGTCCTACTCCACTACTGAGCCTTTTTTTTTTCTAGAACTTCAAGTTTTTTTTATAAAAGCCGATATCCAAAATCATGTATTCACTGCAACATTATGGATCCAAATCAATGTGCCCCAGTTGAAAGAGGAAAACCCAGACATACACATACAAATATATTGATATGGTTATTGAAGAAACAATAGTGAGGAGGGCTTATGAGGGAAGTACATAAATAGTTGGAGGATAATGCACATATTTTGCTTGGACCAGTCAGAGTTCATGGTAGGACCCACTCGAGTATAGGTACTCTTAAATCAGCATGAATTGAACTCTACTTGCATCGGACAAGTTATAAAAATCAATGGGCAGTTTTGAAAACATTCTTTTCTAAAGAAGCCTTAAGACGCTTTAAAGCCCTTTTGAATTTCTAACTTCGTAAAAAGTAGGTATCACATTCTGATAAGAGGATACAGGACGCTGCACTATATTATGTTGCAGCGTCGCTGTATTGGAGTCGTCTCTTCTTTTCTGTCTCAGCAATTGAACAACAATCACTCGTTCAATTCAGAGGTGGGAGAAGGAAGGTTGCATTGGATTTATTCTTTTGGACTTGAGGTGCTTTTCTTTACGGATAGAATCAACATCTTTTTCTCTTTCTTCTGCTTTGCTTGATGTTGCACCGGAATAAGGTGCTTAATTGGACTCTACTTTGCACCCTTTCCCCATATGCTGCATTTATACTTTGCTTCCCTTGCTCTGCTCTGATCTTGGGCCAACTGTGCTCAGCCTAGCTGCCTGAGCTCATTGACAACAAGAAGATGGAGCAAGTATGGGACAGCATAGAGACTAGAGTAATCCTAATACCACTTTCTAATCTTTTAATGGGTTTCACCTATAGTTTAGATTTGGCAAGAGTTTGTAATCGTTCATTCTATCAATTTTTTCTCACTAAGTTTGAGCACTGTAGAGTATTGTAAATGGGTCAGGTTGGCCTGATATTGTTAGATGAGCTCCAAATCCCAATCGTAGCATATACGAACTAGGTTTTTTTTCCCCCTTTTGATTTAGGATCTTCCATGGTTCGGACTCACAGGAAATTGGAGGCCTCATAGTAGGGCCCACCCATAAAACATCTAAACAAATCAAAATAAATGCTATTCGCTTTTATGGGCTTTTGGCAAATTTAGCTTAAATGGAAATTGGGCTTGTTCCAATATTGGTGACTTATATATTATGAATAGAATTCAAGTATTTATTATGCATAGTACGAGTTCAATCAAACTAAATTGGGTCCATATAAGTCAAATCAAGTAATCTTCTTCCACATCTATGTTCAATTCCATTGACAGTAATCAGTACTAACTACATGGTTATATGAGAAGTTACCTTCGTTGAAATAATCCAAGGGTATGTATCACTTTGTCAAAATTTGGCACAATGAAAATATATAGGTTGGTTGTTATATGATTGCGTTGGATTAAAAAACAATGGACCCCAATTAGGTTAATTCAAAGTCTTCAATATATAATACCCAAAAATAGATAAATATTGAAATGCTAACAAAAGAATACATGGAAATTGAATTTACAGGAATTTCATGCTTAAATGAACACCAACCAAGGAAGGACTATTAAATTAAAGAAGTGAAGGTGAAGGATATGACGTGAGGGATGAAGGATAGGAGAGAGCAGTGTAGATCCAACCTTTATTTTTATAGGACTTGAATCCACTGGAGTGGCACCTGAGTATTCATTTCCAACTTCATTTTCATTCGTTTTCCATTAGAGGACTTAATTTGAGGGTCGCTTTTGAGAATTCAATTGGTTCTTCAGTTTTAACCATTTTCCAAGAAACATGAAACAATCAGGGCCTTGGATTAAGAACATCTGATCATCTGGGGCGCAACATTAGATCACTCACAGAAATTTTTGACATGATTATGATTTTTAAGTTCCAACCTCTTCTTGACTTGCCCAGACTAATCTTTCAAACCCATATCATATTAACTCCTAGGTTTCAAGATATCATAGCCTCTATTACGCAAACCAATCAGCACCACAGCAAAAGAATCCTGCACAAAAACTTAACCTCTCTTTTGAAATGGAACCCGAGCACTCTACTTTGGTTATAGTTTCACTCAAAAAAAAAGAAAGTTGTAGTACATAATGTAGCAAACAAGAAAGGTCAATACCATGCAAAAAAATGTTGAACCGTATGTCTGTTCTTCAGTAATAATAAACAAGAATGTTGATAAATAGAGCAATCCCTACCATGACAATGATATGGAAATCGCTCTAAAATTCTTAAGGTAAAATGGCAACTCCTCCTCCTATGCAGCATTAGTGTTCTAGCTGCTCACCTTTACTCAATACCACGCAACACAGAGCAATAAAGATCTTAGCATGGTTAATGGCATTGCATAGGCCTTTGTCAATGATTGAAAATGTTGGAACCTTCCCCGGCCACGTCACCTTTATCAAAAGTTCATCTCTGCTGAAAGTAATTTATAGCTGACTTGATAATTGGCTTATTGCTTCCAACACCCTCGATTATTGCTGCCGACATGGCTTTAACTTCAACCTTATTTGTAAACAGAGGTGAAAAATTGCTGATCCACACACCATTTTAATCTCTGATCACCAACTTAGACCCTCAGACTTTGGAGTAACATCCCCATCACAATCCAATTTCCAAATGCCAACTGCAGGTGTACGACCAAGAGAGACGGTGTTTGTCAGAATGGCGAGCAATGGAATGCACGCACGCAATCATCACCTTGAAAGATCAGAGGCCTTCATAGTCATACCCTCAGAATCTTTAGTTGACAAAGCCCAAGCAATTACCTTTACCTAGCTCAAATCGCTACCGGACCTGAAATGCTCGCTTATTCCTTTCAGACCGCAAGGATCAAAGCAGAACCACAAACTAAATGTGCCACATATGCAGCAGAAACACCCCACTTCCAATAACTCATGAACAGCCTGCAGCATGAAAAACCAAAAACACAAGATAACAGCCCTTATATCGCCAACCATCCATATTACCAGCCCCCAAAAGCAATATGATAAGAAGTAAGTCGGCCCCTGTTTTAAAAGGTAAATCCACTAACCTCCAAGGCAAATCAGAATGGGCAGACACCCACCGGATTGTGCTAAAGGAATCATCCTCCATATAGTACCTCCAGCACCCAAACACAAAAAGCTCTTTACAACCCAAAAGCATAGCCATAACTTCAGCCTAATTATAATTAGATCCATGTATAAGGTCCTCAAATTCTGATCATAAGCATCATTACAATCCCTAAAAACTCAACTCCCATTCTCATAGAGTTCCTAGAAAGCACAAACATCAAATCCAATTTTGAAACTGTGATGAGAAGACCAATATAGGTTTGTTCGAGATACATACAGATTAAAATGACCAGCACACCCTCAAAATCCTTTCCAACCAGTGTCCACGAGATCACAATCCACCTAGCCTAGTTCATGACCCTTTGAGCCATATCTACTTTATTTTAGTACCATTATTTCATTCATATCATAAAGACCATATAATAGTGACAGAAGCTAAATCCCATATTATACTTCTTTGAGTAGATCAATAATCATACCTCCACACTTCAAGCAGTTCTCTCACTGTCCTCGACATCACCATTAGACTCCAAAATAACAAAGAAAGCACCACAAAATTGAGCTGCGAAAGGATTGGAAAACAGCCAATGATCAAACATTTTCATGTTTACAACGCGCATAATGCAGACATTACCAATAATACATTACTAGCTGCAAAGATGATTGATGTAAACAATTTATCAGGGGTTGCAACCCACCAAAAAGAAAGTAGTTGTGGTAAAGCCTGAATAGTTTTTGTCAACACATTGCCTCCAAACTTTGTCCTCTCTCTCCTTCCACATGCCTAACGCAAGAGCTAGTCAGTAGGCCTTTATCATTTTCTACTTCCAACATAGTCCCGAATAGGCCACAAAACTGCTCTTGCCAAATAACTCGGCCCAAGTATCTAACAATCTTATGACCAGAAACTACAGCCAATAAGGCTAGAAACAAATGATGACCGACGATACTCAGATACTTCAAATTAGGCAACATATGGAAGTTGTGGGCCTAGATTTATGAAACCATAGAACAAAAGGGAATGGGAGGAGGGAATTATAATTTTTTGGAAAGATTTAGGGATAAAAAAATACCTAAAAGAAGGAAAGAAACAAAGGTTATGGGATTTGGAAGTGAGAGGTAGAGAGGGGAGAATGGGTTTTCATAGATGAAGATCTCTAGGTCGTTCTACAATGAGAGTAAAAAGGAATGGGTCTGGGGATGTGGAGATTTTCAAGAGTGGACGGCGTTTATGAGGCAAGTTTGAAATCTCAGCACAATCTGAACCTACTCAGTCATGGCTGAGTCCCAGTTGACTTGGCCGAGTCAACTCGAACTGGGCCAAGTTTTCAAACACCGATTCCTGCAACACCTACAACAACAATGCCTACAATATCTCAAGACTACAGTCCAAGAAATTATAAAAGATACAGACATACTCATAAGAACGTAATCCATTTCTTTCAGACCAAAACAACAATGTTGCTAACCCAAAATGGAATTGACCATCAATCAAGTGAATTTCCTAGCAAAGGTGGTTCCCACGAATCCAAGGAGACTAACTTGCCTACTTCCTTGCACAAGGGTAAGTTTCCATGTACTCGTCATTTAATTGGAAATTTCATCCGCCCATAAGCATATCTGAGCCAATTTTTTTTTTTAAAGTTATATCTAGTAGTCTCCTCTCACTAGAAAGTGGTGGTATAATTTTATTTTTTTTGAAAGAAAAAAAGGAATTTGGAACTCTTAAAAAGAACAACATGGGAAATACCAGCTTACCTAAAGGAGAAGTCAGTTCATTGCAATGGGTGTTTCGAGAAACACAAGTCCAGTGGTCCAAATTAAAGCTATTAAAAAGACTATTTACAAAGAGGTTTAAAAAAACACATCTCAACTATCATGGGACCCTTGCTCCAGTGGCCAATTTAAACATTGTTACAGTCCTTGTCCGTGCAATGAAAAATGACAGGACCTTTTACCAATTTGATGTAAAGAATTCATTTCCTCAAGGAAGCCGCAATAGGAAGTCTATATGTCCCCACCTCTTTGCCATGCAACATAGGGTGACAACAAAGAGTGCACGAAATTGAACAGGAAACTAATGGCCTTGAGCAATCTTCTTGTGCTTGGTATGAGAGATTTAGAAAAACTTTCTTGAGGAGTTTTGTAAGAGGGAATGTGGTTCATCTGCTATTCGTGAAATAGACTGAAAAGGGATAAAAACACTTTATTGCATATGGAGCATATGTAGCTGATATAACTATTACTGGTGACATCCATGAAAAAATTGCAAAGATAAAAGAGTATTTGAGAAGGGAGTTGAAAATTAGATATTTGGCCTACAAAAGTATATTTTTTCAGAAATGTTGCAAATCAAAACGGTTGATTTTCATTTCTCAAAGACAATGTATTAGATCTTCTGGAGGAAGCTGAAGACTCAGCACCAAATCAACAAACCCTCAGACTGGAAGTGAACCATCATCTTCAACTGATGGAAGGAGAATTCTTATAGAATCAAAGGACGTGGCAAAGAAAAGCAGAAAGTGATCCAACACACTAGCTAGGCAAAATATTCCATATATTCATGAAGTGGTGAGCAAGCCATTCAGGAGTCAATTGGATTTTGAGGTACTCAATCCTCTCCATAAAAGAATGAGGAATAATTTCCAAAGCATTGTCGTCTGGATGTGAGTGTCCATCAAAGCGGATTAGGCAGGCATCAAACAGATCGGTGGTCCACCTCCGGTTATTGTAATTTGTACATTTGTCCATGGAATTTTGATTACCAGGAGAAGCGAGAAACAAAATGTGGGTGCAAGATCAAATGCAACAGTAGGATACAAGTTGTACTCTGTATATTTCACATGGGAAATTTGATTAGGTGGAGAAGCAATAAACAAAATATAGGCGCAAGATCAATGCAACAGTAAAATACAAGACTATAACAAATGGTACATGTGAAGTCTTGAGGGTGAAAACTTTGATAACTGATTTGGAGATTCCAAGTAAGCTTTCTATGTTACTATACTGTGGGATGAGTAGGTTGGGTTCCATTAACAACCAAAATGTAAATAAGTTGAATGCCCCTTAATCTGGAACAAGGTAACTTTAAAGGTTATCGATCCTGTGTTTGTGGCATCAAGAGGACAGATGACAGATTAATTACTTAAGCTCTTTGAAAGGATAGTCAATGACTACTTGTGAAGCTGGGAATGATTGACAAGACATCTATGCTCTATTGTCCATATTGGGGAGAACTTCATTGTCAATAAGGGCATTGTAGTCATGTTGATGTATTCTTATAAGGGCATTGTTGTAATTGTATAATTCACTGTCCTTGGTCAATATGAGTGTATTAATCACATTAATTTAACTCATGACCTTTCAATCTATATGTTTCTTCTGCTCTCTTCTCTTCTCTTCTCCTTTATTCACCTAAAATCATAGTTGTCAAATTTCTTATGGAGGCCATTGCAATTTTCCTTGTTGGAAGCATCTCATCATTCTGTTTCGAGAACACTTTTGAAAAATCAAAATATGATATATATATATATGTCTTATAGAAGTTTTTAGAACCACTTGTTTTAAAGCCACTCCTATTTTATTAGGAGGGTAAAAAGATTTTTTTCTAGCATTTATAAGATTTATTTATGAATTAACTAAAAAATAATATAGCTTTTGCAAGAACAAAGCAATCTAGGTTGTATCAGCTTGTTTCGACTTATTAGGATTTCGGGGAATTTTAGTATGATTCTGCCAAAAGGTTTATCAGCATGCCTCACTTAGGAATACCTTTCAGATGAATCAAAATCAACCATGCCAAAATTACAAACCCTAATATCTAGCATCCATTTCTATCAATCTTAAAAATTAGGATTGTTGAAGAAACTGCAAAAAAGAACTTAAGTAAAACAGGCTCATCAATGACGGTCCTCTCATTGGAACGAGAAAGATAGAAACTGCTGAGAGTTCCATGATAAAGAAGCTAATCAGGGGTAGAATGTTTGATATGCAAATGGTTTAGAAGACTTAAGACTGAGGACTGAAACCTTTAGTCATTATTTCAATGTGGAGTACGAGTCACTATGATTAGTTGGAAACTCATGTCCCCCACCCCAAAAAAAAAAAAAAGAAAAAAGAACAACCCCCTCCTTTTTTTCTGGCTAAGGGCTTAAACTCAAACACTATTACCCTCTAATAAGGGCATTTGATGTCCTTAAACCAATAGTTGAGGAAATGTTTTACACTCTCTTGGAGAAATGACAAACATGTGAATGCCTAATGACCATCTAAGCAAAAGATGATTGAGTTTCCAATCACCATTGATTTAAGCGGCGGCCCACACATGACATAGTCCACTGTGGATGGTTCCAGAGACCACCATCTGTCTTGTTGCATCTTTGGATATTGAACGTTGATCATCTGTTCTTTCACCATTCATTTTGAAGGCTATTAATATATGTGTTACCTTGGTGTATGCTACTGTATGTTTGCAAATAATATAGTGTTGGTGGATGAACCAAGAGATGAGGTGAATGTGAAAATTAAGAAATGGAAGGAAGCTTTAGAATCCAAGGGCTTTAAAATAAGTTGTATAAATACACAATGCATGCAGTGCAACTTAACTGAGGATGTGAAAAGAGCTAAAACTTCTACAACAACAAAAGCTCAAGAGATACAACAAGGAGATCCATCAAATACCTTTGGCTTAATGATTAGAAAAGATGGAGAAATTGAGGAAGATATCAAAGGATAAGAGCGGGATCATTGAAGTAGATATTTGCGTCTGGAGTGGTTTGTGATCGCCAAGTACCAGCTAGATTGAAGGAAAAATATTACAGGACAACAATTAGGCCAGTTATAACTTATAAGCAGAATGTTCGCCAATCAAGAACCAACAGATGTAGTAATTCAGTGTAGCAGAGATGAGAATGTTGAGATGGATGTGTGGTAAAACTAAGAAAGATGGAATTAGAAATGAGCGTATTAAGATGCATTTAGGAGTAGCATCAATAAGTGATAAATTAAGAGAGACTTATTTGAAATAGTTTGGACATGTCCAACGTAGGCAAGTGACAGTGCCAATGAGAAAAGGTCCTTTCATGGGCAGTTGATGGCCCACCAATAAAACAGGGTAGTCCAAAGAGGACATGTTTGGAAGTAATAAGGTTAGATTTGAAGAAGTGCAACCCATCCGAAGATTTGGCCTAGAAGACACTGAAATGGTGAAATAAAATTCATCTAGCCAGCGTCAACATAGTTGAGACAAGACGATCATGATGATGATGATTAAAAAAAAAGATGTAAGTATTTAAAACCACTTGTTTTAAAGGCACACCTATTTTATTGGGATCATAAAAATACTTTTTACCCACTTACTAAGCTTTATTTATGAATTTAAGTGAAAAAACAATAAAGCTTTCGCAAGAACAAAGCAACCTGGTCGTATCAGCTTGTTTTGGACAATTTGGGCGATTTCAGTATGATTCAGCCAAAAGGTTTATCAGTGTGGCTCATTTTGGAACACCTTTCAGAAGAAACAAAATCAACAACTAAAACAAACTGGCAATCTCTCTCTCTCTCTCTCTCTCTCTCTCTCTCTCTCTCTCTCATCCATGACCATCAAGTTTAATGGTTTTATTTTCAGCTTTACAAGAGGCTCAAAGTCACTCACGCACACACAATACACGACGTCCCTGACCAACAGAGCAACAGCAGGGGGCTTACCATGGTTCATGGGTTTTCAATGCCATGGTTCTCACCATCCTTATGTGAGGTTAATTCCCACAAGAATACACACAGAACAAGAAGAAGACCACGACTTTGATATATTTCTTCCACTAGTCAAGGGTCTATTGTCATACCACATTCACTAGCATACATATACATTTTAACATTTAAGCCTCCAAACTAACAATATCACTATCACCATCATCATCATCAAATGTATCATAACAGAAAAAACTAACCAATTCATGAACTGGAAAAGTGCGAAATTGGGTGGAGAAGAATGCCCATCAACTTTACTTAAACGGTAGGCCTTCGATCAAATCCATCACCCGGATTCTCATCAGAAGGGACCACATCCAAGGCCGTGACCATGGCAGCAGGGGGACCTCTCCTGCATCTGGCCTCCATCTCCTGAACAGAGTTGGGGTTCCCAGAGAAGAGGGCTTCGACAGACCCGTCCCTCCTGTTACGGACCCAACCCTTAATACTCAGTTCCCGAGCGTTCTCGACGGTCCAATTCCGATAGAAGACGCCCTGCACCCGGCCCTTGATTATTACCCTTACCTGCATTTGCAAAACCACACAGAACCCACCTCATTCATCATCATCATAATTAATCATAATCATTTGAGAATTTGACCCATCAGTCAATCTGGGGTGGGATGAAAGATTTGGAGAAAGAAGAGAAAACTCAATTCGGATGATCGAGATGCTGAATCAAAGCAGAGTTGATCGAGAGAACTGTTTTTGTGATCAACAGCATGGATCTAGTTTGAAGAAATAGCATTGAGAAAAAGAGGAGGAAGAAGGAGAAGAAGGCTTACGGTTTTGAGGGGCATTTGTGAGGATTGTTTTGTTACAGCGTTGCTGAAAGACATGGCAAGCGTATTCATGGCAGAGACATGAACCAGCAGAGCAACACAAAAGTCACAAATTGAGAAAAATCTGGATATCACACCAGAAAGAAACCACAAATTTGGCTGTAGCTGTAGTTGTACCGCTTGTGGGACCCACCAGGAGGAATATAATCATTAATCGAGTGGTAGATTATTAATCGAGTGGTAGTAGTGAAAAAAAGATTTTCATGCTATATTAATTTTTTTTTTTTGCTATGGGCAAGGGCTGTAGTAATCCCTTCCGGCCATATGGAAAACGAATAAACTTTCATGTAATTCTAATATAATACTGTAGTTTCGAACCTCAGGTGCAAACCGTGGTCCTATAAAAAAGAAGACATACTTTTAAAAGGGATTGGTCGAGTTGCTAGGATCAGAGTTCCTCTCTTTCGAAACTAAAATTCTTGATATGGACCATTTGGTTTCCCTTCTTCATAAATCTTAGGTTGAGTTCATGGGTGCTTTCTCCATGGGGGGGTACATGGGATTTACCTGACTTCCCTTTAGGTCCGGAGGGATCAGTCTGAGACGGCCTCTCTATCAGGGAAAAAAAAAAAAAATTCATGCAAGATATGAGTTGGAAGTAGTTTGCATCACTGAGGATGCAGGTCCAGCTGCAAATTACTTTTGTTTTCTCCATCTCTAGTGGCGAACAGGTTGGGTTGGGAGGGGGTATGGGGACTGAGGCCCAACCTATATAGGTCAACTGCAGATCATGTCATATTTTTCAAAATTTAAGATAAGAAGGTGCTCTGTTGTCTTATGTGGGTCAAGTCAGGTCACATTCAGGGACAACAAAATCCTCTTATTGCACAAATAAAAAAATATAATGGAAAATCCCTTTTCGTATGGTATGTACACTCCCACGTATATATTCTGCTAATATTCTATTTATTGAGTATGTACATAGCATATACACAAGATATATACAAACAAAAATAAAAACATACATAATAACAGCCAGACGACTTGTGACCCAAGGCCCAAGCCCTTTCAGGTTTCCAACATGAAACACGGGTAGTCCAGGTCTAGCCAGTTGGACTGAAATGCATGTTCACCCCCACACCTAAGTGAACTCAGAGTTATGCTAAGCTTGGGCCAGAATTAGGCCCATAGACTGCTTTACTAATATTGGCATAAGGTTAAAACTTCATGGATTAATTTCCCATAGATGGATGCCCAACGCAAAGCCCAGCATCCTGATCTTCTGGGTAGAGTTTCTCATATATAATGAAAAATCAGTGCTATTAGATGCTAAATTATTGCCCAAGTTTTTCAGAAAAGGTTAGAAGAGATTCTCAAAACATAAGAGAAATGAGTGGATCCATCATTATCTCAATTATGTTGGAGTAAGATACTCCAATTTTATTTCTACATTCCAATTTATCTTAGCCAAATTTTCAGATAAGTTGTACTTCTTCCTTCGAGTGAATTATAAGCTTCAATTTTTGCTCTCCCTAATTACCCACCTAGTAAAAAAATTGACACGGTTCTTGAGTAATGCACAGATAATGTGTGTTAATCATATAGTTTGTTGATTTAATCATGACAATCCACTTTTATCGCTATTTAGGGGATGGTTAAGATTGTCTAACCAAGATGACTCTTACATGATGAGTGGCTTAAATTGCTAAGCAGCCTATTCCTTTCTTGATCAACATGTACAGCTAGATCCCATATGAACTTGGCATGCTTCTAAAGATTACAAACCATGTCAATTTGATTATAAATAAATCAATGAAAACATATTAATACAGGAAAGGAAAATTGATGACAATTAAAGATTTGAAGTCTCAATTCGAATGCGGTGAAAGTTAGAGCTGTGTAGGCCAACAGCTCTAGTCCTCTAATGAAAGTTAGAGAAAAAGAAACAAGTGTCCAAAATTGGCACAAAATCCTCTAATGAAAAAGACCTGACAAATGCAGCAGATCCTCGCCCTTGGAACCGAATAATTGTAGATAATGATGAAGAAATATAGAGGGGCCGTGTGCTTTGCGATGCTTCTCGAGATGGCCGCGGCAGAGAACACGAGGGGAGAGGAGAAGTTGCAAAATCAAAATAAAGTGGCATTCCTCAACTTATTGAGGGAGAGAGGAAAGGTGGTGGAGATGGAGAACGTTTTTGTTAGAAACTTATAAAATGTCTTTGAGGGGTCAAAATATATTGCCCGCAGTCAAAATCAATCTCTAAGGACTTCTTAATTGAAATCGGCCAGCTTCATATTATATATATTATATATTCAAGTGAGAATTAGTTCTCTCCTACTATGATAACTTTTTTGTGGGGTCCAACTAGCAACTCATCCAAACCTAGCAACCAATAAAGAACCTCTTGATAGTCACTAAACCTAAGGATTGACACATATCCGAATTGATTAGACCGTTGGATCGAATGTTGAATTTTTTTTTTTAATAGGAAGCCATTAAACTTGTGGGCCACGGATGAAGGAGTTAGAGGCATAGTTTGGAGGTCAAACTTGTTACTTGTGATGGTCTCATATAGATCTTTCCATCCTCTCGGTCCCATCTCTCAAATGTGAGCCCCACAAAAAAATTCTCATATAATATATGAGAACTAGTTCTCACTTAAATATTATCGAGATATATATATTTATATAATAAGAATCCCTACGTATAAGCAATACTTAAGAGTTTACTTTTAAAGTTCCGAATCATTCAAGCTGTGGGGCCATCCTCTTTCCGTCACGGGCTTAATCTCTTTTCCAAAGAATGAGTTTTTGACCATTAGATTGAAAAGAAACATGGTTGAGGCATAATTTAAAAGAACTAAAGAAATTCATGTACAGAGAACTTGTTAATTATCCAAAAGTTCACCCGTGGGCGGGATTTCATAATCCTCTTTCCGCTTGCAGCATTTGCAAATGTCAAAAAAGCTGAAAATTTGATATTTTCAAAAAGGCATTTGGGACTTTCAGGTGATGTGATTTCAGATTTCACGTTCATCAACAATGCATTCGGATGATATCTGACCAATTAAATTAAATGATTGGATTGGTCATGGGTTACCCACTTACGCTACAACCTACAGACTATCTCAATCCAAATAATTAATTTGGACTCGACCTAATTGGATCCGGCTTGTCACATAATGCACGTGTGTTCTAAGTTGTAACCAATGGGATCCATGCGTGTAGACTGTAGAAGAAAAACCAAAACATTAAGTCTACTTGGACATACTGGAGACAGAACCGTGATGCGGTCCCTTAGGACATCCGTTGGATCCCAGCACTCGCCTCAAAGCAAAAGGGGTTAGCCAAAAGCGATGCCTTCTCGTCGGTCCACGAGATCCATGCGTCTAGCAGTCCCCTTTTCAAGCAACAAGCAATGGTTGTTTACTAAAATATCTTCTTTCCTGAAGCCCAAGTGGGGTTGTTTTTTTATCAGTCTATCTCCTTCAAAGTCCACGCAACTTAATTTGACACACATCAAATTAGATTTTAAATAGATTCCACTATGTTCCGACCTGCAGATTTGAATCCATAATTATTACATATTCCACATAATATATATAAAGGGCCGATACAGATTAAGTCATACTACTATTTAAGAGTCTATTTAGCTTTAATATTGGGGTGGCAAGGGATGGGTCGGATTCAGGTTTCGATCAACGCAAACTTGATTTAGTTTTCAGAAAACCATATCCAATCTAAACCCTAAAGATATACAACCAAATTCATACCTATTATGAGTTGGTCGGGGCGGGTTCCAATTAAACCTGGCCCATTTTCATTCATAGCATTATCCATATTCCATATAATAACCCTACTTGTATATTTGAAGCATATTTGTTTAAGTCTTTTTATCAAGTAATACTAATACACTCTATATCATATATCATACTCGAATCCAAAATCGGATTTTTTTAATTGATGCTGCATCTGCATCTAAATATGACACATGGGTTCTATGTCTTTGAGTCTGTATCTAATCTATAAAGGCCGATTCAAATCTGAATCCACTATTTTATTTACATATTTACGTCACGTATTTTATCATAATCAATTTCACGATGGAACCAACTCTATTTTGATGATAGATATAACCAACAGAAGCCATGCATGTTATTTCAATATGTTTAAATTTTGATGCCTAAACTCACTTTCTACCCGCGACCATCTCCACCATTTGGGGGCTCCCTGTATAAAACTATGGGAACTACAAATAGTGAGTGGGCATTCATGCAAATTGGCAGACAAAAGAAAACAGTCTCCTTCTAACCACGTGTTTACTGCGCGATACACGTCCTTTTGTAGTTTCTCCTTTGCCGGAGAAAAGAGATAAGAGACAACCATTTCAAAAAGCAACAGTGACAAAATATCGTGCGTCACATGACAAAGTGTTGGAATTAAGGGAGGAATTAAGGGAGATACTACAAAGGGCAAATTATGTGGGGGCTTTTTTTTCTTTTTTCCATTACATAGAGGAAATGAGGAATTGTAATCCATCCTAGCCTTAAACTGGACTAATCTAGGACAAGGGATTCTCCCTGAGTGCTTCATTTGCTTCGATGTGTTACGCTTCCAACATGGTGCTTTATTCGGGATGGGATTGGACAACCCATGCCCAGGCCAGCCTAGCCCATTAACAGGCCTATACACATATGTGAGATGTCCACCATTGCTTATGCAGGTGGGTCCCACAGCTATGGTGAGTTGATGGGTTCCACACTTCCTCAAGTGAAGCACATTGAAATTCAAGAAGAGTCCCATTGTGCACATAAGATTCTCATCCATTGTAGGGCCACGTTGAGTTGATTTGGTAAGAAATTTATATTTGCCAAATGCAAAGCAATTTTCAAATTAAAAGGCAAGAATTTCCCTTTAAGATCCTAAAGTTTTGTAAATTTTGAGATAAATAAGGGATGTGTTACCAAAGATAGTGGTTGTATGGCTACAAAAGAAGATCCATTGAGAAGAATTCGGGTTGTTCAAACCCTATTTAAGGGAGGCTTGGGCGTGCACTACTTCTCCCAGGAAAGGGGACACCACCCTCTAGCACAAACAGTCCACTCTCTCCATCTCTCTCTTCTCCACATACTCTCTCTCTTCAAGAAAGGTTTTTCTCCAACTTGAAGCTCCAACTAGAATGGTCGTTTCATCCTAGTATGTGATTGTTTAATATTTTTAATTCCTTAATTATTTGATGTAAAAAGTCATATATTAGTAAAAGTGTTTATTACTCCTTTCAATTTTTCTTTCTTGTTCTTAGGTGATCATTGGTGTTTATTTTATGTTTCTTTTCTTGTTAGTATTTAGATTGACGATCCAAAGGCCCTAAGAGTATGATTCAAATTATGAACCCATTTAGAAAAGAATTTTGAAAGAGAAGAATACACTTCCACACATTTAAATTTATGTTCTTACACACATTTGTTTTTCTTGCATTTACCACACATTTAAATTCCTGAACTTTTGTTGATTTTCTTTATTGTTATGATCAATTCAATTTTATGTCTATTTTTACATAGTTTATGGTTGGAAGGACTTGGAACTAGTTAGCATTGCATGCATATTCATATTGGTGGAGTTGAGACATGTGTAAGTTGCTAGTTATTTGAGTATTTAAAAATGAATTAAAAAGAGAAAAAATCAGTTATGATGGTTGAATTTGGGATGACCATATGACACATGTATTGGCAGAAATTTGATTGAAGAATCACTTATCATTAATGATTTTCCTTCTGATTAACTTAAGAAAAATTTGGAATCAGAGTTGTGACTTGAAAGGAGAACAAAAGTTAGTGATTTGCATGAAGAATTTTGGCCAAACACTTTGTTAAAATTAGGATTCCAACGTAAAAGTGCACAATTATGCATGTTGTTATAGAAATTTAAGGACAGATTTTGAGCAAAAAGTTTGCAAGATGAAACCTGATCAAAACACGTTATTATTCGATGAAACTAGGGGAGTTAAATTTGATCAATGTCCTTTCAAACCTGATAAGTCCTTAAAAATACACATTTTCATGACTATTTTTGGTGAGTTTAAGGACTTAGCAAGCCAAGAGAGCCTCATTTAGTGTCATATCATGATTTTATGCAATTTTTTTATCCATTATAGTACATTCATGCATAATTTGCTTAAAAACCATCATTTTTTCATCA
The DNA here is from genome assembly GCA_038049695.1 of Cinnamomum chago. Taxonomy (NCBI): domain Eukaryota; kingdom Viridiplantae; phylum Streptophyta; class Magnoliopsida; order Laurales; family Lauraceae; genus Cinnamomum; species Cinnamomum chago. The sequence goes on from CP142452.1 coordinate 80,128,103, forward strand.
AATCATGAAACCTGCCATTTTTTTAATTTTATTTTTGGAAAGATTTTCAAATGTGTTTTTCTTATGAAATTAATTAATCATCAGGTGCATTCATTCATCATTTCATAAGAAGATGGGCCATCAGTTATGCAGTTGTGAATTAAGGGTAAATTTATCTTTTCACATGAAATTCACTTCTTTTTTTTTTTTTTTTTTTTTTGCTTGCAGGAAATGAGAAAAGGGATCCCACACATACACATGTGGGGCGTCCAAGAGGGGGGTCCACTTTCTTTGCACAAAATCTCAAGATAATCTTTGAAGTAATTCTAAAGAAATCTCAAGGAGTGCAAGAAAGAAAGGCTACAAGAAAAGATCTTTTGTTTGTGAGCAAGGAAATAAAAAGAAATATATACATGGAAAGGTTGGCATGTGCATGGACGTCCATATCCCCATTCAAATTTGTGCCACCTCGATGCAAATTTTCCTCCTCTCCAAATATCTCTTAAAGTCAGAAGGAGAATTTCTTAAGGGCACGTTTGGCAAAAATCCTCTAAGAGGAATCCATGTCAATTTTCTGTGCTATTATGGAAAACCCATGTTTGGATGCAACATGCTGAGAAGATTTCCAAAATCCAAAATCATCGGTAGAGGGTATTTCTACTGTCTGACCACCCCCCCTCAGACCCCATAAATCGTTGCTTTTTAAGAAGGGGTATATAAGCCCCATTTTCTGCGCTGAATCAAAAACCCAAACGCCTCCGAGCTCTCTCTCGACTCCTATCTTTTCTCTCTGCTGCTACCAGGGTGGCGACGACGCGATGAAGAAAGCTACTGCAGAACGGAGGTGATCAGATCTGCTCCGACACGCCCAGAGGTGGCTGGACTCCGCATTGCTGCAACTGTAGTCTCACTCATTTTCCTCTCTCAACAAGGAACAGAGACCCAAGGTTAGCTCCAGCCCTCCTACAGTACCTGTAGACCTCGACCATCTTCACCGTCTGGCTGTGCCATCTTGCTCCACCATTCTTCTCTCTGTCTCTCTCTCTCCTGTGGAGTCATTCACTACAAATCAGGTTAGGGTTTTTGTTGTTTTTTTCATTTTTTTCCCCATTTTGCATATTTCTTACCTCTTTTCTTGATTTCTTACATCTTTTCTTTTGTGGGAATGTGATCTGTTTTTGTAGGAAGATTTCTGTTCTGTTTCTAGCATTAGGCATTTCAGTGACTTGCTCTAAGATTTTCTTAGACCAAGGAGGAGTTCTCATTGTCAAATGTATAACGAAAGATGGGCTAGGAACAAATAAAAAAATAGTTATTTGTATCACTATGGAATAAGCATTTTTGTAAGTTGATTGTGGTTGGGAGTTTATTGAACACACGACAATCATGGCAGCTTTGCTTGTTGGCTTGTACATATAAATCTATGTGGAGAAGCCATAAGAAAATATGATATGCTCTGCCACCTCTCTTTGGTGTTTTGTTGTTTGTGTATAATATCAATATGTTCAATATACATTCTTGAACTCATGTGAGAACTTGGTTTGCAAAACCTAACTAATACAACGATCCCAACTTAGAAAATTTTCAATCAGATTAAAAAAGGCTTGAATATTATGCCCTATCCCTAAATAGGCTGGGTCAACATGTGCTTCAAGTCGGTAGTAATAGTTAGGGATATGACTTTCACGATAGATGATGAAAGATAAATTTGAAGGTCTCATAGTTTATGGGCACCCATAAAATGTTCTTTATGGGAAATAGGTAGGGTTCAACTTTATTACGGCAAGAAACTTTTGAGTGTTTTTTTCTAATCAAAAGATGGCCGGTATTCCAAATCAACATATATGTAAAACTTGTTTGTTTAACACTGAATGAAAAATGTAGGATGTCTCAACCAAGTAGCTCTCAAGCCACAAGAGGATCTACTTTGAGAAACATGAAGTGGACGGGCACGAATGATGTAGCGCTCCTCCACATCATGCTTGAAATGCGCAAAGAAGGGAAAGTTATCCCTGGGGGGTTTACCTCGGAGGGATGGGGTCTGATATCAAAGGAAATGCAAACAAAGTTTGGGCCAGAATTCAGCAAAGATAAGTTGAAGAATAGGTTGAAGAGCTACAAAAAATGGTATAGCGCGATGAAGGCTATGCTAAACTTAAGTGGGTTTGGATGGGATGAAGAAAGGAAAAAAGTCACTGCGGAAGCAGGGGTGTGGGATGATTACATAGCGGTGAGATCTTTATTCAATTTATAAAATCATTTTGGGAAATGCAAGTATAATTTTTTTTTCTTTGTTATTATTTTGGAACACAGGCACATCCTGCAGCCAGCATGTATAGGTCTAGGACCATGCCCGACTACTACATCATGTGCGAAATATTTGGCGACTCAATTGCCGATGGTCGAGATGAATTAGTTGCAAATGATATTACTCAATCACCACCTTCCATACATAACGATGCCTTGGATGGACATGACCTGAATGATGACGATGATGCCACCCCAAACACTGAGGAGGTTGGGGGCGAACACATCTCTACAAATAGGGGGCGTAGTGCCACCCCTGGAGGCTCCTCCCGTCAAACAACAAGGCGCCAAAGCGCAGGGGATGCAATGGTGGGAGTTGTCCAAAACATGGCAGATGCGATACACATAATGGCAAGGAATACATCTGAAGAACGAATGAAGAAGGTGTGGGAAGCAATACTACCCCTTGATTTAGAGCCAGTAATGAAGTTAAGGGCATTTCAACAACTAGAAAATGAAGAGAAGGCGTCGCAGTTTCTGGCCTTAGATAACGAATATCGCAAGCTCTTTATACTTACCTTCCTTAACAACTAACTTCCTTAACATGTGTAACACTAGTGTTTTGGGTTATTATCTTGGACTTCTAATTGCTGATCATAGTTGGTTTGTTGGACTCACACATGCTTTCTTTTTTCTTTTTTTCTTTTCTTTTTATCATGTATAACTATATTAACACTTTATGTCTTTTTATTGTTGGAATGTCATGAACACTTTTATTTAACTTTATGGAATGTCATGACTTATTTCAATTGGTTATATCCATCTTCACCAACAGCATGGATAGACAGGATCTTCTGTTACTATTAACTAGTGTTGTTACGTCAACATGTCTTTTATGGTACCGTTACCAATATCTAACCAAAGATAAAGTTCATGAATTTGCACAAAGTGGAAGGGCATATCTCAATGAGATCTTGACTGGACACCCTCGTAAATGTCTTGATATATTCAGAATGAGTAGTGGTTGGTTTTTACTATTAGTCAATGAGCTAAAGCACAGGGGGCATTTAAGAGATTCTCGTGAAGTGTCAGTGGAAGAGCAATTGGCAATATTTTTATTCACTGTTGGCCACAGCCAAAGAAATCGCGTAATGCAGAACTTGTTCCAACATTCAGGAGAAACAATCAGCTGATACTTTAACTTGACACTGGATGCAATTGTAAAACTCGCGCCATATTATGTGAAGCAATTCGAAGGGGAGTGTCCACCTGAGATAGCAAATAATCATTTGTTCTATCCATCTTTCAAGGTAAATGTTTTATGATAATGAATTGCAAAAAACTATATGCCATATGGTGATACATGTTGTACTTGTTTATAGGATTGTGTCGGAGCAATAGATGGTACACATATCCCAGCATGGGTTAGACTTGAAGATCAAGTCCGTTTTCGCAATAGGAAGGGAGGATTGTCACAAAATGTTATGGCTGTTGTATCATTTGATATGTGTTTTCAGTATATCTGCGCTGGATGGGAAGGATCGGCATCGGATTCGAAGATTCTACAACATGTGGTTTGGAGACGGGCCCAGAATAGGTTACGTGTTCCAACTGGTAGTAAACTTTTAGCCCTTTGTCATTAAATGCATAAAGCCTATTATGTTTAAGGCATAACATGACTGTCCCAATTTTTTTTTGTTATTAGGAAAAATTTTCCTTGTGGATGCAGGTTATGCAAATACGCAGGGGTTTTTAGCACCATTTCGTGGGGTTCGGTATCACCTTAAAGAATGGTCCACAACACAAGCGCCTAAAACTGAACATGAATTGTTCAACTTGCGGCATGCAAAGCTACGCAATATAGTGGAGAGAACATTTGCGGTGCTAAAGCAGCGATTTGCCCTTCTCCAAACTCCTCCAAGATATCCTATCAAGACACAAGTGAAGATCGTTGTGGCATGTTGTGTTGTACACAACTTTATCCGTCGATGGAATCTTGATGATGAATTGTTCAGAGAAGCACTGAATGAGATGTTGGAAGAGGCTGATCTTAACGATGAACAAGACCATGATATTGAAGAGGATAATGTTGTTGGTCCTAGTGATGCGGATAGACAATTTATGACAGATTTTAGAGAGAATCTATCTAAAGAGATGTGGGAAACTAGGGGGGAAGGAGAGCTTGACACATTTTGGGGTCTTCCTTCTTTTTTTGGTATAAATATATATTTTTGTAAGTGGGGATTGATGAAGAGGTTTTTTGGCTAGCCCAACCTCTGGGCATGCTTTTTGGGTGGTCCAGCTCCTCCTCGGTTGTGTCTCTAAGCTAAGATGCAAGTGGGGTGGAGCTGCTCCATTTTTTTTTTTTTTTTTTTGTATTTAGCACTTTCCCTTGGGAATATATACTTATCTTTTGGTTGAATCATGCCATTTTGATGTTCTTTTCTAGCGCCATTTCACTCTCTTGGGTGTTGTGTTTGTTGTTCATGTATGGTGGTGTTTGAGAAATTCTACCGTGACTTAGTTTCATGACTTGCAATGTTGTATGTATTGTGGTAATAGTTGTCAAATTTCCAAGTGGCTTTTCTCTGTGGAATTGAACTAACTTTGAACATCAGCCTCAGTGTTGGGGTAGAGGCCAGGTCTTTGCCTCTTAAGACTCACATCAGTCAATCTCTTGAGTGAAGGATTAAGTGAGGATATTAATTTACCATGTTTCCAAAGGATTGTGTTTTGAGATGTGGCATGCTGGAGCTACTGTGCTAATGCAGGTGGATAGCAAGTTTTGGTTTTGGTTTGCAATAATCCAATGTGTATGTTTCCTTTTCCTTTGCAATGTTGTTTTTAAAGTTGCCATTTTAATTGAATGGTTTGTTGGATCTGATTGTGCTATTCTTTGTTATGTTTATGTTAATGTGTGAAGATGGGTGAACAATCCAATGGATAACTGGCAGATGCTTAAAGATGTTTCCTTGGTGTAATGGTTGAGTGAACAATTTAAATGAAATAATAATGGTGATATATGAGCCAATGCAAGTGGATCATGATCTGATCTGTTTGATATTTTATTTCAATCAAGTGCAGTCTGTTGACAATCACTGTCCTTTTCTTGGATTCATAAGGTTGTACTAGAGAAAGATGATTCTGAGAAGACAGATAATCCAAAACCAACCATGGCTGAAGAGGCTACAGCTGCAGTAGCTGCTGCTGATGTCGCCAGAGCAAGTCAAGAATTGTTGAATTCAAAATCTGAAGGTTTGTCCATCAAATGAATGAACTTTTAACTTGATTGCTGCTATCAAATGCCCTTATTCATCTCCCAGAAAGAATTTCTTTTTTTACAAGATAAAGTCTTTGACATCAATTCTCTTTGGAGAACTTGGAGAATATCTGACTTAATGTGATTTTTTAGTTCAGATGATGCTACTCCAAACACAGTGAAATGGATAACTGTCCATTATCTGAAAACATTCACCATGGTTTCAAATTAGGGTGAATCTCAACACAATGATTACTTGCTGTTTATGCTTTCTAGTTTTTTATGTATATTCTTTAATCTTTAAGCTACTATATCAAATAAGCTTTAATTCCCTATTCTTGTCAGAGAGGAAGTACTTGGAGTCCTTTATGAGTTTGTTAGATGTCCAAGTGAAGGAAATGAAGTTTATGGGTGAGGCTATCCGCAAACTGGAAGTTACAAGAGAAGTTACTCACTCTTCAGACAAGCACACAAAGGACTATATTCAATCTGCATCATGGAATGGTATGTTTATTAGATAAATGCTTATTCCAGGAAGAATTATTTGATTCTTAAATTATTAACCAGAGGGTTTTCATAGTACCTGGTGTCCTTGTACATGTGGAGCTCTTTATTTGGTCAAAGCATATTGGTTTTACTGCATGTTTGTTATATTATGTGGTAAGAGATCTTTTTACTTTGTCTCAAATTCTAATTTCTCATTGAGATTCTCAAGGGATGCATTAATTTCATTGGAATTCATAGTTTGACGATCCATGCTATTGATATAATGGGCCCCACACTTCCAATGGAGGATGCCCAAATCTCTTAAAACTGGATGCTCACAACTCTCTCATCTCAATTCAGCTACTTGCATTTCAACAGAAAGGATAGAGCACAGTGACAGGGAAGAAAGACCATAGGATGGTAAGGTCCCATATTGGTGATTGGACATCCTCCATTTTTGGTGGGGTGCACCAAAGCAATGGTCTGTATCATGGAACCACAGAATCAAATTGCATGAGATTAGTTGGTGCTACAAATCAGCAAGGAACATCACTTTCAATCATAACGAACACAATCCTCTTTTTTTTTTTTATCTGAGAGAATGACTATTAATCATTGCTTCTGTGATGACGTGGAAGAGGCCTCAATCAGGTTTTTTTTTATCCTCCTTTGTTAAAAAAAAAAACTCTGTACTCGAACTCAAATCTTAACCAAGTACAACATTTTTTCCCGTTGTTTCGGGACTTCAATTAGAAACTGGGACTATGCATATTCTAAAGTATAAACTTCATACCTCAATATTGTTGCATTTTCTCAACTATGGCAAGTTTTGGAGTTGGCATTTCTATGTTACTATGTATCATTCTAAAGTCTCCACATGGAAATTCTCACTAGGAAAGATTAGTATGATTGAGTCCTGCTTTTTCTTGAACTTTATCTCTTATGACACAACCAGATCATTAGATAGTTCCAAACTCGCCCTGTCAGTAATGATATGGAAAAGTAAAATCAATGTGATTGAGTCCTCTTTTCTGAACTTCATTTTTCTTATGATAAATTCAGATTATCTTAAATATTCCCAAGCTTGCCCTGTTATTACTCCTTAGCTATATCAATACTGATATTTATTGTAATTGGTAACAGCTTATTGACAATCCTCTATGATCTTCAGGGCCAAGTAATAACATTCCATGGAGAACCCCTGTTCCTGACTGCTTTTTATTTTCATTTTACTTTTTGTAGAGTCTCCTTTAGATGATAAACACACAAGTTCAAATTTTAAATCTTTCTAACTTGGTTTGGGCCTGTTTTAAATTGAATTATTGGGCCTTTGGGCAAACATGTCTATTTCTAGTTATTAGCATTTTCTACTGAACTTTCCATTGTTCAGTTGTTCTTATTGCATTTGCACTTATTGACACACAACACATTTCTTGATATAAATCTACAGTTGATAACCAAAGTTGCTGCTACTTCAATTCTAGCATCAGCCATGTGCGTTGCTATGAGAAGGGAGTCTATAATCTGATTCTCACCATGAAGTCGTCTATTGCTGTCCATGTATGAGAAGGTAGTATAAGTTTTATCTAGTTGTATACACTTGCATTATATCTCAAGAGCTGCTGCTGCTACAACCAAACTCTCAACCTGACAGTGTATTTCATCAAAACATTGCACTATGATGGACTTTCACATGTGGGTCTCTTGATGGGTTGGGTCCTGCAACCATAAGGCTATCTGTGATGGGGACTTCCACACACACGAGTAAAAAAAGAAGAGTGCAAACTGGGTTACTAGTAACACAGTCTAAGATGGACTCTGTGTAGACATATTCTGCCTCAGATTTTCTCAGTTCCTGCTTTTGATTCTACCATTTTTGTTGGTTTAATACAAGGAGACTGTTTTGCTGAAACTTTTTCCATTTAATTACATTTTTTTTGGCTGAAACTGTTTTGCAATTTTCTTGTGTGTAGTTAGCTATTAAATGATATGGAATGGTCAGAATCCAAATGTGAAGATAGCCAAGATAGCACGTTTGAAAGCAGTTCTCTTGATGCGGTTTATAGGGAATAGAAAATGGATGACTTTGAAGATGGACTCAGCATGGTGATATGCACCAAGGATAAGGAGAAGTTGAGGGATTCTGGGAAGCACTGAAGCAAGGATAGGAAGATGGAAAGAATAGAGGAAAAGGGTCATGGAAGTAAAGAGGATGAATTGACATGATTTTCCTGTCTTTTATTTATGGAATCTAAATGTGTTTTTTTTTTTTGGCCAAGTTGGGTTTTAAGAGTGTTTTTATGTAATTGGTTGTTGAATGGATGGAGTCGCAGTTTTTATTTTATTGCTTCCGGTGGATGAATGGGAGTTGTTTTTTGGCATTTTCTTTTTACATGTTACAGATTATTCAGTTGAATTGAAATAGAGGATGGATGGTTATGGATTGACCTTTTATTCTCAATGTAATTTGAATGGATGGATTGATGTTTTATTTTGGATAGATGTGACGGGGGCTATGATATACTTATTTCCATTGCTAAATTGTGCTAGATATGATTAGTTGGGGCATGCTTGTGTGTTATTGTTATTCATAGAAATTGTTACACAGTGAATCCATAATCTGCAAAAATTTAAACTGAATATTTCATTGTCTATCCTTCCTGCAAAAACCCATTTTTCAATTTTGGAGCCCAACTACAATATACAGGTGATGTTCTATAGCATGTTTGGATAAACAAATTTTATAGTGGATGTTGTCATAGGTAAGAGTGGTTTATAGTTGAATGGTTTGTTATGAAAGTGCAAATATAATTCTTCAGATTATTCTTGCAAATGGTTTGAAATGCAAATAGTTTGTAGTTGAATGGTGTGGTTTGAAATGCAAATAGTTTGTAGTTGAATGGTTTGAATCCACTAGCAATAATAACTGGTCCGATTATTCCTACTCCCAGTTGCTCATTAAAGATCGTTTCCTGCCGATTACACTTTCCTTGACTGAAGTGAACATGTTGCTGGGAAATAGCTCCTGTGCAAAAGAAAGTTGCATTTTTCAAGTGATCTAAAATCAAAATCCAGAGAGCTACAGGACATAGATTCCAAACTAGAGAGAATCTCAACTTTGATTTTATGAAAACACCATGCTTCTTAAGGTGAACAATTTATATAGAAACATTTATTTACAACAAATGATTTTCTACAGAGTCCAGCTTTATCTTGATTTTCAAGTAGAAGAAAAATTCTCAAGGTGTACAGTTTCTCTTGGACAATAGGCTTAAAGCTGGTGGAAATATTGGAAGTGGGTCTAATTGGAGATACCGGTGTACAATTTTTAATTAAATCCTAACCAGCTTAAACTTGAGTGATGGGGGTGGGTTTAATTGGAGATGCTGATTTAGGATGTAAGTTAGGATGAGTGGTATGAACTGAATTTAAAGTGGAAGATAACCAATCCCTTTTTCTTTTCTTTTCTTTTTTTTTTTTTTTGGTGGATTCCACTTGCGTTAACAAACATGGGTTTGAAGGAATCATCTCCGATTCCTCTGTGCTAGCCAAACGTGGAATGCGATAAATCCTCTTCCTCATAAATCCTCTCTGCAGAAAGTTTAAATCCATGGCACCAAGGATTCATCCGATGAGAGGATTCTTCTCCTGTTACCAAACGTGCCCTAAAAGAAAAAAGGAAAGAAAGAAAGCATGTCATGAAGGCAAAATAAGAAGTCCAAGAACGTCAAACCTTTTTTACAACACACCCAGCACATCATGTGGGGCCTGTTTAAATCAAGTGAAGATTCTTTCTCTAATTTATCTCTCAAATTGAAAGGATTTTGGGGGTCCCACCACTCCACAAATTGACGATCATTTGCAAGAAGACCCACACGTCCATGCATTGTGAGTCAAATACTAACATGCTCCTCGTGGGACCCACAAGTGTTCCAAGTGAAGGAAATAAATTTGATTTTCATATTTGGATTTTTCAAAACCAATGTGTGGCCTCAATCAATGATAGATTTGCTTGGATTCCAAATTTAGAAAGCGTGATTGGCAAGATATTATTTTTTATTGAAAAGCTACTAATTTCTTGCAAGAAGATTGTTTCCAAATAATAAGAAGATTGCAAGAAGATTGTTTCCAAAAGAAGTAACAAAGGGAGCCCAAACTCTATATAAACAGCCCTATGGGAGTTTTATGCCCTTCCATCTTAATCCACCAAGGGGATTCTTTTCAAAGACCATACCACCATTGTGGTTTCAACTAGAAAGAGGGATTCTCAACATCCTAGTATGTATTCTTTTTTTTTTTTAAATGTTATATTCCTTGTAAAGAATTTTCATGATAGTACATAAAGTTGTTTCTTTTAATTTGTGCTCTTGATTTGTATGTCGCTAAATATTAGATTTACGATCCATGCAATAAGGTGAGTTCTTACTTTTGGTTAAATATTTTTAATTGTCTTGCAATAATTACTAACAAACTCACCTTAGCATCCTCATAATATACCTTATTTTTTACGGATACATCGTATTTTTGAAGGCAATACAAGATGAGGTTAAAGAGAGTCGACCAAGAAAAGTTTAAGAATCCAAGTCTGAAATTTATTTATTAAAAAGTGAGGATTTATCATTCTCAACTTGGATTGACAATCCATGTTGAAGAACGGTACCCTAGATTTGCACTTCTCTTTTTTTTTTTTTTTTTTTTGCCCAAGATTGAGAATGAGATTTTAAAGAGCAACTCACCGCTTTTATTATTTTTTTTTTTATTACCACCTTTTGATTTGAAGTGTTGCTTTTTATTTTATTGTGATTTTTATTATTATTTTCTGCACCTTAGATTTACATTCCTACATTAAACCGCTTAGTTTTTCTTATTGCTAAAACGCGCATTAAATTCATGCATCATAATTAGAAATTACATTATAATAGGTTTTTATTTCGGAAATCACAATGTTTAATGGCTAATTAACAATGCTGATTTCGAATCTAGTACATAGTTGAAAATCTGCACATTAAAAAAACTGCACTATTTCAGCAGTTTTGGTCTGACTGAGTTCCAAAAGTACCTGATTTGAAAACCAGGAAAAACAAGTTATTTTTCCTTGAAAGTTAGAAGAATTAAAGTAAAGTAATAGGACTTTAAAACCTCAGAATTTCAACCAAAGATAACTATAGAAATCATGTCAACCAGAGGCACAAACAGTGGTACCCAGTAAGGTCATACCAGATTTCAGCAGCATAACTGGTTCAAGTTAGCATCTTGTTGCATTCATATCTTTTTTATCTGAATTCCTTTTTCACTTCCATTTTTTTAATTGATTCATGCATCATTGTAATTCAAAACACAGCCATTAAACTCAGTTTTAGGTTGTATTAGATTAGAAAAAATCATGCATAAAAACAGCAATACATACTAGTTTTCCAGAGTTAGAATTTTCTAACATCTCATAGCATGCATTGCATTACTAACTTTATAACGTTAGGATTAGTTTCTAATCTTTTGTTTTTGACTATTTAGATAATTTCCAAAAATAAAAGATCTTTCTAATTTTTGTTAATTGAAGATTTTAACTTAGGAAGTTTCTTAAAATTTAGAAATTCTAACATAAGGTATGATTGACTTAATGCTTTCTAAATTTGTTATGATTTGAAAATCTTTATTTATTTGGAAAGTCCTTAAATTTAGGGAGTTTTAACTCAGATCACTAACTTAGGACATATACTAACCCTAATTGCCTAACTTAGTTTTTAATTTAGCAAACTCATTTAGTAAGGTTTCGATGCTAATTTTAGAAAGTAGGTTGTTTTCTTTTTGAGTGATTTGATTTGTTACTAATCTTTGTTGAGCATGTTTTGATTAATTAATTTGGTTTCTAACTTAGGTTTATTTTTTTCTAATTTAGCTTCTTAGTTTTATTTTTGGCTTGTTTCTAATTTGATGTTCTAATCTGTGTGTTCTTTTATAGCAACTTGTGATTCATTTTAGATTAGGTTTTTAGATTTATGAGTTTTTACTTTTGAAAATGTATTTAATTTTAATTTAAAGTAGGAATGATGAATGTACTTTTCTAGATTTCAATCTAAAATTAAATTTTTTTTAGGACAAGTGACAAAGTTGGAAAGCCTTATTTTTAAAGCTCCTTGTGGATCAACCTAGTCTCACCAGTTTTATTACTACAATCGCACTCTACACTTGGGGTCCGAACAAAACCTCACAATTTCAAGCAAAAATAATTATGTGAAGTTGGTGAACCAGTGACTCAAACATGTCTGGTCGGATCCACCTGTGTGCACAAATTCTACATAGTTTCAGATTTTTTGTCATGTTCATGCACTCATATCTTATTCATTTTAAATCACTTCTCACTTCCGTTGTTTTCGTTTGATTCATGCATCATTGTAGTTTATATTCTATCCATTAACACGGTTTTAGGTTGCATTTGGATAGACAAATTCATGCATAAGAACAACCCAGCATACTAGTTTTTCATACTTAACATTTTCAGCAACTCATAACATACATTGCAGTACTAACTTTACTAACTTTCTAACATTAGGGCATGTTCTTTTACTAGAATTCCTGACTGGAATTCTAGTAGTTGGGGTTTTTGCGGACATGATGTGACATCATGTCCCCTTGCATTTTTAAATTCCATGTTTCTTTACAGGAATTTATGAATTCCTGCACATGATAACATTTAGGAATTCTTGGAATTCCACCTTCTTTGCATTTTGGTGGAATTCCAAAATGCTTATGCCTTTAAGAGGATTTTGGAATTCCACCTTGTCTAAGAATTCAAGAATTCCCCAGAAAAGAATTCTAGGAATTCTAGTAAATGAACAAGCCCATAGGGTTAGTTTATAGTTTTGTGTTTTTGACTGTTTTAGATAATTTTCAGAATTAGAAGACCTTCCTAAACTTATTTTATGTGGGGATTTTAAAAGTTAGAAAGTTCTTTTAGACTTGGAAAGTTGACTTAGTGTACGTTGTTTCTGATTTTCTAATTTATTGACTTAAGTGCTTTCTAAATTGGGTGAGATTTGAAAATATTTACTTTAGAAAAGTCCTTACTTAAGCGCTTTCTAAATTGGGTAAGATTTGAAATTCTTTACTTTTGGAAAGTCCTTAACTTTAGAAAGTTTATTTAATTAATTCAGTAACCTAGGATCTAATTAACTTAGATAGTTACTAATTTGTTTACTTTCTTAATTTAAACACTTTCTAAATGAAAGCTGATCTATAAATCTTAATTTTTGAAAAGTAGTTAATTTGAGAAAGACATCTAACTTGATTTAGGAAAATAGATCTAACTTTGTTTATAATTTTGATTTAGGAATTGAATTTAGGAAAGTTTCTAACTTAGGCAATTTTTTATTTTAGGAATTTGTTTGTTTGCTTTTATTGATTTGATTCGTTACTAATCATAGTTGAATATGTTTTGATTATCTTAGTTTCTAACTTAGGTTTATTCTGTTTCTAATTTAGTTTCTTAGTTTTGTTTTTATTAATTTTTATTTATAGAATATTTTTCATTTGATGTTCTAATTTGTATGTTCTTTTACAGCAACTTGTGATTCTTTTTAGATTAGGTTATTTTAATCTAAAGTAGGAATGATTATTGTGTTTTTATTATTATTATTTTTAGGCTAAATCTAGATTTTCTACTAGGGAAGGTAACAAAAGTCCTTATTTCCAAAGGCTTCATGTGGATTGACTTGGTCTTACCAGTTTTTACTACAATTGAAGCTCTGTACTTGGTGTTATTGTGATCGGTGGGGCCACCTTCTTTGAGATTATAAACATGAGGCCTATCTTTAGAATAAGTGACAGGATTTGGAGTCCTTAAATGACACTATTTAAAACGCAAGAGATCACTAAGAAACAATTGTGCCAGCAAGTTATTTTTTAAAAGAAATAAGAAAATTTCATTCTCACTTTCCCATGCTAATTTTGAAATTCCTTCCTCTAAGACTAAAATCTAGAACAATGATTTAAACATACTAAACATGTTTTCCACAGTGTTATCTCACGGGACATGGGAACATCCGACCAACTTTTTCATTGTAAGTGAATATATATTAAATTAAAAACTTTTTCCTTTTCAGAGAACACTCTAGCTGCATCCGTATATATAGAATCTACTCTCAAGTAAATCAGTGACATCCACACCAGCAATGAATAAAATAGCTGTTGCCTTTAAACCATACACATCCGTGTCCAAAAAGATTCAATTAGGCCAAACTACACTAACTACGAACACGTGCAAAATCTTAATGCATATTAAGAGTCAGGTTGGCCAGACTCCACTAATATATGCGTCATGTGCAGTTGCTGAATTTGTGTCTCTCCCCCCACCATCCCACCATGCCCATGCCCTTGCAGAAGTACCTGAGATTGTCCAGAAATCTACTCACATATAGCCGAAGTCCCAAGTAAGTCTAGTTCTTCTCATTATTGTTATCATCTTAACTTTATTCCAGCCCAAAAAATCTCTCTTTTGATTAACCACACGCATAGGCTGTAAGGCCTCATTAGGAATTACCTGTTGCTAGCTAGGTACCTTATTTTGGTTAGGGTTTGGAGACAAACTATTCCAGTTTGGAGACCAATAAGTCTTTTAACAGTTCTTACATAGTAGAAACCATACGATCAAATTAAGATCCCTTGTGGGTTAGCCATAATGAAGTACCAACAGAGGCCACGGATAGTTTTGGTCCCATATCCGGCACAGGGGCATGTGACTCCCATGATACAGTTAGCAGCAGCGTTGTGCAGTCATGGCTTCCGATCGGTGATCGTCACCCCTTCATTCATCCATGATCGCATTGCGGGAAAGGCCAAATGCCTCGATGAGGTAGTTTTCGTGCCGATCGCCGATGGATTGGAAAAGGATGAGCACAGGGACTTCGTCGCCATTGATTTTGCTATGGAGAACAACATGCCCATCCATCTGGAAGGCGTCCTACGGAGTTTTGAAGGAGATGGAGGAGTTGCTTGTGTGATCATCGACTTGCTGGCATCCTGGGCTATTGCTGTTGCTGGGCGCTGTGGGATTCCAGTAGCCGGCTTCTGGCCTGCCATGCTTGCCACCTACAATCTTATCTCGGCCATCCCAGAAATGATCAGTGCAGGGGTCCTCTCGGAGAATGGTAATACTATTACAACCTCCCTTTGTTGTATAACTTAGAGCTACAGAAGAAAGAAGTACTTGAGAATTTCAAATCTCTGTCTGTTCTTCTGTTCTTTGTTGAATCATGTTTTAACTGTATTCTGATGTGGGTGGTTACCATATTGCTGGGTTGGCCGGAATAGATGCTAATCCAAGCCCATCCCAGTTAGTCATGGGGCCTAATTGTCAATCCACCTAGTCCAGAACAATTCCAATGATTTCCGGGTTTTTTTTTTTTTTTTTTTGACATTTTCAACCCAATTCATGAAGGTAAAAATTTACAAAAAGTATCTATAAGCTTTCAAAAAATGATCTTATGAATTGCTTGTTTCAAAATAATTGATAAGCTTTTTGGTCATCTTTTAAATATGTCCTCTCCATTAGTTTAACTCATTGATGACAAGTTTCTTCCCCTTTTTTTATATGATGATTGAAGTCCCCTCCTTTAAGATAATAAAAGAGGATTTTCTAATTCATTTTTCTTTTCTTTTCCCTCTTGCATCTTCCCTCCAAACCCAACAACAACTACCGACATCAGTGGCTTGTAAAGGGGAAGAGGTGGGTGATGTTGCCCTAGAGGATCAAGTCAAAATAGGGAAAGAGTAAAAATGAGTTAAGAAATCCTAATGTATTATTTAAAAGGAGGAGATTCCAGTCATTGCAAAAAAAAAAAAAAAAAATTGAATAAAAGATCATAGTTGACAGAGTTAACAGCCGAAGAGGACCTATTTAAAAATGACCGGAAAATATATTAACCTTTTTAAAATAAGTAATTCATGAGATCCATTTTTGAAAAAATGAAGAAAGCTTTTAGGATCCTTTTGAAATCTTTCAATGGATAAAAAGGGATGAGTTTGAGTCCAGGGTTGAAGCCACACATGCTATTTAACCTGCCAAATGCCACTCAATCATTCCATGAATCCAACTTGTTTATTGTTCATCCCAACCCAAATTTAGGGCTTATTTGTTTACATGGGATTTGAGTCATGAAAATTCCAAAATATATTTTCATAAAAGTGATTAAAATTGAAAAAAGGGGAAGTAAAGATCCATTACAAATGACCTTTAAATATTCTCTCCCTTTGTATAAAAAGAGATTAGAAAAATCAAATACCCAACTCACCCTAATAAATCTACATCTCAATTTTTGCATCCCTTCACCATGACCTCTTTAATAATCGTACGTTGACATTTTCGATCTTATCAATAAATCAGTTGAATTTTGGGGTTGCAGTTATAGCCACTATTCTAACAGATAAACCGAATCTGGCCAGGGCTGACCCATTGCCAACATGTGATGTGTGGCATGACATCAGATCAAAGTGGGCCCCATGGCCACCCACCACTCTTCATGTTATTTTGATCCTGATTGGGTGACTTTCTTTCGTTTGGCAGGAACTCCCATGCATGACAACAGCAGCAAAAACTCCCAAGTACAGTTCTTACCAGGTCAACCCATGCTCAGCACCCAAGACCTTCCATGGCTAGTAGGAGACCCTGCTGCAAGGATCTCTAGATTCTCCTTCTGGCTCAAAACTACCCAACGGTCAAGATCACTCCAATGGCTCCTTGTCAACTCCTTCCAAGAAGAAGATGGGCCACAGCCCCACCCCTCTTCACTCCCATCACCCCATCACCACCGCCCTCGTGTTTTGCACGTAGGTCCCCTCAGCACCCACACAAAGACCAACCCCAGCTTCTGGGAAGAAGACAGGAGCTGCTTAGATTGGCTAAGCAAGCAGGAGGAAGGTTCAGTGGTGTACGTCTCCTTTGGGAGCTGGGTGGGACCCATTGGAGATGGGAAAGTGGCTGAGCTGGCAATGGGACTGGAGGCCTCTCGGATGCCGTTCATCTGGGTGCTGGGCCCCACATGGAGATCTGGGCTGCCCGATGGGTACTTGGAGAGGGTGGCAGGTCGTGGACAAGTGGTTGCATGGGCCCCACAGAGGGAGGTGCTGGACCATCAGGCCGTTGGATGCTTCTTGACCCACTGCGGATGGAACTCGACCCTCGAGGCGATCGAGTGCCGGAAGCCTCTTCTGTGCTGTCCGGTGGCCGGCGACCAGTTCGTGAACTGCGCCTACATAGTCGACGTTTGGAAGATCGGAGCGAGAGTGGGCGGACCAGACCGCAAAGCGGTGGAGGAGGGGTTGGCGAGGGTGATGATGGGAGGAGAGATGAGGAGAAGAGTGATGGAGTTGCAGCAAAGAATCAGTATGGAAGATGGTTGTGGTGGTTCAAGTGCTGTGACTGGTCTTACAGCCTTTCTGGATGAACTTCAGATGATGAAGCATGATAGTAAGAAGGAGGAGGAGAAGAAGAACTCTTTTGGTTTAATGGCTGCAGTTGAGTGTCACAAGCAACTCTTTTGTTTTAATGGGTGCAGTTGAGCGTCCCAATCAAGTCCTTTGGTTCAATGGGTGTAGCTGAGTGTCACAAATCATGTGTAAGCTTGTTGTGATTTTTAGGGTTCCAATGCATAAATGTATCTCTGTACACTTATTTATAAATGATCGCTTTAATTTGATTACAATATTATCTAAAGTAAGGATTGCGTGAAAAAGTAGAACTTACATAAGATAATTTTATCATGACGTATTATACTATAAAAAATACGATGACGTTAGGATACTAATCTCTTACACAGGGGCGAATGAAGGGGGGGGGGGGGGGGTGCCTGGAACCCACCCAAGATTTCAGTCAAAAAAAAAAAAAACTAGATTTTCAATTTTGGCAGATATCAAGCTTCCTTATTGAATATGTTAAAATGAGCACACTGTTGGTCATCCTCCTTTGATCAGTAACAAAAGTCATGGTTTTAACAACATTTGTAAGATACTTGGGGAGTCTCAAGATACAACGACTATGTTTTATCAGAGGAATTTGTCTCCTATTCAGGTTCATTGCCTCTCAAATCTTCCATTCTTCTTCCCTTTTTCACGTGGTTGATAACTGAAACATGTTTTTTGTTGGGTTTTTTAAGATGGGTTTTTCTTTTCTTTCTTTTTTCCCTTTTTCATGTGTTTGATGACTGAAACATGGTTTCCCCCCCGCCCCCGCCCCCCTTCTTGTGGGTTTTCTCCTCCTTATCATTCTCTCTTTGGATGATGACTGAAACATGGGTTTTGTTGGGTTTTTTCTGGTGGGTTTACTGACTCCTTCTCATGATTTTCTCTTTGGATGATGCCTGAAACATTTATGTTTCTTGTAAAGTTTGACAACATTTCAATAAAAGTTTTATCTTATCCCAAAGAATTTTTTTAGTGTAATTTAAGTGCAGCCCGGCCCCCCAGATTAGAAGTCCTAGATCCGCCCATGCTCTTACACCTTTGATCTTTTCTTCTCTATCAACTGCAATTCCTTTTCACATAAAAGATATTGAATTAATTTTCCTTCATTTCATAAAAAAAAAAAATTATTGGGACAGAACCACCTTTCTACGCCTCACAAAAATGAATCTCCTTGATGTAGGATCAAAGCATACACAAACAAGCCCTCATTCGCTGTGTTATATATAGAAGATAATTTGTGTGATCTCAACTTTTTCTTTACTACTAGAACTACACTAGAAGGGGTAGAGCTGACCCACATGGTGTTATTATAACTTAAAAGGCTAAGACCACGATGGTTTGAAAAAAAATATATTGTTTTTCTTTCAAACTTCTTGAGCAAGTTAAAGTGATTAAATCATTCTTGGGCCTACCGACATATCTGGTTTTGGCACATGTTATTTAAACTTGTTTGTTGATTGAGGGTTTCTTTTTTTGTTTATGGAAGATAGTTTGGAACGTTAGGTAGGATGTATGGATGTAAATGTAAGCAACCGTGAGAGCTTGAATTGTCAATTTGACTTCAAACTAATGTTGTACTTGCATTTGTCCATTTTGGTAAGATCAATTAAAGTAACTACTGGTTCAGACTTTGAGTCAACTCGCGAGATTAAGTAAGCTTAGGAATAATCAATAACTTCATCAGACTCTCCAATCGATAACTCGATTGAGCTTTTGAGTCGCTTCCAAATTAGCTGAGGTACAGCAACTTGAGGTTGGGTTAATTAAATACTGAACAAGTCAGGTAAGCTCGGGCTTCTCGATTTCTATATATATATTTTCTCTAGTAAATAATCACACACCACAGGGGCTGGTAGGGCTTGGCAGCCCCAAAATCGCAAAAAGCCCCTTTAGATAAATTAAAATTTTAAGACATGTTAATTAGTAATGCCCCCACCCCCGAGAAATTCTTTTTAACGATGCCCATATCCTAGTTTCGCTCCTGCACACCACACTCACCCACCCAAGTTCCTCACCATTATTGCTACAGTTGCAAATTGATCCTACGTTATTTTTGCACAAAAGATGTGCATTACCACTACACCAAAAACAGGAAATTGGAACGGATAAGCGTTCCTAATCCTTCCGTTCCTAATCCGTTAATCCGTTCCAATTTCCTATTTTTGGAACGGATTAACGGATTAGGAACGGAAGGATTAGGAACGCTTATCCGTTCCAATTTCCTGTTTTTGGTGTAGTGTACCACTAAGCTATCAGTAGAAGAATTTGGCTTTTAATAATACTTAATCTAACTTTAGCTTGGCTCGAGTTAGGGGTAAGTGTAGTGTAGCTGGTGGAGATAACTGAAGCTAGAGCCTCTTAATAAATCTTAGTGACTACATCTAATAAATCTTATGGTATTTTCTTGATCCCCTCTGGCTAATTTGAGTACAATTAACACACTGTAATCTCATGGTCCTTCTCAAGAAAGGATCGTGGGAGCTGGGTACGACCCATTGGAGATGGGAAGTTGACTGAGCTGGCACATGGACTGGAGGCCACAGGCTACTCAGGGCCCCAAATGGAGAGGTGGGCTGTGGCCTGCCTCAGGGGTACTTACAAAGGGTTGCAGCTCATGGATGAATGTTTGCATGAGCCCCATTGAGGGAGGTTCCTGAGCATCAGACTGTTGGATGCTACCTGACCCACTGTGGATAGAGGTTGAGTGATTGAGGTCACTTGTGTGCTATCTGGAAGCCGGCGACCAGTTTGTCAACTTCACCTATATAGTCCCATTTGGAAGATCAGAGTGCAAATGGCAGGACGCCAAGTGACTGGTGAAGGAAGGGGTGATGGCAGGTCCCACGATGGATTTTGAACGGTCCAAATTATCTCTATGTGGGCCCCACGATGAAGTTCCAATCATATGTTACAAGGTTCCTATATAAGAGTGGTGATGTGCACTCTTGGTTGATTGGCTCTCTCTGACAAATTTTTCTTTTGCAAGACCTCGCAGTTTTTGGAGGATTTCATTAATGGGGCTCAGGTGACATTCCTTCTGCTTCCTAAAAGTTTGTTGGGAGTGGGAGTACTCGGGCTTCCACTTCCTAACAACTCCTTTCTTTCTCTTCGCCATAAGCAATGACGGACGAAGGATTTTCATTTATGGAGGTAAACCCGAACAGGTAACTGAGTTTGGAGGACAAACCTAGAATTTTTACGTGAGTTTTGAAGACAAATCAAGAATTTTTATGTAGATTTTGGAAGTGGACCCAAAATTTTTGTATGGGTGTTGAAAGTGGACTCGAGTCCAATAGGTGCGACCCCCCATGAAAGATCGTAGGCAGGTCTGCCAGTGCCCGCAGGATGACAAAAGGCCCTTTGAAATTCAGGAGAGTCCCAAATATTTATTGATCGTCCTCCCTCTTTAATATCCAAGGGGAATGTTCACATGCAGACATCTCATAAGAGAAAATTTTGCTACTTAATTTGTTGGGACTGGGGCTTCCATTTCATCCAAACTCCCCTCACTTCCCCACAAAAATATGGACGGCCCCTTTGAATTCAGGATTGATGGTCCTTCCTCGATCTTTAATGTCCACATGCAGACGTCTCCTGGGGGGAAATTTTGCTTCAAGGCAACGATTAGAGCTCCCCATGGTGGACCTATTGGATACATCATATTAGGGCATATCAAACTATCATGAGACCCATCAAATGTTGGAACATCTTACTATACTGTTCACCATGTGGCCCATCCATTACAACCTTCCACCATAGACCTTACCTGAGAATATCGATCAAATGGTAGCCATCTGTATAGAACTAGCTATCTGCATTTTGACCAATTCAAGAACAACCACTTGCTTGTGGGGTCCATCCGATGAGGACCCATTGGTGTGGGAAGGGGTAGATTTAGCGAGGGCGCTCTCGGCTCATTCCAAGGATAAGAATATTTCACTATGAGAAGGGTTTTGGTGTTTCCAGGCATTGGAGAGATTCTTTCAATTTTGAACACATTTCTCCTTCTAAACATGATGAAATGGAAGTCAATGTTGTTCTATAGGCCACAAAACTTACACATTCATAGTGGGCTTCTGTTTTTTTCATTGACTAGCTTCTTTAATTAATATTATATATTTGCGTATGAATTTCTTACATATGTTTGTTCGTTTGTGCCATATCTCGAACCCATATATAACCTAAATGGTCTAAACCATAGGTTCCAACCATCTTGACTTGACGAGGCAGAGATTGGCAATTTCTTACATATGTAAAGCTTATTTTTCTATTCCAAGCATAAAAGACAAATGGCCCCAAGAGTATGATTCTTTGCTAGCTAGGATTTGTTATTGGAGTTTCGATTGTCTTGGTTTTCTAAAAATCTTGTAATTTTTTTTATTTCTTTAGAATTGATAATTCCTTACATTCTCAAATGACCAAAATTAAGTATCCCCGAGTTCCAAGAAGCATTTGGGATTTTTGTAATCTATGAATTTCAATGGATTTATGATAGAACTGTGACATCCTTAACAGTGATTTTAAACAAGGCCCCTGCATGTAGCTGCTTCAATCTACGGCTACATGGAATGAACATGTGGATGTCTTCATAATAGATCAAGTACATTCCATATCTTGAGATTTAAGAAAAATAATAATTATATATTTATTTTTTACATCATTTTGTACGTAGGAACTCTAGATAACACATTTTTTTGATGAAAAAAAATTAAAACCCTTAAAATTGTGAAATATAATGGAGGGCTCAAACACTTCATAATGACAATAAAGAACTTCTATTCCATCATTATATTACATATGAAAGAGGCTGATGCCAATTTATTATGATCACGTGCTCGAGTTATTTTGACCTCCCTTTTTCCATGTCTCTCCACCTTCCTACATTCTCCCTCCCTTATATATTTTCGATTCTTTTGCACATTGTAACTTAATTTTGTTGTTAATTGCAATTTAATTACATACTTAAATTCAATTAAATGTATATAGTGCTTTCCTTATTTTCTCATTTCGCTGAGGATGAGTTTACTTTCCTATTGGGAATCTCACGGCCCTTATCAATTAAAAAGTACAGTCATATTAATTTCTCCCTCCTCTAAAACTTCTGGGCCTTCCTTATCTCATACTTAATGCGCTCTCTCTCTCTCTCTCTCTCTCTCTCTCAGAATATCCTCTCCAATGCTTTGTTGTTTCTTTTTTCTTTTCTAATGAAATCCTCTTTCAAAAAAATATACTCACTCTCAAAACACACCTATAAAATAACCTCACAATTTTTCTTTCAAAATTCACAATGCCTTGAGATAGTCCTCGCAAGGTTTTTCAAACTTTGTCAAAGCAAATGAATTAACCAGCACATATGTGAGAAAAAAGTCTTTTGCGATTGTTAATTAATGGCATTTTGCTATTGTTCATTAATGGCACTTGAGATGCTAGGCCATCTGAGGTGGAACTAATATAACGAGTTGCATGCACTTGGATCATGTGAGTTAAAAGATGATTTATGTGGCAAAGCACCGTAGATTGCCACTGCATGTACATACATCTCATTTGACATACACATAAATCCACCTTCCCTTAGTATTTTCAAAATATCCAATTTGATTTGGAGGGATTATGGCCCAATTTTGTAGTTTAATTTGGTCAACTATTTTTTTTTATCTTCATGCAAGTAGTATTTTCTTTAATATTCTCTTCGTCTTCAAACATGGATTCTCTTCCTCGGCGCATATCTCTTAAGATGTTGAAAAGGTCGGATCTCTCTCATCGTATTCGCTCTTTTTCTGTTTTGTTTATTTTGATGATTTATTGTTAGCCACGACTTTAGATATTGACATTGTGGTTCTCTTTTTTTATTTACGCGAGCCTATTTTGCTAGTGATATCATGAAGTAACCCGACCTTCCATAATATCATTGAATAATCTAATATACAGATTTTCCGGTTCCATGATATCACATCATGGAATGTCTCATTTTCATGAAATTTGCATTTTTCATGAAAGTTAAGGGGATAAAAGTTTTTAATCTCACCTAGTTTGCATACCACTCAATGAATTCTTAGAATTCTGCCAAAGGGGAATCAAATTTAAGGGGTATGAAAATCTAAAGGTGGAGAAGATGGCATTCATAGCACTTAATTTACCATGGTGAAGGTGTACAATCATTTCTAATCAAAGGAGAGATTATTAGACCCTGACCCTTTTTACGGATTCAATCTATAAGAGTGATGGTAGATATTTATTTCTTTGTCAACAAAAAAACTTATTTGATAGTGTTAATCTTCCACTTGGTATTTTGGCCACTCCAATAACAACATAACTTTAGAATTCCTAAGAATTAAATTCCATGTAAAAAAAAAAAACCAACCTAAATAATAAGTTATTTCGGCTAGAAAAGGTCTTTGAGTTATGAAAAAAATGAGAATTTTGTGTTTCATTTGTTCAATCAATATCAGAAAAACGTACATTAGAGTTGGTTGAATGGCATAAGGCATGGGTTTGCTCATCGTGTATTTTATTTGAAACCCACTTCAAATTTTCCAAGTGTGCGTTTATGTGAATTTAGCTGACGCCAAAAGGGAAATTTGTCTTGTTGAGTCAAAGACCTCGGACATATACACACCATAAAAAAAATCGTATAAAAAAAAAAGGGTAAAACTTTAAAATCACCACAATCATCCTTGTTTTCTTTGATAAATAATTTTAAAGCATAAGTCCTCCTTGCAATAAACCCAAACTCAAGGAGGGCTCTTGCAAAACTTCCCTCTATATATCATGTCGTTACTTGAACAAAATAAAAAAATCAGGACCTCCCCTTCCAGTCCAGTGACATTTGCTCTTCTTCCTTAAACCATTTTCTCTAACACAACTTATATTGAGCTTTGGGTCTCATTTCTACCCCAATGGCTCACGCCATGGCCTCTTCAATCGCGACCTGCTCCAAGTTAGAGCTGATTACGAAGAGCGGCAGCATCGATTCTCTCCGAAGAAGAAGACCCAATTCATCTAATCTTCTCAACACCCTTTTCATCTCTCCCAGACGCCTCTCTCCCTCTCTTCTTCTTTCCCGAGCCACCAGCAGCAGCAGCAGCGGCGGCGGCGATGGCTCTGTCCAACACGTGAGTTCTTGTTCAATCTCCCCATCTGGGGTTCTTTTTCCTGTTTCTTTCCATTAAATAGCGATGCCCAAATGAGCGTTTTCTTTATTGTTGGTGTTTCTTTCTTGATTGATTCATTCGAGACAACTGTTTGTGTCTCTGTTTTCCACACAGTTTGGAGTATTGGTATCGGAACCTGGATCGTTCAAGTGAAAAACGGATAGTTTTTACTGGGTTTGTGCATTGGCCGAATTGGGGTGGTCTTATTTTGAGCTGAAAAGTAAGATAGAAGGCTGTATTGGCCCCTTTTGCCCTGTATCAGTCGGTATAGATTACGGGCATTAGTTTAATGGCCGATATTCTCTGTTGGTCTCTTGAAGAAAAACAATATGGGATTGTATCTGAAACCGTGGTTTTCCACCCAATGGATAATGTTGCTGCCTTCTAAGGGTGTGTTCAGATGCCTTTCATGTTTCTGAGACATGGTTTCGGGCGTCCAATTGCCTGAAATTGATGTAGTGATTTTGCAACTGGACAATCTTTATATGAAACCCATATAAGTTCCTGAAAAGTTGTAGGAGGGAATCCAGAATATGTCTGGAAATTCATCCTTCTTGATAAGACAGGTCATATGCAAGAATAATCATCAACAAGAGTTTATGAGAAGAAAGATGTAAGAGAAAGCCCATATGTTGGAATGTATAATGAGGATATATGTTGGAATGTATAATGAGGATTGCTGCACTAATTATCTAACTTAAGAGGAAAAATAGGCTCCACAATGGTTTGATATTTGAAAAAACTCATCTTGCAACTTCAAAGAACTAGTGAATTGCTAACTTGTCACCGACTTAAGATTATACAGTGGACACAGTTGCATAGCTGGTGGTGGCCCCATAATGGCCTGATATAAAGAGATGTTGCCCTCTATAAGATTTGATGCAAATCCAGTAGCAACAAACACGGGTGGATATGGAACCAGTTGGTATAGATAATACTGTCTTTATGTGTATTACCTAGGGTGCTTCCTAATTTCAGATCCTGAAAACACATAGTAAAT
This sequence comes from Cinnamomum chago, assembly GCA_038049695.1. Classification (NCBI taxonomy): domain Eukaryota; kingdom Viridiplantae; phylum Streptophyta; class Magnoliopsida; order Laurales; family Lauraceae; genus Cinnamomum; species Cinnamomum chago. The sequence continues at coordinate 80,153,679 of CP142452.1, forward strand.
CAAGGAAAGTTATGTTGCAATTTTTTTTCTTAGTCAAGTTGCTAATATAAAGTAGTCTAATGCGCATATTTGGAACTTGTAAACCTAGAGTAAGATGAAAACATCTTTCCTGGTAAGTGGTAAATGGCAATACACTTTCCAAACTGAGTTATAGTAAATAGTCCGTCAATAGAATAAAGAGTAGCAAATAACCATGAGCAAAAATTTTCTTCTGCGAACACAAGGAAGCAAAAGTCATTCAATGAATCCTTTAGTGTTCTGGAGAAAATGAAATTTTGAGCAATAGCTAGCTGCACTGAATGTAGTAGCCACCACTTGATGGCCTCTTCTCGGCTTCCATCTGCATATCACTCATCTTCAATCTCTGGTTGAGCTTCCTCTTATATTATCTGGTTAACAACCCATAACTCATATTAGGTGCATGGAATGAAGGAGCCATGACATCATGGTTAGATCCACATATTCCAACTAATTGTCAGATGGATCATCTACTGCAAGTTCTGTCACCTTTCCAATATAAACCTAGTTTTACTTCCAATGAACACCCTAGTCAATTATGATTAAGCCTGATAATTTCTTCTGTCTAAAGTTTGACTGTTGTCATCCCTGGGTTGTCATTCTGGATCATGTGAACTAACTAACGAAGCACAAGCTATGATGATAGCTTTCAAATAACAACAACAAGAAGCAATTAATGAGCAAGATAGATCTTAGGATTGCATAGAGGTATCAAGGTCCCAGACTATCTGTAATAGCACCACATAGCTAGATTTTTCCATCATCATCAATACGATTTAAAACAATTCAACACATGCAATAAAAACAAAACCGTGCATAATATGGCCCAGATATGGCTTAAAGAATCTAAAAGGTGTAGAATTATTGCATCCACACCAAATATTCTCTTTTTGAACTATGACAAAAATGGATATTCGGGTCTTTGGTAATAAATACTTTCACTTGATTGAATATATTGAGTGATTAAGGCCCTTAAAGAGAATATCTACCCATGTTCCCTTTCTGATTTCTCTGAAAAAATTTATGGAGATAACCACTCCCCACCCACCCAAAAAAGAAAGGTTCAGATGTACCAGCTTCTCCTCTCCTTTGGTCTGATCTGGTTCTTGATCATACACCTGCTGATGGTACCTGTGGCTGTATGGTCAATGGAGAGAGGTTTGAAGATGGATTAGGTGACTGAGAGTAGGTACAAAGGCTTGAAACCTCTGATCAGTGCAGCCCATCATGCATTCTTGTCATTGCATGATCTGGTATGATGCCCAATTTTACTCTCATCAAACCATCACTCAACGTTGGATTGAATCTAAAAATATCTATGGTTAAAATTGTTGTTAAAATTTAAGGCTGTTAATTCAAGGGCTATGATAATCTAATGAGGCCAATTTTTTGGTTGACCCTTATCTCTAAAGAGACCTTTCTATCTATCCTCATCTCATTGATAGACATGCATGTAAGTGGGCCCCACGATGTGGACATTGCATAGGACCAATATGCAGTCTTCTTATAGGAGAAACATTGTCCATTTCTTATGTGTTTCTTTTTAATAGAGAATCCATAACACCTAGTTTTCTCCCATCTTTCTTATTCTCGTCTAATTTTCTTTAGTGTTAGTTGAGTTGTGATAGTATCAGAGCCAACATGTCCCGCGTTCGGATATGCTCAGGGCAAAAAAGGCCCCATGCGGCATCTTGTTTGGGCGTGTACTTCGATTCCCGGAGGGGTCCCACCTGACGAGGGTTAAGTAGTTAATTTGCTGCACCTCTAACGCCTAGGCATTTTGGGTGTATATTGGTTGATAACTTGAGACTTTTCAAATAATCAAGTAATCTACATGCAATAAGTAATTACTTCTTCGTTTTTTTTTTGTAAGAAGAGTTGCTTATAGTGTCATTGCTTTGGTGCAATGGTAAAAGTCTCGGGTGCCATGCTGTGATGATGTAGGTTCAAGACCTGCAAGCAGCCACTTTGTGCAAAAATGGCCAAAGGTTAGGTCTATCTCCAATCTAGACTCTCCCAGGACCCTGCTTCGGCGGGACCACACTGGGCGATGACCTTTAAGAAGAGTTGCTTATGAATTAAGTGATACATGAATCCATGGCCTCATTTAAAGTCCTTATAAATGTCATTATAGTTTTGGCCTCACCTCCTTGGTGAGAGTAAAACATTAAAACATGTAAATTATGGATTACTATACAAAGGGAACCAATAAAAGAAGAAGATACTAAGACACTTATTTCCATAAGATATACAAGCTCTGGAATGTGTTGCATATCCACTTGTTCCAATGAAAAAAACTGCTTCTCCACAAGTGATTTCTGCAGTGTTGGTTATAATGAAGGATTATGCTTGACATCATTGTAGCATCCACAAGGTTGCAGGTTCAAATCATGTTAACAATTGATTGAGAAGGAAGGATTGTGCTCTTTTGTAATCATCTAAATGCTTTTGAATTTCCATTCTGTTCATTCCATCTTGCTCGTTGTTGAAACACATTAAAAGCTATTTGCTATGTTGCCTTTATCATTTCTTTCATGAGATATTCCTTCTAGTGATACTTTTACCTTTTTCATGATTCTTTTTTGTTGGACTTGCATTTCTCCATCTTCTTCTTATTCATTTATTTATGTATTTTTCGTTTCAGAATCTTGAGTCCTTCAAGAGCAGTGCTGTTGGTACTGGGGATGGTTATTTAGGTTTATTTGTTCGGATGCTGGGGATGGACCATGATCCTCTTGATAGGGAACAGGCAATAGTAACACTATGGAAATATTCAGAAGGAGGAAAGCATTGTGTTGATATGATTATGGCATTTCGTGGTTGTGTCAATCTCACTGTCAATCTTTTAAAATCAGATTCCAGTATTACGTGTGAAGCCGCTGCAGGTCTTTTGCAAGCAATATCCTCAGTCAACTTATACAAAGACTCGTTAGCTGAAAGTGGTGCGATTGAAGAAATAATATTCCTCCTCAACAGATCTTCTCTAACGGCAGAGGTATAAGACTCACAAGTCAGGCTTGGAATATCTGTTTAACAAACCATGCTTAGCTCTGGACATTTCTGCAGGTGAGGGAACAATGTTTATCTACCTTGTGGAATTTATCTGTTGACAAGAAACTTAGGGTGAAGATTGCAAACATAGATCTGATTCCGGCACTTATAAAGTTCCTTGATGATGAAGAAGAAAAGGTGAAGGAGGCAGCTGGAGGGGTATTGGCAAATTTGGCTTTGAGCAACTCTTGTCACAACATCATGGTTGAAGCTGGTGTTATCCCAAAGCTGGTGAGGCATGCTACACTCCTCTTGGGTCTATTCCAAAGAACTGGCTGACATAGCTGTCTTAGTTGACATTGCAGTTCAATGAGAGATGATGCAGGGCAAGTTAGTGAAAAGTTTTAGCAGTAAAGAGTATTATAAAAATGGTGACATGAGTACAACTTTCAAGAAATGCGAAAACCACTTTTCCAGATAAATAGGTACATCTAATATAAGTTTCAAATGAGGAGATTATGCATTTACGTAACAACTTTTTTGAAGGGGAGAAAAAAGAAAAGGGACAATAGTAAACTATGCGGCTGGTAAATGATAACCATTTATCAAGCATTGCATTATTTACTGTTGACTCTAGATTTCTAAAGATTCATAAATCAATGCAAAATTATTAAAAAATTTAGGAGATGGTTTTGTTTTACATTGCAAAGAATTAGTATTAGAAACCATTTGAAAGTCTATCCTAAATTTTTTTGAATGAGAGAAAAGAAAGTGGAGAATAATAGACCAGATATGACTGGTAAATGATGACTATTAATCTAGCATTGCATTATATACTGTTGACTCTAAATTTTGAAAGACTCCTAAATGAAATCTGGAAGTACTACATTTTTTGAGAGATGACTTTGTTTTACACTGTAAGAATTTGGTATTTGGAACCCAAAAAAAGTGTACCATAAATTATTTGAATGGGAGAAAAAAGTAAAGGGCAATGGTAAACTGTATATGACTGTTAAATGAAAGCTATTCATCAAGCATTGTATTATTTACTGTCAACTCTAAATTTCTAAAGATTCATAAATCAAAATCCAAAATTACTACATTCTTTCAGAGATGGTTTTGTTTTACATTGCAAAAGATTAGTATTAGAAACCTTTTGAACATACTGTGTTATAAATTATAGTTATTGGCAAGTAAAATTCTAAATTGCATGCTAAAAGGAGACCTTTGATGATGCTGCATGGAAAAATGAGTATATTGAACTTATCATCATATTGCTTTGCATAGCTTGAGTTGTAAACCCCAAGAAATTACTTTTATTGTCTTGGGAATTTCTATGCCTAGTCCAATATCTATGGAGCTGAGTACTGACTTTGACATGGGGGCTAATGAGTTGGGCTGGGCTCTATCTTAGCATATCTTGTTTATAATATAAGCCCTAGCTCAGTGCTTGTGAAAAATGTGACACTGGTTTTGGTTCAACAATTTTAATTAGGGAATTTTAATCATTTCCATTTCAATGCAGAAATTAATGGGGCTTGTTAACAATGAGCATGGTCTATGCATGATTCCCCTTATAAGGCCGCTAAATAAATGACAAAGATCATTTAGGTGATGTGATTTACGAGTAAACCCCCATTCATAGTAGAGAGCTATAGATGGTTGATTCAGAACTCCGATTAATAAGTACAGCCACTTTTCTTTTTATTTAAACAAACAACATTTAGTGCATCCTTTTGATCAAATATATATATTTTTGGAATGATGGTATATATATTAAGAAGAACAAAAAATAATCCAGCAAAAGAAAGGACGACAAAATTGTGAAGTGTAATAAGCAAAAAGATATGCATCAGCTCATCAAAAATCACTACAGAACAAAATGTGACACCAGAGAAATCTGTAAATTATCTCTATATTCCATTAAGGTTGCAAATCTGTTCATAAGCAACAATTGATAAAGATAAGCAAAATTTCTGAAGATATATCTAGTTCTACCACATTAACCGAACCAAATCTATCCAACTGTATCCTAAGTCACACCACCACCAAACTCAAGGTGCTCTGAGAGAACAACTAGAGTATCTATTATGATGAACGTGTAAATCCATAACCTCATGAATCTGAGTGCTGCTGATGGGTATTGATGAAGCTTAGCAATGTGGATGAAGTGTGGATCGGTAGTGCAGCTGAAGCAAGAGAGAGATGGTGCAGATGAATATGCAGACAAATGCACGCAAATGATCCAATCCAGACATATGATGTAGAGACAAATGATCAAATTCAGAGTTTCAATCCCTTAAACAGATTGTCTGTTTGGTGATCTGATCCAGATGCAAGTTATCTAATCTTACTAATATCTGGCGAACAGACGATCCAATTTAAAGACTGATTGGATGCAACAAGCAGATGATTTGATTTAGAAATCCAATCCAAAGACAAATAAAGTAATTAAAATGCAGCAGCCATGTGATCTATGATCCATGGTCAAATACAAATAGGTGCACAGAGACAAACTGGAAATTGAAGATCAAGATCAAAAACTGTTGTAGGCCAAGACAGGTTATCAGATTCAGAAATCTGATCCAGAGATAAATGATCTAATCCAAAAATGGGAGATTTCATCCACAATGGGAGAGCATGGGATTTTGAGATAGTAGATCCAATTTGGAAATGAAAGAAAAAGGAAAAAAGAGAAGAAAGGAAGTTTTGGAGAAGTGGTGGGGAGTCCCTACAACTGAGGCCCATGACCTAACTAATCTTTTCTTTTTTTTTTTACCAAAAAAAAAAGCCTAATCTTTTTGTAATAGAAGAATTGAATCATGAATTTCAATAAGTCCCTCAATAATGTGACTAATTAGTAATTACAAGTATGTACCCTTAGTATAAGTATTATATAACTTATATCTTCTCATCATCTTTGTATCTGCAAATAAAAGCATTTTTTAAGAAGATTTAACAAATTGACAAAGATATCATGACAGAGCTTACGAATATGGAGACCTAGGGCTAGTTTGGCACTTTACTAACATAGTAAAAGTCAAGTAAAACCTCCATTTTTCAAACAAGATGTCACATCACAAACACTTTAATTCAAAACTCCCTCCATCTTTTTCAAAAAAAGTCAAAAAGCAACCACCTTTATCCACTAAAATACAAAATAAAAAAAAATAAAAAAAATCCACTTTCCCATACAAAAAGTCAAAAAGATTCGATAACTAATAACTAAAAAAAATACCATCATAACCCACTTATATTTTATTCTTTCTTCAAAATCAACTTGACTTCACTTGACTCTATTAGTAGAGTTGCCTATTAAGGTAAAATCTTGTGAAGGTGACAAAATTCTTCCACAAAAATATGATATATTGAAGATATTGGCAATATTTGACGAAAGAGAGTGTTCCCTAGGTATGAAAAGTTTATAGGAGAAATCTTATTTCCCTATGTGCAGATAGTTTGCTTTGAAATTCATTTCATATCACTATTCACACATTCTCGTGAAGTTACAATGATTTAGAACCCAAATTGTGTTGTGCATGGAGTATGGTTATTTTGGTGCAGGCAGCTATATAAAAGAAGGCGATTACTGTTTGCACCAAGCATGATTATATTTTGAAGCCTTTTCATCTGTAGAGAACTTTTAGTTGGTGCATCAAACATTTTCATTTCTTTATCGTGATATGTTTATTTTCAGTTATACTTTATTTTCAGGTTTTATTTTCCAGATTAGAAATGTGTTCTGAGCACTTCGATGCATATTATTATGCTGAGAATTAGATTCAAAGTTATTCAATTCTTTTAATTTCGTTGTCATGAATATTGGCTGCAGGCAAGGCTCTTAAAAAGCAGAGAAGGTTCTAAAGTTACTAGAAAAGAAGCAAAAAGTGTGTTATTAGAACTGGCTAAAGATGAATACTATAGAATACTTATCCTAGAGGAGGGCCTGGTCATGGTTCCCATAGTTGGTGCTGCTGCTTATAAATCTTTCAGGCCTGTTTCTTATTCATGGCCCATTTTACCTGATGGCACCAAAATTGAACAGAGTGCATCCAGGCCTTCAAGGTATGGTGCTTCTGAGCTACTCCTTGGGTTAAATATTCGTAACAAGAACTTCAACTTGGAGGAAGCGAAGACAAATGCCATAGTTGGACGCACACAACAACAGTTTCTTGCACGAATTGGAGCTATAGAAATGGAAGATCTAAATAAACCTCAACTGGAATCCTCTTCAAATCAGCAACATACTCTTTTGCCATGGATGGATGGTATTGCTCGTTTAGTTTTGATTCTTGGACTAGAAGATGAGACGGCAGTTGCAAGAGCTGCACAGGCAATTGCTGATGCATCCATTAATGAACACAATCGTATCTCTTTTAAGGAAGCTGGTGCAGTCAAACATCTAGTTCAGCTTCTGGGTCATAATAATGAAGCTGTAAGAGTGGCTGTTGCTAATGCTGTGGAGAGGTTGTCTGTCAGGTAACTCCTTTAGTTTCTCTTCTCCTCAGTATCTGTGCGTATGTAATGAGTAATTGATCTGTGGAACTTCAGAGATCCAAAAGAAAGGAGCCTAGATAACTTCCACTGTCAATCGTAGATTCCTACATGTTTCATTCTGTGATGCATTTATGATGGAAAATATTTTACTAAGCCTCTCTTCCTTGCTCCTCTTCTTTCATGCTAATAAGCCACAGCTTGGTACTCGGCTTTAGAACAGATTTTGTTACTATTGGTTATTTCTTACTTTTCTGAGACACTAGATTTCCACCCATCACGGTTGAATACCTGCTTTGACCTTCTATTTATCTTTGGTCTTGCCTAGTCTGCATCAGTGTAGGCTTCACCTTGTATCTATCTTTGATCCTGTTCAGTCTACATCAGTGTAGGTTTCTACATTTAAAATTACTGTTTCTTGAATGTTCCTTGTCCTAGTGACTTCTTGAGATACTTTAAAATCCTGTATATGGAATTTAAATATTCTATTCTTGGAGCGTTCATGAATTGACTAACAACACTAACTCCATAAGAAATATCTGAATCAGTTATAGTCAAATATAACAATCGCCTAACCAGTCTAAAGTTTGGAGTAACTCTTCTCAAGAAAATGAAGAGAAAGGAAGAGCAACACAAGCAAGAGAGGGAAAGAGGGAGGGAAGCGTACCTTCACGCCCCAGGTTGTAGTTGCTCCGTCTATCCTTTCCTATGGCTTGAACCGCCACTGCAGTTGCCGTTTGCCTGGCTTGGGCTAGTGCTGTCATACCTTAAGAACATACCAGTAATGGTATGCATCACTAAAATCTCTCAAAAAATTAGCCATTAACAGCCTATGGCTGAGAAACCGAAGAAAGGAGCAAAGTAGCGAACAAAGATAGATCTGTGCAGATTGTTGAAAAGAAAGAAAGAGAAAGATCTGTCGCAAGTTAAAAACAAAGGGAAAAGGGAGAGAACACTTGGTGGGGCCTAATCCTGCTCACTCCTGCATGTTGATTCTCTAATTAATTTAAGATGCAATTAAATCATCAAGTTTTTACATATTCCTAGCACTTGTCTATTGCTTCTTTTTTTTTTTCTTGGCCATTTTATTTTTTAAGACTAGCACGCCTGGATCAGTCTGCTATGACCAGCATGGTTTGGCATGGGTGGTGGTGCCTACTTGTCCCAGTCCTGACTGGCATGAAGACCTGCGCTGGAGTTTAAAACCTTGATTGCAATTCATATGCTCACATTGGCAAGTGGCATCCTTAGTGCAGATTTTGCTTACGTGTATTACAGTTTACAGTATTTTGCTCTGTATTTTCTTTTTAGTCATTCCTCGTGTATGTCTATGTTTGCAAATATAAATTTTATTTCTTCATTATATATTTTGTACACGCGATTTTTTTTATTTTATCTTTCCTTGTTTTATATATCCTTGGCCTCTTTTTCTTCCTGCAGTGATAAAGTTTGCCATGTAATTGAAGAAGCAGGTGTTTTGCATCCTTTGGTTGATATACTCAAGAACACCAACACATCACAGAATCTGATGGAAAAGGTTGCTCCCGAAAAACAATGTCGGCTTTGCCTATGAACTCTTTGGGAGAAATAGATCTTGTATTTACTTTTGACAGAAAATTTTCTAAACTTGCAGGCTGTGAGCATACTTGCTCGGATTTTTTACCCTGGCAAAGAAATTAAAACTGAGGTGAGTCTGATGAGTTCCTTTTCTGCTTTGTAGCTTATCACCAAATATTTACCGATATACCTAGTTCTTATTTCTAGCAGTTTCATGTTGGGCAGGTTAATGGATCAGAGAAGACGCTTAATGGTACAACTGGAGGCTTTGAGGGCATTACAGATTTAATTGTAACAACAGATGACACATCAGTATCGAAACCGGTGGCTAGGTTTGTTATTTGATCTGCTCCAACCCGTATTGCCTATTAAACTTTCTTTGAATTGTTTTGTTTACAGATCTCTTGGTCTTTTGATAACGAATCATACACAATATTTTCATACGTAACCTATGAATTGACAATAAATACCGAGAGCTTTCCAGTTTTGTGTGTGTGGAATGCTAACTAAGATTTTATGAATAAAAAGCTAGCAAGCGTAAGGACATATATTGAGAATCTACAGAAGCATAACGTTCAAAAAGGAAAAAAAAAGGGGGAGAAAGGGGAAAATAAAAAACAACACCCAAAACCAAAGCCTAACAGTCACGCTGTCTGTGATATCAATAACCAAAGCCGACTGCCAAATGCCCTCTTTGGCGAGCAAATCCGCAGCTGCATTGGCACCATGCATGACATAAGCAAGAGAAACATTAAGCCTTGGAACTAGCTCTGACACCTGGTATTAAGCTCTTATTAGAGATGGCAATGGGTCAGGTTTGGTATAGGTCAGTTTAATACCGAAACATACCTGACACAGACCTGCCCTGCCTCATACCTAACCCGATTGATGATGGGTTCATGGTTTGCAACACCTAAAATGCCCAGTGACATGTGCAGGTAGGGTTGGGTACTTGAGTTTGCCTCTGATGGGTAAGGTTGGGTTGCGTTTGATACTAGAATTTTTTAAATTTTAGAGAATGTCTTAAAACATTAAAATATATATTATTTGTTGCCTGTAAGAATATTTGATCTTGCAAAACCTCACTATAACTCTCACATGTCCTACCCACTACACTAAGCAAGGTATGTGTGTCATAGCCAAGGATGAAAATAGCGGTGGTGAGTGTAGCGGCCAGCCGTCAAAACGCTAAGTAGTGGTAGCGGCGATACGAGTGGTGTGATTTGAAAAGGTTGTCAAAAAATTCAAAATTTTTTTTTTTTTCAGAAAATCCAGAATATTGGAAAATGCTAGAATATATATATATATATTTTTTCAATAGTAAGATAGGGGGCATAGCAGTCCCCTCATGCACAAAATAATGAAATTGATCTCTTTTTTTCACATGTATTCATTCATATACTTGTACTAACTGAAAAACTAATGAAATGCTTATGATCAAACTGTGTCATCACTAGTATGCTTAGATGTAATGTTTTGGAGTTACATTTAGAATAATATATATATATATAAACTCTATTGAAGTGTAATATGATTAGGGCTATATTTCCTATTAGAGTGAAGTTTGGCTAGGGCCTATTCCCGATAAAAGTTAAAAGGACCCATTTTCTATTAGAGAGAAATTTGGCTGGGCCCTTTTTCCCTATTTCCAATTAGAGTGAAAGGGCCTATTCCAGATGAAAGTGAAAAGGGATAATTTTCAATTAGCGTGAAACTTTACTAGGGCCAATTTTCTATCAGAGTGAAATTTGGCCGGGCCCTAGTTTCAATTAAAGTAAAATTTTAGCTAAGCACAAGACATGACTTTTTTTATTTTAATAGGCAGGCTGCCCACCAAAAAAATCTTTTAAGGGCTTTAAGTTAAAAGAAAATAAAAAAATAAAAACAAAAGAGGCCCACAATTGTAAGGGAAAAAAAAAGAAAAGAACCAAACCCTTTCTCTCTCCCCTCTCTTTCAGAACCAAACCCTCTGCATTCTGCAATCTCTCTCCTCAAGCAAACTTCCCTCATTCCTCCAGTTTAGGATCATCCAGATATTTCCCTTTTGTGCAATTCAAATCAACTATCCTATATCTAAACCCACAGGAAAAAAAAAAAAAAAACCCTCATCTCTCATTTCCATATATCTTCTTCACATCTCAGTTTGAGCAATTCGAGCAGCAAAGGAAGCAAATTCAACAATGTCGAAGCCTAAATTTCAGATCACCATTGAGCTGTTCATTTTTTTTTATTTTATCTTTTCCATTGAGTTGGAGGTGGGTTGCTCTGCAAGTGAAGTGGAGATAGGTATTGGGTTTAGATGTTGATCATTTGGGCAACGCCTTTGCAAAAATGATAATGGGGACTGTTTCCATTACCTGATATTGGGATCTGGTCTGAGAAGAATAGAAATCAAAAGAAGCAATAGTTCAATAGAAGAAAAATGAGAAGATGAAGGAGTGAAATGTCTTTTGATAGATAACGAAGGATGAAGTAGGGATTGTGTTCAGGTAGTGAATGGGTCTCAGGTTCAGATCAAAGATTTGGTAAATGGGTTGTCTCAGTCTTGTAGTAAATGGGTTCAGGTTCAGACCGAGTGGGTCGGGGTGCATCACCCATTTAACCCAACCCATTGACACCCCTAGCTTTTATATTGAGGATTTATCCTTTGCGTTCTCTTTCCATTGTGTTTAAATGAAACTCTCCGTGTTACTGGAGGAACAAACATGCACCCAAAACAATGAAGACATGGGCAAACTGCTGCATGAAGGTGGTCAACTGTCTTACGCTTGCTATTTGAGGTCATGTCACTTGCTTTATCTCTATATCTGGGTTATTGAAATTTTATTTAGGTACTAGAATTGAAACCTTTTGATTTATTCAAATTTAAATTACCTGGAAAATTTATTCTAGTTGTCTTGTGTTATCTTTCATTTGAATTGTCTGTCAAACCAGAGGCATGAAATAATGTTTTCACAGAAATGATTTGTTTAGGACTTGTGTAATCAAGCATTTCAAACATTCCTGTATTTTTCGATAATTAGGCTTAATCTTGTCCATTTCATTAACACATGGTTGCACCCCTTTTACAGGGAAAAGGTTTTAGATGCTGACACTATTGCTTGCCTTGTTAACATTCTGAAGATGCCATGTCCAAATTTGCAAAAAATGGCTGCTTCTATCCTCGACTACCTAGCAACTATTGAAACATATGTAATGATGATCACTGCAGCGGGCATTGAATCAGGACTTCATGCTGTTTTCCATCAAAACGTTTTGCATGGTATGGGAGTTGTCTATATATATTCCTTGATTTCTGATTTTTTAAAATTTAGCTGCCATTGTTTTATCATTTCTAATTTTAGACCATTTAGTCATCCCAACCATAGTCTGTTATACTTCTCATTCAAGTAAATGTTTGCAGTTTGATATTTCCAATGGGAACAGGGGCGGATGAAGGGGGGGGGGGGCAGGGTGGCTGCAGCCCACCCAAGATTTCAGCCAAAAAAAAAAACTAGATTTTTAATTTTGGCATATACCAAGCTTCCTTATTGAATATATTAAAATGAGCACACTGTTGGTCATCCTCCTTTGATCAGTAACAAAAGCCATGGTTTTAACAACATTTGTAAGAAACTTGGGGAGTCTCAAGATAAAGCGACTGTGTTTTATCAGAGGAATTTGTCTCCTATTCAGGTTCATGACTGAAACATGCTTTTTGTTGGATTTTTTAAGATGGGTTTTTCTTCCCTTTCTTTTTTCCCTTTTTCATGTGTTTGATGACTGAAACATGGTCCGTCCCCTCTCCCCCCCCCCCCTCTTTCTTGTGGGTTTTCTCCTCCTTATCATTCTCTCTTTGGATGATGATTGAAACATGGGTTTTGTTGGGTTTTTTCTGGTGGGTTTTCTAACTCCTCAAGATTTTCTCTTTGGATGATGCCTGAAACATTTATGTTTCTTGTAAAGTTTGACAACATTTCAATAAAAGGTTTATCTTAGCCCAAAGAATTTTTTTAGTGTAACTTAAGTGCAGCCCCCCCAGATTAGAAGTCCTGGATCCGCCCCTGAATGGGAACCTGATATATTCTAGTTTGTGCTACATGATTCACTTATTGATTCTTTTTCTTTTCTTTTTTTCATGGTTAATATGAAGTCTCTAATTTTGAAATTATACATAATTATTTTCTAATTTTCACTCCAAATGCCAATATTATGTATATTTGATATTTACTCCCTCATTTTGCCAATATTCATAATGCTAATATTGGCCCATGTCAATGAAGACATCCTTTACATATTACCTAATTTAGCTTCCACCATTTCAGCGTTGTTGCTTTGGATATGTTCCAGCTACTACTTGATGAAAAAAAAAAAGGGGGGTAATTCTATGTGCTGGACCCGACTAAGGATAGTTGGATTGGTTCAGGCTGTCAGGATCAAGCCATATAACCAACCATATAATCAATATCCGAAGTTGATGAGCTCTGATACTACAATTCTATGTAAAATTAGGGTTAAATGATTTGTTGTTCACAATTGAAGGATATGATCAGCAAGCGTTAATGATGGTGCCTGTTGGTCTCCTCCCAAAAAGAGTTCAATATTTGAATTCGCTCTGACCGTAAAAAAAAACTATTGTCCTTGTGGCTCTCCTTTAGAGAATAAAATGGATTTCTGATGTATTTTACCCGTTCTGCTCTATGTACTTACTTTCTTCAATTGATCTGTTAGCACATTTTCTAAAATTCATAGACATTCAATAATCAACTTTTATTCATCATGAGCAATATTTCTGTATCCTCTTGCAGGATTGGAAGATGATGTAGACAATCAACCAGAGGTGAATCTTGTAGAAACTGAAGAAGCTGGGCTGGCAATATCTGCAGCTTCAAGACTGTTCACAAAGCTTCTATCGTTTGACCACTTCTGTGGCTCCATAAATTCTAATAATTTCATACTCATACTGCGTAAAGTGCTCAAGTCAGATATCCCACTTCATTCTAAAGATTGGGTAGCCGCATGCCTTGTAAAGCTTCAGTCCTTTTCTTATTCACGTGTGGATCTTGATAGCCCCATTAACGTGGAGGTGACTCTTTATGAGACGATTCCAAGACTTATCGAGCAGATTGGAACCTCATTCTCACCTGAAGTGCAAGAAGCTGCCATCATGCAGCTGAACAATATAATTTCCAAAGGAGTGGTGGATTTCACTAGGGCAGTTGCTGCTCAGGGAGGGATATTCCCATTGGTGAAGCTCATTGAAAGCAGGAGTGGAAGTTCCCTTGAGGCGTGCTTGGCCATCCTGTATAATCTGAGCATGGACAGTGAGAATCACTCCGCCATCATTTCTGCAGGGGCAGTTCCCATATTGAAGAGGATAGTTCTCTCAGATGGGCCACAATGGAGACATGCGCTTCATTTGCTGCAGACATTGCCTACATGATAAGCCTGAGTTCTTGCTTTTCATCTCATCTTAGCTGCTGCTGTTTTGTCTGATACTGCTTTCGAGGAAAATGTATACGAATATTCATCACTAAGATGACCGGTAACACATTTTTGTCTCTTGATGATGTGAAGTAAGAATTCATGGATCCATTTAAAGCATTCACTTTTGACTGTCTGTTCTATCACTTGCATTCTTCTTTGGGCCTGTTTATATACTTAAAATACATAGGAGTAGTTGAACAACGACCTGGGAGTTGGGTGAGTGGCATTAGGCATGGGTTTGCTCCCCCAATTCTGCCTGAGACTTACCCGGTGCATGTGTTTGGTCGGTTTAATGGGTGCACCCAAGGCAATAGTTATTTTATATATATATATATATATATATATATATATGTGAGATGCTCCTATGAGAGCATTTCTCACCCTACTATGAAAGATAAGGTGGGAGCCCTCACATCCATATCCAATATTAACAACTTAAATGTCATGGCCTAGGTGGGCTTCACAAGACGGTTTGAAGGCTGGGCTCATGAGCTCGGCTTATGGGGCATATCATGAAATTGTAATATTGGATGTATTGGTGGGTTGTTGATTGTAAGAAAGTAGATGGTCATTCGCAAGATCTCTCTCCCATAGTTCTAAAACACGGTCTTTGGACATTATATCAAGTAAGGCTTAACCTTTATTTATGGACCAGTACTATAGTACTTCACGAAGGGTGGCTAAAAGGGTCTGGGCGGAGTAAAAAGGAGTCCAGTTACCAATTACAAGACGGGTCTCTATGGGTTAGGGATATACGACCAATTTATAAGATGGGTCATCAGTAGAGTATAGATGCATTTGTTTTCATGTTGGGCCAAATGCCTCTCCTTCGGGCCTGTTTGGAGGATATGGTGAATTGAAGTATAGTGAGGTGAAGCAACAAATCAAGAGATAATAAAATATAAAGTTTATGATGGTGTTTTGTTTTTGGTTGTTTGGTATGGAATCTTTTTGACTTTTTATATAGAAATGTTGAGTTTTTTTGTCTTTTAATGGAGAAAGGATGTTGCTTTTTTTACTTTTTTTTTTAAAGATGGAGGGAATTTTGAAATTGTGTATTTTTGATATGATCCATTGTCTTTTCTTGTCTGGATAATGGAGGCTTTACCTCACCTCAACTCACTTCACCACACATCCAACGTTAATTTTTTAAAGATGGAGGTTTTTTTTTAATAAATTGAAAGAGGCTTCATGGACTTTTAGGGTTCTCAATTTGAAAAGGTACCAACATTAATGTTAATTTATAAATGAAAAATAAAAGTTTAATTAATTTAAGTTTTATATTTTATTTATATAAAAAAAATCAACGTTGTTTTTATATAAATGTCGTGTCGTGACAACCCAAAAGATGGCCAAACACTGGCCATCCTTTAGGTCGTGCAGTGCTGGGCCGGCCCGGTCAACATAGTCAACGTGTCATGCCAGCCCACGGCCAAACCCGGTTTACACCCCTATTCCGAACAACCTACCTGCCAAAGCGATTGTGATATAGTAAAGTGAGGTGAGAGGTGAGAAGTCAACAAGTAGTAGAATAACCTCTCGTCTTTTTTGAGGTAAAATATCTTGAGTAGAATTGACCTTTTATAGTGGCAGAAACTTTTATTTTCCACTTATCTTGACCAGCCAAATATAGTAAAGTTAGGGGATTTTGACTCGGGCATGAGTCAATGGGCCCCATCTCATTTGGTGCTAGTTTTGTCAAAATCAAAATACTTTATGTGACATTGCTTTTTTTATTCAATAACACAGACCCTGTGCAATATGACAAAATAGTTCCGATATTTATAAAAAAAAATTGCATTTAGCAGAAAGTGAAAATCGAATTCGCCTTTAAAAACAAGATAAATTTTACTTTTTTGCTGTTGCCGAAAAAGGGATTTATATTTTCAGCAGGCATTGTCTTTGTTCTTTGAAGTTATGTCCCAAGGAGGCATTCATCACCTTTTCCTCCAAATTAGAGCTCAAATGGAGGGTCAAAATCATTTTGAGGCATTATACTCTAGTGCTATCACACTTGCAGCTATTGGCATGTCTAATTTTAATCCAATTGTCTTTTTTGTTAAAGTTGAAGCTGAACCAACTATTACTCACCGTTTGCATTAAAATTAAAAATAAAAAAAAAAGTAATAATGATGCCTTTAAAGGCATTAAATTGACATCTAAAGATCGCGGTCCAAATCTTGTAAAGATCTTACCACTAATAAAGTGGGGCTTCACAGGCATACCGCAGTGTTACGTGTATGGTCCTATAACCAGAATAGATCTTGCAATTCCACAATCAGTTTAGCTGTAAATCGAATCACCAGAAAATGCTCATCTATAAGTGGTTATGGCAAAGAACAGAACATCTGTTGCAAATAATTCCGGCCATCTGAAATAGGAGCCTCATTTTCACATTGTAAACCAAGTACCTGCCCTCGATTTATGAAACCCAAACAGCCCCATACTTCTTCCAATTTTCTCATTGTCCATTACATCGAGCAAAGAGAAACAATCAATATGCTGTTGTAGTAGTAGCAGCCCTATTAGTTAGACCGGGTATTTCTTATGACGGATAATGGGAGCATGAATGCTAGATGCTGTGAAAGCAAGATGTCCAAAAAAGATCAAACTACTCCAAGCAAATTTGAAAATAGAAGAAAAGACGCCAACTCAAATACTGAAAGGAACAAATCTGAAAGGAACCTAATTTGTTAAAATGCACGCACTTGACATTCATCTGAAAAATGTTATGACACAAACGATGAAATGCTCCGTCCTATACATCAAGGCACCCTTTAACATGCTCAGAAATTCCAGACTACACAGAAGACTCACTCACTCCTGCAGCTAGATAGAGTATACATATACAATGCTCAGCCAGTTGGTCATACAGAATCTCTCTCTCTCTCTCTCTCTCTCTCTCTCTCTCTCTCTCTCTCTCCCTCCCTCCCTCCCTCTCTCTTCCCAGTTTTTCAGCTCATACAAGCCCATCTTTGAATACCCAAACAGTTCATAAGATGATCCCTCCATGGATTATCCACACAAAGAAACAATCCAGATTGTAGATTGGCACTTCTCTCAGATCAATTGCTGCATATTCCCACTTGTCTTATCTTTTGCAGCATTTGGAAGAATTCGGTGGAGGGGCAGGGTCGCATCCATCAGTGTCTGGATATCTTAAGAAACATGAGCTCCAGTTTTAAAAGTTCAAATCCAGGGCAAACTGTATGACCTCAAGCTGAACATCATGTAAGGCCCTAATCATGAATCTATACATGGAAAGGGTTGTACAAAAAGAGACGCCACAAAAATTACAAACTCACGCACTGTAACTTGTGATGTAGGAGACCACGACGGTGATGTCATCAAGCTTTCCCCCATAGTAACGGTACCCAGCATCCTGGGCAGCAGTGGAGAATGGAGTCTGTCGGTCCTTATCCTGTGCTCTCTGGCGCGCAAGGGCAGCTATCTTTTGTGCCGTCACCTGAGGCCCCAAGCCAGCTCTGACCGCATGAACCACAACGGCTGTCACCTCATTGTTATACAAGTTGTCAAACAGTCCATCTGTGCCGGCGATTATAACATCCCCAGGTGCAACAGAGATGGTAAATATCTGTCACAGAAATACCAACAGAAGTAATTAAGAATATTCCAACTTTGCTACTTTAGAACCTGCTCATGCACATTGGGTTTCCAAATGGTTGCAGTGGGTGGTGGTATACAAGTGCAAAGTCTGTATTCCATAAAAAGGAGATAATTCTCCAAACCCAGCAAAAGTCTGGGTAGATGGCTACGGACAAAGAATAAGAGCAGACAGCTTTGCATTGTGCCACAGCATGATAAAATGGAAGTTCATGGCCCACATTGATAAGTAGGCTGCACCTAATGTAGGAGTAACATATCTTGGTGAATTAATCTATATAATAGAATATGCATGGATTGTGTAAAACATCAGCATATGTGGAAACAAAGGGAAGTAGGTATCAAATGAGCTGCACATGAAATTAGCAAACCTCGACATTATGCGATAAAAAACACAGATGAAAAAAAAAAACAATTGGAGCATGTCTGTGTCACAGAGGATTCTGCACACTCAACGGATTTCTGTTTCCATGAGAAGGAAATCCAGTACTAATGGACTATGACCCCTCCCATAAAAATAAAAATAAAAATCAATTTATATTCTTTTCTTTTCCACGCACAAAAAGTGCCACACCAAACAAAAGAAGAGTAGGCTGTACCAAAAATCAGAATAATTTTTCTCCCCTTTCGTGGAATCCTCTCATCACACAAACATACCCTTACAAGCTTTCACTGTAAGTAATGAAATAATAATAATAATTTATTGAAAGCCACCACTAACATGCTCTTCCAAGCCATTTAGTCAAAGTTCTTCCCACAACTTGATTTCCACTCAGCCAAGATTTCCGCCCATGAGATTCACAACTTTTTTTTTTAATAACAAGATTCACAACTTTAAAAACTCAATCTAGATCTCACAACCCCAATTGACAATTCAAAATATCAAAATTTGAGGAAAAGAAGTATGCCAACTTCTTAGAAGGAAAAAAAAAAAAGAGACCACCTTTTTTTATGAATAAAAGAATCTTTAATGACAGTTTATGAAGTGTTAAGGGTTTATATATATATAACGGAGGGTGTCCCAGCCCTTTGGGCCAGACTAATCCCTACGGGCCCAAGGGGAGCCGAGTAAATCCCCTGTGGCCCCAGTGTTAAGGTATATTATAACAATGCCAAAAAAAAAAATCTAGGTATGGGTTCCATAACTAGCCCCCATAGTAACCCCCTCACCAAAAAAAAAAAAACTTTACAGCAAAAAAACCTGCTCCTCTTGTAGTGACAGACTATATCTAAAAAACCTTACTTACCCAAGGAAAACCAAAAAGACAAATCTCATAAATTCTAAATCTCTCAAAACTCAAAAATATGAATGAAATTCCAATAAAATGGTAGAAAGTATAAAAGTACTGGGAAGAGGATTCACCAAAAACTATCTTCAACTATATACTCAACAAACTCAGTTTTTTTCCCATTTTGTTCTTTTTGAAATTAGTTGCTAGAAGTTCACTTTGCAAATTAGAGATGGGAACTCAGAACTTACAGCAGAAGACCAATGAGGCAAAACTAAATTCTGTCTAAATGCAAAAATATTTGATAAGAAAAACTTCAAGTGGTAAAAAGTTCAAAAGGTATGGGAAGGTCTCACCAAAAGAATTTATCTTGTATTATATACTCAGCAAAGTTTGACTTCTTTTCTCTTCTTTTTTTTAAAGTTAGTTGTTACCAGCACCCATTACAAATAAAGTGAGGGAACTTATTTTCAAGCAGCTTATCAGCACCACATCATCATTGCTTTTAGCTTTAGTGAGAGATCAGGGCATATAAATTAACTGACCTCACCAGCACTAGGAAGATCACTATCACTGCCACTCGCAAGTTGATACGTAAAATTAAAATCATGTTGCTGTACAGGAGAGCGAAAGATAGTGCACCCATCTCTAACCACGATAAACCCGCTGTCACCTAGGTTGACAGCATGAAGACCCTGTAAATGGAAAGAGAATAATAAACTCATAAATTTATCTGACAGTGTACGACACATCAATGATAACTATTGTTCCTTAGAAGTTGCACCATCCAACAGAATAGATGTTACAAATTTTCACATCATTGCTGGATATTCTGCATATCATATTAGTCAAATTTTCCAATTTATGAAGAAAACAATCATGAAGCCAGATTAACCACGATAGATGGATATCACAATGTGTTCATGTAAGATATGTGGTGGCCCACTGTGCTTCCGGAGCTAGAATAGGATGGACATGAGCCCAGTTTGGACTCCTATGCAAAGCCTGAGCATATTTTCGTGTTTTACTAGTGTGACCCGGTCAGTTAACTTTATAAAATTATACTGACAATCACACACAACTGAGGATACATATATAAACCTTACGTGCAACCTATTGAGTCCATCCTTACTTCCATTTATGTCTACGCCAACTTCCATGTCAAATCACCAGGGGCAAAACCAGGAGATTTGCCTTTTGTGGGGGAACACACCGTGTGCAAGTACCTCGACGTGGGGCCCATAGCGGGCCTTTCATCTCTACAAAAAATCAGCCCCACCCCCAACCTAAACCCTATCATCTCCATCCGGGCCCCACAAGTTCAACGGTGTACAGTCCATTCGGATGGGTGTGCAATCGGTCCAATGGTCCAGTCTATTCGGATGGGTGCAAACCCCAGGGGACGTGTGAAATTCAGGGGGTGTGTGTTGTCCAAGTCGGATGGACCATTCGGTGGGTCCCACCCCCCACACCTGATAACCATTATACGTGTATATTTAAAATAATCATATATATCTATAAGGGATATTTCCCGTAAAATGGTTCTTAGACCTAAGATTCTCCCATGAAGTGTCGAAGTTTAAGTATTTCCCATAGAATTGTTCGTGCGATATCCTAGGGTCACGCGAAATCGCACACATCGGACCGTGCAATATCCTAAGGTAGTATGATATCACACGTATCGCCCTGGGCGATATCCTACCACCGTGCAATATCGCACCATTTTTGTACAAACAAGTCTATATGAAATATTTAATGTTTACCTGTTCTGGGGCAAATGCCAGATTTGAGGGCAGTTGCACTGGTAATATCCCTATAAATAAATCTTGGGCAGGCAAAAATGTAAGAAAGCATACAACTTCCTACAATATTAAAATTTCTAGGAACCATTGCACTACAATAACAATAATAATAATAATGGATCAAATACATCAAGTCCCCATGTCTGGTGCCCTTGGAAGCTTTAAAAGTTAAGATGACAAGCCAAAAGACATCACCTAAGGATAAAATAAGATGCAGATGAGATATATTCCGCAATCCATCTTCTCCATCTAGATTTGAAACCCAACAACTCAACATATGATCAATGAAACAACATCAACAAGACAAAAGAAGGAGCTTGCCAGTTTAATTTTGAGAATGATACCTTCTTTCTTCTCCTTTTAGAGTCAATAACTATTTTTGCTATCAAAGCCCATATATTGTCTCTTAAAGTTCCTTAGTAAGGACTTATGACCAATGGAGAAATCTCTGTATGTGTATTGGTGAGTACTTGATGACAGGAACTTGTAGGTGCAACTTAGAAGGTTAATAATGAAAGTAGCATTGCTCCTAGTTTTTACTACCAGGGTTGAGAAATTCTGTCAATATGTACATTTTGTCCGTTTTAAGGAAGTTCCAGCCAGCTTAGTGGAAGAGAATTTCCATGAGGGTCTAGAGCTTTGTCGCCATCACCATCAAGGACCTCCCCCCAAACTTCTCCCTCCAAAAATGCTTGTTCTCAATTCTCTTCCCTTAATTGGAGCAAATGAGAAAGTCTCACAATGATCAGCCACCACTTCCACCTTGCTGCCTAAATAGTTGATCTTGTTTCTGACATACACCATTCTATGAAAGGATTTTCGTTATTTTATCTCCCGCTTACAAACAAAATGCCCTAGATTTGCCCCCATACATCTATAAGATACCCCGTACCAACCCAAAAGCTTAAGTTGATAGGTGGAAGGCCCAAACAGGCAAATGAAGCCATGTCCAACTCAGGACTTGGGCGATGTGGGATGTGGAACTACTCAACACTCCCCCCTCACGTGTAGGCCCAATAGATTTCACGGATGGGCCTGCCACGCGGGCCACACAAGAACGATGAGATTGGAACCCATCAAAGTTTCCTAACTTGGCTATGATACCATGTAAGATACCACGTACCAACCCAAAAACTCAAGCTGATAGGGCCTAAACAGGTATATGAAGCCCTGTCCAACTCAGGACTTGGGTGCTGTGGATTGTGGGACTTCCCAACAACATCTTCATCCATGTAATTGACCTGCCTTATTTCCTTCCGTTCTTTTCCTATTTTCATCAAGCAACGCCGCTCTTCCATTTCCAACTTCCTCAGCTTCCCTTGCATAAACTTTTTGTGTTCCTTTCTCTAGGTAAACATTACAATACCAGTTCAGGCAAGACTGGAATCAATATACAACATATTTATGTGCTTCCAGAGACCATTTGTGTTTTCACTTTGCCTCCAAAATTGAATGTTTCCAACATTTCAGTGTTCCATAATTGAAAGACAAAAAGGAAAATTAAAAACTTTAGAAAAATAATTATTCTAAACCTTGAAATAAGTTATTTCAAGGTTTAAAATAATTATTTTCCGTACACGAATACACCCCCAGAACATAACCAGTGATTTTAAAATGACCAATGCTAACAATAATAATAAATTATAATAGATCAAGTTCTTATAATTTATAATAATTTTATAATTCATAAAAGAGGTCTCGAACCTAGTGCTTGAAAATGATAATTCAGACCCGTAAGCCAAATGTATATTATTATTATTATTATTATTAGTTGTATCAATTCCATTGGCGAATTCCTCCATATGTGCCTTTTTAACTCTTTCCTCTAGGATTGAGATTTAATTTGATTTGATGAATTTTGTTGGTCACTCAATGTTTCATTCTAGAAAACAAGGTGGTTCACCATTTTATCATTTTCATGGAGTGAAACAAATATAACGCAGTTCTTATTTCATAGTTGGCCGTTTAAGGGAAATGATGGCTGATCATGGAGTAAGGCCTCCAGCATTCAAGAGAAAATAAATATTTCAATATTCAAAACAAGTTCTTATTTCATAATTATATCTCTAGTGACAATTTGGATGTTGAACAATTGAAATGTTTTGATACTGGAAATAATGTAAGTGAATGGAACGCAGTGATGTTCGGTAAAAGTCACTGAATTCGACCTTACTTGGATAGTCGGAAGTCAATGTACATTGCACTTTAAGAGGAAACTTAACTATGTCAAAGGTTCGCGTCAATCAAAATCCAAAGTTTTCAAGCAATACCAAAATAGTTTTTTGATAACATACTAGTGTCTGAAAGAAAGGGGAGTATGCAAATGGCTAACAGCAAACCTGTTCTGTGAGAGCTACAATGCATGCTGTTGAGGATCCTTTGGCTTTTGTACTTGTGTGTGCTTTCTCCAACACCCTTGCAGGATCGATCGAACCTTTGGGCTCCTCTTGAATTGCACTTACAGAATTAGACATGAGCTCCCTTGCGTATTGTCCAGAATCAATACCATGATCTGCCCAACCACCAACTCCATCTGCCACACCTATGGCTTGTTCATCTACACATATAAAGTGTGCATCCTCCCCACCAGTGTCCTCCTTATCAGGGTGCGGTAGGTAACATGACCCTGAAAGCAGCTTCAGGGCTCTATCTCGTTGGACCTTTCTGTATTTAAAAGCAATGAAGATCGAGTAATTATTGGTGTGGTAAGTTCAGACCATCTAGCTTGAAAGAAAATCACCACTTACTGAACCTATTATCTTTTTCAATAAAATGCCACACAAGTGCATCCAAAATAGAGGGTTTAAATTGACGGCTGGTGATGTTCTCCATGAATGAACATAAGCCTCTCACCATATGGGGTAAGAAATGTTGGAATGATCATGTGCAGCTATAAATGACCATGCAATTCTACTCCTCTAGGGTTGAGGTGAAAAGTAGAACACAATGACGGCCCAAGATGGATATGGCTTCAGTGGTCGTGGTGGTGGTAAATGGTGCAGCAAGTAGATAACAAAAAGATATAATTAAAAAAGGAAAAGAGAACGCACTCATCAGACACAACAACAGAGTTCTCAGGCTGATCTTCTCGTACAGAGCCATCAAATGACACATCAGGAGCTGCCCCAGCAGAATGCAGTGCTAAACATGAACCATGGAAATCCCTTGCAAGCAGTGCATTGAACTGATTGGACATCCAAGTCCTTCTAGTGGCATCAAACAAAAAATAACCATACATCGAACTCCTGCTGCATGAGTTTCGATTTGTCAAACTCATTCTTGCTTTGCTGCAATTATCAAGACTTCTATTGCTGCGCGAAATGTCTGGTAGAGTCACAAAATTTGAAAGCTGACCATTCTTCAAAGCTAACTTCTCCACATGCTGAGTACCCAATTCAGTTCTAGTAGATAAAGAACCACAAGCAGCCATAGACCTCCTCTGTAACAGATTGTTCAAGGAATTCTGGGTGGAACCAGCATACAGATGATCAATGTGATAAACAAAAACCTGACAAGAAGGACCAGACACTGAGGGGACTGAAAATGTGCGAGAAAGGGCTCCAATAATGGATACTGTTCTTTGTTGATTGGCTACAGTGGGAACGGTTGCAGCAATATTTGTACCAGATTGCAAGAAAAGATGAACATCCCCAAGAGTTGAAAACAGCAAAGAAAGTGGAACCCCTGAATTCCCAACAAGCAGTCTTCCCCGTCTGAGGGGATGTTCTAATGAATCTTTCAGACCTTGAAGCCCTCGGACCGGTCTCAAGACTGCCGATTGTAAAGTATTATTCAACCTTGAAAAATATGCAGATGGCATCTTACACTTGCAGAAAAATCAAGTTTACTGTGAAAGATGAATTGCTCTCACATAAAAGTGTACCAACACCGCACCATACAAAAGAAAATCTCATAACTCTCAACACATAAAATCATAAGATATTTGATAACACCAGAGCCCTGACCACGAGTTCTGCTATAGAATTAACAGAATCAGGAACCCTGCAACCAAAAAGAAGAAAAATCAAAGAGTCAATCAATGATATGATGGATGACAACACAAAAATAAAAAATAAAAAGGGCATCAATCTGCTTGCTGAACCAAACCTAATATAATCTGTTCTTATGTATTACATCAAAAGTTATCATTACACGCATTAATCACTCTCCCTAGTATATATTGCATCAATGCCACTCATTGCCCCAAAAAAGACCAACACATATCCACCAACATGGAATTGAATAAGAAAAGATCATGGCATTATCTAAGACATCTCATTTGATTCATCCATTTACACAACTTTCACATGACAGTTTCACCTGTTGCATACCGGGTTGCCACTAATTTTTGTTATGCGGCTGTACGTTATAATTCAAGTATATATTTACATTAAAAAAAAAACAATAAAAACCCGCTCTAAGAAAAAACATGGCCTGTAACATTGTACTAGTGCATCTGTCATCTGTTCAAAACTGTGTTTTAAAGTTAAGATTCAAATTCAATCAAATACAGATGAACAAATATCATTAAGATGCAACTAGACGCTAATATTCACAAAATTGTAAATAATATATCCTCCAAACCAAAACATGGACAAATGAAAGCTTTGCTGTTCTGCATATAGTTTTGAGTTTTTCAGATGTCACCAATATTCCAACAAAGAAAAAAAAAAAAAAAAGAGTTAGCCTTTGAAGCCATATACGTACAAATCAAAAACAAAACTTTCTCTATT
Organism: Cinnamomum chago; assembly: GCA_038049695.1. Taxonomy (NCBI): domain Eukaryota; kingdom Viridiplantae; phylum Streptophyta; class Magnoliopsida; order Laurales; family Lauraceae; genus Cinnamomum; species Cinnamomum chago. The sequence goes on from CP142452.1 coordinate 80,179,593, forward strand.
GAATCACAAGCACAGCGAGATCTATGTTTCCTTTGAAAATCTTGTGTGCATATACATAACAACAACAACAATAATAATTTTCCCATTCTCTGGGATCTTCAGCTTTAATCAGAAATCATTTCATATAACAAAAAAAAAAAAACCAAAGAAGAAGAAGATTGTGATTAAACCCCCATACATATAAATTAGAAATTTTTCATCTTCCAATAAAAACGAAAACATTAGAGCCATCTTTGAAACATGAAAAACAAACAAAAAGACATCTGCTTGCTTTGAAGATTCTTCTAAAAAAAGGCAGTAATCAGAAGTTCTTGAAGGAATCAATGCACAACCCAGCAAGAGAGAGGAAAAATCATTAAAAAGATCAAAAAAAAGCTCCGGTCAATCGAACCAAACAAGAACAATAACAAATCAGCGAGATCTTTCCAAAAACAAAAACAAAAAAATATATATATATTTGAATAGAGATTGAAGAATCGAAACCCAACCTTGATTCGAGCTTCGTCGATCGAAACTCTCTCGATCTCGATTGCGAAAGAGGTAGGGGAAGGTGATTAAAGAGCTGCGGAGGATAATCGAATCGGAACGAAACAGGTCGGATCGTATCGGGAGTTTGTTAGGTGGGAGAAAGCACGAGCCTTTCTTCCCCTTTTTTGTGTGGTAGCGGAAGAGAAACGCGCCAACGAGGAAATAGGGCTTTTCTCCGTTTTAGAAACCCTAGGGAGATCTCTTAAACAGTAAACTTACGGAATGGTCCTCGCAGTTTTAACAGAATTGCTGATGCTGGCATTGGTTTAAATTCTGTCCTTATCCATGTCCCTTTTAACGCCAACAACTGGACTGCTATTTTTGTGATGTTTTCACATTACTGATTTTTCAGATTATTTGGAAGAGAGTTGCTACCTGCACATTCTATTTTGATCTCCACAATGTGTAACTCTATACACAGTGAAGAAAATTAAACGTTTTTCTCCCTGCACTCTGCACGTTCCCAAAAATGCTCATGCTTTCTCATAGAGGTTTTCTCCCTGCACGCTGTCGTCTTCCCTCCCATTTCACTGTCTGAACTGCCGTTTCACTGCAGCCTCCACGTCCAAGGCGAGATCAAAAAGCTCCCCAACCTTCTCCTCCACGTGAACATAGGATTTCCAACCGCCTGGGCCATCGCCTTCTTCTTACAAGTGCACACATTACTGTGAATCGTCACTTTCCAACCTATATGAGTGATTTTGATGCCTTTTGCTTGTTTAGAAATGATTGTATTCGTATTTTAAGATCAAAGATTTGGAATTTTCATATTCCCCCCCCCCCTCTCGCGCCATTGTCTCCCTCGTCCAGCCACTGGGATAGTTGCAGACGATGAGTCCGTTCGGCTCTGTGCATCCGAACGAACACGGAACGTTCGGACTTCACGAGCCGTGGAAACATAATATGCTCGGCAATGTAGGTCCGAGCAAAATACATGTGCTCGGCAGTGTGGGTCCGAGCAAAATACATTTGCTCGGCATTGTAATGCCGACAACTCAATAACCACACGGATACTCAAGGCCGAACGGACTGTGACTCAGTGGTAATCTATGTACTGATGTTTATTTTTTTTTAAGATATATGGATAGGCCGAGTACCTCTAGGATTCGACCGACAGCGTCGAACCGGAGACTACGTCAGAGGGTGGTGGCTTCTTCCTCCGAGAGTGACGAAGAAGCGGTTGAAGAACAGCCCGAACCCCAAGTTGAGCCCGAACAGCCAGAAGTACGTGCACAACGCCCCCCTGTTGCTCATAGGACTGGAGAGATTCCCGGGGGCCCTACAAGTTTGAGCCTACTGCCTAGTTTTCGGACTCATATTGCTGCAAGTATTTGGCAGCAGCAGGTTTGTGAATATTCTTGTTGAATAGGTTTTAAATATTTATTACCTTTGCTAATTTATGTTTTATTTCGTTTTGCAGGAGAGACCGCCACTCAAATGCATAAGCCATGGCCAAAAAATCTGTGATTGGGCATGGAATTCAGAAGGAAGGCAAAATACCATTTTTGCACGTCTCATTGGCCGTTCAGGGCTGGCTCCATTGGTGGCGACGTCTTATCGTTCCATCAACAAGAACATGGTGTCAGCCTTTGTGGAAAGATGGCAGCCTGAGACTAACACATTTCACATGCCTTTCGGTGAAATGACGATTACACTTGATGACGTCGGCACCATTCTAGGGATCCCGGTCACTGGGAGATCCGTATCAGTTGAGCAGCTGTCTTTTGAGCGATCAAAGACACTTGTAGAGCATGGTCTCGGGGTCACATCCCAGCAGGCACACGAAGAGTTAGTAGGTGTGCGGGGCTCTTCGGTTAGATTGGAGTGGCTGAGGGACCTATATGGAGACGTGACTGATGCGGATCCAGAAGATCGCATTAGGTGTGCAGCTAGAGCATATCTACTATATACCTTGGGCTGTACACTCTTCACAGACAAGACTGGCACGAGGGTCCCAGTGCCTTATTTGAGGCTGCTGATGAACTTTGATGAGGCACGCACATATGCTTGGGGAGCTGCTGCACTTGCGCATTTATACCGACAGTTAGGGTTTGCTACTCGTAATGGAGTCAGGCAGATTGCAGGATATTTGACTCTACTAGAGGCATGGATTTACGAGCATTTTCCCATATGTAGGCCTCACCAAAACCGCGCATACACAGAAGATTTACCGCGGGTGCATCGTTGGGTGCCAAGAAGAGAGTCTGGGGACCAAATGTCCAACCTGCAGTCATTACGAGAGGCACTTGATGACCTTGGTGCCCATGAGGTAATGTCTTTTATATGTTATAAATGCATTACGTTTTCCGAAAATAGTATCGTATACTTTAACTAATGGTTTTGTTGACTAATGTTGCAGGTGGTGTGGGACCCCTATCGAGAGCATAGGGCAGATCACCCCTTTAACGAGGTTGCATTTTATACTGGCTGTCTTAAGTGCATGGACATCGTTGAACCATATCATCCTGATCGGGTGCTTAGGCAATTTGGTAGGGTTCAACGCATTCCCCCCACTCCACTAGCTCCACAGCGCGCCACTAGGGGTCCCACCGCAAATCAATATCGGATCGCCTACAATTACTTGGATCAAATATGGGAGAGATGGCATAACCACATCCTGTCTCCGATGGAGCGCGGTGCACCTGTGGCGCACCCATGGGACTGTGCACCCAATTATATGGAATGGTTCCGCCGAGTGTCCCACCCTATTATTCAAAACCCTGAACATTGCTCCACGTTTAATCCGCGTAATCAGGATTCTCAGGGTAGCTCTTCTATTGACCCACGATTGGTAAGATGCCTGGTAACTTAACTATTTTATTAAGTATAACCAACTGAACAAACTTACTAATTTGTGCTTTATGTGATCAATGTGGCAGCGCATCGTGAATGCCCAAAGTATTATTCAGCCGATTCTAAGGAAAGGGCATAGTCTGAGTATCCGAGATCCTGATGCCTTGTACGTGGCCCTTGAGGACGTAAACAAGGTACTGGATGGAGCCGATCCGGCAGATCTTGTTCATCGACCGCCACGGAGCGAGACACGCACTTACAGCCGCAGGGGGAGACGTGGGGGATAGGATGTGGACTAAGCATTTGAACTTCTTTTTTCTTTCCATATAATTGTTCTTGTTGGAAAACATTGAAAGATTGTAATTTTTTTGTGTAACAAAGAGGTTACAAACAGTTTTGTAAGTAATATGATGTGTAACAAAGGATTGTACATATTTTTTCCATGGCCTATTTATGGATATGATTTTTTAACGTTGCATATTGATTTGAAGTATGTTTGATAGTCTCTTTTTTATACAGGACCGAATTTAAAAAACAAAGAGGTTACAAACAGTTTTGTAAGAAAACATTGAAAGTTTGGACGCACTTACAGTTATGTTCGGCCCTGTGATGCCGAACAAATTGTGTTTGCTCGGCCCCGTGAGGCCGAACAACTCAAGTTGGTTCGGCTACATAGGGCCGAACAATATAAATTTGTTCGGCCCTGTGTGGCCGAACGGACATGGGAGAAGCTAAGTATTAATATTTTCCTAAAAAATGGTTTGTGGAGATACTTTCCCAATGCACCATGAAGATATATAGAATATTCTTATATTTAAAATAAAAAGAAACAGATGCAAAATTACAACAAGGTTCATGTCACCGAGTTTTTCAAAAAAATTGGAACATTGATACATCCTTATAAAACATAACATTCATTCTATATCAATTGTTTCGCATGTCGCAACTGATGGACTGATAATATCTCTGAAATGTTGGATCCGAGATTGATAAGCCGTATCCCATCCATCTGCAGAAGGGTGATGGTGACGATTCCAGTTAGTAGCAATGGGTGGAATCGGATGACCTTGTAAGAGGAAAACCTACATATGATAATGAGTTCAAGTTAGTCACGTTATTTCAGAGCAAAATAAGATCAGAGAAACTATGCAATGAACTTGGTATCACCTGAACAAAGTGGTTTTGATTGACAAAACCGATTGCGATCTCCCACCTAGCAGCTAGAGGAATAGGCACAGATCGAAGAGGAAGAAAAGTCAGACATTGCTCCATTGACAAATGGTATAGAACCACGTTATAGTGTGAGGCAATTAGATGTCCCATGTCCGGCATCGTCATCCACCGATCATGTGGAGGGCAATCCTCTTCGTAGGATATGATATGGAGAAGTTCATCAACCCTTTGATGTGAACCATATAATTGTCTGTAGTGTTCGGCATGAGTCACCAACTCTCTAGAAAGATCTTTTCGTACCTGTTGCCACGAGTCCTCACCAAGTCCCATCAACCCTGCAATTGCTCTAAAGCCACAATTGACATCCGCCTTGACATCTTTTACATGATGGATATAAGGCCTTAAACCAGCTGGGAGTGTGTTAATATAAGAAACAGGCTTTAGCGATCGGGTGCGAATGACCTTTTGCTTAGGTATATGCTTCTTCACGGGCACCAAATAGGCCCCACTACTGACAATGGTCTCTTCCATCTTCAAGACAGGAGAGTAACTGTCTTGAGCTGATTCAAAATATTCAAAGGAAGACGGCTCACGTTTAGTGGAGTTATGTAATTTCAATTTTGGGCGCCCCTTACACACTGTGACTTCGAAGCTGGCTCGGCAAGCGAGGTCGTCTCAGGCTTTGCAAGCTCCCTAAGCTTATCCAAGATTTGTAACTTCTTTCTCGAGTCGTAGCCCCTGAACTGTTCAACAATTAAATCTATCTCTGGCATGCAATCCAAATTCAAACACGAGTCCTTGACAGAAGCGGTAGATAACAAATCAAGCTTGCGCCAATGCATATGCGTGCAATCTAGAGGAATAGGGCGACCATCACTTATGTATTCTGCAATTTCATGAGCACAAGGTAGACCATGTGTGCATCGAAGTACATAGCCACAAGCATCTCTATCGATACCAACTGACGAGGCTCGTTTCGTCTCGGCTAAGATTTTCTCTAATGCACTTATAGAAATATTCCCACGAAGTTCTTTGAATTCGGAAGGCCTAAAGTTGTGTTGCACAACCGTCTTACTTTTTTCAAATGATGATTTTATATATGTATGTTGCAGCAGCAATAAGTTGTGAATCTTTGTCCAAGAGTCTTCAAAAGTCCCCTGGCTTGATCCAAGCTGCCGCTTCAGCTGTGCATGTGAACTCTCCACCCTGTTTGTAGTCGTGTTCCCAAGATGCATGACTTTATCCGTCCATGCAGCCACAAATCTGTCCTTGTACGCATCTAACCAAGACGACCTCACATACTGAAGTGTCGTCGGATAGGTAATGAACTCCTTGACAAACAAGCTGAATTGCAGATTGTAATGCTCCTCTGTGGATGAGGAGACCAACATGTTCCAGCGCATTATAAACCGGTCCCACTTTTCTTTCGTCTCAAACAACTTCTTGCTTTAGCCAAAATATTTCTGTTGATATGCCATCTGCATAAAAGATGTTTGGCGTCTGGAAAAACAATAGATATGGCGTTCATTAAAGCCATCTCTCTGTCAGTGACGATAACGCTAGGAAGAACACCATCGCCAATAACTTTGCGCAAAATACCCAATGCCCATGAGTAACAGTCTTCACGTTCATTCTGGATATATACAATGCATACCGAAAAAGTCTTCTCTGTGGATGTAACCCCAACAATCTCCAATAAGGGCATTCGGTACCGATTGGTCTTGTAGGTGCAGTCCATTATCAACACATGAGGAAATGCACGCAAGAGGTCTAAGCTGGTAGGGTGTGTGAAAAACAAGTCAAGGACAGTATCTGATGCAGGACAATTCCTATGCCACTCAATGTAACCATGATCCGCCAATAATTTCAACAGATGCTGCATTTGACTTCGTCCAGCCCTCTCCGCAACTTTATGCCTTTGACGTGCATTGTAAATGGTCTTCATTATACTAACATTTAACTCATTTTTCCGTTTTAGTGTCACCAAGATCTCTTTTGGCCGAACCATATTCTTGGACATGTCTACTAGCAATGAAGTTTCCTACTTTGTTAATCTCCCTGCAAATGAGTGTCCTTCTAGAAAGTCTGCAGCAGGATGATTATGCACACCACACACTACATGCAACATCCATTCCTCATTTGAGCCAACCACTTTGCCTTGTAACGTGAATGGGCATCCACATTTTTTAAACCAGTCTGTTTCAATCTCTTCCCAACGGTCCCATCTTTAGTTATCCTCGTGTCTCTATAAGACCCACTTCTCTCACACCCAAGGGTCAGCCTTGGTTTTTTATTCCTCCTGTTGGGCGCTGCTGATGTCTTAATCACAATAATGAAACCATCTCTCCTCCCAACCTCACGAGCCCAATTAATTAAGGCTTCTCGGCTTGTGAATATCTGCACATTTTACAAAATAAAATTATATTGAAACAAGTGACTACATCAATTTTTCCATCAAATGATTCATCTCAATTAATTACCTCTTCAGTGATAAACTCATTACTATAGTCGACCACACATTCCGACCCAACCTTGCTGCACTCAGTAGGCGCATGAAACTGCGATGGAACCAATTTTGTTAGAATAATCTACATGACAAAATTACACGGCTGTGGTAAGATGACAGCTTGTTCGGCCATGTATGGCCGCGAAAATTGCCTCTGTTCGGCCATACATGGCCGCGAAAATGGGACATGTTCTGCCCTACAGTACCGAACTTAGGGCATATTCTCGGCCATTCAGGTCCGACCGAAGGGCATGTACTCGGCCCTGCATGGCCGACAATAGGCCCTTCGGTCGGACATGCAGGGCCGAACGGTTCGTCTCCACCATTAATCCAACTCTCGATGAATATGCTTACCTCGACGCTGCTAGAATGATCGGGAGTGAGTGAATGCTTGTCCTTTCGCTCGTCCATTGATCAAGAATGCTCGCAAACCGAGTTTCAACTTTGAATGCAATCGATAATGAGTTGCAGCCAATGCTATGAGGCTTTAAACCGAGAGAAAAGAGAGAAGATGAATGTTGGGTGCCAAGTACAGAGCGTTAAATGTAGGAAGATGATAGAAACCTTCACTTCATTACTCGTGCAAACTGAAGAGGATGGAATACAGTGACGACAGCCCGGATGACAACATTTCCAACATTTTCGTTTGGAGGGAAAACGCAGTGTGTATTCAGTAGTGTGGGAGGAGTGCAGTTCATACGTTTTGGTCATTTTGCAAGTGGGTATTTTAGTCACAATCTCTTTGCAGTGTATGTTGAGCAAAATGGAGTGTGCAGGTAGCAGCACTCCGAAAGGGGAGGATTTTGAACCAAATGTCATTTAATAACTACATGCCCCCGTTAAGGCCTGAGCCCAGAAAATAAATATAAAAATAAATATAAAATGAGAAAAATATCATTTATTATGGTTTAAAGCATGGCCCAGCCCAACATTTATATAAAGTAAATATTACTGTTTATATAAATGAGTATGAAAATTCAAGTCTTATGCAGATTAACATTAATGTTTCTGTATTTATTTTAGAAATTTCAACTTTATTTCAAGTTGAAAACCCTAAAAACTCATTAAATCTCTTTTAATTTATATAAGTAAATTTAAAAAATAAAAGATTATGATGGACATGTGGGCCAATTAGTGGGTGGCACTGGCTGGCCTAATTGCGGTACGGTACGTCACGGTTGAAGCGATCTAAAAGTGGACAATGCTTCTTTGATAAAAGTTCAAATCTTATCTTTATTTGAGAATGAATCTCTTTATAAGAGAAATCCTAACGGATAAGATATATCTCAATTTTTTAAGAAGAAGATAAAATAAAGTCAATATTAAAATCGAAATCAAACAACCAATTGCAAAATTGCATGTGGCCCCGTCTTTAGGAATTAGAATATGAGGCTCACTTTAAATAAGTTTATCGTATGTGGAGCCCATATGTATAAATCACTATCAATGATTAACTTTTAAAAATCACAAACATTAAGGATTTTCTAACTATAACATATATATAAAAATTTTAAATACACAAAGACTCATTTTAACTTAGTTGGATAGAATTATTGAACAAGGTGGATTTTTACATCTGCACTCTTTAATCACCTATCCATAATAGATATATCAGAATTTAAGGATTTTTTAACCATAATAAATATATAAAAAATTTAAATCCGCGAAAACGCATTTTAACTTGGTTGGATAGAGTTTTTGAACCAGGTGGATTTTTACATCTGCACTCTTTAATAACCTATCCATAATAGATATATATTAAAATTTGAATTCATATAAAGAAGCTTAACAAAAGTGGACTTTGAATTGATTGATAGAGCTTATCTCTTGAAATTGATTTGAGATGCAATTTCTCAAATTGATTTGATATTAGAATCCAATTTCTCAATCGATTGCGAAATTGGATTCTAATTTCAAAATCGAATCCTACGTCTATAATATATATTAACTACTATAAATTCAAAGCACTGTTCATCCAGCTTTCTTCAACGCGGGGAATTTCAAAATCAAATGGGAGGAAGTTCGATTGGTGAGATATTTGAAAACGACAATGTGAGGAATTTTCTTAACGATTTTCCATGCTAAACCAAAAGTGGGTTTTCTAAGGAAAATCGCAAGGATTCCTTATTGTGGACAGTTGCTAAACGTGCCAACAGAGTAAACTATGAGACTACAATAATAAAATATTTATTATTTAAAAATAATATTAAATTATTATGAATAACTAGTAACTACATGTTTAAATAGGGTGACTATATGTATTAAACAACAGCATACATCAAGTTAATGAAAGTTCTTTCACTATTCATACAATAACATGTCCAAAATGCCCCAATTTAATATTATGTTTAAAAGTATTCAAGGAGAATTAAGCTTTTTTTCTTTGTAACACAACACAATACATTGTAAAATCTCTTGTCTTTTTTTCCATTAATTTACACTATGATTTTCCTTTTATAGTTTTTTCCTTCTCACTAACAAAGTTTTGGTACCCCACCAAAAAAGAAAAAAGAAAAAAGAAAAAAAAGTTTCGGTAGTTTTATTTACTCAATAAAAAAGAATTATCCAATTTATTTACTTTAAGTTTATAGAAACATATACCTTTTACTAACAAACATTTTAATTTCATATAATTCAAGACTTCTAACTTCTTTTTTTAATATATATATATACACATTTTTTATGCGATCATATTTTTATATTTTACTTTTTCATTATTAAAGTCATTTTCAAAATTTATTCTTTCTTGAATAATTCTCTTTTCCATACAGTCAATATGATCACCACATACATGCTTCACATAGGTTTTTAGTCTGGCCCCTAAAAGAAATTCCCAGTTCAGTCCTTATAATGATACAAGTGTCATTTGCATACAAAAAGTTGAAACCAGTAAATATATGTATTTACTATTAAAACTGCGAGAGGACCAAACAATAAAGGATGAGGTGAGAATGAAAAGATCAAAATGGAATCAAACTATATATAAATTTTCAAGTCAATCCAATCCCATCATTCTAGATTTGTTGCCCTCCAGGTGTGGTGTTAATATCCATTCCATTCAGGTCAATATAAAACAAATTGATCATGTAAGGCCCTGCCCCCATTGTAGGTAGGTGCCCAACCACCTTCTTCTTTTTATTTATTTTCTTTGCCATAACTGGAGGGGATTCATTCTCTATTTTTAAGAAATGGATTCTCTATAAAAGTGCATTTATGTACCTAGTCTTCTCTTCGCAGAAGCGATAACCCTCTTTTCTAATTTGTACACTTTTTAAGTGTTTGTGCTATTTATTTTAAGTGAAAACCCTCTTTTTTTAATTTGTGTACTTTTTAAGTGTTTGTGTGATTTATTTTATTTCAGAAAATTATAAAAATGCATATTTCTTTCTAGCGAAAGAGGAAAGTGAAGTCTCACTTGATTTCTTTGAAAATATATTTATGAATAAGAGGTTATGCCACCACATTACACAAACAGGGCTCTCTCATGGATGTCTGCAACAGACTTCATGTGTAAAACGACTATCGGCCTTGAGTGCTGGAGGGGCATTATGCATTATCTAATGCTATTGGTTTTTACTCGGCGTTTACCACAAACAACCGCAGCAAAAAAGTTTGTCCTGTGAGCTGAAAAGATAAGGACTGTTGTTTCATATTTTACTTTGCTTCCTATTATTTTGCTATTAGTATTCAAAGCTCTTACATGTGCAATGAAAAGGAGAGTTTTGGTTCAAATAAAACTAAACTTGCGCGCGTGTTCATAGCTCCTCAACCAATCAAGGCTCAGACTTAGTTATCCTACCTCCCTCTTGAAAGCTCAAAGTTGGTTTTTCCATATAAGGGGCAAAATCCATGTGGAGGTTTTCAATTATGTGATCAAAACCATATTTTTTGAAGCCACCTGCATTTTTACAACTTGAAATAACAACTTTTCTTCTTTTTATATTTTATTTTTAACCGTCTCTATTAATCTAAAAATCTTGAATAAGGTTGTCTTTACTCGCTCAACGGCTGATATTGAAATCAAGCATATTTCTAAACTAAAAGAATGAAAATTTTCTTTAACTAAATTCTATTAAAATGAGATTACTAACTCAAATTAAAACTACTCCTACTTAAAGATTGTTCTTGGCTGTCACTCAAAGTTCCACCCAAATAAGATCAAAATTAAGAACTTTCATTTATTTATAAATAAGTGAATTTTTCACCATCAATCAAAAATCAGCCATTCACTGCTGACCCAAACGGTCCACTAAGATCTTCACAATACCAAAAAATCTTCTTGACAAAAATCAAGAAAATATGGTAAAATCTTCAGTTCAATAGTTCATAGTATAGAAATCTCGTTTTATTTTTGTAACCCCACGTTAATGATCGCAAAGTCTACTCTGCGGAGAAGAAAGAACAGCTACTCCAATGTTTTCAAGTTTTATGACCAAAATACCCTTTGAAAGGTCAAGGCCATTTTAGACAATTCACAACAAACGAGCAACGGCCTACGGCACTTGGTGTCGGTCCAGAACTCCCGCATAACGGCCGCTTTGCTCGGAGAGCGAAATATGCAGAGGCCGTTACAGCAACAAACGTGCGTCACGTGATGGCTTTCAAACTCTCCACGGATTTTGGGTTGCAGGATTCCTCATTGGCGGCTGCGATTTGTTGCCATCAATTTTGGGATGGGCCCCACCAGATTTAAAAAAAAAAAAAACTAGGTTATGGGCTGATGACTTTGCCTTTGGATGACACAGGTATGGTCCATTCAATTGATACAATTGGATGGCAAATCAAATTTAGCAAATTGAGCAAGTCCCATGTCCATGTGTTGTAAATGGCTATTCCATTGATTTAATACAGTGGGGGCGAGTGCCCACCACAAGCCTGTCATAAAGTGGTGAGGTCAATGGACATAATTAGTTTTGGAAGACACATGTATGTATTCTTGTTTTGGACCCCATTATAGCTTGGTCATTATCTTCATGCAAACGTTTCTCTCTCCAAATGCCCATGTGAAGATTGAGATCTTATCCCTCTGAAATAGTCTGCACATGGTACCATGCGAATTTGTTGGTAGGTTTCCCACTGGAGCCGTGCTAATTATTAATTAGAGGTGGGGGGATGGAAAAATCTCGAGTTAACAAAATATCAATCTTAATTGATTACCATAAGCAGTGGCCGACTTCAGAAATTCGAGTCATTGGAGTCCACAAAAGACTTATCTTCCGCAAATCGAATAAATTTGTCTTTCCTTTCATCAACATCTGTCATCTACTTTCGATAATCCGATAAATATAATATAAAATTCTCAAATAATCTATTTCCGATAATCAAACAAAGATAATATTGAATTCTAAAAAAAATAGAAATTTTAATACATTATTACTAATAGTTCTTAATCCAAAAGGAAAATCAAAATACACAAACTCCTACAGCTGTCCTTAACAGGTTTTCATGTGTTGAAATCGTTGAATAATAGCTTCATTATCGGCACTAGCAACCACATCATTTTCAATATATGTGACAAAAGAGTCATCTCCCATTCTGTTATGCAACCTGTTATTTACGCACTTTATTGTCGAAAAATGATGTGGTCGCAGTCGCTACCGGTAAAATCAACGCAAATTTTAAAAGCAAATAAACCAATTGGTAAACATATCTTTCTTTGACTCCACTTATTTTCTATCAATGTCACCAATTCCTTTAACTTCTAAAACATTGTTGTTAGAGCGCATGTCAGCAATGTGGGCCCATTAATTTTTTATTTTATTTTGGTAGACAGTTGGCCTATTAACTTAGACGGTGAGTATTTTATGGTGACCTTTGTTCACTATCACATTAATAAAGAAAATGTGTAAAGTTAGCTAATGTTCGGTGAAACTCTTATATTGAGTGGGGTCAAAAGCTTCTCATAAGTTCAATTCATGACATAAAAAAATTTATTTTTAAAATATTTTTTTTTATTGACCCCACTGAGATCAATGAGGAGCCGCCCATGATCTTAAGCGCTTTATCTATAGGTGTCGAGTTTAACGATTTTAGAAGACACCATTCTTTTTAAGTTTTAATATGTTGATGAGTGGTGGTGAAATTGTTAGTATGAAAAATGTCATTTTTGTCTTCTAGAAAAATGTTAATGGAAAATTGCCTGAAGCTGCATGAAGCTGTTCAAGCCTACTTTTCAACATCTATGAAGCACAAAATACTAGTCCATCTAATGGTTTTGAAAACCCACAAATTCGTCAAAGACTTGGGTTCAAAAATAACCTGAAAGAGAAATAAAGTGAGATGTATTCCAGAGTCAACAAACAAGGTTCATCCTGCATACAAATTATATATTATATATATTAAAGCAATAGGGGAGGTGGGCTGTGGGGGTGCCACCTCACTCCTGAAAATTCTCCCCTTTCAGAGAAATACACAAGAAAAAAAAAGAGAGAAAGAGGCAGAGATCAACTGATTTCAAGTGAGAGGAGAGTCCACTGAGATCTGGGAATTGGGAATGAGAGTCCCAGATCCGGGAAACTCTTCCCTCCCCATAACGAGCAGAAACCTATCTCCCATCTCAGAACATGCAAATCCCATCCTCGCCGTCTCAGAACCCACATCACATCTCAGAACACAGATCTTATCACCACGTCCCGTCATCTCCAACCTCTCCCATCGCAAAACACGCAGATCCCATCCTCGCCACAAAACACGCAGATCCCATCATCGCCATCTCAGAACCCACATCGCATCTTAGAACACAGATCTCATCACCACATCCCGCCATCTCCACCTCCCTATCTCCCTGCACAGAAACCTCTCCCATCACAGAACACACTATATATTTAACAGATGTTGTCGGGATGGAAAAATTATTTTACCTATGTTGCAGCATCCTCCATTGTACCTCAGATCACTCATGGAAGATTTCGGATGTAGAAATGCCTCCAAATTTAAAAGATCAATAAGAGCATATAATAATGCATTCTCATTCACATCATTGGGAGCAAAAATTGATAACAACATTTTAAGTGGAGGCGGTCCTTTTGCATTTCGTATACATGGTCAGACACATCATAGAATTGGATCTCTGTTACCATTAAATGGTGAGCAGCCAAAATTTGCCCAACTATATATACATGACACGGCTCATGAGCTTAGAAACAGGAGAGTAGCCTTGGCAGATGGTAAACATGAAATAACTTTGGATGAGTCTATTATAAAAGGGCTAAAAGCAGTTTTAGATGAAGTAAATCCATATGTACAAAAATTCATATCATTGAAGGATAAATTTCAAGGAGAGCTTCCACGGAATATATCAATGAGAATACTTTCTGATAGATCTAAAGATGCAAGACGATATAATCGTCCATCAATGGAAGAGGTAACTGCATTAATATTTGATGAAGAATCTACAAGCCATTCCAATAGAGATATCATCTTAGAGAGCGTCTCAGGGCTTTTGCAAAGAATAAGTGAACTTCATCCAAGTTATATGCCACTACAATACCCATTGCTTTTTCCTTATGGAGAGGATGGGTGACATCCAAATATATCTTATTCAATGTCATCAATATCATCAAATTCTAAAGTCTCAATGAGAGAATACTACTGTTACAGACTACAACAAAGACATGAGGAAGGAAAGACACTCTTATTATCTGGAAAACTCTTCCATCAGTTTATTGTTGATGCATTTGCATGTATTGAACAGAACAGAGCTTCCTATATAAGAGCCAATCAAGGTACATTTAGACTTGATTTTTACAAAGGTATTGAAGATGCAGTTGTTCAAGGAGACACTACAACATCAACAATTGGTCAACGATATATACTACCTTCTTCCTTCACAGGTAGTCCATGTTACATGATCCAACAATATCAAGATGCAATGGCTATTTGTCGATGGGCAGGGTGTCCCGATATATTTTTAACATTTACAAGTAACCCAAAATGGATAGACATCCAACATTTTATAGACTTATTTCCCGGACAAAAAGTTGAAGATCGTCCTGATATTATTGCAAGGGTATTTCATATAAAGCTCAATGAATTGATGGAAGAGGTAAAAAAAGGAAAGGTTTTTGGCAAAGTTATCGCAGGTAAAACTTTATTCCCTTTATCAAGATTCAATTTCAATATACATTGTTTACAATTTCTGATAGTTAGAAAAAATTTCTTATTTTACAGATATATATGCTATCGAATTTCAAAAAAGAGGGCTTCCACATGCACATGTATTAATAACATTGGATCAAAATCACAAGATATTGAGCACTGAAGACATAGATAATGTTGTTTCCGCAGAAATACCTGATATAAATGAAGACGCAGAGTTATATGACACGATTAAGAGGTGCATGTCTAAATCCAAAATGTGTGTATGCAAGATGGAAACTGCAGCAAAAAATACCCCAAACGTTTCAACGAGCGTACATCACTTGATAATTATGGTTATCCAAATTACAGAAGAAGAGATGATGGAAGAACTATTAACATAGGTGGTGTTATGCTTGACAATAGATGGGTCGTTCCATATAACCCATATCTATCAAGAAAATATAATGCACACATAAATGTTGAAATTTGCAGCCAGATACGAGTGATAAAGTATTTGTATAAATATATACACAAAGGACCGGATCGAGCAACTATTATTATTGAAGAAAGTGGTCAATCAAGAGATGCATCTGGTACATTGAGATATAAAGAAATTGATGAAATAAAACAGTACTTTGATTGTCGTTGTCTTTCGGCGCCAGAATCGTACTGGAGAATATTTGAGTTCAGAATGCACCATAGAAATCCTACTGTTGAACGCCTACAATACCATCTCAAAAATCAACAAGTTGTTGTTTTCAGCGATAACGACAATCTATCATCTGTTTTAAATAGACCAGGAGTGAATAAAACAATGTTCACAGAGTGGTTTACAAAAAATCGCCAAGATCCAGAAGCCAGAAGTCTTAGATATGTTGACTTTCCAATTAATTACACTTGGAAAAGTAATGAAAAGATATGGTCAAAAAGAAAACGTCAGAAATGCATTGGGAGATTATATTATGCTCCACCTAATACAGGTGAAAGGTACTATTTGAGAATGCTCCTACATATTATACGTGGCGCTCAAAGTTATAAAGATCTAAGGACAGTGAACGGTACTTTGCATGATTCATTTAAAATGGCGTGCTCGGAACTTGGATTACTTGATGATGACAACGAGTAGGACAATGCGATTTGGGAAGCATCATCTTGGGCTACAGGACATCAATTAAGGAACATGTTTGCAGAAATACTGATGTTTTGTGAGGTTACAAATCCATTACAATTATGGGAGAAAAATTGTCAATCACTTTTTGAAGATATAGCAATGAGACTGGAGAGACAAGGATGCACAATAGATTCAGAATTTTCTATATTTGAAATTCAAAATCAGGCACTTATTGATATCGAAACCATCTTAAATAAGAATGGAAGATCATTGAAGGAATTTACATATATGTCATTCCCTCGATATGAAGACGCCGATTGCATCTCAAATAGGCTACTCCAAGAAGAAATGTCTAACAATATTGAAGAACTTATCTCTGATTTTGATATCTTATATACAAAACTAAATCAGGGACAATCTAAAATATTTCACAATATCATGACATCATGTCAAGAAAAAAATGGTGAAATCTTCTTTGTCAATGGCAGCGGTGGAACAGGTAAGACATATTTGTGGAAAACAATTATTGCAAATCTTAGAAGTGATGGCAAAATAGTTTTGGCTGTTGCATCATATCAGGAATAGCATCTTTGTTGTTGCTAGGAGGCCGCACTGCACACTCATGCTTCAAAATCCCACTACAAGTTCATGAGACATCATGTTGCTCAATTAGTAAAAAATCAAATTTGGCTGATCTTATTCGAAATACAACTTTGATTATATGGGACGAAGCACCAATGATGAATAAGCATGCCTTTGATGCTGTTGATAGAACTCTGCATGACATACTCAATGTGTCTAATCCCACTGCAGCCTCTAAATTATTTGGAGGAATAACTGTTGCATTCGGTGGAGATTTTAGATAAATTTTGCCTGTAATTAGAAAAGGAAGTAGAGAGGATATAGTTTCTTCTTCAATTACAAAATCTTTGATATGGAAGAATTGCAAGGTTCAAAACCTAACCGAAAATATGCAGCTACAAAATTTAACAAACGACGATGATATGGCACAGTTTGCAAGATGGGTATTAAGTATTGGAGATGGAGAATGCAACTCTACCAGTGATGGTGATGACGGCGACTTGGTTGAGATACCATCTGATTTAAGAATTGATACATACGATGATGAGATTCTGCCACTGATAAACTTTGTTCATGAGAACATATATAAGAATTATAAAGATCCATCTTATCTAAGGGATAGAGCCATCTTAACACCACTAAATGATTATGTTGACAAGATTAATGGTGTTGTTCTCTCAATGATTCTTACACAAGGGCAAACATATTTAAGCGTCGATACAATGGTGGAGTCTGATAGCAATCAAAGCAATCAAGGAATCTTGTACACTACAGAATTCCTTAATACATTAAATGTTAGTGGATTGCCAAATCACCGTCTTGACCTCAAAATTGGAACTCCGATAATGCTGGTTTGCAGTCTAAATCAGTCTATTGGGTTATGCAATGGAACGAGGCTTATTATCAAGAAATTGAGACACAAGGTAATAGATTTATAGATAATTACAGGAACAAATATAGGAGAACGTGTCTTCATACCACGGATTATAATGTCAACAACTGATACAGAATGGCCATTTATATTGAAGAGAAGGCAGTTTCCAATAAAAGTTGCATTTGTAATGACAATTAATAAAAGTCAGGGACAAACACTTCAAAAAATAGGCCTCTATCTCCCTAAGCCCGTCTTTTCTCACAGCCAACTATATGTAGCTATTTCCAGAGTCACAAAAAAATCTGGATTGAAAATATTACTAAAGAAAAATGATGGCATCCCTCTTGGCTATATAAGAAATGTTGTATACAATGAAGTTTTGAATGAAGTAAAAAGGCATTCCACGAACTCATAATAAAGGTAATAATTTTTCCTTTAGACCCTATAAAATATGTCAGCATTTTTCATATAATGCTAGCTTCTCATTAAAAATGGATCATAATCTTTGTTCCTATTACTATAGGATCTGAAGATCATTCAATTATAAATGTCATCCAAGAGATATCATTGCCTGGAAGAACTCCATTGTTTTTCTAATAGATGGCATATCAAAGTACGCCTTAGCAGAATCATTGAAGATAGAGAATATCATACAAGAAAGGGAGCAGGAAGAATAAATAGACTTATTCTTATTGATGAAAAGGTAAAAAATAGTTTGCATATATTTGTTATTACATTAAATATTTTATATTAAATCTAATTTAATTTTTGTTTTCTATTCTTTCAATTACAGGGCGATCAAATTCTTCTGACATTATTTAACGATGAGATCCCAAAATTCGGTAGCAACTTATGTGAGGGTAGCTGTTACACCATAAGAAATATCCGGGTTAAGCCAGCTCCAAATGCGTACAATCTTGTTATGCATGATTATCAGCTTTCATTGGCAAGAGATTCATCAATCGTACAAATAACTAATCCATGTCATGAAATTCCATTCATCAAGTTTTACTTTGTTCCAATTGACATACTTCCATCTCTACTAAATAAAGTCAAATTTCTTCCAGGTAATTAACTATGAATTCTAGGTTCAAGTAGAATATTTTCTTATTTAAATTATTATTCACTGCATTTTTTCTCAATATATAGATATCATCAGAATTATAGAAGATGTAACATCTTATATAAGAAAACAAGATGGAACAGAACTAGCAAAACTAGATGTTACATTATATGATGAAAGGTATGTTTATTTACAAGCTACAGATTTATTTAAAATCTCCTATTGGATAGATATACTAATTTCTCATTTTCTACTCTATTCTTGTAGTTTGAAACAATTGAATCTAACATTATGGGGAGAGTTGGCATCATACCACTTTCATTCTTTAACATCAAATGTTGGAAGAGTCCTCCTGACTACATTGATCGTGGTTAAAGAATACAATGGTAATTAATTAAACTTTCTTCTATTAATTCAAACATATGATTTAACGCTAATGTTAAAAGTAAGTGCAGGCAATATTTATCTGAGCACATCATTCGCTACCAGGATAATGATCAACCCAACTATTCCAAAAGCAAATTCTTTACTAAAGTGGTAAAATTATGATCTTTTCAATTTTAATAAAATATATCATTCAAATATGTGTTTAAAAGATTAAATACAGGAATGAAGGACACAATGGTGATTCGATGAATAACATAATTTTATTGGAAGATTTAGTTTCGATCGTGGAGAAAGGAGTAACTGAAGTAAGTTAGTTATCATTCACATCTTTTATATTATTATTGTGTGCATTTATCATTTATATTTGTAATTTATGAACTAAAATAATAAATTTTATCCTGCTTATTTATAGGTGAAATATGTTACAATCAAAGCTACCGTCGCAATGTTGCACATGGATAGACCATTATCATTCGTATCTTGTAATAGGTGTGATAAAAAAATCGGTCCAGGTGTAAATAATGGTCAATGCAATCATTGCACTTTTCCCACGCGAACAAACAAAATAAGGTACGTTATTAATAATGCACAACTTTCATGTAATATGTTAGATTTATTAATTAAATATAATCATTTATACTTTATAATTTTTAACTTTTATAACTGTAGATACGTTGCAACAATAACTGTAATGGATCACAATGGAAGTGCAACATTTTTGCTCCAAGACAACGTCGTTAAGGAATTCTTCAATATATCAGAAGAAAATTTTGAAGTAAATGCAACTAAGGTAATGGCGCAATGTTTGTTCCTTTCTATTTTTTTTAATATGCTCCTATCATTTACAATATATCTAAATCTCAATTATCGAATGTTTGTTTCTTTCTATTCTTTGTCTTGTAGATTTATTTTTATCAAATGTTTGTTGCAGGATGATTGGTACACTCATTTTGCACCTCAAATCCATAAAGCACTATGGCAGGAATATTTGTTCCATCTAAAGATAGGATCGAACATAAGCAAATCTACTTTGGATAGCGGAATTCCAATTAAAAAAATAGAACTCATAAACGTCAATCATGAGGGAAAGTTTTTTCTATCAGAAATAGAACATTGTGAACCTTTACAATTTTGTTTTGATAAGATTTATTGTTTTAAAAGATTGTTTTATTTCACTAACTTATTTTCACTTATGTCAACAGCGTTAAAGATGAAAGATAAAATAAACACTCCAGCCATTGGGACAAGTAATGCACCTGATCAATTGGAAAGTGGAGTGACAAACTCAGTGACTAACGCAGATACAAGTGGATGAATTGCACAATCTTTCTGAGATATCAATACCATTGATTTAGTGAATGGATGTGTCCAATCCATTGTTGATTTGGGGTGGATTTGAATGGCTCATGGATTCTTATTATATTTAACACTTTATGTATTCATGCTTAGTTTCATGTTTAGTGGTTTATCAGGTACTTATTAGAATCACCAGGTCTCTGGAACCCATGAGAATGGATATATAGATTTTTCACCATGAGATTAAATAAGTTTTGACCGGCTCATTTTTTTCCTCCTATACATAACATTATTGCATTGCCTTAAATTAAATGCTTATCTTATAATTTGAAGGTGGGGACATGCCTTCTAGAATAATGAAAATATTTACATGTTAATATGCTTTCATATCCTTGGTAGAATGCTAACTTAATGGTCCAGCATATACTTTCCACAAAAAAACTCAATTAGGTGCCGAACTTTCACTTTCCAACTATAGCACCCATTCGAATAATCCAACTAAGTCACAATATAATACTTCCATGAATTGTCATTGATACATCGATCTTTATTATTACTCAACGTTGGTCTGAACTATTCATCATTCATAACCTTTAATTTCACAATTGATTTCTGTGCTATTAAAAATGTAAAGTGCACACCAAATGATTCTCATGATTTAAAATAAATCTTTTATGAAAGCCTATTTTATTTTATAAGTATTTAAAGATTTAATATTTTATAAATTATGTAAGCAACTATTTAGTTGGTTTTATTGAGCCCGGGCCTGCGTTGCTAGTAACCTTTAAAGACATACTGGAGGTACTTTGTGATTTCCATGTCTTGCCGCCGAGGTTCAGATTTGTGGATATCAAAAGACTGGACATGGCTAAATCTACGTCAAAACATTCTAAAATGAGCTTGACCTATGACTAGCCTATCTAATAAGATTACTAGAGGATCTCTTCTTGATTTCGATCTTTTCAAACATAACTCATGACCTCTTTTCTTTATAGGGTCACAACCTTTACGTTTGCTATTTTGGGTTCAAAACCTCTCAAAGTGACCCACTTTGCCAGTAACTGTATGATTTTGGCCAATTCAAGGATTTTCCTTCAATATCATTTAAACAACTACAATTATTCAGATTGATAAATTGAGCACTCAATAGAAAAGGATCTCAAGAGGATAGAGGAGATCATTGCTAGACAAGATGCGGTGAGGAGGATGTGGAGTTTCAATCCTACAGAGGAAATCTCTTGGAGGAAAAAAACCAGAATTTCTTGGATACAAGAGGACGACAAAAAATAGTAGATTCTTTAATCGGATGGCCTCTATGACGAGTAGAGCGAATTATTTGGGGTTGATTGCGTTCGTGGTAGTGTCCTTGAGAGTCCTCTTGAGATCAAATATGAGGTTGCTTGCTTCTTTGAAGATCTTTACGGGAGTGAGAATATTATTAGACCCCACGCTTGACGGTGTTTCTTTTCCTTTGATTTCGTCAGATATGCAATCGTGGTTGATAAGGAAGTTCGACGAAGAGGAGGTGATTATAGCTTTGGATGAATGTGGTGGAGACAATGCTCCAAGCCCATATGGTTTCGACTTCTCTTTCATTAAAGCTAGATGAGAATTTCTAACAAAAGACTTTATAGACTTACTTGCCGAGTTTCACAAAGGGAGGGAATCAATAAGGAGTGGAAGTGCAACTTTCTTAACCCTTGTTCCAAAAGTGCCAAATCCGGTGGAACTTCATCATTATAAACCTAAATAGTTTGGTGGGATGCTTGTATAAGTTGTTGGTCAAGATCTTGGCAAATCGTTTGAAGCATGTTCTTCCTCTCATTATCAGTCATTTTCAAGGGCATTTGTGGCAAACAGACAGATTCTTGATGGAGTGTTAATTGCCAACCAACTCATTGATTCGAGAAAGAGGTCTAAAAAGGATGGTGTTATCTTCAAATTTGATTTGGAGAAAGCTTATGATCACGTGGATTGGAGTTTTGTCGAGTACATGCTTTTTAGATTCAGCTTTGGGGCAACTTGGTGTGGGTGGATACGTGAGTACATCTTTACCACCTCTTTCTCTGTTATGGTTAATGGGTCTCCCACAAAGTTGTTAAAAGCATCTACGATGATTCGTCAAGGGGATCCCCTCTCACCTTGAGTGTACTCCTTGTAAGAGCTAGGGAGGTGAGATTATTTAATGGTGGGATTATTTAAAGGTTTCATGGCGAACTGAAATTGGGAGGCTGTGACAGTTGTATGATGTGTTGAAAGGATGATGAATTAGTCAACCATTTGTTTCTTCATTGTGAGGTTGCGATAGGTGTCTAGAATCATTTCTTTGCAGGTGTAGTCTTGCCCGGTGTTGTCCAAGGAAGATAGGAGATACAACTGAGTCTTGGATGGGCGGTCCTTTTGTTGGGTGTGGCCGTAGTCTATGGAGGATGATTCCCTTTGCAATTATGTGGTGCATTTAGAGGGAGAGGAATGATGGAATCTTCAATGGTAGCTCATGTTCCTCGACAATATTGATTGCTAAGATTACTTTGAAGATTGCGAAGTAAGATTCAGTTAGAAAGGAATTCTCTAATTTTAGTCTTAATTAGGACGCTTGTATGAGGTGCGGGCCAAGTTAGGTGAGGAAATATGTTATGTGGGTTCCTCCTTCACTTAGAGCACTGAAAGTCAACATTGATGGTGTTGCGAGAAATAAGCCAAGGCTGACGGGTATTGGAGTTGTGCTTCGTAATAGAAAAGGTGATGTCCTATTTATGTTCTCCAAGCCAATAGGTATTCATGATTCTAATGAAGCGGAGGTCTATGCAATTTTGGAAGGTCTTAATTGCTTTTCGAGGTTCTTTCATTGTGATCTTTTTTTGTGGAGAGTGATTCATTTAATGCTTTCGCATGGGTCTCTAATCGGTAGGCAACTCTTGAAAACTTCAATTTATCTTCAACGAGACTCGAGTTTTATCGGCCTCCATTAATGTTGTCTTCTATCGTGAACTTACATTGGCCAATTCTATGGCCAATGCACTAGCCAAACAAGGGGTTGAGAAGATCTCTCCATAGGAGGGTATTATTTATAGGTGCAGTACTCTTATACCTTGTTCTTCTTATCGTACTATCATTTTGTTTTCTCCTCCTTTAATATAAGTCTCTGTTACCGTTCAAAAAAATAAAATAAAGAGGATTTCACTTCCTATAATAAGAGAGATAAGAACGTAGAACTTCTCTCTGCTGTAAAAATAAAAGGACACGGTCGTATAGCATTTTCATAATCCGAAATATGGATCTTCTCTAACCAACCCCCACCCAGCTGTTGTAAATAATTTACGGTGGATTCACAAAAAATAAAGGAAAAAAAAAAGTTCATGTTTCCTCACGAAAAAACTGTCCATACCAATGTCAAATCAATAAAAATAATAATAATTAGTTAAAGGTGAAGTATACTTTTTGATAAAGTAGAAATGCAAATTATTCCATGACGTAAAAGAGAGTGAGATGAGAAGCCAACAAATAATAAAGTAACTGCTTTCTTTATGTCATAAGCTTTATTTAATGGTTCTCCTCATCTTACAAAAAAAAAAAAAAACTATAATTTTATTTTAAACAATTTGCATTCATTTTTTTGTTAACAATATATACTTTTCATGTAACACAGGCCTTCTTTGCTAAAATATTACTTATGCCATTCCTTTTAGTTCTAAAAAGGTCATTGCCAACAAACATTGGGAAGAGACCAAACTCCAACTTCTAAGTAGGCAAGTAGTTTTAGAACTTCAGCTGGTACAAGCGTCTGCATCTATAGGCCACGTTTGAATCTCTCTGATCCGATAAGAATTTTTCAAATCCATGTACTGCTATAAATCTCATCAGCTATCTGCAAATCCATGGATTGGGATTTTGAGCCAAAACAAGAACCTAGTAAAAAAAAAAAACCATGCTGTAGGTATAATTTTCTAAATCTTGCCTTTTGAATCTTTTGAGGGTATTCTTATGAAAAAACCTTTTGGCTCGCTACCTCCCTCTCCATCTCATCCCGGCGCAGGGGACGGGGGTTAAACAACGGTTGGGTATTGGGATAATTTTCCTCTCACCTGTTTCTGTACCTATGTGATCCTGTGGTTACTGTAAAAAGGACAATGACCGCCATCCACAGATAGCCCAGTGGAAGAGGCACCAAACTTTATCCCTGGGATCCTACGTTAGAATCACTACCACTGGTCTATCAGAGAGAGAGAGAGAGAATGGCCACATCACCCATTCTTTTCATTTCTCTACTTCCAAAACCATTCATTCCTCTAAACTTTCAGCTAGCATTTTTGCAAAACAATAATAAGGGAACTTCATAATTATACATGTAATTCCATAATGGTACATGAAGGAAGAAGGCAAAACCACTTCAATATCAACACATACTGAACATCTAAGGCATAGGAAAATATTGCGGACATGCTCACTTTATAAAAATAGTTACAATCAATATAGAAGCAAATACAACTAATACTTCCAACAATCCAAGGCAACATTTCAATGAAGCCTGGCTAACAATAACAAGATCAAAACTGAAAAAGACGATATAAGGCTGTCCATCTAGACACAAACACATCATAAGAGTAACATTTCTCAATTGTAAGTTTCAAACAAGTCTCAATTGTTTCCACATTTGATCAAGGCCACAAAAGAGCAAGAATAACAAATATACCTAGTGCAAGGAATACAACCTTCAAAATATCTCTCTGTTGCCTATGCACAGGAGGATGTGGGAAGCCATGACCATGGCCGCCGTAGAATGGGTTAGCGAACCCATAGGGCATACCGGCAGGTGATCCATATATGGTGGCGGCATCAGGATATCCATGTAAATGAAAGTTGAGCAGAGATGGAAATAGACCGCCGAAACCAGTAGAGAATGTGAAGTTACCAAACCTTGTAGTCGCCATTGGTGCAAGCCCACCCATGAATCCATAGCCATGATGAGGGAACTGGTTTTGGTCTGGAGGACGAGCTGTTTCTGGCCTCTGCCCAGCTGGGCGATGGGGAATTTCCATGCCCGGAATTGACTTAGACCTTGGGTCTGTGGGTGTTTTCCCTCTTCCATACAGAGGAACTAATTTCTCCTCCTGTATGACAGCCTTACAAACGGGGCATTCCTGAGAGCGCCCATGAATGTGGAGCCATTTGTAGAGACAAGGCCAACAGAATAGGTGGCCACAGAGGGTTACAATAGGATCTTGAGCTAATTCAAAGCATATATTGCATTCAAAATTGGCAGCATCATTGCTACCACTGCCCGAGCAAGAAGAATTTTCTGGTGGTTTATTTGATGAAGACTCAAAATCATTGGCCATTGAAGGCATGAAGTTTTCCTATGCCTGTAATATCATATCAGCATCAAACAAAAAATAAATAAATAAAAGAACACTAGCAAAACCAAAACCGAGCTCCTTTAGACAAAATTAATACTTTCTGAGATTTAAATATCAGAGGCTCAGATTGAATAGTAAGAAATAATTATAATTCTATATGCAACAAGAAAGCATGTCCACAAAAACCATGCTAAAATTTTCCAAACTAATTTCTACTATAAACCCCTATCAAACAGAGGAAAAATGGGTTTACTTTCAATGTTATTGAGAGAGAACCAAAATCCCTCAAAACCAAAGCAGTTAAATCACCATCCTTTCCACGAGAGGAGAGAGAGAGAGAGAGAGAGAGAGAGAGAGAGAGGAACATAGCATAACTGCCAATATACCGGGCATAGCTAAATTGAAAATATCACTGCTACGGTATAAAACCTAACAGAGGCAAGCAATTTTAATTTAAAACACTGTTTTCCCTATTTATTCTCCTCAATAGTTTTTTCCTAAAGTTGTCTCTAGCCTTACATGTTCCAAATCACTGAGAAAAACACAAGACTGAATGCTAAGCAAGATTTGGGTTACTACGTCACTACGCATCGCCCGCTAGGTAGCATTTTAGTCACACTTGCCGCAACCACTATTTTGATCCTTACTAAAAACCAAAGTAGTTAAATCACCATTCTGCTATGTAGCTCAGCTAATTAAGGAAACCATACATCCCACCCACTTAGGAGGAGAGATTGTGTGAGTTGAGTCCTTCGAAGCCAAAGAAAAAAAAAGTTTTAAATTACCTATATCATAATTCACTAATCAAAGTGGACTGAAAGGAAAAAAGATTCATTATTAGCCCAAAATCAAACAAATTCAGTAACCGATGGCCTAAATGGCATGCTAATTTGAGTTTTGCCCAGGAAAAATAATGTATAATCCTCAAAATTAGCCTGGTCATCACAATAAACCTCAAAATGAAACCATCACTAACAAGAAGCAACCCAACATTAGTACATAAATCATCAAAACAAAAGAGAAAATGTCACATACTCACATGTACAAAATAGAAGGAGAAAATCCCTATAATCAAGGCTATTCAATCACCCAAACCATAAGTGTTTAATTGATATCAAATCCCTAGGATTTTGTTTTATTTTATTTTATTTTGAATAATCACCCCTAAGATTTCCAATCAATATTTTCCGACAAAAGGTCCTAAAAAGGAGGTATTAAAAGTGAACATCCAGAGGTTGTCAAATTTTCTATCATTCAAAAAGGTAACGGTTACCCACCCATCATCAAGAACAACAGTAACGAAGTCTTTTTTTTTATAACCAACAGTAACAAAGTCTTATGCCATCAATAGGTGTCCACCAAAAGAGTTAGCACTGAAACTCCTCAGTTATAAACTCCAGCCAAACTACAACCCAAAATAATAATAATAATAATAAATCTCTAGACACTGTAAACAAGAAACCCCACCCTCCCTTGTTGTGCATATGTTCTTTAGGTGTTCAATAGGTGAGGTGCACATGACGCATGTTATATAATGTCATCCTTTGAACAAAAACAGATAAACCTGCTCATCTCCATCGCTGCAAAACTCTCTATGTAAGGTCACCATTATAAATTTTGGCTTTCCTCGTGCCTGGTCTAAAGATTTAAACAAATTCAAAATCCTTGATTTTTTTTTGCATGTGATGCAACCTGTATATATGGAACCCACTTGATGGCAAGTCTCAATCAAGAGGCCCAACGCCATGGCGAGTTGTGACTTCAATTTTTGTATTCTTTAAATGGCTTGCTTTCACGTGTCAAATGTAATGACCTGAAATTGGGTCTGTTGGATATCTTATTCTAGCTTTCCAATAAGCCTAAGCTTGTGCAATTCTGTCTCGTATTAAGAAAGTTATAATCAATTGTATATTTAGGGTATGAGAGTTACAAATTTTAAGGTTACTTTTGTCAAATTTTTTATTTGTATTTTGCTTAGATGGTTAGCATATAACTTTCACTTTTTAATGGTTTAGATTGATTAGGTTTTATTTCTCCTACTCATTAGAGAGAGACAGAGGGTATACTAGCTAGTTTTCTCTATTTTGAAATCAACCTGTCTTGGTTTATTTTGTTTGGAGTTCTAGGAGATTAAATCTCCGAGTTTCCCAGGTCACTAGTTGTTAATTACTTTTGCTTCCCGGCTGTTTCTGTTCTATTTGGCAGACCTTGGTGAGGTGAAGGGATATGCCATAGGACCCGACTTGGTATGTGCCGAGTCCACGTCGACTCGGACTCAGTAGATTTTTTAAACCACAGTTTCAGGAGTTCGGTTGTTTGGTAGTGGGGAAGGGTGTTATCAACTGGGGTTTTGACGTGGGGACGGAGAGGAAGATGGGGCGAGGGAGTGGTTTCGGTCGTAAGGTGAGTACCGTAGGTCTGAGAGAGAGAGACAGAAGGTGGAATGGGATCTGAAAGGGATGGATGGGTGGTGATGGACGATGGGTAGGGCCGTAGGGGTAACCAATGCTGACCGATCGGGGATTGTTCGGCTCTGATACCAATTGATGCAATCCTAGGGTTAGGATCGCAAGTGCTGCATGCACAATTAGGACACGATGAAGACACACTCCAACAATAAACCCACGAAGGAAAATTCTATTAACTCCAAAATCTGAGATTTCTATCTCTACAATGCCATATACATAACAAAATAAATCTTAGGGACTAAGAATCCTAAACAAACTAGGAAACTATCACTAATATGATTGGAAACTACTTCTAATACAGCTCATTAAATAAAACTGGAAACTAATAACAATTAATAAAGAAAATCTTTAGACCCCTTTGGGTCCCACATGTGGCCCATGATTCTGTCCCCAACAAACTATTGGGGCTGCTGCATCAAGTACAAACTATATTAGAGGAAAACTACAGTCCTTTGTCAATTTGGTATTAGATCAAGCCTTTTCAAATTTGAAGCTCCCGCATCAATTATGCAGCAACACAAAGGTTTTGGCTCCCACCAAGACCAAAGTTTTTTATCCCAACAAGTACTTGATAAAACACCTTACCAATATTTTATGTTAGATCAGTTAACCAAATATGTCGATGAGACATTGAAAAGCATCAGCAGAGGATTAGATAGAACAGAAAATTATTATGAGCCTAGAACCACAAACATGAATGTAAATCAGGAAAAGGTGACTTCAAAAATGTGATTCACACTGGCCCGTAGAATTTGCAGAAAGACGCACTAAATACAAGCAAAACAAGTTACACATATAAATACAAAAGATCTACTGGATAAACATCTGACCGCAAATCTCACTATGGAGGATTAATAAGATGGAGGTCGAACCATTGAACTAGAGAAAGATCTACCAGATCAGGGTTTAGTTGAGGAAAATCAACCATATGAAGATCCAACCATTAATCCACAGATAGAAATACAAGATGAAGAACCAACTGCAGATTTGAAATGGATGAAAACCCTTAGTTTTGGATAACTCCTGATTAATGAAATCTATCACATCAAGGTCCTTGGAAAGTGTTACCCACGCATTACCCTAGTAGTTTAAATCATAGAAAAGTGATGACCCATCTAAATCTGGAACTTAGACCCTTCTTTCCTCACCTCCTTAATGCTCCACTAAAACCCCCATTTTCTGAGATTTCCTAAAAACTCAATACAGTGAAGGCAAAATAATCCTTCAAACCAAAAATCTAAATTACACCCAAAGCATCAGATAATATAAAAATCACCCAAGGACAATACTCGAGCAAATCCAGCAGATAAGTCTATCTCCACAGTTAAATTAATTGTGATCTTCTATGGAATATATATATAGGAGAATATTCATATAGGAGAATATTCATGTGCATCCATCCCTCACTAGGTGGAGACACTTACATAATTCGAAATATTCATGTGCAAAATAGGAAAAGTCATATATGGTCATATGCAGAAAAAGAATGTTCATGTGCAAAGAGGGAGGGAAAGCCATGTAAGTGTCCCTCACCCTAGGTTGAAGGATGGATGCATATGAATGTCCCCCGTGATTTGCCCTTTCTCAAAATCAGTGCCTTAAACCCAAAAGGAAACTTTATATCAACCACAAAGCTACCAAAACCATGAATTGATCACTAACCAAAGCATCACAAATAGAAATCAGTGAAAATCTAAAAATCAATTAGAATAAGGAAAACAACAGCAGAGACACCTAAAATCAAACAAATTCAATAATGATGATGGTGACGGTGATGATGATGAGGAGGAGGCTGATAAGAGTCCCATAAAATGTTTGAACTGGATCACACGCACGCCCTTGCTTACGAGCAACGATCAGATCACCCGAAAAACCACCAGAACCCTAAATTACTCCTTGAACTGGAGTACCACTGTTAAAAATCATCAAAACCCTAAAATCAAAGCCGAGTGATACAAAAACAAACACCAAAACGCCTAAAATCAGAGGGATTCAATCACAAGATCCATTTTTTTTCTCTCTCCATCGAGAGAGATCATATCAACAGAAAAACCACCAAAACCATGAAAACAATCGCTTAACTAGAATCCCCCTTTCAGAAATC
Source organism: Cinnamomum chago (assembly GCA_038049695.1). Classification (NCBI taxonomy): domain Eukaryota; kingdom Viridiplantae; phylum Streptophyta; class Magnoliopsida; order Laurales; family Lauraceae; genus Cinnamomum; species Cinnamomum chago. The sequence goes on from CP142452.1 coordinate 80,209,914, forward strand.
AGTCAAACCTTAAAATCATACAGCACGACCAGATCGGACACCAAAACACCCGAAATCGAACGCATCCAATGACAAAACCCACAGATCAAGTGCTAATTAGGGTAAAAACTCTAAGAAGTTTCCATGTAAAATCCAGGTAAGTCGATCATGGCATGAGAGAGAATTAGGGTTTCGTACGAACCTGAAAACGTAGGAAGAAGAGGGGAAATAGCATAGATTGAAGAATTCGATGATGAAACTTGAAAGATAGTGATTACCGACCTTCGGGTGTTTATGGATGGATGTAAGGGAGATTCGATCGAGGACGAGATGAGTCGTTCGTTGACGACATAAAAAAAAGAAGAAGGAAAGATCCAAATGAAATTGCGTACGAAGGTTCTCGGTTTGCTCCTCTAGTCTTGTTCTTCTGCTAGATTCACGTTTCATGATTTCATACTCCTCGTTGAAGATTTGGCTCCATGGTGGGGGCCCACTTAGAGATAATCTTGACCACTAAATGAAGAATGCCATCACACATGCTTGGATTGGATTTCACTTTAATAGGAGCGGATCCATAGTAAGATTGAGCACGTGATTTAAATGTTACTTGGGTCACTGCTTATGTCATGTTGCAGCTGTCATGTGATCAATAATTATTAGATGGGATCCATTTCTATTTAAATAAAATTTAGGAAATATTGTTTGAGAGATGGGATTCACCTTCAACGGTCTGGATTATCTATTTATTGATCCTGTGATTGAGATCCCAACATGTGTTCTAAGGTTAGTGTGCAAGCTATCCTACGTGGGCTTTCTTGAAAATTTCATTTATAGGAAAATTATCAACTTTGGAAAAATCTATGGCAATTTGTAAATTTGAGTTTTTTCGTAGGAAATTTTTGTTGAGAACAAATAAAAACTTAGAAATAATAATTAAACATAAAATACTACTAAAATTATTTTTAGAATGCTTTATTTTTTGCATTTTATTTTTAAATACCAAGGCTTTCTTTTTTACTGGAAAATTTTCATTATATAGGTGTTACATGAAATAATGTCTTCTAACTCGGGCAGCACAAACGAGTACTTGAAAAGAGTGATGCTAGACAAGCGACGCTAGCATCACTTCCCATAATTACGGGAGGAATACTTTTGTTCTGTGTGAGTTAAGATACACTAATTCGTACAACCCCACGTAATGAGAATTTTTCAGTAAAATTTTCTAATTTTTTTATATATTTTAAATATATTGAGATATTATGAAGGTTGTTTTTATTTTATATATATATATATATTGCAATAATATTGTGATATTTTCAAAATATGGACTTAAATTGACTCAAGAGTCTCAGACCTTTACCCACATCACATGTTCATACAAAGGTAGGGCCAACATGATGCACGCGTGCATGCCTAATCAAGTCATCGTCACCACTACCAGATCAAGTACTATATTGAATATGATATTGGAATAGGTTGATCCGCTTCTTATGTTGGACTTTCTTCCCATTCTTCTAGCTAAAAATAAATGAGAAAGATCGGACAAGAAAATCAAATGAAGCATCGTATCTGATGATTCCCAGAGCCTTAAAACACAGAAAAGGAAAATAAGAAAATAACTACAGCTTGGTATATAAAGATTGTATCGAGTCTCTCTATATTGCCTTTTCAAAATGGATTTGGTAGTCGGACCTCTCTCCTAAGAAATATGTTTATGTAAAAGAGGAAGGAAGGGTAAATTAGCCAAAGGTCCATAAATACCGTCCTTTAAGGTCTCTAATCCACAGGATTTTCAGTTAAAGTTTTTGGTCCATGCGCCTAGACTTATTGCAGGTGGAGGTTCCTAAATATGCCAAATTATACATTTACATGACTAATTTGCCCTTCTAATCATTTAAAGTTATATCACACATTTAATCTCTAATTTTAAGCTCCTCCCATGATATTTAATGGCTGCTTTGCCCATTTAAACGCATCAAGCTGTCTAACAGATTTTATTTTCTAGTTTTGGATCAAGTTTTGAAATTCAAATGAGATGAAAATATATCAAGTTTCAAAATTCAAATGGGAGGGAATGATTCCAATTCTCCTGCACCGATGTGCAATTCGCTACAGAGGCACTACTTGCACAAGCTTTCATGGTTATTCTTTCCAATCATCAAACAACAATGCCCCAATATTTAATCATCAGCCTATTTTTTTCCAATCGATCTTTGCCCCACCTCATTGTTGAGGAGTTTTTGTGCATGGGAGTTTTTGTGATCATTTCCCTAGAAGACATTTGAGAAGAATTGTACCAAGACATATTAGAAGTATTGAACTGATCTTTGCCCCACACAAGTTCAGTATTGACTCCTTTTAATGGGCTTGTGCTAGTCGTGCGCAAGAGTTTCTGTGATCTTCTGTAGTGTTCTTCCTCACGTGGCTAATATATATACTTTGATATTCTGTAGTTTTCTTCCTCACGTGGCTACTATATATCCTTTTTTCTTTTTTTTTTATTGTGAGTTTATTCGAAAATATATATATAAGTTTATTTTAGTTTTTTCAAATGGTTTTATTTCAAACTCATATAAATTTATCTGACATTCTGGCAAAACTTAGGCAAATTTATCTGAGTTTTGAACAAATTTATCTGAGTTTGGAACAAATTTATCCGAATTTGAGAAAATTTTATCTGAGTTTTGCCCAGTCCCATGTGCAAATTTTCTAGATGATTTCCCCTTCTCAGATAAATTTATCTTAGTTTTGTCCAGTCCCATGTGTAGATTTTTCTGGATGATTTTTTCCTTCATTGAATCAGCTTTCTCACTTTTCTTTCTTTTATCTGTCATAATCCTTGATTTGTGCCATCAAATAATCTTCGCGAATTTGACGGATTTTCTCCCTTTTTTTTCCAAAAAAAACTCTTAACGAAATCAGTTTTCCTCTTTTGTATACCGTACATAGTGTTTTAAGAGGGGCACTCTAAACTTTTTAACCATTTAAAACTTGAAAAATGACCTTTAACTCTACAGAAAAAGAATGTGAACCGTTTGCAATAAAAAGTTGAGGGACCTCTGACCAAATGCCCCAAAGAGAAACCCATATTTTCTCTTTGATGGCTTTATACAAACCTGCAATGGGTCTTGAACCTTCACTTAGAACAATCTAAAAACAGATTTTAAATACAAAATATACTTTTCATGGTCAAAGTTTACTTTCCTTGATGTAAAAGTTCTTTGGTTAGTAGATCGGTTGAGTTATGTATGGAGCTCAAATAATCTATTGTTTCAACCCCTGCCCTTTGTGGATATAATGTAGGTCGATATGTCTATAGACTTCTTTGACTTGTCGATAATAAAAATTGCATGGAGGATCGGCTTTCCTCCGTATCATTTGCAAGTGTTGGACAAATTTTTTTCGAACTTAAGGGTTGCATCAGATAATTTCTACTCATCACCTAAAATCTGATGAGGCTAGAAATGGTGAATCAATGTATTGAGAACTACTTATTTTGTTTTACCAAGTTTCATTCAACCCCGTAAATGGGTTTGCTAGTTTTTTTGGGAAAATAGATCCCCTGTTTGGACCAATCAGGGGGTGTCATATGGGGGAGAGGAAAAAAAATTTCTTTTTCTTTTTTTTATTTATTGGAGATGGGATGTCATCTAATTTGACATGTCCAATAAGGGGATTGGATCCCTTTCTTGGGGGCAATGGTGGTACGATATTGTTAGTTTATGGGCAACCACCTCCCTTAATTACTACCTACATGTCAGGTACAACTAAAGTGTGCATAGGGATAGTTTGGTTAAATGTTTTTTCAATTCCTCCAAACAAACAAGTTCTCAGATAGTGCATGATTTTGATCCTATACTTCACATTTTGGAAGACAACCCCATAGAACCTGGGGAGAAGGGAATTGAACTTGGGTTTCCATGTAAAAGAAATATCGGGGAAAAGAGCAAATGTAAGAGAGAGAGAGGGAGAGAACTTTTACAATTTGTAGGGGGATTCTTAAAATTGTTAAGATTTTTTCAAATATGGGTGGGGGCTTAAGCCCCAAGCCATTATAGCTAGGCATGCCCCTGAATTAGCAACCCAACAACATATGAAGCAACATTCGTATGAACGACTAGCATATTGGAATTCTGACATGGGTATTTTTCTTTCTACCTTCAACCTGTTAGAAACGAGTAGAAACCAGGATCTCTAGATATTGCGTACAGATCACTGCGGAAATAAGCTTCAACTAATATGATGAAATCATACCTTCAAGATCTCTCTGATTTGATCTCGATCTTACAGCAACCCGAAAACCTCAAGATCTTCTATTGTATTCCTATATGCAAGAACTCGCACCAGGGAGTGGGCTTCTTCTGTGAATTCTCCTCTGCTCTCTAAAAATGAGATTTCTCCCTTGTTATTCTTGTATATTAATCTAGGGAGCAATAGCGCATATTTATATGCTACAATAGGGACCTTAAGAAGGAAATAAGGATAGGCCCATTATGGAAATAGAAAACCCTAATTCGACCCAAATTAGAATCCTAGTTCCATAAATTACAACTCAGTCCACTAAAGAATTGTAATTGCACTCCAGTCCTTATTCTCAAAATAATATTTCGAGCTTCTTGTTATTAAATGCTTATTAATCTCCCCACGTTAAGATTTCAGATATCCATCGATTAAATAATTACCGACATCTATATTTAATCGATATCTTTATAATTCCTTGAGACCTTACACTTAACTTATTTGACATGTCAGACACAAAATCCATTTGCATGGTTTAACATAATCAAAACTTAAAAGCTTCATCAAGGGGATATCATCAATCCCTATTACGGGACGTGGATTCCGTCAATAAACTAATATCCACAATACACGTAGTGTAGTCAAATTCACTGGGATTATTGACTCATAAAAGATCTCACTCCTTCGTAAATCAAAATGCCAAACACTAAATGTATGTGTCTATTATTTATGTCGGGATTAAGAGTACAAGCACTCATAATAACCATTTGGATGTTCATCATCTTATATAGTCAGTATAAAAAAATAAATCCAAAAGTGTGGTCCTGTTCAATACACACAGTGTACTAGCATAATGAGTTGAAACTATACCGTTTCTCGCAGCCAAGACAAGCCCGCTGAAACATTATGCTACAATCGTACCGATGGTGTGTCCAAATCCATCTAGATTGTGAACAACTTATATTTGATAAGAACCGACAAATAGGTCTTCCGTGTATAAGTAAAACTCTACACACCAATTTGTCTACTTTATAGAATAAATGACACTCACATGCATAATAATTAATAATGCAACCATTTGCCCATATAAAATCTCAGTTAAATGAGAAGACAAAATATACTAAAAATGAACTAGTCAAAGACAAATACATAAAGTATATTTTTAGTATAAATTTCCAACACAACCGCATTGGGAACTCTCTATTCAATTCTCCACAATTATATAGTTTGTATAAGGTTATTCGGAATATCATACCACTAGCATGCAAATTAGAATTGTCACGAGGTTCAAAGCTACATCCTACCTTTCTCATGTTCCTGTCTTATAAGAAAAGGTTAGATGCCTTTACCGTCAAAGTACAAGAGCTTGAATTTATCACAAATTATGACATCATATCGATGGAGATAGAAATAAATTTAAAATGAGAAAAAATTTCAAAACTGGACTCAAGTTTCTTCCAAATTTCAAGTTAGGACAAAAAAAAAAATACTCACATTTTTTTTTCCGAGAGAACATCATATTGTATTAAGAATTATCAGGAATATCACATTCAAGAATTACAAGATCATGAATAAATTGTGGAGCACAGTCTCTCCAAATATAATCTGTCGGTTCGAGCAGAGCTTCCTTCGCCAATTTATGTGCCACTTTATTTGCTTCCCTCTTGACATGTTCAACTTGCCATGACTGAAAGAAGTTTAAAACCGATTTAGCAGAGTCAGTTAATTGGCCATAGTGGCTGGAACTCCTTTATTCACACCTAAGTGCTTTCATAACCTCCAAAGAATCACCTTCTAATATCAATTGTTGAATCTGCAAAGACTTACAGAAATCTACAGCTATCCAAGCTGCCATAGCCTCTGCTATGATTGGATCACATATGTAAGGTTTTGCAACACTCTTACATGCCAAAACTGCACCATTGTGGTCGCGAACAACCACACAAACTCCCATCAAGTGCCTTGATATATCTATGGACGCATTCCAATTTGCCTTCCACACTCCCATCGGAGGACTTTCCCATCTTATGACTGAGTTATCCATATTTGAATTAGTATGATCCCTGCATTCAAGGGAGGTTTGGTAAAAATCTTCAACAGTTTCCTTAGCCTTACTCACCAACTGTAAAGGTTGAGTAAAACCCCCATTCAAAAATGAATTTATTCATTCGAAACCAGATCCCTCTACATACTGCAGCCACCCAAAGTAGGTCTTCCTCTTCTAAAGATGGCATTAAACCTTGAACGAGAGTTAAGAAATTCTCATATGCGTATGTGAGCTTTTGAATTTTCCTGCTACATTCCATCCAACAATCTTTTGAAGATGGGCAATTCCATAGAATGTGGGTTACAGTTTCAACGTCCCTTTCACATATTGGACAAAGAGGGTTCGGTATCAAACGACGTGAAAATAAATTTTCTTTTGTGGGTAGAAGATTGTTGCATGCTCTCCAAAGAAACATTTTGTGAGTTTCAGGGATTTTTAGCCTCCAAATTTCTCTCCAAATCCCACAATGCAACGAACTTGTTGTGCTTTCTCCAGTACATTGTGTCAACCTCTCTTTTTCCATATGAAATGCACTCCTCACCGAAAACACTCCCGTTGATGTGCCAACCCAGGCCAACTTATCATCTTGTTGAGTTGGGTTGATAGGTAAGCTATATATTTTAACAACATCATCTTCATTGAAAATCTCCTTTATCAAAGAAACTTTCCACCCATTTGTACTGTCATCGATTAATTCATTTACATTTGCATCTGCATCTAGCAGTTTGATAGGAGATTAAGGAGCACACGTAGATGGTGATAAAAGCCATTTATCCTTCCATATGCCAACCGAAGCTCCATTCCTAACTCTCCAAACCAATCATTCCTTCAACAATTTTTGGGCATTCATTATACTCCTCCAAGCATAAGAAGGGTTATATCCGATTTTAGCTTCCAAGAAAGTGTGTTTCGGATAATATTTTCCCTTAAAAATGCGGGCCATCAAAGAATTGGGATTTTGCAATAACCTCCAGCCTTGTTTGGCGAACATGGTTTTATTGAAGCTTTCCAAGTCACGAAAACCCAACCCTCCTTTCAACTTTATATTACTCAATCTTGACCAGCTCATCCAAGCAATCTTTGTTTCCTTTTCTTAGCTTCCCCACCAAAATTTACTCAACATGAAGTTAATCTGTTGTCAAAGGACCTTTGGTAGTCGGAATACACCCATAGTATACGTTGGGATGGCTTGAATCACAACTTTTAGAAGAATCTCCTTCCGTGCAGAGGATAAAACTTCTCTTTCCATCCATTTATTCTACTTCATATTATTTCCTTCAAATTTTGAAAAGCTCAAACTCTAAATCTTCCTACAAGTGCCGGCAGTCCCAAATACTTATCATGACTCCTGGTTGATTGTATTCCTGCCATGAAAAGAATACTATCTCATACCTCCCTCTTTGAATTTTTGCTAAAAAATAAATTGGTCTTCTCCTTATTTACTTTTTGTCCTGATGCATTTTCATAAGCATTCAAAATCCCTTTCATGTTACACCATTCAGTAGTATTAGTGTCACGACCCGAACCCGAGATCGAGTCATTAAGGGCTAACCCCAGGTCGCGAACGCATCATACTTACTCCCGTAAATTCTGCATTAACCGAAGTTAAGACGAAATCCACAAGGGATCTATTACACTTACCTGTCAAATGTTCACTTTTGCGAAATATACATATACATTGACGGAATAGTAACTAAACAAGTTCTTTACATAGTAAAGTCAATATACATAATTTATATACAACTAAGTCTACTATTGCATATTCAATTACAATGCAGGTGACATCTAATTACTATTCAAAATGAATATACAAAAGTGTTTATCGAAACATTCCCAAAATATTTCATTCTTTGGCACTCCGATTCAAGTCCATTTGATTAAACCTCCTGGGGGTATCGGATGGGCCTCTTCGGCTGGAGGTGCGGCCTCGGCATGACCGGCACAGGCAACTCGGCATGACCGGCACAGGCAACTGGGCATGTAATGTTCATCAATAACACCATAAACACGATGGTTCAACAATGTATATACAATTCTATGATAGTTAATGTTACTTTATACAACAATCTGTCAATTTATCAATTTAACAGTCTTAGACAATTCAATTCAGTACAACAGCTATTCATGAGAATCAAGTATCATCAATTACTAAGTTGGCAACTACAGTAGCATTTATTTTAACTTTGTTCAGTTCTTCCTAAAGGAAGTAGTTATTCATTCACATTTCATTAATTGATTTCATTGAATATCTATTAAGTGACTTATCACATGAGACTCTTCAGTCCTTATATATGTCTTTTCATTCAGTAAGTAATTTCATTACATGGCTTATCAATTTAGTGACCTTTTAATCTATATTGTTAGATGGCTTATCAAGTGAGACTTTTCAAACCATAAGTGTGGGATTTACCAGTGTCTTGATCAGAGATCACTAGCATCACCACGGAGCTCCGGAACACTCCAGTACATCTGCTGCAGCAGGATTATTCATTACTTCATTGTTATATTTAGTAACTATTCATTATTCATTACATTAATCATTTCAGTTTAATAACGAGTTTGATAAACCATTAAGTAGTGCCAAGACTCAAGAAACCTACTCAATCTATCATTTAATTTAGATTTCTAAACCAAACAAATGGGTGAAGCGCTCGTTATCTAACGTACGTGTTATTCTCGATAAACATCACTTTATTTAATAATTAGTACATTCAGATAACTTTAGCTAACACCTATGAAGGTTTAGATATCATTAATATAAGTCTCAACAGCTAAGCTTTCAATTCAGAAAAATCAGAATATAATCTACAATTTTCCTCAGTGGCGGTTACCTGGCGGTTAGCCGAAATCTGATTGGCGGCTAGCCGAACCAGGTTCGGTTAGCTTTACAGAACCTCATAAATTTTTGAACACTCGGGTAGTTTGGTCATCTCGTCGGTTACCCCTTGGCTAACTGAAATTTCAATTTCGGCTAGCAAAGCTCACCTCGGCTACCTACGGTTAGCTTTCCATAAGCTAACTTTCTAACAAGGATTTTCTGACTCAAATTCGGCCAGCTTGCGGTTACCTTTCGGTTAGCCGAAATGGACCGAAATTCAACGGTCAGCTTACAATCAGCTTTCCAAAGACTGACCAGTTTCATGGATTTCAGCGGCTGGTCTCACGGTTAGCCTTGCGGCTAGCCGAATTGCACCCATAAATGAATTCTGGAGCTTCAGAAATTATGAAACAAAATTCGTAACTTGAGTTCCTTGAGCTCAAATCACTTCAACAACACCATAAAACATAGAAAATGTATACACTTGCCTCTAATGAAGATTGATCCACAAGAACCTCTTGTCTAGCTTGGATTTTAGAAGAAAACTTCTCAACATGAAGGTTTTCTTCCAAGAAAATCCAAGAAGAAGATGAAGTTATTCATTTGAATCCTTCCAAACTTTAGCCTTGACGCTTGTATGAGATGGAAATGGAAGGAAAAGAAGAAAAAGGAGAAGAAGAGGTGCCTAGGGTTTGCTGGAGCTAAGAAATGAGATGAATGAACTCATCTCATTCATTTATAAGCCCTATTTTGCATTCTAGTCCACTATCTCCCTTTATTTACAATTCGAGTCAAATGAAGGGTCATTGGATTCGTTTCTCGTCGAACGAGCTCGAGTCTTTTATGGAAGTTAACGTATTCGTCGAGATACACGTGTTTGTATCAAGAGTTTTCGTATTTGACAAAATACCCGGAAATTTATATTTACAAAAAGCCCTTAGTTTCCTTGTTTAAGTTTGACAACTCATTCAACACCTTGATTATCATTCCATTAAGTCCAATTCATTCATTCTAGGCTAACTCAATCTCATTTGGCCATAAACCATCATTAACTCAATTAAACATAGTCAATTGGCTTAATTTTTCATCAATTATAGTTAATCTCGATTAACTTAGGACGGGGCCTAACAATTAGCCCTGCAAAAAAGCAAGCTATCATTTGCAAAAAATAAGTGGTTCAGCCTGCTTCCTCTTTTTGTGATTGGCACACTAGTAATCAATCGTTTTCTCTCTGCCCTGTAAAAAAGAGAATTTAATCATTCTGCACACTTTTTATAAACAGGTAAGGGGATAACAGATCTCCTTGTCTCAATCCTCTTGAAGGAATGATTTTACCATGTGGCTGTCCAGTGACAAGCACTGAATAAGATACTGATCTTATGCAAGTCATAATTAAATGAGTCCATCTTTCAGCAAACCCCAATTTTCTCATAATTGCTTCTAAATAGTCTCATTCAACTCGGTCATAGGCCTTACTCATATCTAATTTAAGAGCCAAATAACCCTCCTTCCCCTTCATACGACTATTCATCGCATCTTAAGTCTTCCATTCTCATATTAAATCGGGACATCCGGTGACAATGTGAGTTTTTCGACCACTTATTCCTCTAATTTTTTTCAAAATACTAAAAAATGCCTTTAACCACCCTCTATTGTTTGGAGCTTTCAGATTGATTCCATTGAAGTCGACAATAGCAAGGGCATTGGGCAAATTTGTTCTCAGGCGGGGCGAAGCAGAAGAGACATTTTGGATAATCCCTTTTGGGTTTTCACGAAAAAGATGCAATTTCTGGCACTTGTGCCCATTTTCACACTTCTTTTATATGAAGTATGATTGGCATGATTTCCGCACTTCTTGTTCTTGTTTGGTAGGGGTGTATACTGATTGGATTGGTGCGGATTAGTCCAAATCCGTCACCAATCCATTACCTACTAATTGATGGATTTGGGATCCGTCACCAATCCATAGCTATTAAAATCCGATCCGTGGAGGATAGGAACAGATCGGATTAAACCGTTCAATCCGTTGAATCTAATGCTAAAGAAAGAGATCTAACGATACACAAAAAAATACAAATTATAAATATATTTAGACCCCTTAACTTATATTTAGACCACTTAAGTTTAAACAGCTTAACTTATATTTAGACACATTAAGCTTGTTTAATTTATATTTAATGTCAACAAATCAGATTGGATTGAATCTGCGGATTGAGGGCCCGTCACTGATCCGTTGCTAACGGATTACTTGATTTTCAATCCGTTTACAATCGAATCGGTTAAAAATCCACAAATCGGATCGGATCGGTTTGGTTTTACGGATCAACAGGTTTTTTGTGCACCCCTACTGTTTAGCATTGGATATAAGAGGTTTGCAAGCACGGGTTTTTTGTGCACCCCTACTGTTTGGCATTGGATATAAGAGGTTTGCAAGCTTTCACACACAAATAAATAAATAAATAAAACTGAATTATTGTCTCTCTCACTTCACCTTTTTCAAACAAGATGTACATTCATCGATTTCGTTTGATTTCTTCTGTTGTTTTTGGCCTTTGGGGTCCCCTGATTTTAGGCCTTGCAATGGAGAAAATTCTTTGCTTTCTAAAAAGTGGAGCATTTACTCTGCTGGGCCATTTGTTTTGATGAGTTTGGTCTTGCATATTAGGGCATGTTTGTGTAACACTTTTCCGCGGAAAAGTTTACGGTTTTCTGCGGAAAATCCATTCTTCCTGCGTTTGGTGCGGAACAATTCCGTGGAAATGTTTTCCTGCCTCGTCAGCATTTTCCTTGATAATTGTGGAAATGGGTTTCCTATGGGGGGGTATGGGAAATGGTTTTCCTCGGAAAACTTCTCCATCTTTTCCTCACTTTTGTCCATTTCAACCCAAAAACCCTATAACTCTTTCATTTTTTATTTCTTTATATAAATTATTATTTAATGTTAAATAAATAATATACATGTTATGTTATTTTCTTCAAAAAATTATATCACCAAATAAGAAATTTTGATTTTCTATAAGGAATCCACAGCTGCACCAAACAACATCTGCACCAATTCAATGAGGAAACTCTTTTTGCACCAAACAGGGATTTCTAAATTCTACGGAAATCCTTTTCCGAGGTTTTCATTTCTATGGAAAATGCTGACGTGGCAATTTCCTCTTTCCGCGGATAGGATGTGTACACAAACGTGCCCTTAGTGTTTTTTGGGTGTTTTTTTAGTACTTACAGATGTCTTTCCCCACCCATGTCTTTGTAATCCCTTTTAGGTTGGATTCTACGGTCTTCCTGAATTGCTCTGGGGTGGATTTTTTCAACCCTATGGTCATGGTGATAGTGATGGTGGTGGTTTTGGAGGTGGTGGTTTTTCAGGAAGAAGCGGTGGTGGGTGCAGCGGATGATCTCAACGAGGGGGATGAAGAAGAGTAGTGGCTGCCTAGACCAGCGTGCAGAACTCGAAGCCGCTAGTGTTAGGGCATCGAGTACCGACTACGAGAGAGATGCTGCAACTTCGAGAACCGAAGGCTCGTTGGGGGTCCATTAGTTGCAGACGAAGACAACATCACCTCGGCCGGCATTTAAAGTCTGCATCACCAAGGACAATCGGATTTAGTGATGGTTTTCATTTCAATTGGGCCCAAGTGATGGTTTTCATTTCAATTGGGCCCAAGTTACCAAAATTGATTGTGGTTGGGAAAAAAGAAGAGGAAAAGGTCAGAGGGCATCTTAGGATTTTGAAGAAAAAAATAGATGACCAAGTGGGGTGGAAAAACTCACATTCAGGCCCAATATCCTGATTTGAAATGTAAATGAAAAACTTAAATCCTAATTTTTAATGTAGTTTTGTTTTTCTGCTGATTTAAAATCTAAGCAAAAAGTTGAACCCTATTTTGAAAATTCTCCTTAAAATGATGAATATTAAAGAAGGACAACATGATGGCTGTGTAAGTGTAACTTAAGGGGGCCAGTTCTCCATCCTAAGATGCTATATGGGATATTTTATTTTTTATTTTGTTGCCACGTTGGGCTGTGGATCTATGAGAGCGATACATTAACTTGAACAGAGCATGTTTGGTAGCGCGAATCGCTCTGTTTTTCTCAAAAACGAGAAAAATTTAGATTTGGCAACCCAACAAATCTCTCTGTATAAAAGGAATTGATCATAATATAGCAAAGCCAGCATTGCCATTTATTCCTCATATCCTACCTCCCCTGGTCGGATTACGGGCATATTTGGTAAGTGGAGCGAAATTTAGAGGATTCCTCCACTCTTCTCGTACCATCCACGTTTAGCAAATATCAAGAAATTTGTGGATTTACATATACTATATCTAACAGTCATGAGTCTTTTACCATTTTATTGCAATCTTGAATGAATCAAGCCCCGAAATATGAGCCCCTAGCCGTTCTTAGTTTTGTAGAGATGATGTTTTGGATTTTCATTGTTGGTCCCAGATAAATTAAAAAATAAATTTTAGGGTGTGAACTTATTTGTAAGTATTTCAAAAATGAATAAGGAATCAATGACTTGAAAATTGATCTACTTGATGTTTTGGACCCTCTAACCATGATGGTTTGTTTGGATTGTGATTGTGAGACTCATGAGGTAGGGTTCTAAAGCCAAAACCATAACTAGTATATAGCCGCCCCGATCATTATTCATGCTTCATGCTTGGCTCGGTATTATTTTTTTTTTGGCCATTTTCTCATAATTTTATGATGTAAAGTTTGATCTCATATCCGCTTTGAGGCCTTTTGAAGAGACTAGAAGATTCAGATTTTTCAAACAGAGCCCACAAAAATCCAAATCTCATGATCCAATGGCCAGAATTTTTTATTTTTATTTTTATTTTTATTTTTTTATAAATTACTAAAAATCTATGATAAATCAACAGTTAAAAATTTGAGACTATGCATGTGTCGGACTTTCTTAACAATATTAACAGTTCGGATCTTTAAAATGGGATAATTAAGATAGGGCTCCATAACAAAAACCAATATATGTAAATCACCACCCAAACAATGTTCATCCGATTCTAGCTTCCGTTCTTGCACTAAGAGGATGATCAAGGGTTAGCTTTTTTTTTTTTGGGTAGCTTTTCATGATCTATGATGAACTAAGTTATCAAAACTGACCACCTCCTTTTAAACCTTCTGAAGAGACCGAATAGTCCTGATTTTGCAAAAGCTCTCCACAAAAGTCCACACATTATGATCCAACGGTTTGTACTTCTTTTCTTATATATTTCAAAATACATAAAGAATCAACAATTGATATTTGACCATATGGCTGCTTTGGTGCATCTTAACGTGACTAACGGTTTAAATCTTAATTATGGGACCCGAAGATAGGTTTCCACGTTGAAAACGGTAACCCTAAAGTTATGGAAAGACAATAACCCTAAAATTATGGTTTATATGCCTTTCTTTTTTCATTTATAAGGCGGATGTGATAATTTAGAGCACGTTTGTATATATGTCCCTTATATGAGTTTATTTTTTGAGGAACCCCAAAAAGCTTAACCCAATTTTACATTTTTTCTCAAGATAAAGCCGCCACATCAAATATAGATATTACTATTTTATAAAATTTTAATTCCACAATCCTCACCTTTCCTTCCAGAAAAACAGCTACACATATGTGCCCTAAATAATTGAAGAAAGATTATATATTAATTTGATTTAAGTAGCATCCAAAATTATCTCAATCTCTGGCACACTTTCCTTTCTCCTCTGTTCACATTCCTTAAAATGCTTCATCTCTGGTTTTGCCTGCTATCGTTTTATACCCTGAACATACATCTTCTATCCAGCCCATCAAACCTAGTTTTTTTCCCATACATGTGCAGTCGCAATCCTCCTCACTAAGACACCAAGACACGAATCCAGGCCACAACGATTCCACCTCCCTTTCTCGCATTCCATTCAATTTCATCTCTTTCTTTCTCTCCCGATCGATCGATCGATCGATTTCTCTTCGAGGGAAGATTCCATGACTAGCGACGAAGAAGAATACTACTCGTCCGATCAAGACGCCCTAGATGGAATCGAGAATGACGACGAAGACAATCGCAATTGGCCGTCTTCAAGCCTTCCTTCTTGTCAGGTTAGGGTTTCCATCTCCTCTCCTACTTGATTCGAAATCGAAATCGAAATCGAATTCCCCTTTGGTATCTGCTGAGGTGATTTTTGTTTTCATGATTCTTTTCTCCGTTTCATTTGATTTGGACCTGAAAGCTGGTTTCTTTTTTCATGAAGTAAAGCTGTTATCATTCAGTATACGTGTTTTCTTATCCCCTCTTTCTTGATTGTATTGCCTTTGATTGAATTGAATGGGGTTTAGGTTATCTGAATTCAAGAGGATTAGGTGTGTTTGGGTGTTGATTGGTTTTGATTTTTTTGTTGTTGATGTTGGTAGAATATTGGCACCAATTGCAATATTGTGCATATCTAAACAGACCCATATTTTTGTTTGTGGAAGATTGCTGAGAAGAGAATTTAAGAAGTGGGTATTTGAAATGGGAATGAAGACTGTGAGGGGCTATTATTGAGTCTTATATTATGCCAGGATAAGGATTTTCAGGCACTGTATTTGGAGATTTTCAGATTTTTGGGATATTTTCTCCCTCTGTGATTCAATTTATTATTACCATTATGACAAAATTTATTAATTTGGAGCTGCCCTTAATTTCTTTATTCCTTTTCTTCCCAATTTGTGTGGTGGGTGGTTGAATGGTGTCATTGATTTTGAAATAATCTCTGTTAAAGAATTGCAACAATGTAGATGATGAAACCTCACCAGATTAGGCTTTTAGCAGAGCTGTCCATAAACAAGAAAGTTCATTTTCACTTCCATTTCCTATCTGTCCATTGTTTTTGTAAAGAACATAACTGGGCTGTCATCTCTCATGGAAAACTCAGTTATGTTCAACAGAAGATCATAGCTGAAACCGTCATCCCCTCGTTTTCGTAACAACTAGTCCTTTATTTTACTGTTTTAGTCGGTGTACATTCATGTTGAAATTTGAAGTGCCTTTGTTTTTTCATTTCTCTGTTCTGAGATATCATAGATGCAGAAAGGCTTTGATGTTCACTTTTTAAATAGGTACTTTCAAATTTTTGCACTCATTTCTGACATAAAATCTTTTCATGACATGTTCTGAGTCTTGGACATGGGTGGTGTTCAATCCATTTAATGAATAAGATAGTAGATTGTGTTGACTTGAAATACCAAATGGTTTCTTTCCCTTTTCTTTTATACTCTTTCTGGAATTGATTAATTTTTTCCATTATTCTTTTGGCATTTCACAGGTTATCACAAAAGAATCTCTTTTGGTTGCACAGGTGATGGCTTGTTTACTTGCTTCTATTTCTTTTGAATTTACCGTAATGAATTACCTATCAAAGTGCAAAGTATACATCAAGAACTTTAGAGTATCTTATAGGTTAGATGTTGATATAGATTCTGTGCACAGAGAGAAGATTTGCGCAAGGTAATGGACTTATTAACACTCAGTGAAAAACATGCACGGACTCTACTCATTCATCATCGTTGGGATGTTGAGAGATTGTTAGCCGTGCTTGTAGAGAAGGGAAGAGATCAGTTATTTTCTAAAGCTGGTGTGACTATAGTGGAGCGTAATGATCTTGCCCATCTGCAATCATCCCCTGTCACATGCAATGTTTGTATCGAAGATGTTTCTTCAGATGCAGTTACTACAATGGACTGTGGCCATTGCTTTTGCAATGATTGTAAGTAGTCTTCTATTTATTTATTCTGATGCTTCTGTTATTATTGTTTCCTTTCTAAGATAAAGAAGATATTTTTTCCCTCCATGTGTTCCTATGTGCAGGTTGGACAGAACATTTTATTGTTAAAATAAAAGATGGGCAAAGTAAGCGCATTAGATGCATGGCTCACAAGTGCAACGCTATCTGCGATGAAGCCATCATCAGAAACCTAGTCACTGCAAGGCATCCTGATATTGCTGAGCGTTTTGATCGTTTTCTTTTGGAATCTTATATTGAAGACAATAATAAGGTTAAATGGTGCCCTAGTGTTCCACACTGTGGAAATGCAATACGTGTTGATGGCGATGCTTATTGTGAAGTGGAATGTACATGTGGGCTGCAGTTCTGTTTTAGTTGCTCGGCAGAAGCACACTCACCTTGTTCATGCCTTATGTGGGAATTATGGGTCAAGAAATGTAGAGATGAATCAGAGACAGTCAATTGGATTACAGTCAACACAAAGCCCTGCCCTAAGTGTCACAAACCTGTAGAGAAAAACGGCGGTTGCAACCTTGTTAGTTGCATTTGCGGACAGCCATTTTGGTAAAAATTCTCTCCATTCCTTCTTGCTCCTGTTTTTGACATTTATGAAAATATTGGATGGTGAACATCCTCCTCCAAGCCCAATCCTTATCCGAAATCGCAGACACGTATGTTTGAGAGTAGTCTTTGACTCCAACATGCCCTTCTGTGCTAGTTTGGCCCAATTATGTTCCCTAAAATATTTGTGGTTTGATACTTCTTTGAATATATCTCTAGAAGGATGTAATGGTGTTATGTGGCCAGAAATTGCATGTATGTTTGGATCAGAAGGATTGATATTGTTATGAGCTTGCAAATGGAGATAGGATTGACATGCATCCTTTTTTGTTTTTGATGACGTGGGTATCCCTGAGGTCTTTGACCCAATAGGACTAATCCCCCTGGGCGGCGGCTGCTAAACCCACCCAAACGCACACCGATTGACATGCATCCTTGACTTTGAGCCTTTTGGATTGGTTTGTTGAAGAAAGGGTGAGGAATATAGCCAATTCTAGTCGATGGCTATATTTGGAAACTGTTGGCTCTATAGAAGGGTAGTGAAAACCGTACATGTCCTGATTAATTCTTCCCGGTATTTCCTTGATGTTGAGTGAACAAAATCATGGATTTCAAGTCAAACCTCTTAATCATCCCATGGAATATGCATGATGTTTAATCATCCTTTTAGCTTTTAGGATCAACTAGAACTTTGTTGGACAACTGCTACCAACATACTGATTCTCCCTAAAGTCATGCCTATTGTTCCCAAACAAAGGCTTGCTTGGTCAACAAGCCCAATCGATGGACCCTTCATCACTTAAGTGACTTATGTCATAAGCTTAATCAAAGGAACCACAAATGTGTAGCCCTTCTAGAAGTTTTTTTTTCTCCCAATATGGAAAAGACACTATAATAAAGAACTTGATGGTGGAGTGTAGATGTTTATGAAGTTGTTTGAGAGAAATGATGTTGTTACAGAGTTTGACAGGGGACTCGGAATATAGAAAACTATGAGATGTATAAGAAGACAAATAAAGAAGCCAAACGAGTAGCAAGTGATGCAAAGTTCAAAGCATATAATGGCCTATATAATAGAGAACGAAAGAAGCATAGTTTTAAGTTTGAAAAAAAATAAGGGAAAGGAAAAGTAGAGACTTAGTTCATGTCAAATGTATTAAGAGCAATGACCAAAATATTCTAGTGAAGGGCAAAGATATCAAAGACCGGTGGAGGGAATATTTTAACAAGCTTCTAAATGAAGACTATATAGGAGACATAAGTACATGAGATGATTCTTCACCAGTAGAACATACTTTTTTCTGCAAAATTAGGGTGGTGGAAGTGTAGAAAGCATTGGCATGAATGAAGACAGGAATGACTACGGGCCCAAATGATGCAAATCATGGATCTGGCAAGATGTTTTCGATCCTATGGATCCCTATCTCTAAGCCTTTTGGCTTGGAGATTAGCCCATTGACTATTCTTCTCTTTCATGTGATGCATCACCAAATGACATTCCGGTTAAGGCTTGGAAATGGATAGAGAAATTAGGCGGATTTGGTTAACTGGGATCTTCAATAAGATATTAAGGACATAAACTGTGGGATGAATGGAGAAAAAGTGTTATATTACTATTTAAAAAGAAGATGAAAAAGAAGAAAATTATGGTACTTATATATAAGAACATGGGAGATATACAAAACTATAACAACTATTGTGAGATTAAATTTATGAGGCATGCTATGAAGCTATGGGAGAGACTAATGGAGCAAAGACTTAGGCGGAAGATCAAAAGATATGAAAACCAATATGGTTTCATGTCAGAGAGGTCAACTATGGAAGCTATCTTCTCAATTATGCAATTAATCGAAAAATATATGGCGAAAAGGAAAAATCTGCACATGGTCTTTCATTGATCTAGAAAAAGTTTATGACAAGGTACGTAGAGATTTAATTTGGTGGGTTTTAAATAAAAGCAATGTCCCAAGAGGTTATATTGAAATTATTGAAGACATGTATCAAGGAGTGGTGACAAGTTTGAGAATTATCTGTGGAGAGATAGGTGAGTTTCCAGTGACCATAGGTTTTGCATTAGAGGTCAACCCTAAGCTCTTATCTCTTTGCACTGATTATGGATGAATTAACTGCTTATATTCAAGAGGAGGTACCTTGGTGTATGTTGTTTGCAGATGATATAGTGTTGGTGGATAAATCAAGAGCATGGTTCAAAATAGCGAAGCGGCCGCATTATTGGCTGTAGCGGTTGAGGCCGTTACGTTGTTTTGAAAATAGCGGCGATACGGTCTAAAAACTAGTATAGCCAAGCATTTTTAATTTAGAACACTGTTTTTCCTATTTCTTGTCCTCAATAGTCGTTCATAAAGTTGTCTCTACCATATATGGTTTTAGGTTGTTGCACAAGATTCGAGATTTTTAACCACTTAAAAAATTCACACTGCTACGCCACTACGTGTCGTCACACCCACTACGTATCACCAACTATTTCGTGTTTTGGCCAGTGGTCACGATGCTCGTTGCAACTGCTATTTTGATCCTTGAACAAGAGACTGTGTGAATACAAGACTTGAGATATAGTAGGGGGCTTTAGAATCCAAAGGCTTTAAAATAAGCCATACAAAGATAAAATATATGGATTGCAACTTCAGTGGGCATGTACAAAGAATTGAAACTACTATGAAAATTGAAGCTTGGGAGATACCATAGAGGTTCATTTTGTTGCATTGTCTTGATAATTAGTAATGATGGGGAGATTGATGAAGATGTCAAACATAGAGTAAAAATGCCAGTAAGATTTGTGATTGACGAATGCCAGTAAGATTTAAGGAAAAAATTTACAGGATAGTGATTAGACCAACTATGACCAATGGAGTATAATGTTCGTCAATCAAGAAGCAACATATGCATGAAATGAATGTAGCAGAGATGAGAATGTTGTGGTAGATCTGTGGTAAAACTAGGCAGGATAAAATTAGAAATAAGCGCTTTTGAGCGCATTTAGGGGCAACATAAATAGGGGATAAAATTAGAGAAACCTATTTGAGATTGTTTGGGTATGTCCAACACAAGCTGGCAATAGTGACGGTAAGTAGAAGTTTGGCTATGTAGGTTGATGGCCCACCAAGTGGAAGGGGTAGGCCGAAGAGGACGTGGATGGAAGTAGTACAAATAGATTTGAAGAAGTGCAACTTGTGTGAGAATTTGACTCCAGATAGATCGGAATGGAGAAATAAAATTCATGTGGCCAACCCCAACATGTTGGGACAATGCTTTGATGATGATGATGATGATGATGAAAGAGTCTTAGTTACTACAAGAGTTCGATAGTCTTAAGTCATAGTGGATGTAGTAGTAGGAGTGTCCCACAAATGATTAAGAAGGGAAAGGGGGTGTCCAGCTCCTTGAAAAAGGCTTATTTACTCTTTTCTAGCACATTTAATGCTGATATATGTTTGGATCTTTCAGCAATAGGATGTTTCCATTTGTGATGATTCTATTCGATTGGTGAAGCACTCAAGCTTTGGATTTGATTTCAGTTTTTGTTCCTCCTTGCACCTCTTTCCCCATCAATTATATTATAGGCTCGCTACAAAACGCCCAGGCATTTTAGACTTAAGATCTACAGACTACAAAAGCACAACTTGTGTCATCCCATTTAATGCAAATGGGGACATTTAATAGATTTGTAAACAAGCCAAGGGCATTTTTGAGAAAAACCAAAATTTTCCTAAGTGTTTTTTTTTGGGAGAAGCATGCCTTGATTTTTCACCAACGAGTTTTAAAGTTTCTTTGTATGACATGTTGTCACTTTTTAAATTCTGGAATGCCTATTTGAAAAGATAGATATTGATTCATGATTGTTGTACTTGTAGCATATTTTGTGATTTATACTTCCTAAAACAATCATATCCTAATTCTCACCAAAAAGATAAACATCTAATCACCTCTTTGGGCATGGATTGGAAAATCATGCACTTTAATTTCCAATTGATCTACTTGTAAGGACCAACTATCACTGTATTTTAATCTAATTCTTATAAAATTTAACTTCAATTAGTTCATGGGTGGGCTAAAATTTAATTGAAGTGAAACTTGGTGCAATGATAATTTATGTCAAGACTATAATTTTACATGGTTCTCAGATTTTATGGGATGGCCCGCACAGTTAGCAATTTTAAGTGGGTTGATTATAGTTTTATAATGTGAAAATCCTTTGATGGGCCCTCTTATTGAATTCAAAGAAAGAAAGACAAACATGAAGAAAGAAATAAAGAAACAAATCATATACAGCCCTAATCACCCAATGGAAATAAATCATATACAGCCCTAATCACCCAACGGAAACAAATCATATACAACCCTAATCAAGGGTTGTCAAACATGCACCCACGAGTCTCTTTGAGATGTTGGGAGCCATGTGTTATGTCTAACAAAAAGCCTCCACCCTTGATGCATCAATACCACTCTACACTTGGACCTGCTAAAATTAACCTCCCTCGTCGAAGTAAAGGGTGCAAAAGAATGATCTTTCTTTGAATTCACCCAATTGAGACCGTTACATTATTCTTTGATTTTGTCAGTCCTTGCAAATGAAAACATCATTAGGAAAACCCAAGGTGAAGAAGATGGATCTTTAACATTTTTTTAAGGTTTCTTCTAAACTTTATAATCCTAGACTACTTTTCTTCCCAAAACTTAGGAAGTCTGAGCTAAATAAATATTATTTTTGGGACAAAACCATCAATAAGTTTGTACACTGGCTGTTCCCCACTGTGGCATCTCCCAAACTTGAGACAAAACCATCAATAAGTTTGTACACAGGCTGTTCCCCACGGTGGCATCTCCCAAACTTTGACTTTCTCAAGCCTCCAAATATTGTATATTTTGAAGTGGAGTTTGTACACAGGTGTTCCCAAAACATAGGAAGTCTGAGCTAAATAAATATTATTTTTCGGACAAAACCATCAATAAGTTTGTACACAGGCTGTTCCCCACAGTA
Organism: Cinnamomum chago; assembly: GCA_038049695.1. Lineage (NCBI taxonomy): Eukaryota > Viridiplantae > Streptophyta > Magnoliopsida > Laurales > Lauraceae > Cinnamomum > Cinnamomum chago. Next base: position 80,232,327 of record CP142452.1, read on the forward strand.
GCATCTCCCAAAAGCTTATGTGTTTCCTTACAAGACTTAGAACTTCACCCTTACCCCCTAACACTTGGCCAAATTTGACTTTCTCAAGCCTCCAAATATTGTATATTGTCCCCCGATCCACCCCCAATTTTTGAAGTAGACATCCATATCTTGTATATTTTCACCTGACATAATGTTCCCAGATCCTACCTTTTATTCCTAGCTCGTATGTACATTTAATGTTTTTCATCCACAATGCATTTTCTTAATAAAATAGCCAACACCATCTATGTAGCTACTTGCATTTCTTTTAAGGTTCTCTCAAGTTCCTTTTTGGTGCTTTTCTTCTTTTACTCCCAAAAGCAAATGGATACAATGCTAGATAGTGGGTGGTCACTCAGTTCCCTTATTCTTGTATGTTTAAATTATCTGGTTTGATCTTTCCTTGTAGGTTGGAATTATTTTTTTGCTTAAATTTGTTGCTTTTTTTTTTTTATGTGGTCTGAGGTCTTGCTTATAAATTAGATATTTTCCTTCTAAAACCTGACCATTTTGATTCAGTTGGTTGTGTGGTGGGGCAACTGGCCGGGATCACACATGGTCAAGTATAAGTGGCCATAGTTGTGGACGCTACAAAGAAGACACAGAAAAGAAAGCTGAGAGGGCGAAGAGAGATCTTTATCGGTACATGCACTATCACAACCGTTACAAAGCTCATACAGATTCCTTTAAGTTGGAATCCAAGCTTAAGGAAACTATACAGGATAAGATAACAGTGTCAGAAAGTAAGGAGTTTGGTATTAAAGATTTTAGTTGGATGACAAATGGACTCTATAGACTTTTCAGATCTAGGCGTGTTCTATCATATTCATATCCATTTGCATTTTACATGTTTGGGGATGATCTCTTTAAGGATGAAATGACTCCAGAGAAAAGAGAATTGAAGCAACACCTATTTGAAGACCAGCAGCAGCAGCTAGAAGCAAATGTGGAGAAGCTCTCTAAATTTGTAGAGGAGCCATTTGATGATTTTCCTGTGGATAAGATTTTGGAGATACGGATGCAAGTTATCAATCTGTCTGCTCTTATTGATAATCTCTGCAAGAAAATGTAAGTTTCTTTTTCTTTCTTTTTTTGGTAGAGCAATAAAATGTGATTTAATAATCATTACTTTTCTAACTCAAGACATTCCTGGCCTTTGAAATTCCCATTAAAGCGTCCCTCATATCACAACAAACGACCACAATGCCTTCGCGACACAAATACATGTCTGAGAGGTAGATTTGCAAGACTCAACTTTTAATTTTAAACTTGTTGACTTTCAGGTATGAGTGCATTGAGAACGATCTATTGGGTTCTCTCGAGCATGCCATTCATAATATTGCTCCTTATAAGTCCAGGGGTTTAGACAGAGCATCAGAACTTTCTGTTTCTTGGGACTCTGATCAAAGTTGCAGGAGTATGAAAACCTGCGATGCGGAAAATCATCTGCAATGGGGCTCAAGTGCTAATGGAGCTAGTAGTGCGTGCATTTCTCAACCCATGCCCCCTTTTCTTTACTTGCGACAAGATAAATTTACCATTTGATCTCCAATGATAATAACTTCTTAGGGATGTGGTTTTCACTTCTTTTTTTTTTTTTTTCAAAATTTTGGTTGTCGTGTTTTTTTGTTTTGTTCTTGTCGTGGTTGCTGCTGTGCTTGTATCACCTGCCATTTTGCTTCCTTGTAGAAACCCCAAAGAAATCATTAATTGTATAACTCTTTTCCTTCTTGTTGCAATGTTGAAAAATCATTTTGCCTCTCAATCATAATTTTTTCTAATGGGTTTTAAGAAAATTTTGATGTGCATTATTCTTTTAAAGATCAAAATTCGCTTACTTGAAAAAAAAAGCATGTCCTTTTTGAAAAATTCCTATATAAACAACTATTTCTATAAAACTTGAAATTATTTATTTATTTTTTTGTAACACATATCATTTTTGGTATGGATCACCAAAATGATTGAAGTCATGGAGGGGCTCTCTTTGTCTTCTAATGGAAATGTTGTGGGGGCATCCACATGATCCAGATATGGTGGGCCCCCAAGAAAGGTCAATATCCAAACATGACTAGGCCCATCCACAACTGATCGTTACCATGATCTCACATCTTTTTGTTTAGCACATGGAGTAGTAAAAGGTGAAGTAAAAGTAGGCATGAGATGTGATATATATATATATATATATTTGCTTCACCATGTTGGAGGTAAACTTATAGTATGATGCCATGATACCACTAACCTTTAACAAACCCCCCACCCACCCACACACACACACATATATATAGGGAGATGCTCTTATGAGAGATATCTCTCACCTTATATGAGAGATAAGGGTGGGGGCCCTCACATTTAAGTTGTTGGCATTGGATATGAATGAGAGGGCCCCCACCTTATCTCTCATATAAGGTGAGATATATCTCTCATAAGAGCATCTCCCATATATATATATCACCCATACCTTTTACTTTATCCATGATTTGACATCCATCTCCCCTTTAATGCTCCACACATGTAAACAAACAGGCCCGTCACAAAGTCATATTTTGAGGCATGAGCGGTGATGATAAGCTATTGGTGGGTTTGATTGTGTGAGGATCATTTTCTTGACCACTTCGATAGGTCCCACCCTAGATGATATATGAATATTTAGAAATAGGATTTGTTTTTCTCAAAAAACTTTGTTAAATAAATAAGAGCATAGATCTTTTAGGGGAAAAAACAAATACACTGACATTTGCTTAAAATCTGTCAGTAAGTTTGTCCGGCTGTCAACCGGGTTTTTTTTTTCAACATTTTAACAAAAGGCTGGGATCTTTTTCAGCTACAAATAGGGATTTTTAGAATTGGAAAAAAAAAAATCATGGGTTATGCACACAATTAATTTTTCCTAATAATATGTGCATTAGCATGAGTACTATTTTATTACTGAATGGCAAAAATAAGCATGTATTACTGAAACGAACGTACATATTCTTTTCCCTTTTCCATCCATGTCAGTTATTAAACCATTGAGTGCCGCTGGCAGACATTTGTGGACCCAGCCCATCCACGCAGAGTCGCACACACACATGCCCCGTTGTTACATTTGCCACATCCCAGCCATGAAATGGATTGGCCCAGAGCTGAAATTTTGGGTCCAGTCATCAGGTGTCTTAATATACAGAATGAATACAGTTAGGGGGGAAAATTCCAGGAGTCAATATTCATCATACATGTGGCCCCATAGGAATAGATCCAAAGTGCAGCTCTATTAATTCATCAGTGGGATAATCAAGGTTTCCCATGCACTGTTGCTGGGCCATTTTCCCCTCTAATCTGAGTTGGGTCACCATCATCAGATTGGTCTCATGTAACAATTGATTTTTTTTTTTTTTTTTTTTGAAAATTCATGTGGCATGTGATTTCAATCTCTTTTAAACAATTGCAATTAAACCGAAGTGAGTGAAATCACGTATTCTGTATTTGACCAATGTTACAGTGAGCCTAACTATTGTACTGAAACTTGGCCCAGTGCCAATACAAGTTTGGAAGACCTACTAATGGTTTTATAGGGCTGGTCTCAATGGAATCTGTGAGGAGAGATTGTGTACATTCGCCAGACATTTAAGGCACATGCAGTCCCATTTAGAACTGCCTTTGCTGTCAAACCTCTTGATGAATGTCTCAATCTGTGTTCTCTCTGTTAATGCTTTTGTATATGTGAATTTGAAGAAGTAACACCAACTTGCCTCTAATGCCATTTTGGACATGCAATTTATGTAGGATCATCTGAATCTAAAAGGCCTTTGGATGACCGATTCTATGGATCTAATCTGGATGAGAGTGGTTGCTCTACAAGGAAGCGTGCCAAGAAAGAAGCTCTTGGGGATCCTCCTTTTGATCTCAACTTGCCGGCGGAGGTGTTCGATAAGAACTGATTTTACACAACATTCTACAAATTCTGACGTGTACAGCTCTGACAAAGACCGTTGCTCTATTATTCAAGGACAAATCTAGTTTTACCAGTGTTCTCTCATCTCTAGTTCCATTTTTCTTTAAATCTAACCTCGTTTCGGCCTCATGTCAAGTTCTGCCCAGAAAAAGCAGAGACAATCAGGGCCATTTGATCTGGTTGCTTTTGAATTTCTGGGTACTCGATCACTCGTGGACTCGTAGTAAAGCCGGTTTTATTCAAGGACTGGTAAAAGGTGAAGAGCCAAGGGTTCAAGGTGGAGATCTAGATGGGACCATTGCTATTGGAGGATTGAACGAACTTTGGCAATGGGTAGGTAATCAGTACCTATTGGAGAGGAGCTAATTTGATGGCTTCTTGTGGACCTTCACCGTTAATTATTCACTTTTAACTTCTTTCACAGAAACGCACTGCTTTACAGATCCTAGAATTTCCGAACTGATTTAACAGGAAACAGGCCTGCCCTAGATATTGTCTTCCTCATTTATCTGTGTCTTGTACAAACATTTCTTCCAGCTCTTTATCTGAGTATACAGTGCCTGTATAGTTGGCAACAGTATAGCTCTATCATGCGGCTATCTATGAAGAACTGAGGGCTTGCATGGTTCATAGGTTTAGTTGTTGCAAGACTGCTAACCATATCCATTTTGAGGTGGAATGATGGGACTAGTTGTATCTGTTTACCAATCAGAACTAAAATGTTAACGAGTCGCTGAAATGCATTCTCACTATAAAGAGGTAAATGTTGGGTGATAATACATGCGTCAGTTTTATCATCATCTTGGGCCCTTTTTTTCTCTCCTTTTTACTTTGGTCGGCTTTATTAGTTCTAGGCCAAACCTTATCACTCTCAATTACAGACCTTTAACTTTGTGAAAGTGCTATGCTGCACCGTGTGAGCACTCTCATTGGCAGTCATCCAATAGTCAGGGAAAGAAGAAAATGGCTGATCACCCAATTTCCACAGGTAAAATCAGTTTGACTCATTGTTCTAGCAATGTGGTTTTCTTTGCTATTCTTTTTTCAATTTTAATTACTTACATAAAGTTCAAGGCTTGAAATTTTTAAGAATTCATCCACATGGGCGGTCCTAAATGTAGCGGGTGCTGGTCCTGTCCCCACTATATCTTTTAGGAGGTTGGACCAGCTACCAAATCTTTGTGCTGCTTCTGCTTCTGCTTCCAGGTTATCGGATATTTCTTCCTGATGTAACTTCTAATGTTGAATATTTTTAACTCAATAAATAAATTAGTGGGTCAATCTCATAATGAGCCTACACATGTTTCTCACATGTTTAGCTCGGCCTAAAGTAACCCCATGCCAAAAGGAACGAGAGTTGGAAGAATGTCTAGAAACACAAGTGTCAGCACCAAATTTGTGACACCCAACAACCTTCATGAATTGAACCAGTAGAAATCATGAGCCAACTTCCACTCCAACTGAAATTGGATCCACTCTTTATATCATATCCAATTGGAGACGTCCACTATTAGATGGACCAAATGGTTGGGTCTACCATTAGATTGATCATATGTAAACATTTAGCATGCCATTACATGTTGCATGTGATTAGTGTAACGGTGGAGCCAACTCCAACTGGAGTGAATTTATGAAGGTGTTCCCACTCATGTGCCTTCCCAGCATTTTCTAAGTAGCTTATTAATCATGATCCAAGTCCAAGTGACCACTTCTGCACCGTGCAAGGGGATAAATACGCGAACAGTATGGGCACACAAATTAGGGTCAGGCTATTAAAATTATTCATAATGTAAAGGGAGATCTTTCAAAAAAAAAAAAAAATGATCTAACATCACGAAGAAACTTATCTGAACCTGCTGATTGTATAGATGACCAAATACCTATATGTTTACCGGCAAAACACTTGCACTGGATACACTGAAGCCTTACATATGGCCTAATTCTCAATTTTACATTGTCAATGATGATGATGATTGATGACAATCAAACTGTTGGTTTTGCATAGTGTATACTTGAATAGTCATTGCCATTTATCCAAATTGAAACATAGATCATGCAAATTGAATAGTTTAGCTCCAACTAGCTCATAGATGGATGGGCATATGGCCTGTACTTTTAACAAGCTATGCCTAGGTTTAAATCTCCACCTGTGGGTGGTAGAATTAAAAATGGTAGTTATCTTTCATGTGACCCATGACAGTCTCGATGGGTGTTCTTTGGTTTTAATCATCCACCAATAGCCTTATCATGGCCTCCCATATTTAAGCTTACCGAGAACATTTTGGCACTTCATTTTCACACGTGCAATTGAAGAGTGGTTTGAACTTCATAGACAGCCTAACTTGATGATAGTGCCATCTACACAAGATTACTTCCCATATTACTTGCATTTCGCTGCTCTTTCACTTACAGATATTGGGGAGTAATCATTGCACAAATCAACACAAGTCATTCCTCATTACATATGTCGTTATAATTACTATTTAAAATTGTTGGGTTTAATTTTGTAATATTCCAGTTTAAATGAATTATAATCCATTAGGTTAGGTAGGGATCAAGTTTTGAATTAGGGGTATTTTGATAATTATATCGGACTCTCTTAAGGGATTAAAACCGAGAAAGTTAGATACATGATGTAACTTATAAAACCTAGAATAAAAACATAGATTCATTGAGATGTCTCTTTGGCCGTGGATATAGGTACATTGATGAACTGTGTAAATTCCTTAAGTGATTTCCCCCCTTTGTAATTGCTCTCTATGATTTGATAGTTGATCACTAATTTGGCTTCAACACATGTTCAACGTCCATAGAACCTCTTTCACATTTGAAGTTTTTCATTTAAGTAATTGTCTTACACCTAATCAAAATGATGGTTGGCCCAAGTCTGGTTTTACTTACGTTTGACCAAACTTAAATGTAGAGAGTAATCCCAATTTTGAGTGATTTGAATTTTAGAGACTTGCTTGGCTGGTAATTTTATATTGATTGAGGAAACCAATGGTTGTAAACCCCAATTCGTTCAAACCTCACTATTGGTGATGAACGGTTGGATTCTAAATTCTAAATATCATTATAATCAAAGTTATTGCAACCTTTGCATTCATTATTGTGATTTGAATCCTTCTCATATTATAGGGCCCAGGAAAGGTCAATAGACATGGCAATTGATCATTCCATGAAATGATATTAAAATGAAGTAATAAAAAGATGGATTCATGGGACTGGTGAAGGGTGTAAGTGTTGGCATTTTTGTTATTCTATTTATGAAATAATATAGACATGGCAAAAGCAACATTCCATATTCAAACCTAATTGCGGTAGCCTATTCTTTTTAAAGCAATTGATTTTGAAGACATGAAAGGTATTAAAATGAAAAACAGAATTTATAATTAATACTAGAACTCGACCACAAGGGCCTACTTTTAAATCCAGAAAACCTTAGCGAGGTATATACACAAAGCTCATGATATGTATCATTCTTCATCAAAATCATTTTCTTCCCCATACATTAACTCTAGACAAACATAGCCCAAGACACCGTTTGGGTAGAAAAAAGTAAGTTGTATCTGAACCTTCACTCGTTTTTGAAAGATCCAAATGATGGCCGCTGGTTTAGGAAAGTTCATAGAGAAACTAACAGCTGCAAAAAATTTACTCGGTCGAAAGCAACTAGCTAGGCTGGGATTAGTGTATGCAGGTAAATTTCCAAAGGACTCCTTCAGACTCACATGGAATATAATCACAGCCAATCCAAGTGACAAATGGTTTTCAGTTCCCAACTGTTTCTCTAAAGGGCCTGTTTGGGCGCGTGCAGTAGATTACATGAGAACTTGTGTTCAATGAGCTCCATGAAGAATTCTTAAAGAGGAGACATGCAAAGGATATGAGGTGGGGGAAATGAAATAAGGTGGAGATGTAGATGAGACCTTGACTTTTCTGGGTATTGAATTACTAGGGTGATCGCTGGGTATTCATTTTCCATGTGTTCTTTATTCTTCAGTGTTCTTTAGTGCATGATTATTCGTTGTTTGGTATAGGAAATAATAACATGTTAGTAAATCAAATAATTGGAAGAATAAGAGTTCCATCTATCCACCTTAATCCTTCATTCATCATCTCTTTATTACTCAAACCCAATTTACTTGGACTTCCTAGAAATTCAGTAGAGAGTAAGTAGAGCAGGACCTAAGTCTCAAGTTCATTGGATGATACTTGCATTGTTTTACCCTATACAATAAAATCCAACAATTACACTTTTGTTGCTCCTGGATGGCAAGAGTTTGGTAAATAATTTTTTTTTATTCTAAACAACCAGATATTACATCAAAACTCTTACAATTTAAACAATGAAATCCAACAACATGTTCTATTGGCTAATGATGATGATGGATACAAGGAGACAAAAGCAACAGAGAGCAAAACAATAGTAATCTAACTGTTGTTCAAAATACCAGCCTCTTGATAGTATTCAACAGTGTCAATGATGGTCTCTTCTAAAGACCTGCATTCCCAACCTAACCTCTTCAACTTCTCTGAAGTTGGATTTGCTTCTTGATCCACCTCTATGTAACTGTCAAAAAGAAAAATAAATGGGTCTGAGAGATTGAAATTCCTGAAATCAAGAACAGCATGTCTAATCCAGTTGGGGTACATACTTTTTAGGATAGTTATAGTTGGGATATTTGCTCTTCAAGTTTTCAACCAAAGTGCGAACTGGAACCAAATGTGGTGCACAAATGTATCTTCCAGATGCTTCTTTCTTGTCATACATCAACATCAATGCTTCAGCTACATCGCGGACATCCACAATCCTCCAAACTATGTTTTCGATTGTCTCAGATAGTCCTGTTCAATAAAAAGAAAATCATATCAGTAGAGTTGTGGCCCATCCTGCAATCACAACAATCTTGAATGGATGGAAATAAAGGAAAGATGGAATGCAATCAGTTTCTCATGGAGGAGACTGAAGGGTCGTTGCAATTCTAGTTGTAGTAGTATTTCCTTGAAAAGTCATTGGAAGTGTCTTTGATCTTTACAATATATCCTTCCAAGAACAAACAGTTAAAAAAATTCTCCATGTATTATTCAGAGATATAGAGGAATAATCATTAGACTAGACAATCCCACTACAGATGGTCAATAATAGACGCAAGATTTTCCCCAATTGACACTCCATACTCCAACAATGTCTACGTACATGCATATATACCTACAATAGCAGTGCTCCTATGCGGATGTCTCCATGTGGACTGCCCTGTGGCACATTTGGAGTCCCACCCTTACGCAAAATTTCAGGTCCGTTATAGAATCCTAACCCATTGATCCATGGCCCTCAAATCCAATGTAGAAATATTTTTTCTGATTTTTTCAATCCAATGCTAGTCCCATTCAGATGGATGTAAAAAACATGAGGCCTGTGACATTCAGAGGGGCAGTGGTCTGAGAGGGTGTTGGATGGATCATAAGGGGCCCTAGGTGGGGCCCACAAGTTGTCCCACAGGGGCGAGACATGATCTGTACCTGAGAGAATTTGTATATGTGGTTGTATAGCCATTCAACGCTGAGGACTTTAAAGATATCTCATATTCCCCTCATCTAGGTATAGACCTTTCCATCGATTGACTCCATTGATTTCCACACATTCAGGTTGGCCCCATTGAAGAAAAAATAGAATAAGAATGACCCACCCAAACAACCACCACCCCCCAAAGCATGGTTCCTTCTTATTCCCAAGAGCATTTTTACCCAAAAAAAAAGAAAAAGCTAAAGTTAAGAGGTTCCTTTGCACAAGGAAATACCTTTGAATAGCTCAATGAAAATGTGGGTGCTAGCATTCATGGTGGGTTGCAGCAGTGGCCCCAAAATGAATGATGGACAAAGCGTTAAAACATCGAGCTCACTGTTCTCTCCATACTTCAATGCCTCTCTTTCTGATTTTGTCTTGGCAATACAGTACCAGTCATGCGAGTCCTTCAGCATGAAACAGAAGTTTAAGTAAACAAGCATTCTGAATTCCAAACCATAGTTGCCAATAAACTTGAAATAACACCCACACATCTTGATTGCTGTTTCCTTTCATGATTTTTTTTTAATGGCTTGACATGAGGGGTAATTTTTCATCGGAGAGGTACCTCCCGTGGTTCTAATGACAGGTAAATATTAAGCTCTTTGTGCAACCCTCTAGGCTGCATGCTAATCATGTTATAGACAAAAAAAACTATTCCTGTCAGATTACAAACATGGCCTCAAAGTTTAATGCTTCTGATGTCGCAGTCTTTTAAGTTAGATAAGTGTCAATATGAAGGGGTTGGATTGATGACGCATGGGTCCCTTAAAGAACAAAATGTTATTGCTTTACAGAGAATTTCAAAAATTTTTTTTTGCTATATTATCATAGCTCCTTTTATTTCCACAAGTTTCCTCATTATTGTTAGGTATTTCAAAATACCCGCTGCATTTGTAATAGCGGTGTGAAAGTTTTAAGAAGATCGCACGGCCAGTCTGACCAGGTTCAACCAGAACTAGTACCTTCCGTGCTTTGATTTATTAAAATTAGGATATTTGACCAGTAGTGCCAAAGAAAGCAAAACCAAGAGGTTGAACTGGTTGGATCCACCATTAACTATTCCTTATTTTATTTTATTTTTTTGTGTCATGGTTGAGCCGGGTTGAACTGGACGTTTGAACCATATCAGACCGATTCATCCCCTGCATTGGTTCACCCTATAGAGTTTTTAAAACATTTGTGTGTGAACCATAAAACATATCAATGTTTCTTAGTAAAAGCATATCAGAAGTTCAAATCAATAAACTATTCAAGCACAACTACAAACGCCCATGAGCTGTGCTGCTGAGCAAGTCAGGCCTGGGCCAGGCTATAATGGCTAGATAAGAGATGAACTTTTAGGTTCACAGACAAGCCATGGCCCAGAGCGTTTGGATCAATAGCTAAATGTCCAAATGGGCCGGAATAGGCCCCATGCACAATCACCCATGTCATCTATGGGCACCCTACACATTGCAGAGCGGTCAGATCTTCTGAACTCTAGTCACTAAGGCCACATTTGGATTTTTGAACACAGGTCCCCTGGACCTGATTTGCCTGTATCTTCAATCACTGCAAACTCTATTTACTTATAATCGTATATCGCAAAGAATAAAACAACAGTCACTTACAGGTAATCAGGCCATCCAAATGCATGAACCTTGATTTTCACATAAACCAAGTCACCTGCACTTGATTTACAATGATCCATTTGGGCCTCAAGTGATTATAATTGGGGCTAATCAAAACTAGTAAATCATAGATTTAGGGCTGTCACCTGACTTTCCCTGCAATAATCGATGTCGCTCCAACAATCCTCATCCATGGGTCTATTTAGTGGCCAGTTTGGGTTCATCACAACAGCTGCAGTAGATGAGACAACGATGACCCTTTCCACTCCTGTCTCAGAAAAAGCCTTCAGCACATTGAGCGTGCCCCTTACAGCAGGCTCCAGCAATTCTGTCTGCATAACATTGTAGCAAAACTTTGAAAACTGAATAAGAAGTTTTGTTTCAAACACAACAATGCACAGTGTTCCCATCCATTCTTTAGTAAACATTCTATTCTTTAGGAATTTTGCAACTTAAGTTTCAAAAGGAAAAAAAAAAGGTTTTGCTTTAAACAATTGGGTGTTTATATTTTGCAGATGATCTGGTCTGGGCTGGAAATTAGGCCTGACAGTAAATGAACCGTGATTGGATAAGCTTTCACCCAGCCCAAGGGTGCCTAAGTGGAAGACTAATTCTTGAAAGTTTCATTTCCACCTAAATGAAATTAGAAAGTTTTCTGTTGGAATCAATGTTTCCTTCCGTCATGAGGTTAGATCGGCTTACTCTAAGGCAGATGTGTTAGCCAAGGAAGGGGTTGATAGGTTGCTTCCTTGGGTGGGTGTGATTATATAACTGGTTGATAGGTTGCTTCTTTGGGTGGGTGTGATTTTATTAGTAGGGTTGGAGGTGGTGCATTGCTCCTATGCATCCCCTTCCTATCTTTGTTTGGTTTTTTGTATTTTGTACCTTCTTTTCTTTGAATGAAATCTTTTGTTACCTCTCAAAAAAAAAAAAAAAAAAAAAACCATTATCAATACTTATATTTGAATTCCAGCATTAGGAAGAAATCATAGTAACTGGTTTGCAGTTAGACTAATTGACATTCAAGCCCGAAATTCATAACTGAAGACTCATTGAAGTTTGGAGTTTGAGAAGCTTGATGAACCAATTCATTCATATGGATATCTAAAATCCAAACCACTCAAAATAAAGCTTTTACAATTTTTTTTTTTCCTTTGGGCCCAATTATTACTACATAAGGTTATGATTGAGACCATCGTAACATTGATAACATGTAAAATAAACAGTTAGAACAAAAGTCAAAATAAAATCCCAATCATGATTGGGAAATAAAATCAAACTGTACTGGATGAAATGAAAATGTTACCTCTGGATTGGCGACTCGGCCGGGTGGAACCGGACATGCTACGTGGAAGACCCCACTGCATCCTGCAATAGCGGCACAGAGAGAGTTATAGTCCAGCAAGTTGGCTTTGAAGAGCTGCAATTTCTCTTGGGCCTTCTCCAACCTTTTCAAATGGCTGTTCTTCTCATCACCTGCAACTCATTTTCATGGAAATGAATGAATCAAACAGAATAGTAGTAATCTGATGGATGGAATGATAGATTTTGTTGATCATGTTTAGGCCATTCTTTTCGTTTGCTTTTACCTCAATCACATATGATTGAATTGCAGAGAGTAACAGGACTAGAGAGAGTGAAAGGGGTACCTGGATCTCTGACGGTACCGTGGACCATGTATCCTTTTGAGAGGAGTAGCTTCACTAACCATGAAGCTACAAATCCTCCTGCACCTGTTACACATACTCTCCCTTTCTCTTCCATTTCCTCTCTCTCTCTCTCTTTCTTGTCAAGTTGTAGACTATACTTATCCAAAATAAAAAGGTAATAGTAGACTTGAGTAGCTATCGAGGCCTATGTGAATTAAAGCTAAACACCATACCACATGTGGGCCCACTTTTTTTTTTTTTTTTTTTTTTAAATAATTGAGTGTTCCCAGCCCTTTGAGCCAAAATAGTCCTTATAGGCCCAGAAGAGAAAGCCGGATAAAATTTTCTTGTAACCTCAGTGTGGTAGTGTGATTTCGAATCCACAACCTCCGGGTACAAACCGTGGTCTTAGGCCAACTGAACTACCGCTCGTAGTTTTAGTGGGGGCCACTTGGAACCCACAGAACATGGGCATCTCTTTATTGGTTGGGGTTTTCTTGTGTGCAAAATACGTGCTCCATTTAGTCATCCTAACCCCTTTATAATAAATTTCGGTTATTTAGAAAGTGATCTGTCGATCTAATGGTAAAGACCATTCTGGTGTAAAAATGGGTCGGGTGTAATTTAGGGGTGCTCTATTTATGCGTTCCATTTGGACGTGTCATCATATGGGCTCCACTATGAGGTGTTCTACAATAAAAAATAAAAAAAAAAAAAAAAATAGTTGTGCACCGCCTAAGTACTCATTGAAGACTAAAGTATACTCATTCTATGTCTCGTTTGTCACTTTGATAAGACCAATATGCTCATCAATGCCTCGTTGGTCATACTTTTATAATATTTCCTTAGAAACGTGCCACATGGTTCATGAATGGTAGATAGACTAGGACTTTGGTTCTAATTGTTGCGTGTCTTTGCTTTCTTTTACTCACCAACTTTGTTATACTTTTATATAGATCTTGGAGTGTAGACCTGTGCTGCGTTTATGGCTCAGGTGAGACCAAGCCCAAGGTTGCCCAAGCACAGCCTATTTAGGTGACAGGGTTCAGCCCATGAGCCTAAAAATTAAGCTTGCCTCTTGGATATATCATATGTTTTTAATCAAATGAGAAATACTCGGCGATCAGTGGACCCACCTATAATTACCTTTTTGCCATGTAATACTGCTTGTGGATTTTGTAGATCTACTGCTGTAGGAAAGGCCCAAGCCCAGTTCTAAAAGTCTTTGAAAATTAGGCCATGCTTGGATTCCAAACTGAGTATCAATTGTCCCAATCAAAGAAGTGGACCAATGATTAGATGCACCAAATCCATTGTTTCAATCAATTAGGGCATGTTTGTGTAACACTTTTCCGCGGAAAAGTTCACGGTTTTCCGCGGAAAACCCATTTTTCCGGCGCTTGGTGCGGAACAATTCCGCGGAAATATTTTCCTGCCTCGTCAGCATTTTCCTTGATAATTGTGGAAATGGGTTTCCTATGGGGGGTATGGGAAATGGTTTTCCTCGGAAAACTTCTCCATCTTTTCTTTACTTTTGTCCATTTCAACCCAAAAACCCTATAACTCTTTCATTTTTTATTTCTTTATATAAATTATTATTTAATGTTAAATAAATAATATACATGTTGTGTTATTTTATTCAAAAAATTATATCACCAAATAAGAAATTTTGATTTTCTATAAGGAATCCACAGCCGCACCAAACAACATCTGCACCAATTCAATGAGGAAACTCTTTTTGCACCAAACAAGGATTTCTAAATTCTACGGAAATCCTTTTCCGAGGTTTTCATTTCTATGGAAAATGCTGACGTGGCAATTTCCTCTTTCCACGGAAAGGGTGTGTACACAAACGTGCCCTTAGGGTTCTCATTGCTTATCTGAAACCAAATTTTAACCTTGGATAGTTTGCACATGAGGTGGTGAGGAATTTTTTTGGGATTTTGCCGGTAGCTATACCGGAAGACTTGACATTTGCTTGTCAATGGTTAAAGTTCTACAAATTTCCACGTAAATGTTCATGCGATTTTTTTAGGGTTGTGCAATATTTTCATATATCACACCATGTAATACCATGGAGAAGTTTTACAATTCTCCACACAGTTCTGTTAAAAGAATGAAATATTCTTTACTTAAAGAAGAAACAAATTAGATTAGCAACTAGAATTAATGATAGCGAATCATTCTGGAAAGTGGAAACTCGTCCACCCACTCAGTCCCAATTGTCTTCATGTCAAGAGCCACCTTTTAAAGGGTCGCCATTATGGTGATTGGTGGGGTCCACTGGCTTAAGATGATTAGGTTATGTTGATTATTCCCTTCCTTCACAATCAAATCCACTCAACTTTACACTTTAATTTGAGGTGAGAATTGTGATCAGTTTGAAGGGTTTTACAGATCTGTTGGAACTCTAATAACTTAGCAATTGGGTCCCACATACTCTCACCAATAAGATTTCACATGGCTAAATGAGGTGGGTCCACTTGACATTGCACCAATTGAAGTATTTTTTTTTTATTTTAGGTCCCCGTCAAAAATGACAATTTGCAATGAATAACTTGAACTAGCATTCACGATAACCACAAAATTAAAGCTTCTATGACTACAAATACATTCAATTGGCACGTAAATAAAGATAGTTTCAATTTAAAAAATAAGTGTTAGAGCAAGCCTTCAAGATCTCCTCATCGTGCTAAAAGCATACGATTCTAATGGATCTAATGGATGAAGATCCTCTAACTTTGACGCACTTCAATCAAGGGCTATATTGAGGAGATAGCGCTAGTTTTGGAAGACCCCTTGGGCGATGATATATTCGGGTCGGGCCTATGAGCTAGACCATTATTTTTGCTCAAAAGCAACTTAATCTTTTATAAAGTTTTACTTTTTCTTCTCCTTCCTTTTGTTTAACTTCCATTATCTTTTTTTTATTTTTCAGGTGGACCAATACCTAACATTGTCACCATGTATTCTTTATTCGCTTTGCAACCTCTCGACCATTCACCTTATGATACAATCTAGGTTGGGTTTACAGGTCAAGCCTCTGTCTTTTTTGGTTAATAAAAGCGAGACATTTAAAATTTAGACTTTGACCCAAGGCAACTTCTTTTAAAGTGCCCTTTCCCCCTCTCATTTATAGCTTTTTACCACACGAGCTCTTCATATTAGGGAATTAGGATCCTCCTCCAAGGCTTTACTCTCGCTGGTTTGAAACAACAGTTTCGGTTCGAAACTTTTTTCTGAAATACCAAAGATATCTCTATACGGAGATTAATTGGGATTGCAAATGAGTATCCGATTATCCAATTACCTGAAAGTTACGAGCAAGTAATTTTTTTGAAATACCAAAAATATTCTATATAGAGACTACTTAGGGCTGTAAACAAGTATATGATTCTTCAATTACCTGAAAGTTCCTATTCTCGTTTTCACCCATGCCGAAAGTGGGCACCCTGTTGCAACCAGCCGATAAGGAAAAAGTGCATTTGAGCCTTCATTTTCTTTTGATTCTGTAGCGGAGAAAAATAGAGAAGCCGCGAGCGAAGCCGCGAAAAACCGGGTTTGAGTCCATAACCCAGTTTAGGTTCCGTTTGATAAACGGGTCCGGTCCCAGGTCCATATAGGTTCCGACTCATGGACGTGAGACCCGACCTATGAGTTAAGATATTGCAAATTTTATCTCAAAATAAACTTTTTTTTTTATGACATTTTTATCTATAATAATGGTGGTAGTAGACTGTATGCATTGTTATAAGCTGAATAATATGCTTATTTTAATAAAATGAAAAATAAAGAGAAATTAGAATCGACTTTAAAATTAGATTCCAGTCCTGTGGATTTGGTTCTGGAAGTAGATCCAGATTCTTCTATTAGAACCGGGTTTGGAACTAACAAAATAAGTTTTGAGTTAAAACCGAATTCGAAATCGAAACCGTAATGGTAATCGTTATTTAGAAACAAAAAGTTTACCTGGACAAACTTTTGAGGGGTTGTCCAAAATTCTAGCTCAAAGAATATCATAGGGATTGTCTAAAATTTTGGTAAAAAAGTTTGTCCAAATAGCACCACTCATATAGAAATAGTCTGGTGGTGTGAATACACTATGACTCTGATGTAAAACCGAAACCGTACCACTTGCAATCCTACTACGAAGGAGCGTAGAAAACGTAATTGGTGGGACTCACTTTGGAGCTCGTCTTCCAACCCATCCTCTTAACTCGGGATTTATAGAGGTCACATTATCAAGGGGGTCCGGATTCGATCGATTTATGCGGACCGAAACCGACATTAGTTTTTAACGCGGCGGACTTCTTCATAGGCCGTTTGGTTCAGAAGTCAATGCTGCAGACTTGGATGCTTTATAGCTTTTGTTGCCAGTCCCACTGTTTTTTTTTGTCACTCCAAAATCCTCTGCTTGCAGTTTCCTGCTTTTGCAGGAGAGGAAAGCTATCTATCTATCTATCTCTCTCTCTTCCTTCATCTGAGCTCTGAATGGATTATAGATTACGGTTCTAAGGAGGCATCATGGGGTGGATCAAGGTCATAAAGCAAACTTCTTCCCTCAATTTCAGCCCTCATCAATCAAATTCTGGCATCTTCTCAGGATGATTCTCCTTTCCTAGAAAATTTTTTTTTTTTTTTTGGGTCATTTCATTTGATTTGGAATTGAAAGTTGGTTTCTTGAACATGAAGTAAGACTCTATGAGACCCTTTTGTTGTTTTCTCGTCACCCTTTTTGTTGATCGTATTGTCTTTGATTGAATCGAATGGGTTTTAACTCGTTCTGAATTGTTGGTTTGTTGGACGTTCGAGAATTCATGCTGTGATATGTGAATTGAAGAGGGATAAGGCCCTGTCTTTGGGTGTTTATTGGTTTTGATGTTTTTTTTTTCTTTGTGGGATGTTATGTTGTGGAGAATATTGGAACCAATTAATATATGGTGTATGTGTGAACTCTGAACAAACCCATGTTTTTTCGTGGAAGATTGTTGATAGGAGAAATTAAGAAGTGTGTGTTTGAAATTGGCATGAAGACTGTGACTGTGTATTATTGAGTCTTATCTTCTTCCAGGATCAGGGTTTCCAGGCACTGACATTAGGGATTCTCAGATTTTGGGGATCTTTTCTCCATATGTGATGATTCAATTTATTATTACTACTATTACAGTTAATGTTAATTTGGAGCTGTTTTAATGCAAAAGGTAGGTTTTTTCCCCTTTTTTAAGGGTTTTTTTTTTTTTCCTTTACAATTTGTTTGTTGGTTGGATGAGTGGTGTAATTGATTTTAAAATAATCTCTGGTATAAAATTGCAATGATGTAGATGATGATACCTCACCAGATTAAGCTTTTAGCAGAGCTGTCCATGAATAAGAAAGTTCATGCCTCCCTATTGCTGGTGGAAATTGTCATTTTTACTTCCATTTCCAATCTGTCCCTTGTTATTGTAAGGAAGATAATTGAGAGCTGGGAGCTCTTATGGAAAATTCAACTATTTTCAACAGGAGATCAAACCTTTTCCTCCTCCTTTCTAGAAAGAAATCCTCTTTATTACTGTTTTAGTGAGTAAACATTCATGTTGAATTTTGAAGTGTCTTAGTTTTTTCATTTCTCTGTTCTGAGATATCATAATAGTGAACAATCACTGTTCACATTTAAAATAGTCACTTTCAAATTCTTACTCTCATTCGAAAAAAAATCTTCATTTGATCCATTTAATGAGTAAGATTGTAGATTGCATTTAACTTAAAATACCGAATGGGTATTCTTTCCTTTTCCTTTTATACTCTTTCTGGAATTGATTTATTTTTTTCATTATTCTCTCCACATTTCACAGGTTATCACAAAAGAATCTCTTCTGGTTGCACAGGTGATGACTTGTTTAATTGCATCTATTTCTTGTGAATTCACCTTACTGATTTACCTATCAAAGTGAAAAGTATACATCAAGAACTTAAGAGCATCTAATGTTAGGTATTGACATAGATTTTGTGCACAGAGAGAAGATTTGCGCAACATAATGGACTTACTAGAAGTCAGTGAAAAACATGCACGGACTCTACTCATTCATCATCGTTGGGATGCTGACAGTTTGTTAGCAGTGTTTCTGGAGAAGGAAAGAGATCGGTTATTTTCTGAAGCTGGTGTAACTATAGTGGAGCCTAATGTTCTTGCCCCTTTGCAGTCATCCCAGGTCACATGCAATATCTGCAATGAAGATATTTCGGCAGATGCAGTTACTACAATGGACTGTGGCCACTGGTTTTGCAACAATTGTAAGTTTTGTCCTATTTATTTATTGTGATATTTCTATTATTCCCTATTACTTATATTAATTTTTTTTCTTACTAATATAAAAAAGGTTTTTTTTTTTCCTCCATGGGTTCTTATGTGCAGGTTGGACAGAACATTTTATTGTTAAAATAAATGATGGGCAAAGTAGGCGCATTAGATGCATGTTCTACAAGTGCAACACAATCTGTGATGAAGCCATCATCAGAAACCTAGTCAGTGCAAAGCATCCTGATCTTGCTGAGCGTTTTGATCGTTTTCTTTTGGAATCTTATATTGAAGACAACCATAAGGTGAAATGGTGCCCTAGCATTCCTCACTGTGGAAATGCAATACGTGTTGATGGTGATGGTTATTGTGAAGTGGAATGTAGTTGTGGGCTGCAGTTCTGTTTTAGTTGCTCAGCAGAAGCACACTCACCTTGCTCATGCCTTATGTGGGAATTATGGGTCAAGAAATGTAGAGATGAATCAGAGACAGTCAATTGGATTACAGTTAACACAAAGCCCTGCCCTAGGTGTCACAAACCTGTAGAGAAAAATGGTGGTTGCAACCATGTTCGTTGCATTTGTGGACAGGATTTTTGGTAAATTTCTCTCTATTCCTTCTTGCTTCTGTTGTTGACATTTATGCAAATCTTGGAAGGTGGACATCCTCCTCCAATCCCAATCCTTATTTGATATTTATAATCTCGCAGACACTTATGTTTGAGTCTAATCTTTGTCTCCAACACGTCTCTCAGTTTTCTAATGTTTTAGTGGTTTGACATTTTTTCCGATATATCTCTAGAAGGAATGAATAATTTTATGGGGCCAGAAATGGCATGGGTGTTTTGGATCAAAATGATTGATATTTTTTTTTTCTTTGAAATGGATAATGATTGATATTGTTATGAGCTTGCAAATGGTCATTGGATGACATCCATCCTCGATATTTCAACCTTTTTAATTGTTTGGTCGAGGAAAGGGTGAGGAATATGGCCAAGTCTAGTAGATGGTTATATTTGGAATTCATTGGCCCAATAGAAGGATGGTGAAAATTGAAAATGTCATGGTGAGCTCTTCCCTGCATCAGTTGATGTTTTGTGAACATGATTATGGTTTTTAAGTCAAGCCTCGTAATCATCCTATGTAATATGCATAATGTTTAATTAAGAATCAATAACTTGTTTAGGAGTAATTTTGTGTGTAGGACATTTGAGTGAATATATGGGCAGTAGAAAGCACACATAGTGTTGCTTGATTGAAACCTCACTCAAACATTTGTACTTTAATTAATAATCTTATAATCTCATTCCATTGGAAATATAAGTAAACATGAACCAGTGGAAAATGAGAATAACAACCGAAAAAACCAACATGCTACACTTAATTCTCATGAATCAATCTATTGTTTAGGACAAATCACATCATGTTTTTAGTATATCACCTATGCATCTCAGCTGTTATTGCCTCAGGGATTAGCTCTTGAGTCTTGGTACTGGATGTTGGCTCTTAAAAGTGTCTGAAGTCGAGTATTATTTTCTATTTAGATCTTTGTATGACTAGTTTTCACTACTGTGTGTGGTATAATAGTTGTCTCAACGATGCTAGGCTTGGTGTTCATTCCTTTCAGAGAATAATGAGCTTGACTTATGTCAGAAGCTCATTCAAAGGGACCACACATGTCCAGCCCTTGCAGAAGGTTTTTCCCCCCTTCAAATATGGAAGAGTCTTAGTTACTGTAAGAACTTAAGAGCCAGGTGTAGGGACAGTATGGACCACCACAAAATCTAATGGTCCCACTCACACGTGATGTCTTATCCCATATGTATCTTGTACAATAGTCAAACACTGCTGAATATATGAACATTTATTTATTGTAATTAGACAGATTTCCTGAAATTGATTCTAATTCCCTGTAATTAACTGGAGATGGTTGATATTATTGATTGTAATTTGGGTTTGAATTCCCTTGATTATATTTGATTTTCCTATATAAACACAATTGACCCACGCAATGGGTATTCTGGTTTTCTCCAAATCGATGTATTCTGTCTCATTGCAAATTCCCTCTGGTTAGTCTGATAAGGTCATGGTTGGTACGGAAGTAGGGGTGTCCCTTGGAATCATAAACAAGGGAATGGGACTTCCATCTCCTTGAAAAAGGCTTTTGTACACTTTTCTGCACATTTAATGTACAATTTCTGAGTTTAGAAGGGAACTAAGTGACTAACAGGATAATATATGTCCTTGAAGCTGTCTGGTATTTCCTTTTAGCTTTAAGTATATCTACTGATGTTCTACTAGTACTTTGTTGGATGACTGTGCTACACATACATACTGATGCACCCAAAGTTCATTCCTATTGTTGCCAAATAAAGACTTGCTTTGTCAACCAGCCCAATCAATGGGCCCTTCATCCCTTAAGACTTACATCATAAACTTAATCAAAGGGACCACACATGTCCAGTCCTTCTGTTAGTACCCCACATTGATTTACGTCACAAATCATTGATGCACCACCCATTGATTTTGTCTTCAGACATCAACGATGGAAACTTGGGGGTTGTGATTTCACAGTGCAAATTATGCAAATGAAGTATCCAACGATTCAATAGCACATTCACACAAAATTCGGCCATCGAAAGAAGTTATACATGAAGCTGTGCATAGAAGCTAAAGCCCAACCAATGGATTGGAAGTTCGTCCTATTGATCTTTGATCCAGGCGGATAGTTACCGAACTCGAGGTCGAGTTCTTTCCAACCAGGGAGAATGATGCAGGACAGACCTCAGGTCACATGTAGGGGGGCCCAAGTAAATTTAAGATTTTTATTCACTAATTATATGTCATTAATTTTCTAATTTTATTTAAGAGTCGTAGTTAGGATAGGTTTCAAAATTTTTAATTTCCTAGTTTAATAAGTTTTCTTAGGGCCTAAGTTTTCTTTTTCCTATTTATTTTGCATTGTAGAGAAGAGTTTCTCAGAGTTTGATAAATAGAATTGTGTTATCCCTTTTGAGGTGCGTCCTCGTTTATGTTCTTCGCAGAGACGTGTAGTGTCTGTAGACATGTGTTTTGGCACTTCACCACAAGCCTTGACCCTAGGGCTTGCATCAGAAAGGGAGAAAAAGAATGAACTTTCTGGGAATTTAACCAACTGAGAGTCTGAGACTCACAATTTTCTTGAAAACATCATTAGGAAGACTCAAGGCGAAGAACCTGGAACTTAACATTTTCTGGTATGATACTAGACTACTTTTCTTCCCAAAACTTAGAGCAGCTGAGCTAAATAAACATTCTTTGGAACCATGATAAGTTTGGGCAGACTTGTACGCATTCCCCATGGTGGCATCCTCCAAAAGCTTACATGTTTCCTATATTAGACGTGGAACCTCACCCATGCCCCCAGATACTTTGCTAACTTTGACTTTCTTAAACCCCCAATTTTTTATGTAGACATGCAAATCTTGTATATTTCCCGCGACATAATGTTCTCAGATCCCACTTGCTATTCCTAGCTCGTATCTACATGTAATATCTTTCATCCACGATGCATTTTTTTGAGAAGCGTCTGCACCATCTATGTAGCAATGTGCATTTTTTTTTTTTAAGTTCTCCCAAGTTCCTTTTTGTGCTTCTTGTTCTTTTACTCCCAAATGCAAATGGATACAAAGCTAGATAGTGGGCGGCCACTCAGTCCCCTTATTCTTGCATGATTAAATTATCTGGTTTGATATTTCCTTGTAACATACAAATTTGTTACTTGCTTTTGGGTTCTGATATAAATTAGATATTTCCTTCTAGAATCTGACCATGTTGGTTCAGTTGGTTGTGTGGTTGTGCGGCTGACCAGCATCACGCAAGGTCAAGTTGTGGAAGCTACAAAGAAGAAAGAGAAAAAAAAACTGGGCAGGCAAAGCGAGATCTTTATCGGTACATGCATTATTACAACCGATACAAAGCTCATACAGATTCCTTAAAGTTGGAATCCAAGCTCAAGAAAACTATACAGGATATGGAAACAATTTCAGACAGTAAGGAGTTCAGTATCAAAGATTTTAGTTGGCTGACAAATGGACTCTATAGACTTTTCAGATCTAGGCGGGTTCTTTCATATTCGTATCCATTTGCATTTTACATGTTTGGGGATGATCTCTTTAAGGATGAAATGACTCCAGTGGAAAGAGAATTGAAGCAACACCTATTTGAAGACCTGCAGCAGCAGCTCGGAGCAAATGTGGAGAAGCTCTCTCATTTTATAGAGGAGTCATTTGATGAGTTTCTTCATTTGGATAAGATTTTGGGGATACGTATGCAAATTATCAATCTGTCTGCTCTTATTGATAATCTCTGCAAGAAAATGTAAGTTTCTTTTTCATTCTTTTTTTTTGGTAGAACAATAAATGGGATTTAATAATTATAATTTGTCTAACTCAAGATGTTTGAGCCTTTTGGATTCCCACCAAAACCCCATATATCATAACTAACAACCACAATGCCTACACGACACAACATGCCTGCCCAAAGGGTAAATTTGCTTAACTCAATTTTTCATGGCATACTCGTTGACTTTCAGGTATGAGTTTATTGAGAACGACCTATTGGGTCGTCTTGAGAGAGTAACTCATAATATTGCTCCTTACGAGTCCAAGGGTGTGGAGAGAGCGTCAGAACTTGCTGATTCTTGGGACTCTGATGACAGTTTGAGCATGAAAACCTGCAATGTGGATAGTTATCTGCAATGGGACTCAAGTGCAAGTGGAGCCGGTATGTACATTTCTCAACCATGCCTCCTTTTCTCTACTTGTGACAAATCTCCAATTATAATAACATTTTAGTCATGTGATCTTTTTTTAATTTTGTTCCTTTTCATCATTGAAGATGACCTCCACCCCCATCCCCACCCCAGCACCTTTTTTTTTTTTTTTTTTTTTTCATTTATCACCTACCTTTTTGCTTCCCTGTAGAAACCCTGAAGAAATCATTAATTATAAAACTCTCATCCTTCTTGTTGCAATGTTCAAAGACTGTTTTGCCTGTTGGTCAAAAATTCTTATTATAGATTTTAAGCAAATTTTGGTGTGTATTAATTTTTTGAATGACCCAAAATGTTTGTATTTGAAAAAAGGCACACAAAATAGAGAGAGAGACTTCACTAACAAACTGTATCGTTTTTTTGGTATGAGTCACCCAATTGATTGAAATCGTGGTGGGACTACCCTTCCCTTGTAATGGAAATATTGTGGGGGGATCCACATGACCTAAATGCAGTGGGCCAATTAGAAAGGTCAATATCCAAACATTACAAGGCCCATCTATAGCTCATGGTTACCATGATCTTGCATCACAGCCACAAAATCATGTTTTAGAGGCATGAGCGGTGCTGATGAGCTATTGGTGGGTTTTATCTAGAGGTGGTAAAATACAACCTGACCCATCAATCGTCCCACCTGCATATGATCTGCACAACCTGACCCGCAGAATATATGCAGGTCAGTCACAGGTCAAGGTTTTCTGACCTCTGGATAAGCGGGTTGGGTTAGGGTTGACCCGCCTAACCCGCATGACCCATTTAAACTTTCCTTTACATTTTAATTATTAATCTAAATCCCAAAGAGGCAAAAACCCAAATGATACCCACTTTCTATTGCAGCCTCCAATATCCAACTGAAACTTATCACTCAATTTTATAGTATCCTTTTATTTTGATAATTTTTTAATGAAACTTTATTTTATTTATATTAGTTCTGCTATTCTATTTCTATAATCGTTATTTAAAATATATATACTATATTCAAGGTTTAAATAATTCTTTTTCTCTTTTTTTCCCCTCAAGCATGCTCTTTGCTAGCTTACTCAAGAATATTTTTGTATCCTCTTCTTTCTTAGGATATGGATTGTCGATATGAAGAAAATACAATAGACATGACATAAACAAGAAAACAGCTACAATTGAATTGGATTGTTTCAATCTACGGGCTTGAAAATGATGAATGGACCTTGGCCAATTGGACCACACATTTTATGGATGGAAAACTTAATAAGAAGCCTCATGTCCTTGAAATGAAGTTGGGCTTCATGAAAACATTCACAAAAGGGCTAGAGTTTGCACGAATTGGTTATGTGTATGGAAAATAAAAAGGTTAATTGACCTTGAACTCACCTTTTATCGATGGAAAGATAGGTAGTACGCCTCAAATGGTTGTTGAAATGAAATTGGGCTCAAGTTAAGCGTACAAGTTAGTTTGGGTCAGGTAGGGAACCATGGTTGGATCAATTGATCCACTAGATGGATGCGGGTTATGCGGGTCAACCCAACCCGTAGTAACTCACAGTGGGTGCGGATTAGGAGTTTCTGATCCGTTTAGTAAACGGGTCAGAAGCAGGTTAGTAGTGCCTAACCCGTTTAATAAATGAGTCCGTCCCGTTTAGCCTGACCTGACCTGTTTGCCACCTCTAGTTTTATTGTGTTAGGATGCTTTTCTTGACCACTTTGATGGGTCCTACTCCTACCCTAAACGTCATGAAATCCTTTTAAATGGGCCTTTTTTCTCAGAAAACTTTGATAAATAAATAAGAGTATTGATCTTTTATGAAAAATACAATACACACAAACATTTGCTTATTCTGTCAAAGTAAGTTTGTCCGGCTATCGGTGTTTTTTTTTTTTTCTTATTTTTTTCTTTTTTAACATTTATGCCAATGACAGGTATCTTTTACAGCTACTATTTCTTATGGTTTTTACAATTGGAAAAGTTTATGGGTTATGCAGACAATTCTTCTATAACTGAATGGCGAAAATAAGTGCGTGCTACTGAAAAGAATTTGTGTACATATTGCTTTCCCTTTTCCATCCATGTCAGTTATCAAAGCATAGAGTGCCGCTGGCAGACATTTGTGGACCCACAAACACACACACACCCGCACACACACACACCCTTAGATTGGTACTTGTGCCACATCCTAGCCATGAAATAGATTGGCTCAGAGCTGAAATTTTGGGCCAGTCCGCTCATCAGTGTGTCTTAATATACAAAACAAATACGTTAAGGGGAAACTTTCCTCATTATGTGCTCCCATATGATTAGAGCTGCTTAATTTCTATGTTTCGTTGCCTACACAAAGCATTGGAATTACACTGCATCTTTTTTAATGTAAATCTGTACCTTTTGAGGCCAGCTTCATAAATTCACCAGTGGGCCACATCTTAAATCGAAGTCACTCATCAAGGTCTCTTTTGTACTGTTGCTGGGCCTAATTTCTCTAATCTGAGTTGGACCACCACCATCAGCTTGGTCTTGTGTAATACGTGGTTTCACTCCCTTTTTAAACAACCAAAAGCAAGTGAAATCATGTATTCTGCATGTGACCAATGTTAAAGTGAGCTCAACTGTTCTATTGAAACTTGGCCGAGTGCTAATACAGTTAGGATCTCAGAGGTGAGCAGTTGACTACTAACGGATTTATAGGGCAGGCCTCTACAAATCCTGTGAGGACAGGTTGTTTAACATCCACTAGACACATAAAGCACTTGCAGTCCCATGCAGAACTGATTCTGGCTGTCAAACCTCTTGATGAATATCTCAATACCTGTGTGCTCTCTGATAATGCTTTGGTGTATGTGAATTTGAAGAAAGTAACACGACATGCCTCTTGACATCATTGTGGACATGCAATTCATGTAGGATCATCTGAAACTGAAAGCCCTACGGATGACTCGTTTTATGAATCATCTAGTCTGGATGAGAGTGGATGCTCTTCAAGGAAGCGTGCCAAGAAAGAAGCTCTTGATGATTCTCCTTTCAATCTCAACTTGCCCGCTGAGGGGTTTGACAAGAACTGATTCTATACAGCATTCTACAAATTCTGAAGTGTACAGCTCTGACATAGAACAACCACTGTTATTATTTAAGGACAAATCTAGTTTTGCTGCTATTCCCTCATCTCTAGTGTCTTCCTTTTATAAAAAATCTGATCTCTTTTTTGGCCTTATGGTGAGTTAGACCTGAAAGAGCAGATCACACTGAGAGCCAATTTGCCTGCTTGGTTTTGAATTTCTGGAAGCTCATGGTAAAGTGGGTTATATATGTTATGAATATGCAAGAGTCTGAAGATACATATAGTGAGCCGAATACAGAACAGAGCACCCATGCATGCCTAAGTTACAAAACTACTCCACAACCACTTCTACAACTCTTCTACATAAAGATTGAGAAAAAAAAAGAAGCTACACTAAAAATTATTGATACTCAGTAATTTGAGTTGGAGTGGGTGTTTTGGTCCAAGAAGTTTAGCATAATTGGGGCAGGTATCTAGATGAGTGTCTAAACAAACATTGAAATGCTTGCTAATTATTTGCCTCAAATGCTGAGATCCAATTTGCATCATCCCATTTTGTTCATTGTGGATTACAGTAGCTAGAAAGATAGCCACATGCTTTTTCTATAGAAACTTTTTTAGCTTGCATGTAGTCTTGAGTCATGCAAATGACCCACACGTGAAACAAATTTCATTGTTTTGTCATTTTCATCTCTTCCCATATAAATCTTTTGAGTACAATTTTCGAAAATCATGATGATTCAAGGCATGGGATTTGAACCGTTAGCGGTTTTTGGCATTCTAGAGATGATGAACGGTTTGGATCATGAAAATTGAGCTCATGCCCGTGCACCAAAAATGGATTTTGAGAATAAAAAGATAAAAATGAAAGCATCTAAAATCAATATTAAAACACTAACCAAAATATGAATAAAAAAAAAATCTTAAATCTAAAAGTAAAGCTAGAATGATTTAGAAACCTTTAAGAAGTAATACAAAAATAAATACCGTGTAGAATAGGAATGATGTAAATGGTATGCTAAAAAGAGAAAGAGAAAAAAGAAAATATATCTAAAAGACCTAAGGTTCAATATAAATTATCCATTTATCATTACAATTATTAGACCATAAAATTATTTTAGCCTTCCCCCCACCACCAATAATACCCCTTTGAACACAATTTAACATTCACCTGAGCCCCCTTTTATTGTGCCCCACAATTGAGTTGTGTAAATTAAGTCATTTGAAGAGCATTGTAATTTCTAATCAAATATAATGAAAGCAACTTCAATTAAAAGTCCATGTCTTGATACAAATGTAGATCCTATAATTTAGAAAATAGAACATTAAAATATTATGTACCAAAAACCAAGAAAAATTTAACTGGATTAGAAATATAATTGCAACCTTATAAGTAATAATTTCAACAAATATAAAAGAACCTTTATCACATATTCTGAAATCCTAAAACCTTCAACCCAAGGATCAAAGGATTCCAATCATTTTATAACCACCATCGCATATTTAGAAAATAATTATATCCCTAAGACATCATTAACAGAAAAATCAAAGAATGTCAATCATAAAAATAGCTTCATTTTCAAGAACTTGTATAAAACCAAACTGATAGCACAAAAAGGTTAACACGACTAAAGATGTAAATTCCTATATATAATACCACCAATATATCTTTAGGCCTTTTTTTTAACAGTAAAATGTCAGGATTTCTGATTACATAAAAAAAAAACACACACACACACAACATATAGATGGAGATCACAAGAAACAAACACATAGAATGAAGAACTAATAGGCAAACACAGTTGTGCATTGGGCATTTGACAGGATGGGGGCTCCATGATCATGACCCATCTCTGCAATTTCATCATCTCTCTTTGGAATAAGAATTTATTCTAAAGAAAAGAACCCAACCCCAACAATGACAACTCATCAAAAGGACCAATGAAAAAACCCCTAAACCAAAGATACTCGAATATAATTATACTGAAAGCCTTCCAACTAACATAAACATTAAAAAACAAAAAAAGAACAAATATGATAGAAGCAAACTGAATGTAAAATCATTATGAACTAATGTCCAGTACAAAAGAGGCCTGCTACCTGGACCGAATGGGGGACCGAACCATGGCCCGGTCCCCCATCCAGACCACAGAATCCCACAGCGTGGGATTCTGTGGTCTGGATGGGGGACCATGGCTCTACATTTTTTTGCAGGGAACACAAGAATGAGGATTTGGATTCTTGAGATTTTGGTTTCTTTTCGCAAGAAGAAAAATCTGGAAGAAGAATGCAAAATGATTATGAACTAATGTCCAGTACAAAATATTTAAAAGGTCTTGATTAGAGACAAAAACAGGTGATCTACATTTGTTGTAGGCAACACAAGAAAGAGGATTTGGATTCTTGAGATTTTGGTTTCTTTTTGCAAGAAGAAAAATTTGGAAGAAGAAATTTATTATTTTTTTTTCAACTTTCTTCTCCGAAAAATGGGGATTTTCACTGCGATGAAAACTCAAAGACCGACCCAAGCCCTTCTCCCTAAGTGTTACCTCAATCCATGCATTGAGGTAGTGCTTGAAATATCTCGATCTCCTGTAGATAAATAGATGAAACAAACCGATGTGTCTAATAGAGGAGGTTAAAAAAAAAGAAATTGGAAGAGATTTTGGGGAGTCACCGAAAGCTAATGGAGATATTTGTTTTGCATGAATGTGAGAGGAAATGATAGATTAGATTAATTGATTAAGGAGAGATATTGTACGACTTATTAAGGAGAGTTATGATAGGAAGGGAACATACCTTTTCATTTAATTTTATTTAAAAGCCCAAATCAAAAGGTGTAATCCAAACGGGTGCTATTAGAGAGGGCCCATGCACTTTTGATTTACATTGGAAAGTATAATTAACAAATCAATGGTGTCAAAATTGGATTGAATGGTCAAAATCAATTGAGGTTGATTTCAATTGAAATCAGTTTCTTTCGTATGAAATCAATCGCTTTCATATATAATATAATGGTTGGTTTGAACCATGATTTATGGGCACACACACTTTACGTTAAATAATTGAAAGGATCGACTTTAATGAGATGCTAGAATCATGGCATTTACGTTAGATCAATCCAACGATCGTAAGTTTTTGGAAGGTCCTCCCACTCCCAAATCCATGATGAGTGAACATGTGAAATTTGATCCCTAGCCTTTTATGCCTTCTAAAGAGGATGACTTGTTCTGATCGTGAAAATGGGGCCCACAAAAGCCTATAATGTCAGATTTAAGATCTGGACTTTTTTTTTTTTGAAAATCCTCACAAAATCTATAATGAATCAATGGCTAGATTTTGAATATTTAGTTGTTTTGGTATTCTGAAAAAGGTGAACAATTTAGATCGTGATTTAGGGGCCCACAAGAATAAAAAATCATTACAAAGAAGGAATGCCCTAAAATCATGAGTTTTCTGCTCCAACTCTGCTTATTATCAATAACATGAATAATCATTTACCAAGGTATTAGGTCCATAAATTTTGTGCTCAAAATCAGCCCATTTTTACACCTCATTTATGCATCTCATGCATAAATTAATACAAATAAACATAATGATGTATAACCATTACTCATATGAATCATTTACATACATAAATGACTAGAAACAAACAACCCCTAAATACAAATACATCCCATACATCACAACTCGCTGACCAGGAAATAAAGGTTTTTTCAATTTAAAAAAACAACAAATATTACATCTAATAGTAGTGGGTTTAAAAATGACTTGTTCACCATTAGATCAATCATGCTAAAAGCATATGAATTTAAAGAATGAAGATTGTCTGAACTTTGAGGGACTGGATCTCTTTTAAATTGCTTCACTTTTTCTTTCTACTTCTTTTTCCTCCAGTAGTTTTTTTTTTTCTTCACATTAACGGTTTTGGTGGTCCAAAACCTCACATTGTTACCTTGTAATCTTCATTTGCCTTGCAAGCTCTCTTCACATGGCATCATGCGCCTGGGCATTTCATGTGAAGGGCATGACTCATGCAAATTCATCTATCAAGTAAATATGCATGTATATAATTGTCTTTACAATATTACTTTTAGTATATCTAATAATATCAGTTATCAAGTAAATGATTGAGCGCCCTCGGGTTCAAGACCAAAAGGCTTCTAGGCTAGGCTTGACGAAAAATACCCTGAGTTATAAAAAAAAAGAAAAAAGAAAAAGAAAAAGAGGTAAATGAAAGAGGTTTATCTCCATTGGAGCTAATAGGTCTAGACTAGAATGTGCCAATTAGAAAGAAACCCTTGGTTTGGAACTAGACCTCTTAGTTAGGATAGGCCCTCTATATATATGGCTATGTCCCAAAAAAACATCTGTGCATGAAGTCACTGCAAGTTGATGGAGTTGTAAGAAGAAGCTTGATTTGTGAGTCCCACCTGGTCTCATCTATATATGTTAAATCCCACCCCTCCCATATATCTATTACTCTCTGATCAGGAATTGACACTTAATTTGACAATAACAACTGCCATTAATAAATTGAACCAACATGTAGGATAACTGCAAAAATTAAACTTTGATAAATATAAATACACCCAATGTATCATGACTGATTGTCTGTGGATAATAGAGAGATTATCTGAACATAAAAGAAAACTAATATTAGAGCAAACTTGTAACAGTGGATTTAAAATTTGTTCACCATTAGATCAACCTTTGCTAGAACACATGAATCAAAAGGTTGAAAATTATGTGACTTCCTGACTTCCTTATGCTAGAACCATCAGATCAATATTGCCAGACCTTTAATTTAGACAACTAGACACAAGGCAAGCTCTTTTTGAAGTTTAAAGTGCCTCTATTTTTAAAAATAATACTCCTGTAATTTCCCCCCCTCATGATCATTTTGGAGGTGAATTCCTTACTTTAATGAGTGGAACTTCAAAATAGAGCTCATCCATTTAAATTTGAACTAATCAAAATAAATATTCTTTATATGAAAATTTTTATATCAATACGAGTTTGTTCCACCCCTGGACTTGGACTGACCGTTTACGGAAGAGACACGTAGAAAAGAAATATGCATAAGATTGTGTTAATCAAATTTTTGCCAATCAGTTAGTAATTCAACAGAAGAAAAAACACCTGGATAGAGCTAAATTTTGAGGTTACCCTATATGTACAAGAAAGGGGGTATTTATTTTCAATGGTTTGGATTGATTTCACTTGGGTGGGCCTCAATTTGGAGTTACCCACCCCCAGCATCTGATGGATTTTGCTGGACTGAAACTTCTATGACATGTACAGTGGCATTCAATGAAGCGGACTTTTTTGGGTTGTTTGGTTGAGGAGAATCAGGACTCAGGAGTCAATGATGTTTCGATTCTTTAGAAGTGTCGTATGGCAATTCAGTTCCCACTTCTCTTCCCCCCTTTGGGTCCTGCATTTGGAGGAGTGGAGTGGAGAGTTCGGTGCACCTGCTGCCATCTATCTCCCTTACTCCTTCAGCTCGGCTCTATATGAATTATAGGAAACGGTTCTAAGGAATGACTTCTGGCTGTATCAAGGTCTTATTGCAAACTTTTTCCCTCAATTTCAGCTCTCATCAGTCGAATTTTCATTTTTTGGCATCTTCTGAGCATGATTTTCGTTTTCTAGATTTTCTTTTTCTGTCGTTGCAGTTGATTTGCACTTGAAAGATGGTTTCTTGGCCATGATGCAATACTCTATGATACCCTTTTATTGTTTTCTCGTGCCCCTTTCTCTTGATTGTATTGCCTTTGATTGAATTGAATGGGGGTTTAGGTAGTTCTGAATTGTCGATACGTTGGACGTTTGGGAATAGATGCTGTAGTATGTGAATTCAAGAGGATTAGGGTGTTCGGGTGTTGATTGGTTTTTTTCTTTTTTTTTGGTGGGAGTGTTGAAACCAATTACAATATGGTACATATCTAAATAAACCCATGTTTTCTTTGAGTGGAAGATTGTTGATAAGAGAAATGGAGAAGTGGGTTTTCGAAATGGGCATGAAGACTGTGAGTGGCTATATTCTGCTAGGATATGGATTTTCAGGCACTGAAGTTAGGGATTTTCAGCCTTTGGGATCTTTTCTCCTTTTGTGATGATTCAATTTATTATTACATATTGTTACAATTAGTATTAATTTGGAGCTGTTTAAATGCAAAAGGTCTTTTTTTTTTTTTTTGGCCTTTCTAAGTTTTATTTTGAGGATTTTACGGGAAAAACCCCCTTAGTGGCTGGTGCATGTAAAAGGACCACATAGTTCTAACTGCACAAAGAAGGCCCTCCCGCCAATTTTAACTTATTTTTTCGCCTTTTTGGCTGAGCGGCGATATCGGTGCTCGTGTATTCTTCCTCTTCTTCCTCCTCTTTCTCCATTCCAACCCACCACTCTCAAAATACTTAGTGCAGGAAAACAAAGACAGGATATTGAGCTGAATCACTCCCACAAGCAAACAATGTCATCTTAATTTCCAAGATTTCATATTGCATGAACAAAACCCAGAAAGCATTCTCACTAGCAGTGCATATCGGCTCAAAAAGAACTAACCTAGAAATCATTTGAACAAATAGGAATATTCAGATAAAAAAAGCATCAAATTCAGAACCCAATTCGTCTCTTGAACTAACCTTATTATTACACACTAAACAGAGCGATTGTTCCACGTCGACGTCTCAACCCACTTCTGATGCTTTGGGCTTGCTTCTTTTTTGACTCAGTTGATTGAGGAGGACAGAAATAGCTAACCCCTCCGTAGCTATGACTGCAATAGCCCCAAGGAGAAAACCCAGAAAGAGGAGGAACATGGTGGTGCTAGAATCAATTCATCAACGGTTTAGATGAGTCAGAAGCAGAGATTAGAGATGAAAAGAAGAAATGGGGGTTTTACTTGAGAGAGATTGAAGAAGATGAGAGAAGAGAATTTTTGGAGATTAAGAATGTGAAAAATGGAAGAATCGGATTGAAATGGAGATGGGAGAGAAAAGAACAGTTCGTCGTTTATGTTGATCAGTCAATTTCTAACTTATGAGGGGAAGAAGATGTAGGATCTTACACCCCATTAAGCTACCACTTATCCCAAAACCAATTAGTGATAGGAAACGGCATAACAATGCTTTTATGGTGAGGGCGAGGGCTCAACCACAATTATGACCGCTCAAGAGCGAGGGTGGACGTTGACCTCAACAATCCCTCCCTCAATGGCACACCCGCCGGGACCCCTGTTGCGTAACTCGCAAAACGCATGTCCCGTGACTCGAACACCTGATGTACCAAGCTCAGAAGCGAGGGTGGACGTTGACCTCAATAATCCCTCTTTACCATCAAATGTGGGCCATAGGCCCATATACTAACAGAAGAAGATTCACTTCTCTAGTTCTCTTAGATGGATACTGTTTGGGAGAAAATGTTGGAACTTTAAGGGTTTGTTTGGAAGACGCCGCAGAAGAGGAAAACTGGTTTTCCTCTTCCGCGGCAACCCTTTCCGACCAGGGGAGGTGAGAAACCGTTTCCGCGGCTTACGGAAGAAAATAGTTCAAAAGGGGAGGAAACCCTCCCCCTTTCTTTGCTGCACCAAACGACCGAGCAGGGCACCGGATTTTCCGGCGCCCTGTCTCCTCCCCCTTTCCGTTGAAAACGGAGCTGCACAAACAGCCCCTAAGGGATTCTTTAGTTAGTAATCAACTGTAGAATGAAGTGGGGGAGAATACTAAGTAATTTTCACAGATGGATACTATTTGGGTGGTGGGCTGGGCGAGAAATGAAAGAGGAGGGAGAAAGAGGAAGGAAGAAGAGGAATAAGAAGATGCGAGCAACGATATCATTGCTCTACTGAAACAAGCGTTGATACAGCCAAAAAGGCAAAAAAAGAAGTTAAAATTGGCGGGAGGGTCTTCTGTTTGTAGTTAGAACCATGAGGTCCTTTTTTGTGCACAGGCCATCTGAGGGTTTTTTCCCTCGTAAAATCCTCATTTTCTTTTTTTCTTTCCAATTTATGTGTTGGGTGGTTGAGTGCTGTAATTGATTTTAAAATAATCTTTGGTATAGAATTGCATTAATGTAGATGATAAAACCTCACCAGATTAGGCTTTTAGCAGAGCTGTCCATAAATAAGAAAGTTCATGCCACCCTATTGCCGGTGGGAATTGTCGTTTTCACTTCCATTTCCCATCTGTCCCTTGTTATTGTAAAGAAACATAACTGAGGGCTGGCAGATCTTATGGAAAACTCAGTTATTTTCAACAGAAGATCATAGCTTTAACCTTTTTCCCTTCGTTTTTATAAAAAAAAAAGAGTCATTTATATTGGTGTTTTAGTTAGTGTACATTCGTGTTGAACTTTGAAGTGTCTTTGTTTTTCCATTTCTCTGTTATGAGATATCATAGGCGAAGAAAAGGCTTTGAAGTTTACATTTCAAATAGGCACTTTCAAATTTTTATACTCATTCTGACATTAAATCATTTCATGACATGTGCTGAGTCCTTGGACATGGGTGATATTCAGTCCATTTAATGAATAAAATAGTTGATTGCAATTTGCATTAACTTAAAATACCAAATGGGTATTCTTTCCAATTTTTTAAAATATTCTTTCTGGAATTGATATTTTTATCATTCTCTTGGCATTTCACAGGTTATCACAAAAGAATCTCTTCTGGTTGCACAGGTGATGACTTGTTCACTTGCTTCTATTTCTCATGAATTATCTTAATGATTTACATATCAAAGTGAAATGCATACATCAATAACTTAAAGAGTGTCTCATGTTAGATGTTGACATAGATTTTGTGCACAGAGAGAAGATTTGCGCAAGATAATGGACTTACTAGCAGTCAGTGAAAAACATGCACGGACTCTACTCATTCATCATCGTTGGGATGCTGAGAGGTTGTCAGCCGTGTTTGTAGAGAAGGGAAGCGATCAGTTATTTTCTGAAGCTGGTGTAACTATAGTGGAGCCTAATGTTCTTGCCCCTCTGCAGTCATCCCAGGTCACATGCAATATCTGCAATGAAGATGCTTCTGCAGATGCAGTTACTACCATTAACTGTGGCCACTGCTTTTGCAACAATTGTAAGCTTTCTCTTGTTTATTTATTCTGATACTTCTATTATTCTTTTTCTTACTAGGATAAATCAGAGTTTCTTTCTTTCTTTTTTTTTCCGCCATGGTTTTGGATGCGCAGGTTGGACGAAATATTTTATTGTTAAGATAAATGATGGGCAAAGTAGGCACATTAGATGCATGTCCTACAAGTGCAACTCTATCTGTGATGAAGACGTCATCAGAAACCTAGTCAGTGCAAAGCATCCTGATCTTGCTGAGCGTTTTGATCGCTTTCTTTTGGAATCTTATATTGAAGACAACCATAAGGTTAAATGGTGCCCAAGTGTTCCTCACTGTGGAAATGCAATACGTGTTGATGGTGATGGTTATTGTGAAGTGGAATGTAATTGTGGGCTGCAGTTCTGTTTTAGTTGCTCGGCAGAAGCACACTCACCTTGTTCATGCCTTATGTGGGAATTATGGGTCAAGAAATGTAGAGATGAATCAGAGACAGGCAATTGGAAATGGATTATAATTAACACAAAGCCCTGCCCTAGGTGTCACAAACCTGTAGAGAAAAATGGTGGTTGCAACCAGGTTCGTTGCATTTGTGGACAGAATTTTTGGTAAAATCTCTCTCCATTCCTTCTTGCTTCTGTTGTTGACATTTATAATCTTTCAGAAACTTTTGTTTGAGTGTAATCTGTGTCTCTAAAATGTCTCTCAGTGCTGGTTTGGCCCAATTATGTTTTTCTTATGTTTTAGAGGTTTGACATATCTCTAGAAGGATTGAATAGTGTTATGGGGACAGAAATGGCATGGATGTTTGGATAAAAAAGCTTTATATTGTATCAGCTTGCATATGGACATTGGAATGACATTCTTCCTCAATGTTTGAACCTTTTGAATTGGTTGGTTGAGGAAGGGTGTGGAATATGACCAAGTCTAAGTAGATGGCTATATTTGGAACTCATTGGCCCAATAGAAGGGTTGTTAAAACTGTACATGTCATGACGAACTCTTCCATGCCAGTGGTTGAGTCAAGTAAGGTCCCATTTTTTTAATTTGTTTTTGTTTTTTTTTT
The DNA here is from genome assembly GCA_038049695.1 of Cinnamomum chago. Classification (NCBI taxonomy): domain Eukaryota; kingdom Viridiplantae; phylum Streptophyta; class Magnoliopsida; order Laurales; family Lauraceae; genus Cinnamomum; species Cinnamomum chago. The sequence continues at coordinate 80,269,365 of CP142452.1, forward strand.
CCCTAATAGAAGAAGGAAATGTGCGATTTGTCATGGGTACATTGGTCTCATGATCTTTGCCCATCAACTTTTCTTCTTTCTTGTTTGCCCCTCATTAACTTTTGTTTTTCCTCTTTTTAAAGAGTATAACTTTAAAAACACAGTAGGTGACATAGCGTGGGTAGGGGAAGAATAGCCAACGGGCTATTCTCCAAGCCAAAGGCTTAGGGATAGGGATCCATAGGATAAAAAATGTTTTGGTCTCACACCACAGACAAACCACCAAGAGAAATTCTCAAGGAAAGAAATTTTTGTTAATTAATCAATGTGTCCCTATGGAGGGATTATAACCCTTTATATAGAGTCCATACTCTAATTAATTATGGAAACAATTCTAATAAAATAAACTCTAAATCAAATACGATAAAACTTTCTAATTACTCTCATGACTTTCCCTAAAACTCAACTACTACTAGAAAATAGGAAATATAGACTAGATGACAATTTGTTGGAAAGATCTAGAAATCTTCTTTGATGGGATTTAATGGGCTTGGGCCCAGTGGCTAGCCGATCATGGATATGGCTTGCATTAGTTCTCCCCCTCTTGGAGAGAACTTGACTTCAAGTTTGGTCAATGTCTGCTTGGGTCGAAAATCCAACGCACAAATCTTCGATGTTCTGCTTGACCTTCATACAATTTGCATGGCTTGGAAGCATCACTCAATCTTTTGTTCCAAGCCAGATTTAGGCATTGCTTCATTTGATGGTTGGATTTTGCTTGGAAGCATGATTGTAGAATCTGCAAAGTCAAATTGCAATTGCCAGGTGTCCATTGTTGATCTCCAAAGATAAAGTCAATGTGAGAGGCTTCAACTAATGCATCTTCTTTTGGAATAATTGATGTGTTTTCAGATGATCCAATTAGCTTGTCTGAAAGTAGCACTTCGATTTTGATCATATCCATTGAATGTTCATTTTTCTTAATAACCATATCCAATTCTTTAATATTTGCTTCTGATTCCTTTGTTGCATATACATGTTGATCAACATTCTCCAGAGAACGAGATTGGGGCCCTTGTCTTCTGATTCTTTTGAAGTATTATCCATCTTAGGAGTGCTACATGATGTTTCATCTGACTTTGTCACGACATCTTTTGCTATTTGATCTCGCTTCTCATTGTTAGTGATTTTTGTTTCTTCTTTTTGTTCTTCCTTTTGGTTTTTCAGTTGAAGGTGATGGTGTAGATAAAGATGGGGTTGTTGATTGCAATGGAACAAGCATAATCCATTTTCCTTTCCACAGGAAGGAATTTGTTCTTCTCCTTGTTAGTGCGCACCTTCTTATTAGAAAGCCATGGTCATCCCATAAAAATGAGTAATATTCATAGGGATTACATCACACCAAATATCGTCTTCGTAACCACCAATCTTGAAAGATACCAAACATTTATGAGTCACAGGAATGATAGAACCTTTAGACCATATGACTTTTAGGGTTTCGAAAGCTTTTCAACTGGGCAGTGAAGTTTGTCAATAACCTCTTGCGCAACAAAATTTATTGCACTACCATTGTCAATTACCAAATTAGTTAACCTGTAGTCATACTTTACACGCGTCCGGAATATCGTAGTTTGTTTCCACTCTTCTTCTTCCTTCACATTGGTGGTGAGAAGTTGACGGATGACAAGTGCGAGGATAGTCTCTTCGGTAAAATGTGATTCAACAATATTAGCGTTTTGTCTGAAATCTCCAGTATTAAAGGGTCTCCCAATGGGCTTCAAATTGTTTTTCACCTGGCAGGGAAAATTGATCTCTACCATGTACATATTTATCTTCCATTAGCAATTTCATTTCCTTCCATGGTGGTGAATCTTGATACAACTGACATTCTACTTCTTTCCACCATGCTTTTGCATCTCCTTGAAGTTTTATTTTTGCATAATCTTTACATGCATTACCTATTAATTGACGCCATGTAAAATATTCCTCGAGTACTTTAATCCAATATAAGAAGACAGTTGGATCTTTATTTCCATAAAATAAATGTACTTTTGGAGCTTCTCTATGAAACATGTTTGAGAGTGTACCTTGATCAATTATCAGTGATTGGCAACAAGGACCTCTTTGATACTTGATAATGTTAAAGTGGCTGAGCATGTACAACTCCCAGATGGGGTGGGCTGGGGTCACTAGTTTGGCCTGCAAACAAAGCAGGGGAACAGAATGCGTCGGTTGGATCTAATCTAGGCTACAGTCTGGTCTGGTCTGGTCTGTGGCTCAGGTTGCTCCTTTTTTTTTGTTATGTAGACTTGGACCGTGCCCGAACTCAAGCCTAGTAGATGAGCTCAGCCACGTAGCCGAAGAGGACCAGGTGTCCTGTTTTGATTTCCACGCTGAAAACAGAAGAAAAAAGGGTCGAAACCCTCTCTCTTTTTTTTTTCCTTTCATTACTGTTTTGAAGAAGGGAGAGATGACGATTGCGGTGGGCTTTGCGAAGATGGAGATGTTGGCAATGGGTGCGATGGGCTCTGGCCATGGTGCTTGCGGCACAACCAGAAATGGCAAGGGATGGCGATGCTCAATGATGATGATGAAGGTGGTGTCGCGAGATAGTGGCAAAATAGGTACGCAGTTTATTTTATTTTAATTTTTGCTTCTCTGATACCAATTGACGCAGTGCGGACCGGGGAAGAATCGCCAACAAGCTATTTTCCAAGCCAAAGGCTTAGGGATAGGGATCCATAGGATAAAAAACGTCTTGGTCCCACGCCACAGACAAACCACCAAGAGAAATTCTTAAGGAAATTAAATTTTATTGGTTAATCAACTTGTCCCTAAGGAGGGATTACAATCCTTTTTATAGAGTCCATACTCTAATTCTATTATGGAAACAATTCTAATAAAATAAACTCTAAATCAAATAAGATAAAACTTTCTAATTACTCTCATAACTTTCCCTAAAATTCAGCTACTAATAGAAAATAAGAAATATAGACTTGGATGACGATCTACCGAAAGATCTGGAAATCTTCTTTCATGGGATTTAGTGGGCTTGGGCACAATAGTTGGCTGATCATGGATCTGGCTTGCTTCAGTAGGGCAATTTTTCTTTTACTCAAATGTTCTTTCTTGTTTGCCCTTTATTAACTTTTAATTTTCCTCTTGTTAAAATAGTATTACTTTAAAATACATTCGGGCAATTTTTTTCTTTTGGAGGACAATTTTTTTTTTTACCCAAAAGACAACTCATTTGATGACATTTCTTAGTTATCTACCTGCTTTCTCTCTTTCTATAACGATAACTCCATTCCAAGTGTGCTTCCTTTTTATAAGCAAATAAAAAAGGCTGTGTTTCCTTCTCCTTCCTTCTTTTTCTTCACCCTTCTTTTCACCTTTTATTGAGTGTAGAATCCATATGCTCTCGAGTTTGGCACTCATAGTCAGACGTTTTGAACACCTGCCCATCTAAGTTGCAATCAGATTTTGAATGTTTAAAATTTTAATTCAATATCTTGATTAAATTAAATCTAATCTAATTCTTACATAGGAAATTTCATTTGATTAGAATATTTGACCTCCAAACGATTAATGGGCGAAACATCAAAACTTTTTTTGTGAACATCAGCCCTATATTATGGTTTTCTAAGCGTATGAGTAAATTTGATTTTTTTAACCATAACTTATGCTCACTAGTAAATATGCTAAAATCATGCAATATGTAAACCTTTTCTAGTCTTCTGGACCCATTATTGAATGTTGTTAGGTGAGAGAGCAATACAAATTCATCAAATTTTTTTTTTTCATTTTTGGGTATATTCTAATAACTAGTATATGGGTAACATTGGATTGAATACATGATTCCAAAATTCCAATATTATGTTTACATATATATTTTTTCCACTGTTCCCTGCATTGCCTTGATGTTGTGTGAACATGATCATGGATTTCAAGTCAAGCCTCTTAATCATCCTATGTAATATGCATATGTTTAGCTATCCATCAATAATTTGTCCGGGAGTAATTTTGTGTGTAGGAAATCTGAGTGAATATATTGGCATTAGAAAGCGCATAAAGTGTTGCTTGACCAAGACTTCAAGCATTCCTAGTTTCATTAAAATAATCTTATAATCACATTCCATTGGAAATATACGTAAACATGAACAAGTGGAAAATGAGAAAACACCTGAAAAACCAGCACACTGCACTTATTCTCATGAACATCTCTAATGTTTAGTTCAAATCACTTTATGCTTTTAGTTTACCAACTATGTGTCTCAGGCTCTCAGCTGTTACGGCCTTAGGGATTAGCCCTCGAGTCTTGGTAAAGAATGTTGGCTCTTAATGTAATAATGGGAGAAGAAGAGAGAGGAAGAAGAAGAGGAACAATGGGAGAAGGTCATGTCTCAATAGAGCAACGACTGTTCACTTTTATATTGATCTTATGCCTTAATCAAGGCCCTAATTATGTAAAGAATACAAATTAGAATAACAAAAGAATGGAAAGAATAAATCATATCCTATACATAGAAGGAGAGAAATCAGGGACTAAATTCTATCCTATACAGATTTGAGTATATCCTATGTGTGGGCTTTGTACATGGGTTTTATACATGGGCTGGGCCTGCTGGCCCGGCCTGTTATCTTCTACACTCCCCCTCAAATTGATGTGGTAAGTTTGAAAACATCAATTTGCTAGTTAGATCATGATGACGGTGTTTGGGAAGAGCTTTGGTGAAGATGTCCGCCAACTGGTTGAATGAAGAGACATGAGGTAGAGTTATCTTCTCAGTAACAACATGTTGAAAGATGAAGTGACAGTCAATCTCAATGTGCTTTGTTCGTTCATGGAAGACCGGGTTATTGGCAATTCTGGTAGCACTGGTATTGTCCCCATGGAGAGGTGTGGGACGACCAACAAGAACACCTAATTCACACAGAAGGCGGCGGAGCCAGATAATTTCAGCACTGGCGGATGACATTGCCCGATATTCGGCCTCAGCAGAAGATTTCGAGACAGTGGTTTGCTTCTTGCACTTCCATGAAATCAGAGAGTTGCCAAGAAACATACACCAACTAGTGGTAGACCTCCGAGAGTCCGGACAGCCAGCCCAGTCAGCATCCGCATAGGCTGATAATTGCAGAGAACTATCAGAAGGAAAGAAGAGACCATGATGAAGAGTTCCTTTAACATAGCGGAGGATGCGTAACACAACTGCAAGGTGCGGTTTGCGGGGATTGCTAACAAACTGGCTAACCGTATGAACTGCATGAGAAATATCTGGACGAGTCATAGTTAAGTAGAGCAAACTACCAACTATCCGCCGGAAAATAGATGGATCATCCAGGGGAGTGCCATCATCAGAACTGATTTTGCTGTTCAATTCCAGAGGCGTATCAAAAGTGTGAGCATCATCAAGCCTGGCTAACGTGATCAAATCTGTCGCATATTTGCGCTGAAAGACCCGAATACCTGATTTGTTACGCACAAACTCAAGCCCCAAAAAATAGGTGAGAGGACCAAGATCCTTCATTCTGAAGTGGCGAGTAAGGTGGTGTTTGAGATCCGTAATGCCGGCAGTATCATTTCCACTGATAATCATATCATCAACATAGATTAAGAGGAAAGTGTAGCCCTTCGATGTCCATCTCAGGAAGAGGGAACTATCAGAGTGACTCTGACGAAATCCGGCTTGAAGAATTGCTGTCCGGAACTTATCGAACCAAGCCCTGGGAGCTTGTTTAAGCCCATAGAGAGCTTTCCTCAATTTGCACACATACTTTGGAGGACAAGTATATCCTGGAGGAGGTTTTAAATAAACAGTCTCACTCAAGTCCCCATGTAGAAAGGCATTTTTGACGTCCATTTGCCATAAAGGCCAGTTGCGGGCTGCCGCGACACAAAGAAGAGTACGAACGGTGGTCATTTTTGCCACCGGTGCAAATGTTTCCTCATAGTCAATTCCATATTCCTGTTTATATCCCTGTGCAACCAATCGAGCTTTATAGCGATCAAGACTCCCATCAGAGTGTACTTTGATGGAGTATATCCATTTGCTGCCAATCACAGAGGCTCCCTCAGGGGCCGGTACCAATTCCCATGTTTGGTTTGCTTCAAGAGCAACTAATTCCTCAGTCATAGCATCCTGCCAGTAAGCAATCTTTGAGGCCTGTGAATATGAAGTGGGGATAGGAGTACTATCTAAGGAAGTAAGAAGAGCAGAAAAGCCATAGCGGTTAGGGGCAACAGAAAGACGACTAGAGCGTCGCAGAGAGATGGTGCTATCAGAAGGTGTATCATTACCTGAAGATGCAGTAGGCCGCGCCGGGAGAGGATCAGGAGAGGGAGTCACCAGAGGAGGGACCTTGTTCCGCCGGACATAGACTTTAGGAAGAGGTGATGGAGACTCAGATTCCGAGAATTGTGGCAAATAGGATACAGCAATAGGATGATTATCCAAATGTAAAGAAAAGAAGGGAATATGTTCCAAGAAAATTACATTACGAGAGATATGCATTCGTTTTTCCAATTGATCATAACACAAAAACCCTTTGTGTTCATTACTGTAACCCAAAAAGATGCATTTAGCAGCCTGTGGAGATAACTTTGTGCGCTCAGCCGGAGAAAGATGAACAAAACACAAGCAGCCAAAAACCCGTAAGTGAGAGTATGAGGGGGTTTGACCAAAGAGAACTTCGTAAGGAGTAGTCTTTCCTAGAACAGTGCTAGGAAGACGGTTGATAAGATACACAGCAGTTTGCGCAGCATCACACCAAAATTTGGGAGGGACTAAGGATGCAATCAATAGAGTACGAATAGTTTCAAGAATATGTCTGTTCTTTCTTTCCGCAATCCCATTTTGCTGAGGAGTATGCGGACAAGATTTTTGGTGAACAATTCCTTTATCAGACAGGAAGGTAGAGAATTCATGAGACATATATTCTCCACCAGAATCTGATCTAAGAATTTTGATTGCTTTTTGAAATTGGGTGTGGACCATGTTATAAAATTTTTGAAAAATGGAGAAGACTTCAGATTTCATGCGCATAAAGTAAATCCAAGTATGACGAGAATGGTCATCAATAAAGGTCACATAGTATTTAAAACCTGTCCTACTCAAGGTAGGAGCAATTCCCCAAACATCTGAATGAATAATGTCAAATGATGCCAAAGCACGTGCATTATGAACAAGAAAAGGTAAAATATGACTTTTACTTAAGCAACAAGTTTCGCACTTTGATTGAGAGAAAGAAGACATTATTTTATTATCAATAGTAGAATCTAAACAACCAAATTTAAATAATGAAAGCAAATGCGCATTATTCACATGACCAAGACGTTTATGCCAAATAGTCCACAATTTATTGAAATTAGAAGAAGAAGCAAAGAAAGAATGATGTCCAATGTCCAGCAAGAATAGGCGCCCAGGTTTACTCCCCTTCGCGATCACCTTCCCAGTTTGTCGCCCCTGTATAACACAACCAGAGGAGGAAAAATGAACAAGATAGCCATCATCTATAAGTTGTCCTACAGAAAGTAAATTGGCTGATAATTTGGGAACAAAGTAAACATTGGGAAGGGTGAAAGACTGGCCAGAAACACCAGATAAAGTAATGGTACCAACTCTCGAAATGAGTAGTTGATCCCCATTAGCAGTGGTTATTTTCTCTTTTCCAAGGTAACGGTGGGAATCTGTAAAGCTATGTTCTACAGATGTCATGTGATTGGAGGCTCCTGAATCTAAAAACCATGTGGAAGAGGTAATAGGAGAGGAAAGAGAAGCAGAAGAATGAAAAGCAGGAGATGCTATATGAGAATGAGTTTGATACCGACCGCTAGAAAAGCCCATTGACGCATATGCAGAGGTAACCGTGCTCTGGATCAGTTCTTGAATTTGAGCAGGAGTCATGGATACAGCCCCAGATGAAGTGTTTCCTGCATCGGATGACGGTACTTGAGCTTGGAATGCAGAAGGAAGATTCTGTCTTGGCAGATTGGAGGAGAGCTTTTTAGGCTGCGTTTCATTCCTTCGCTGGAGGCTGCGGCAGTCATCAATAAGATGACCAGACCTCTTGCAGTAACGACAAACCAACTTCTTGCGGCAATTCTTGGCAATATGACCAAAGCCTTTGCATTCATAGCATTGAGTGGGCTTCTGATTTGGGGTTGCTAGAAGAGCAGAGTCAGCCGGAAGAGGTGCAAGGAATGCCTTTGGCTCTTCAATAATAGCCCGTTGGGAGGTGAGACGAAGTTCTTCGCGAAGTACTTCTTGAAAGCAGGTATCAAGATTAGCCGACAGTTCTCGGTTCATGAGGGCAGACCGAACTGATTCAAATTCTGGTCGGAGATTCATAAGGAACTGGCTAATGTGAGTTTCCTCTTGGAGTTTAAGAGCCTCGGAGAGAAAGCCAGGAGAGACTGTCTGAATCAACATTGAATCTCGTTCGGTCCATAAGGTGAGGAAGCCATTAAAATATTCCTGCACAGATCTATCCCCTTGAGTAAATTTAGCAATTTCACTATCCAAGTGAAATTTCCGGGCTTTGTTGGTTTGATGGTAGACCTTCTTGAGGTGAGCCCACATATCTGTTGCTGTATTATATGCTTGAAGAGCCACAGCAAGGGAAGAATCAATGGAGTTCAGAATCCAAGTAATCACCTTGGCATTTTCCTTGGACCAGGTGGCTACGGCTTTGGAGTCCGTGGTACTAGGAGTGGGAGGCTTGGTAATTGTTCCATCCAGATAACCAAATAGCCCCTGTCCTTCTACGAAGTTCTTCAAATGGAAGGACCAGGCCATATAATTTTGTCCATTAAACTTAACAGGGATGACATCATATTTATCCATGATTTTTAATGCAACAGAACACTCAATAGAGGAAGAAAATTTTGAAGAACAGCAACCACGGGGTTCTGTTCTGCACTAATCCAAGCCGAGAGAGAGATGGAGAGGACTAAACAGCAATTAGTCAGCAATAACCAGCAAGAGAAGCTGAATGACTGGTTCAGATATGTTACTAGAGCACACAGATGAACTCCAACACAAAAAATAACCCAACAGTGAATAAAACAGGGCCAGACGACCACTGTTATGGTGCTGGAGTGGTCACGTGGGGCCCACAATGAGGTCAGACCTCTAATCGGAGAATGTAGTCCTCTGTGTGAGACTTTTTACTAACTTCCAGATCAAATTTTATGACAAACTGATGAAAATCCGCAAGATTGAACGGATCTGATGAAAACTATCCTGTAAAACTGGGAAAACACAAGCAGCAGTAGATGGCCTACCTCAGATGTGCCAAAAATCCTGGAAAAAGTGCCATAAATCTTAGAGAAGATGGGCGACCCTCGTGGTGGTGAATGGTTTTGATTTCGGAATGATCAGATGATGGCCCACCTTTGATATTCACTTGCAGAATGACGACACAGAGATTCTGCTAAGATAGAGAGAGACTGCAGATCCTTGAGACGAGATTGTGTTGATATGAAGAGATCCCACAGTGCTCTGATACCATGTAATAATGGGAGAAGAAGAGAGAGGAAGAAGAAGAGGAACAATGGGAGAAGGTCGTGTCTCAATAGAGCAACGACTGTTCACTTTTATATTGATCTTATGCCTTAATCAAGGCCCTAATTATGTAAAGAATACAAATTAGAATAACAAAAGAATGGAAAGAATAAATCATATCCTATACATAGAAGGAGAGAAATCAGGGACTAAATTCTATCCTATACAGATTTGAGTATATCCTATGTGTGGGCTTTGTACATGGGTTTTATACATGGCAGGCCCGGCCTGTTATCTTCTACACTTAAAGTGTCTGAAGTCAAGTATTCTTTTCTATTTAGATCTTTGTATTGCCAGTTGTCACTTCTGTGTATGGTATAATAGTTGTCTAGAGGATTCCAGGTTTTGATGTATGGAGGAATGATATAAGGAGCATATCTTGTAACAAACAATGGAGCAGTTTAAACGTGTTTGTTTCAATTTAATATCATAGACACACATGAAATCAACAATTTCTGAGTAAGGACTCTGACATAGATTATCTACTTGAGTAACTTTAGTCTTTTAGAATGGGATTTTACCGAACAAGATAACATTTGTCCTTGCAGCAGTTTTATTTTTCCTTTTAGCTTTTAGGATAACTACTGAAGTTCAACCTGAACTTTGTTGGATGACTGCTACACACACATACAGATGCACCCCAAGTTCATGTCTATTGTTTCCAAACGAAGACTTGCCTGGTCAACCAGCCCAATCAATGGGCCCTTCATCACTTAACTTATGTCATAAGCTTAATAAAATGGACCACACATGTCCAGCCCTTCCACAAGTGTGTTTTTTTTTTTTGGTTCCTCCAAATATGGAAGTCTTGGTTATTGTAAGAATTAGAGTCAGGTGTAGAGACTGTAGGAACCGCCAAAAAATCTAAGGGTCCCACTCACGTGATATTGTCCCATACGTCTTATCCCATGTGTGTCTAGTACAATAGTCCCCACCAAAAAAAGTCTAGCACAATAGTCAAACGCTGCTAAATATGGGACTAGGGATGTAAATGGGTACCCGATTCTCCGATTACCTGGAGGTTCCGACCCGTTAAAATCGGGTCTGGGTCCTTATTTAGGCCCCAATAAGTAAATGGGTCCAGGTCCGGTTCCACCTTGGTTCGAACTCGTGGACCTGAGACCTGACATATTACCTCAATTTTAGAAAATATCTCCTAAAAACTATATTTTTTTAATATCATTCTCTACCTAAACCCGGACCCGGATCCAGACCCGTCCCATATATGGTTCTGGTTCCGGTTTCGGAGCCAAGAAACCGGTTCCGAGTCCGGATCCGGTTCCACCTTCTCCTTAACGGTTCCGGTTCTGGGCCCACCATGGACCCGGACCGGAACTGACCCGTTTACAACCCTATATGGGACCATTCATTTATTGTAGTTAGATTGATTTCCTGTAATTGTTTCTAATTCCACGTAATTAGCTTAAGGTAGATTGATATCATTGATTGTGATTTTAACTTCCTTGATTATATTTTTTCTTATATAAACACAGCTGACCCACACAATTGGTATGTATGTTTTCTCCAAATCTCTGTATTCTGTCTCATTGCAAATTCCCTCTGGTTAGTCTGATAAGGTAATGGTAGATACGGAAGTAGAAGTGTCCCTTGAATCATAAACAAGGGAAAGGGGATGCTCAGCTCCTTGAAAAACCCCTATGCACACTTTTCTGCACATTTAATGAACAATTTATTAGTTAAGATTCTGATATAGATTATCTACTCGAGCATCTTTAGTTTTGAGAAGGGGATTTTACCTAAGAAGATAACATGTCCTTGTAGCAGTCTTGTTTTTCCTTTTTTGCTGGAAACAGAGCTGTTGCATTTATTAAGAGCAGTACATAGAAGAAAGTGAACTGGAAAATCAGACTTATTACACAGTAACAGCAGATTAGTCTTGTTATTCCTTTTAGCTTTTTGTATATCTACTGAAGTTCAACTAGAATGGATGACTGCTACACAGTACACACACGCACACAGACTTGCCTGGTCAAACAGCCCAATCAATGGGCCCTTCATCACTTAAGACCGTTGTCATAAACTTAATTAAAGGGACCAGACATGTCCAGCCCTTCCAGTAGTTTTTCCCCCTCCAAATATGGAAAAGTCTTAGTTAATGTAAGTGTTAGAGAGTCTGGTCAGGGACCAGACATGTCCAGCCCTTCCAGTAGTTTTTCCCCAAAAAGTCTTAGTTAAAGTAAGTGTTAGAGAGTCTGGTCATTGTAGATACGGAAATAGGTCACTCCAATGTGATCAAGCAATGGAAAGGGGATGTCCAGCTCCTTGAAAAAGGTTTATATACTTTTTTCTGCACATTTAATGCTGATATATGTTTGGGTTTTTCCTTATTGGGTGTTACCATTTGTGATGACTCTATTCAATTGATAAAGAGCTTAAGCTTCGGATTTGGTTTTACTTTTGGTCCTTCCTCACCCCTCTTTCCCTATCAATTATTACTATAATCAGTGAGGTTTCTGTTTTATTGCTTCTGATTCCACCGTCTTCTTTTAGTTTCCCCCCTTAATTTCCTACACAATTTTAGCTGATTCTTACCCTCATACCTCTTAAAATTCATCTAAATTTCACCCAAACTGCCCCTTAACCTGTCTCAGAAGTCAGACCTAGTCAGCCCTGGCCTTCTACAACCTCATTGAACTCTGATTTAAAACCATTCCTGGCTGATTCGACATAATTCTGCAAAACTCTAATTTTCCCCACTCATTCGGTTATTGCAAGCCATCCTAAACTGTTACCAGAACTGCCTGCAGATTGTGCAGCATGTGCCCCCCAGGTACTCCCTTGGTTAACCCCACATCCCACCTGAAATTTTATATTTATATTTATAAGGTAATTCTCCGAAACACCCCCAATTTAAAAATGTCACCTTTTCTGCCCCTCTTATTTTTGTCATGGGGCCCACCTTGAGCCAATCCAGTCTTTTCCCATCCTAATAATATGAATATAGGTAGATATACTGATAATGTGAATATATATCAACCAGAAACCAATTTGAAATAAACAATGACTGACCTGTAAAAGTCGCAATAGCATCAATAAGAATCAACCATAAAAAGTTGAGGATCCAATATAGAATATTTAACTCAAAATACAAGATCAGAAGAATATCCCCAGGAAATAGAACATATACAGCCCTAATCAAGGGTTGTTACAGGCGCACGCAGCCAGGAGGTTCTCTGAGGTGTTGGGGGCCACATCTTATGTCTAACAAAAAGCCTTGATGCAACAATACTTTTCTACACTTGGACCTGCTAAGATTAACCTCCCTTATCAAAGGAAAGAGAGTAAAAAAATGATCCTTTTGAGAATTCACCCAATCGAGACCTTTAGAATATTCTTTATTCTTGTGAGTCGGAGTCCTTTCAAATGAAAACATCATTAGGAAGACCCAAGGCAAAGAAGCTGGAACTTTAACATTTTGCAGTATAATGCTAGATGACTCTTCTTTCTAAAACTTATGAGGGCTGAGCTAAATAACATTCTTTGGGACAAAACCATCAATAAGTTTGGACTGACTAGTACACATTCCCTGCGGAGGTATCCTCCAGAATCTTACATGTTTCCTATACTAGACTTTGAACTTATGATGCACGTATACTTCAAAATGGGCAACGTATCGTGTCGTATCGTATCCGATACTTCACTTTTTAGGTGTAAAATCCGTGTCCCTGCCGTGACTATGGTGTATCCATGCCGTATCTGTGCATTATAGCTTTGAACCTCACCACTACCTCCAATTACTTTGCCAACTTTGACTCTCACACCCCCAACTTTTTATGTAGACGTTAAATTTGTATATTTTCGCCGACATAATGTTCCTTGGTCCCACTTGTTATTCCTAGCTCATATCTGCATGTAATATCTTTCATCCAGGATGCATTTTCTTGAGTTTAGAAGGACCAGCACCATCTATGTAGCAATGTGCATTTGTTTAAACTTTAAAATTTTCCTAAGTTCCTTTTTGTGCTTTTTCTTCTTTTACTCCCAAAAGCAAATGGATACAAAGCCTGATAGTGGGCGGCCACTCAGTCCCCTTGTTCTTGCATGATTAATTATCTGGTTTGATATTTCCTTGTAACTCAAAATTAGTCTTTTGCTTAAATTTGTCACTTGCTTTTGTGATCTGATATCAATTAGATATTTTCTTCTAAAATCTGACCATTTTGATTCAGTTGGCTGTGTGGTGGTGCAATTCACCGGGATCGCAGATGGTCAAATGACGTATATACTTGTGTATGCTACAAACAAAACAGAGAAAAAAAAGCTGGGCATGCAACGCTACATCTTTACGGGTACATGCATTATCACATCCGATACAAAGCTCATACATATTCCTTTAAGTTGGAGTCCAAGCTTAAGGAAACCATACAAGATAAGAAAAGAGTTTTAGAGAGTAAGGAGTTCGGTATCAAAGAGTTTAGTTGGCTGACAAATGGACTCTATAGACTTCTCAGATCTAGGCATGTTCTTTCATATTCGTATCCATTTGCTTTTTTCATGTTTGAGGATGATCTCTTTAAGGATGAAATGACTCCAGAGGAAAGAGAATTGAAGCAACACCTATTTGTAGACCTGCAGCAGCAGCTAGGAGCAAATGTGGAGAAGCTCTCTATGCTTCTAGTGGAGCCATTTGACGAGTTTCCTGTGGATAAGATTTCGAAGATACGGATGCAAGTTATCGATCTGTCTGTTGTCACTAATGCTCTCTGCAAGAAAATGTATGGTTATTTTTTTTTAATGTTTCGGAAAGAGCAATTAATGTGATTTAGTAATCCTAACCAAACCAAGCCTTTTCCCACTAGGTGGGGTCGGCTATATGGATTTGACGATGCCAATCAAATCTGTTTAGGGCCATGTCCTCCGTTAGATCCATGTAGGCAAGGTCATGTTTAATAGTTTCTTTCCAACTTCTCTTGGGTCTCCATCTCCCTCTCCTACTTCGGGCAATCTCTATGCTTTCATACTTTTTAACAGGTGCCTCCGTTGAGCGCCTTCTAACATGGCCGAACCATCTCAGTCGATTTTCTCTCATTTTATCTTTAATTAGTGCTATTCCTACTTTGCCTATAATCTCCTCATTCCTAATCCTTTCTCTCCTTGTGATCCCGCACATCTATCTTAGCATTCTCATCTCTGCAACTTCCATCTTCTTAACATGATTATGCTTTACTGCCCAACACTGTGATCCATATAATAACATTGGACGTACCGCCACCTTATAATACTTTCCTTTAACCTTGATGGGGACTTTCCGATCACACAAGACCCCCGAAGCACTCCTCCATTTGGTCCACCCGGCCTGAATCCTGTGACTTACATCAATATCAATCTCTCCATCCTGTTGCACCATAGATCTAAGGTACCTAAAGTTTTCTTTCTCTCCAATCTTTTGTGTGCCCAAACTTACTTCTAAGTTATCAGGTGTCCTACTTTGACTAAACTTGCATTCCATATATTCCATTTTGCATCGACTTAGCCTAAACCCTTTTGTCTCTAACGTTTTCCGCCACAATTCTAGCTTAGCATTTACTCTTTCTCTCGTCTCATCCACTAAAATAATGTCATCTATAAATAGCACACAACGGCACCTCATCCTAAATAGGTCAAACAAGTATGGACTTAACGTTGAGCCTTGGTGTAGACCAATCGTGATAGGAAACTCTTTAGTCTCTCCGCCAGTCGTTCTTATAGATGTTACGGCTCTATTATACATATCCTTTATCGCCTCAATATATGCGACACACACTCTTTTTTTTTCCAGTACTCTCCATAGAATCTCCCTAAGAATTCGGTCATATGCCTTCTCCAAGTCAATGAACACCATATGTAAATCTCTCTGACCTTCTCTATACTGTTCCATTAACCTTCTCAGGAGAAAGATAGCCTCCATGGTTGATCTCCCAGGCATGAAACCAAATTGATTCTCTGAAATGTTTGTTGTTCTTCTTAGTCTTCTCTCAATAACTCTCTCCCATAATTTCATTGTATGGTTCATCAATTTAATCCCGCGGTAGTTCGCACAGTTCTGAATATCTCCGTTGTTCTTGTATATGGGTATACGAATACTTTTCCTCCATGCATCAGGCATCTTCTTGCTCTTTAGCATTATATTAAAAAGCTTTGTCAACCAACTTATGCCATCCTCCCCCAAGCACCTCCAAACCTCAATATGGATACCATCTGGCCCAACCGCTTTCCCAATCTTCATCCTTTTCAATACTTATTTAACTTCTTCCCTACTGATTCTCCTATAGAACATATGATTCGATTCTTCCCTAGAAATGGTAAGTTGCCCCAATTGTATGTCACTACTACTCTATCGTTAAATAACTTGTAGAAGTAGCTCTTCCAACGCTCCTTTATCTCCTCATCCTTTACTAATACATTTTCATCCTCATCCTTAATGCATTTAACTTGGTTTAAGTCCTTGGTCCGCCTATCTCTGGCTTTTGCAAGCTTGAATATCTCTCTTTCGCCTTCCTTAGTGTCGAGTCGCCTATATAGCTTCTCAAAAGCCTTTGCCTTTGCTTCACTAACTGCCTTCTTGGTTTCTCTTTTTCCTTCTTTATACCTCTCCAAGTTCGCTTCATTTCGATCCTTTTGCCAAGTTTTAAAGCACTCTCTTTTAACTCTTATCTTGTCTTAGACGGCCTCGCTCCACCACTATGCCTCTTTCTGTACCGGAGCACCTCCTATGGATTCTCCTAAGACGTCTTTCCCTACCCTCCTAATACACTCTGCTACCTTATCCCACATATTATTTGCATTCTCATTTACCGCTCAAACGTCTTCCTCTAGTACTTTTTCCCTTAATGCTAGTTGCTTATCACCTCTCAAGTTCCACCATTTAGTCCTTGAGCATCTATACAACTTCTTTTTTCTAGTCCACTTTTGTAGCTGCACATCTATGATCAACAACCTATGTTGGGAAGTCAAGCTCTCCCCCGGTATAACCTTGCAATCTTTACAAGCTAAGCGGTCTCTTTTCCTAGTTAAGAAGAAGTCAATCTGTGTCCTTGAGGAGCTACTCTTATAAGTCACCAAATATTCCCCTCTTCCTAAAAAAGGTGTTAGTTACCATGAGATCATATGCCACTGAAAACTCCAAAATATCCTTCCCTTCTTCATTTCTATTACCGTATCCATGTCCCCCGTGTACTCCTATATATCCATCTACGTCGCGTCCTACATGACCGTTCAAATCTCCTCCTATGAACACCTCCTATGATTTAGTAATCCTAATTTGTCTAATTCACATTCTTAGCCTCTTGGATTCCCACCAAAGCCCACATATCATAACCAACAGCCACAATTCCTACATGACACTGCTTGCCTGCCCAAGAGGTAGATTTACAGAACTCAATTTTTCATTTTAAACTAATTGACTTTCAGGTACGAGTGTATTGAGAATGACCTATTGGGTCCTCTCAAGAGGACAACTCATAATATTGCTCCTTACAAGTCCAAGGGTGTTGAGAGAGCATCAGAACTTTCTGTTTATTGGGACTCTGATCAAAGTTTGAGGAACATGAAAACATGCAATGCAGATGGTTATCGGCAATGGGACTCAACTGCAAATGGAGCTAGTAGTACATTTCTCAACCATGTCTCCTTTTCTTTATTTGTGCATTGAAGACCAAACCACACGAAGAAATCATTAATTATTTTGTTGCAATGTTCAAACCATTTTGGTTGTTGGTCAAAAAATTTTATGATAGGTTTTAATCAAACTTTGGTTTTTTTTTATTTTTAAAACCAGAATACCCTTATTTGAAACAAAGCATGTCCTTATTGAAACATTAATATTTAAAGAGTTATTTCTAAAACATTCGTATATGTTTGTGTGTGTGTGAGAATAGAAATTATCACTTACACACTGGTCGCCTGGTGCGCATCTGGGCTTGGGCCCCACTGTGGGTCCATCCAAATGGACCAACACAGAAGCTCCTCAAATTATACCAGATTCATGGGGTTTGCACCCATTCGAATGGACTAGGCCCACAGACCGGCTGCACTTTTTATTTGTTATGAAATCATTGAAACTTGTGTGGCCCAGATAAAGGTGATAGGATTATCAAGTGGGGCCCAAACTTGGTAGGGAGATAAGGCCCGCTCAGATCTTTCAATCCCCCTAGGTCTCATCCTAGGTGGGCCCATAATGAGGCGCACGTCTATGATCGGGAATGTCTCAATATCTGTGTGCTTTCTGTTAATACGTTAGTATATGTGAATCTGAAGAAAATAACACCAACGTGCCTCTGACATCAGACATGCAATTTATGTAGGCTCATCTAAATTTGGAAGGCCTCTGGATGGCCTTTTTTATGAATCATCTAGTCTGGGTGAGAGTGGATGCTCTACAAGGAAGCGTGCCAAGAAAGAAGCTCTCGATGATCCTCCTTCCGATTTCAAATTGCTTGTGGAGATGTTTGGCAAGAACTGATTCTACACAGCTGGCTACAAACTCCCAAGTGTACAGCCCTGACAGAGATCAGCCACTATTATTTAAGGACAAATCTATTTTTGCTGCTATTCTCTCGTCTCTCGTTTCTTTTTTCTATAAATCTAATCTCATTTGGTCTTCTGTCAAGTTTGCCTAGAAAAAACAAAGCACAACCGGGGCCATTCTACCTATTTGGTTGTTTTGAATTTCTGCAAACTCATGGTGAAGTGGGTTTAATTGAAGGACTCGTAAAAGGTGAGAAGTGAAGGGTCCAAGGTGGAGATCTATATGGGGCCAGCACTTCTGTAGGATTGAATTTACCATGGCAATGGGTAGTAATCCTTGTAGTTGTAGACCTTCACCTTTAATCATTCACTTTTAAGTCCTTTCACAAAAATGCACTGCTTTACAGGTCCTAGAATTTCAGAACCAGTTAGGCCAGTCCTACAGTCTTCATCATTATCTTTGTCCAGTTATCCTGTACATGCATTTGTTCCAGATCCTTGTTTTAATATATGGTGTCTGTTATGTTGGCAACAGTCAAATAGCTCTATCATGCTGCCCTCTATGAAAATCTAGGAGGCTTACATAGTTCGTGGGTGTTTTTGTTGCAAGAATGGAATGTAAAGAGGTAAATGTCATGAGAGTCCTTTTTCTCCTTTCGTTTCACCTTAGAGTCGGCTTTGTGAGTTTTACGCCCAACCTTCTACTTCTTCCTATCAATTACATATCTTGACTTTGTAAAACAGTTGTATTGCGTCGAATGCTGTTTTGTTTCAATTAGACTATCTTACAAATAGACTATTTAGCAAGTTTAATCCAATCAAAAATATCAAACTTTTCATGTTCTCAAAGTCACTTGTGCAAAATTTTCATATCGTGAAAATGGTAAAAGGCAAATTCATCAAAGTAAAGAATAGTGCAAGTAAAATTGTGATGTTATAATAGTTGCATGGGTGAAGGTTGCTTTGAACGGACATTCGTGTCTATTTGAAAAAGTACCTTTTGATTACTTTTTTTTAAAGAAAAGGCAAAATGTTTTTAAACTGTTTGAATCAGGCATTTAGTTGAGACTTTTTTCGAACCCTACAAAGCTTTCAAAAGCCCTATTTGAATCAAGTTTGATTCAAACATGTTTAGATGAAACGAAAAATGCTCAAAGTGATCGAAAATCTTATGGTGGAAGGATGGTGCAATCCAAAAATGGATGGGGAAAACAGATGCCTACCACTAGGGATGTATATGTAAGTGTTAGATCTGGGGTGGAAACATGGTGGCCTGGACATGAATTCATTTTTATACATCCGGATTCATCTAGTTTCGACATGGAACCTATGAGTTGTATCCGGATTTGGCATCAACTTTAAAAAGAATGATTTGATTCCATATTCGGATTCAAAATAAAATATGGAGTGTATTATTATAATTGAAAAAAATAATATTTTAGATGTGCTAGTGGGGTTATTAAATGGTATGCAATTAAAGCTCAATAACCTCTCAAATATAAATATAACTCAAACCATATAGGCCCAAAAACCTAAAAAATATGGACATTTGATATCAATGTTTGGCCCCATTGGATGAATGTCATGAACAAACCATTGGTACAAAATTGGTTTAACTTTTTCAGATGTACAAGAGTTAAAAAAAAAATGTGCCTATTGGATGTGGGTCATAAATGAATTAGATCTGGGTCCATTGAATCCATTAGGTCCACCCCAAAATATGTCCCAAATAAAAATTGGGCCTTTGTATCCAATGTACACAACCTTGAAGTTGACCCTAGAGCTATTTATGATATTCATTAAGAGGGGCCTTGCCTTCTATGAATATAGAAATATTTCCAAATAAGCCTCGGCATTAATTCACTATAAGTTTCCAAAGTTGTCCAAATCTTGCTTTCTATGGACCACACGGTCTCATCATCTATTTGAAAATGATAAGATGCAATGTATAAATTGGACCAACATTAAGAATTACTAAAAAAAAACGAAAGCTTTTATAAATACAAATACATCCAATATACCACGGGTCAACCTTTAATAAATACAAATACATCCAATATACCATGGGTCAACGAGTTGTGATGATATATTGGATGTATTTGTATTTATTATAGACGCTTTTAATTTCGTGGTTATTCAAAAAAATAAATAAATATTGATGCATGGCATATTTTACCATTGTAAATTTGAGTGAAGCCCAATCCAACATGAAATTAATACATACACTTATTTTAGGATGAAACCATATCCATAGAGGGTCTCACTCAAATTAAGCTTGCAAAAGATCCAATGGCCTCAAACCTAGATCACTAAAAAAATAGTAGCCAAGATTTGCTTGATCTAATAGGCAAAAAATAAATTGATTATGATTGGAACCTAGTCCCATCATATCAACCATATTCAAAAGGAAAACTCACTCCAAGAGGATAAAAGGATGGCTAGGATGTCATCTGTTTGCAGATTAATGGTCATTATCCCTTTGTGTCTTCTCTTATTTAGGGTGTACAGGATCTTTTACAATAAATTGTGTCCATGAATAGCAATCCACAGGCAGCAAATAATCTGTAACCTAGCAAAGAGTCTGAATTCAACCAATTGAGCCGCTGCCTGAGTCAAAGATCCTCTCTCACAGCTATTACACTAACAGGTCTCCAAGACTCCACTGTGGGGCCCACACAATGAGAATCCGGACCATCCAATGTCATCCCTTCCCTCCAGTGATATTTCCTCATATATTAGTTCCATTAGAGTGAGTCCCAACATAAAGTTCAATCTTATGGTGGGATCCGCTTTTATTGAACTGAAATTTGAGAATGCATCAAAGGAAGGGAAGACGGGCGGGAGCTTCCCTATGATCGGAACGCTCTCCTACCGATGCATTTTTATATCCCACAGATTCATCAGCAGATCACTTAAGTAACTACAACTAAAAATTGTGACTGATAAGGAAACTGACTTGCAATTGGATTACTGTAACCCACATTCTGATTTGAGGGGGTGCCACAACTTTCTAGCTAACCTTTGGTCCAAGAATTCAAAAATAATATGGACATCTCTTACCCATGTTGTGGCCCATCAAATGAAAGGGGTATGTAATAAAACCACCTATGTTGAAAACAAGGTTAAAAAGATTTTACATTTATCAGACGTACAAGATGAACAAGCCAACATAAAACAAAGAAAATTCACTCTAAATGCATGGCTAGGATCTCGATTTTCAACAGTTTAACAAGTGGAAAGCCCTGATCATATTGCATTTCTTTTCTCTCTCTCCACCAAGGTTTACCAAATCTTTTTAATAAATTTGAGTGCAAGAATAGCAAGTTGAAGGTGATAAGGATACAATAACCACCCTTAAATGCAAAATCTCACAAAGATTCAGAATACAGCTAATGCAATTAACACCCCCTCTCTAATTTTTGCAAGGACAGCTCAACACTCCCTTATAAAATGACGCCCTCCTTGTTGCCTCTCCATACCGAGTTCAAAGAGCAGCTTCATCTTTTCTGAGTCTCTTTGGAGACTGAAAGCCCGAAGTCCAAATCAACTCTTGTGTCTTCCTCCCTCTTCTGAAGCAGTTGAAAAGGCTCCTCCTTTATTCTCCTCTGCAAAGAAGCTCTTCAGACAGTGATAGCAAGAAAAAAAATGATTGTTGTGTCTCCCTTTCATTTTTTTGACACCCCAAATGTTGTTTAACTAGTTTCGCTTCTTGTCTACTCCATGATCCAGCCGATGACCGTTGCGTTGCTGGTGGATTCAAATTCATGCACTGAGACCCGCCTCGGCCTCCAGAGGTGTTTAGCACCTGAACCTTGAGTCCTGTTGCTACATCCAGAGAAACCAACGCAGCCACACTCATGGAGTTATCGCTAGTAAAGTTGTAGAACCATCAAATCGGCGTTCATTGAGTGTAGTTGTGTTTGTTTCTCCAGGGATGACAACAGGAAAAAGGTTCCGGTTCCAAGCACCTCTGGAAGCTGTGGAGGATCTCGGTGTGTGGAGTTGAATCCACTGCCAAGGCAGCGGATATTGGCTTTGTAGGCGAGAAGCGTTCGCAGTTTCTTCTTTTTTTGACTTTGTGCTTTCAGTGTCTGAAGAGCTTCATGCATAAACGAAGGAAGGTTCTGTTTCATCTGTTTTGGTAAAGGGAGGATGACAAGAGTTGTTTTGGATTCCGGGCTTTCAATTTCCAAAGAGCTTCTGCTCTTTGAACTCGGTTTGGAGGGGCATTTAAATTCTAGTCATGGATTTGGAATGAGTTTTCCTATTGAATGGGGCTGTTGATCTTATACATCTGATGAATTTGCTGATCTGTAATCAAAGTTTGGCTTTTCTACATCGTTTCATTGATGGCTGGCCTATGGCGAAGACCTTGGGCTGATTTGAGTCCCTCATCATCTAGGACTGTATTGTTACTTATGGTGAACAGGTGAAGATCTTCAAGTGTGGGGTTGATTAATATGGCAGTTTGGTGTAGTCTCCTCTGTTCTTGCAATGTATGTAGACAGTTTATTATCTGAGTTTGATTGGATATATTTACTATCTGTAGAACCAGCAGTGTTACATATTGTGAAGATCTTGAAGTTTAATCCATTGATTTTCGTTTCATTTTTTTTTTTTTTTAATTCCTTCTTCCTGTCCGGGATTTTACGAAGGGAAAGGTTTTATGCGACTAATTAAATTGAAAAGCAAGAGATATTGGTGTTATGAGTTTGAAACAGTGGCAGGATTCAATGAAAATCATTATGGTGATATGTCCATTCTATAACCGTCAAGCCTAACTCTTATGTAGTTGGTAACATCAGATACCTGAGAATTTTTCATCTCGTGTTTTGCTGGTATATGATTTCAGCTATGATACCAAGATACGGCAAGGATACGGTAGGGACACGGATTTTACACATAAAAAATGAAGTATCAAATATGATACGACATGATACGTTGCCCACTTTTAAAGCATCCGTGTATCGTAGGATTTCATTAAAGAGAAATGACCAGGTATATATATGGGAGGCCTATTGTTGTCAATTGGGCCATGGGCCATTTCACAGCCACATTTGCTAAGTCCAAGAGTTCATCCCTCAACACACCTTTGGCCAGACCAAATGTGAAAAAATATCAGTTATATTTTTACTACATGATAAATCCAATGGGTGCATATAAAAAATTTAGGCCAGTGACAGCACAGAGTAGGGAATCTTATATGAACATGTGGAATGGATCAAAAAAACCTGCCCAAGAGTTTGCATCACTTCTGTTTATAAAAAAAAACCTTGAATCATCACCCTACAGATGGCTAGTACTTTGATAGTATCTTTGAGCTTTTGATTGCACAATCTCTTATAAACACTTGATCAGAACCAAAATTAGTCTCGAGCCCATCCCATTTGCAACAGGCACGAACATTAATATTAATATAGTAGTTCTAAGCAGACAAAGGGTTAGGCAGGCCCCACTCATTTGACCTTGCTGCCAGAGAACTGGGCCCATATCCGCACCTCAATGCTAGAACTAGCACAAATCCTTCCCCATTGGAAGCAGAGCTTCTGTAACTAGGATTTGGCTTTCTCGCTGTTTTTTAATTAAGTTAGTGTAATCTGTGTCATCTTTAGTGTCATCTCTGTCATCTTCAATAAAATTATCTTGTTACCAATAAAATGAAGAGTAAAAGGAAGAAGGGATCAAGTAGAACCCAGACTAGCCCACAGCATGAAAGTCCCCTGTAAGGTTATATTTTGGGGTCTGATTGGTCGTAGATATGCCCAGTCTTTGATAAGAGAAGATTGTTCTTCCTTCTTTTTCTTTTTCAATGTTAGCATTTTTTTAAGCTTCTAATGTCTTCTGTGTTGGCCTTTATTTCTTAATGATGATGTTCGCCTTTCGGTATCAATGTGTAGGAAACAAAAAAATCTTAGTAGTATCATTAACAGTGCCAGCAAGTATAAAAATAAGCAAAACTGTTTTTAAGTATGAATAATTGAATATGGCCCTATTGATATCGATATTTTTGCGTCGCCAATATTTTAACTGTGATTCAGCTCCTATCTGCTAACTTCATGCCTGCGTGACTCGTGAAGCCGAGCTAACATTCCAGTTTCCACATCTAATGAGAATTTGTCAAATGCAGATCACATTGAGACACTAGAAAATTCAGGAAACTGATGAGTGACCTTGTTGAATTTCAGGAAATTCAGAGAAATGTGTGTTTTCAGTGTGCATTGAGTATTGAGAAGATCTTTGCCATCATTAAATAGAAGGAGCTTCATAAGATGGTGTTGTGGAGGTGACTCCTTCAGAACTTCTAAATTACATAACTGGAAGCAGTTCTCTGCACCTCAGGAAATTAATGTCCCTGAGATTTTAGATTCAGTTTTATTTTCATGATTGGGCTTTTCTCTTTTCTTTTCTTCTTTTTCTTTTTCAAGTTGCACAGCCATTCAGTGCTCTCCATTTGTGTTACTTTTGGATTGCCCCCAGGTCCTTAACTGCGTCTGGTTTAGTTCAATGTATTTTTTTATGAACCAAAAAAAAATTCTCAAAATCTCTTCGGTTTCATGATAATATTGTAAATTTCAGATCATTTAAATTTGAAGTCGGTGTACCTTCGTGGATTGTCGGCTAGATACACATTGCCCCTGTAAGTTTTAATCAACCATGATAAGCAGAAACATTCATAAAAGATGATGAATATATTCATGTACAATTTTTTTTCCTTTTCTGCTATATAAAATTTTACTCTTTAAGTATTTTATTTACCTTTTTCCCTACGTTGGGAACACAGAACTCACGCATTCTTAACTCACACTCACCTCCCTTACCAACTGAGCTATAGGAGGGGAGGAGGTTTGCGAAATGGGAATTGTGGGTTGTCGGGGTTGGTGGTCCAATTGAAGCAGATATTCATGATTTTGCAACTGCACTAATGTTGTTTAACGTATGTTTTTTATTTATCGGGATTGCCTTAAAAAGAGTTTCTGAACAATCTCCTTGTAACAATGCATCCAACCAGCTGCTTGGGTTCTGAAAACAGAAGCCAAGAAAGATTTTGCTTCTCAGGTAGTTAGAACTATTTCATTTGTGCTATGCAGATGTTACTGAAGGAAACTGTGAGATATCAATCCTAAAACTTTGCCAAGGCAATAATAGAGCCTACAGTTTCACACAACAGGAGGTAATCTACACATCTAGTGGATTGTGATTTTCTCTGTAGGTCACAATCTAAACTGCTGCTTTATTCTCTATGTCTGTAGATATTTAGCTCAATCCTGACTGAAGAAATTATTGTTTCAAAACAAAAAAAGGTGAGTGCCTAGACAGTAAATCTACCGCCAGCAGAGTCATGGTTGAGTGTTATTGGCACCTTAGTTTCACATCAAGGATCAATCCTGGATTATCAAGTATAAAGTATCACTCATGTACCAGTAGCCTAACATAGCCACCAAAAAAAAAGAAAGTAAATCTGCCCAGTGCATTAGAGATACCATTGGATTGCTCTTTACAGGACATCTGGACATCTGGAGATTCAAACCTGGGAAAAACACCAACAGGCTGTCTAACCAAACAGTCTTGACCCAGCTGCTTGTTATTTTTATTAATTTCTTCGATATATTTATTTATTACCATCTCGTCTGTTCTTTTCCAAATCTTGAGTCCATTTAGCATTATTATTATTATTATTATTATTATTATTATTATTATTATTATTATTATTATTATTTTGTCATTTGGAATAAATGCACAAGACCCTGGATCATTTTTTATTTTCAGCTGTCCAATTGCCCTTTGCTGTTCATTAAGATGTATTGCCTTGGGGTTCAATTCCACCCTAGCCATTTCCATTAATGAAAATTCACATTAAGATTTCCTCATAAAGTGCTAATTGTTTATATTATAGCCAAATGCCATTGTATTATAAATTTACAGGCTGCAATGAATTATACGGTGATCATATGTGTTAAATTTTTTCCCCGTTTTTTCTTCTTTTTTTTTTTTTCGTATTGGCTATATTGGGTAACTGGTCCAAATGCACTCATGGTCAAGTGGTGTTAGCATCTCAGTTCCACATACATATTCAGAGATCGATCCATGGGTCATCAAGTTTAGTATCCAGTGCGTTAGATATTTATATGCCACATGCAAAATCGCAAAATGACTTCTTCATTAGCAATGAGCTTCGACTCAATGACTTGAAGTATATCATAAATGTAAAAGTTAACATCAGCATCAAATTGTTTTTATTTCAAGATTCAATGACGGTATGGTTAACTCCTGGAAATGGTATTTAATATGCATATCAATGAAAACTTTCGGAAATTCTCACAAGTCCATTTCATGCAGACATTTGTATGGTGGAAATTTGTTGATTTTGTTGAATTTATCTAAGTGAGAAAGGTCAAATGAGGAAGGAGGAAGAGGGGAGAAATAAGCAAGGAGAGATAGATTATTGCAAACAACCATTAGTCATCGACTAACACTAACACGGATCATATTAAATCACCATCACTGCCATCCTCATGAAAGCCTTGTCTGAAATGTTGGAGTTGGCTACATTAATATTTTGCCATTCCAGTCTATGTAGGGCCAAATTTTCAAATATATTGCACTTCTTCATATCTACCCTAACTACTTTCATCCATGTCCTTTTTGGCCTACCCCTTTTCTTCATGGGCAATTTAACCTGCATAGAAAAACTTTTGTCATCAACACCGTTGTTGGCCTGCGTCATAGATGTCCAAACCATCTCGAAACAAGTCTCTCTTAGTTCATCACTTATTGATGATATTTCTAAATGCTTCCAATGCACTCATTTTTTATTCCATCTTACCTAGTTTTGCTAAACATCCATCTCAAAGTACTCATCTCTGTTATACTGATTTTTTACATGTATTGTTTCCTAATTGGCCAACATTATGCCTCATAATCATAGTTGGTCTAATCATTATCTTGTAAAAAAATTTCTTTTAATCTTTGTTACTGCATTGATCACAAAACACTGCAGAAGCAAGTTTCCACTTCAACAATCCAACTCTTATCCTATGTTTGACATTCTGCTCAATCTCTCCATCCTTGATAATTATAGAGCCAAGGTATCAGAAACAATCTCTGTGTTATCTCATGAAATTCAATTCTCAAAGGAGTTACATCCCTTTGCATCTCCCCACTAAAGTTGCAATTCTTGCATTTCATCTTTATACAAATTATTTTAAAGACATTAGACTCCAAAGCCGCAAGAAGAAAAAAGAGTACAGGGTTGTGTTTTGAGTTGTTTTATTGGGCAATGTAATGATTATTTAAAAAAAAAAAAACTCCTGCAAACAACAAAATAGAAACAAGGGGAGTACTTTCTCTTATATACTGCACTGTACCATATAATTAGAGCTGATTATTAGCTAGGTCATCTCATCATTTTTTCTTAAGATCTTGCCCTAGGAAGATTTTATAGACCTCATGCTGGAACTCCAGACAAGAACAAATGGTAGGTTTGTCCGTGTGATTTTCATATGGGGCCAGGCCCAACTGCTGCTGTCAGTTGCACTAAATCACCCGCAGATGCCCATCACTGCTGATCTCATAATTCTTTGCAATATTTTTGAAACATTTGGAGTTCTCATACAGATTTTGATGTCAACCATTTTCTGCTACTGTTTTCATCTCAGCCATCTATCTACTTTGATTCTGGCCTAAATTCCTGATTGTTCTACCACAGAACTCATCAAAGCAGTTGTGCCATTCATCTATCTTCATGATTTATTAATCAACAAAACAATAACTCCTCATAAGCATTACCTTACAACAGTTCATCACATCATTTGATATCTAAAAGGCACTTATTGATCAAGGACTACTCTATTCATCCTCTTCTTTTGTTAATCTTAGTTCTTATGCAAATGCTGATTGTGCTGGTTATGCCGATACATGACACAGTACCACCGGGTGGTGTTTGTTTCTTAGCACTTCTCTTGTGAAATGCATGATACAAACTACAATTTATAAATCCTCAGCAGAGGTTTGGTTTGATGACTCCTCTCAAAATTTAAAGTCATTCTTAAGGAAGCTACTCAACTTCTTGCTAATGATATTAGTTTCATCCAAATTGCCTTGAATCTTGTATTCATGAGCATGCCTATATTGAGGTCGATTGTCATGATTCAACACATGTAACTTGGGTACCATACATCTTCTACATGTTTCTTCTCAAATTAATTGGCTGATATCTTTACAAAAGCCATGACCAAAGCATGCCATAAGTTCCTAACCAGCAAATCGATGCTCCGTTCCTCTCCACATTAATTTGAGGAAAGTATAGAGACACAGAACCAGAAACTCCTGCGGACTATAAAATTTAAAGAATGGGAGCACTTTTTTCTTATATCCTTCAATGTGCCATATATTTAGATTAGATTGCAATCTATTTATATGCAACAATCAGGGTTATAACTAGGGATTTGATTGAAGTAAATTAGATTGTACTACGCCTATAAATACAAAGGAGTGGGAACAAACTCAGGACTCCTACTACTGCATTCTCTCTTCTTTTGTTTTCACGTCCATTAGCTAGATAGGTTTATAATTTCTAATGAGGTTTCTTGATGAGAGTTTTTTTAGGTTTTGACTTTTTATTTTTGTTCTTGTTAGGGTTTCTTGATGGTGATGTTATCAAGGTTTATGGATGAGAGTGAAAAGTTGAGGCAAGAAGGTTTTGATATTTTTGGCAGTTTCAAGCTAGGGTGCACAGATACTTCAAAATGGGCAACATATCATATCACATACTTCACTTTTTATATGTAAAATCTATGTCTGCCATGTCCATGGCACGTCCTTGTTGTATCTAGGCATCATAGGTTTTAAGGGTTTGTTGTTTGCAGCTTGAGTTTCTTGAAGAAGGAAAGGGAAAAAAAAATGAGAAGGGGATAATCAAAGGAAGAATAAAAAAAGTCAAAAATTTGAAAGTTAAGCACAGGTTTGAATTAGAAATGAGAAGGCTCAACATATGCTACTACTCAAATGCCGAAGCTGATAAAGAGAGCACTGGAACCACAATTTGCTCTTCTTTTGCATGAGTCTCCTCGCAGTTTCACATCAAGAGGCACTTAATTAATTCATACTCTTACCAAATACGCGGGGGGGGGGGGGGGGGGGGGGGTGGGTTGTTCCCAACTTTGAAATTAAATTCAAATCTTCACATTATTTTTTGTTGGTTGTGTGGTTACATATGCAAGACAATTGCCACATGAGTACATGACAGATGGATGTAAAATCCCTCAGATCACCAACTAGACTCTGTTCTACTATGAATATTACAAAGACTTGACTTAAAGACAATTACAGCTAGAAAATATGACAAATAGAATTTGTAAACATGCTAACTCAAAAACTTCAAACAACAATAAACCTTATCAGTGAGCAGGTCAAAACTTGTTCAAATGTGTCACTCTAAGGGTGTATTTGGTTATAAGCACTTCTAACCCGAATTTCCTTGCCAGAAACTAAAAACATCTCTGAACATCCTATTCCTAAACTCTCCAAATTACCCATCTAACAAGCAATCCAAATGCCAGCAGTTTGAAATAACTTTTCTAGCCTTCCAAGTTCTCCAAATTCTAGAATTCCAGCATCTACTTCATGTGGAAGCATTTAGGAATTTGGATGTGACACCATTTGAGAGTTTGAAACACTTCCAATATTAATTTCCCAAACTTTCCCAACCAAATAGGCCCTATAGACAATAAAACCCCATTTTATGAAATCCCCACATGTTGGATCCTCATTGAAGGGTTGTGGGGGCTCCTTTGGGATATTCCAAGCCTTTTGGATCTTCATCACCATTCACCGTCCCCCATATAATAATAAAAAGGAAAAGAGTCAACCTATGGCCATATCTACTATGTCAACTCCTTGTTTTGCATCCTTGGGTTGTATTTGGATTCACTAGTAAAATTGAGTGCAATAACTAGTTCAATTGAATGGAGATGACCACATTTAGCACCTTTATACACATGTGCTAGGGATGAGTAGGAAAGTAGGACTCATAAGACAATCCAGCTAAACTGGATAAGGCTTCAATGAAGGACCAAATACTGCACCAATCACAATTTGATAATTTCTCCACTTACTGTAACCACCCAACACACTCTCCCTTTTCTTCCCATTTTCTCATCGGATTAGTAAAAGAATATAATTCTTTTAAATATAATCCAACTGGCACGCAATTTGAATCCAAGATGCATAGTTATATTGAGCCACCACGCTTTGCAACGTATAAATTAAATGCTTAATCAAGTGTTTTTATCTCCAGATCACATCACTTTTTTTTCTCTTTGAAATGGTAGTCTCGAAATCTCATCACTGCCAATAGAAAGGGCATTCTTTTCTATCATATTAGTATTATTCAGTGCTCCATGCCAAGGTCAGTGAGTACTTTCTTCTGCAATGAATAGTTAGCACCAGTCCTAGACTGTCTCTGTAGATGGGAAAGGAAGTGACACTCTCGGGGAAGAGGATTGTACCATGAGAAAAAGCATGAAGGTCAACCCCATCCAAATACACACAAACTTCTCCCAATGCAGATAGATCCAATTCGATAAAGCATACAACTTTTGAGTCACCCCAATGCAAATTTGAGAGGATATCCCATCACTTCTACCAAACCTCTTGCAATTTAGACCAAAACAGCTCTCGAATTATAACTACACAGCTAACTAACTAATGAATATATCTGCAATAATTCACTAAAACAAATGAGCGAGGGACAAAAATCAAAACAAGCTAACAAAAGCATTTCTTCATTACAAGAAACTGATGTGTAATAATCAAAGTGGAGAACAGAAAACAACCAAAAATCAAGGAAGAAGTAAAGAAAAGGCCAATGGACAATTACCCATTTACACAAGAGCCACAGAAACGCGGTGCGCGCACAATTCAAGAACCACTGCTCCGAGCTGAATTCCCTGTAAAATTCAACTCCAACTTGATCCGAATCGCCGAGAAATTGCAAGCTGGCCCTCTGCAAATCGAAGCTGCTCCGATCCACAGTGAGTGAAAAGAATCATTCCCAAATGTGTGAAACCCCGCAATTGCACATGGAAAAAAAAATTCAGGGCGGAGAATCCTCTTTGATGTTGGAAATCTGCCATCTCCTGAAACCCAGAAAACCCACCACCGCGACCTGCAACAGCCCGGCCATGCCCACGAAGACCAACCCGATCTTGCGCCCGAGATTGGCCTTGCGGGTGGGCTGCTTGGATCCGGGATGGGTGGTTCGTGTTTTGCTGAGGTTCGGATCCGGAGCTGGCGGAGAAGAGCCGAAGGGGGGGACGAGAACTGTTGGCCGAGGCGGAGGCGGAGGAGGCGGCGGCGGATGCGTCGGCTTGGTGGGTGTGTTCGGGCGGTCGCCTGACCGGTCCCAATACCCGGACGGCGGGGAGGAATCAACGGTGATGGGAGATTTGACCACAACGATGGCTGTGATCAGAACCGTTAGGGTTATGGAGGGCATTTGGATGACCAAAGTGGGTGGAGGTGTAGGGAAGATTTTATGGAGAATTAGGGTTAGTATTAGGGTTTTGGGGGTGAATCTGCATCTGGGGTTTTGTCTTTTTGGATGGGTTTGAAGGTTTTCCAAACAGTGGATTTGAAAGAAATTTGGGAATTGTCTTTCTCTCTCTCTCTCTCGACTCTGTGGGCGACTTGATTCTGTGTGATTGTGTTTGTGTTTTTTAATGCTGTTTGGATAGGAAGAAAACAGGTGGGGAAAGCTGGGGTGAGAAAACTGAATGCATCAATCAAGAATTTTCTCCACTCTGCTGAAAGATATTTTTTTAGGCCCACTCTGAAGATTTCAAGTGGGAGGAGAAATTCCTGATTTTGTGTGTAGTCTACTGTTAGTGTACATGTTGTCTTAGTATTCAGCATAATTTGACAAGAATTCTTACTTGTTTGGACTTATTTATGTCAAGGCTGTTATTACAAAGAAATATGTAGTAGATTATTCACAGAATTTCTTATATGAGACTCTATTAACAACTGTGTTAATTTAATTTAATTTAATATGAACTTATAGATCTAGGATTTTCTGCTCTAAGCATGGGCCCATTTTGCTACATTCAATTTTAACCAGTCCCATTAATTATGACACTATTTTAACTTTGAATTTTAAGTCACAGTTAAAATTAATTTAATATGAATTGATTTTAAAATTGGATTTCAAGTCAACCTGTCAAGAGGCCAAGTAGGCTTGCTAAGCACGGGTACATTTTGCTACATTCGATATTACTGTTGTGAAGAAATTACAAGGGTTGTTTTGGTGCACTGGGTATTCAAGGTGATTTTTTCATTACTTTTCTCTAAAACATTTCTTACCAAGCTAAATTGGCTTCTTGACAAGTTGACTTGAAACCCACTAGCACTGGTTAACTCAAAGTGATTTATTGGGATTTTGAAACACCATAATCAGACTTGAACTCAATTGAGTTACATTCTAAGAAGTTTACTAAATCTCGAGACTATGGACATGTTTCGAAAGAAAAAATCATAATAAATACACAAGTTATATTGAGCTTTGAACAATGGTTTTGGGGGAGATATCAAATAAAACATTTAAAGAAGGCCAGTAACTAAAGCGATATTTATTTTTGCGTAGGTAAGATTGTGAAATCGTAGCCATTTCTCTTTGTTTGTATAGATATGTTTCTAATTAAAAACCAACAAAGAAGTAGATGTTTTTAAAATAAGAAAGCACTATCACAAAAACCCGTGTTGATCACAGGTATGCATGAAGATGTAAGATTCTATATATATTAAGAAATGAGGGAGATGAGAGTCCATAAGTGGATGAAGTATACTTAACGGAAAGTGGAGAGAGAATATGTTAGCAGTTGTAAAAATGAAAGTAATTTCTAGTCAAAATAAAAGGCACAGTCAAAATTGAATCCAAAATCTTATAGCTTAATATATTATAATTTGATGAATAAATAAATAAATAAAGACATATGGAGTGAAGAAATTAGGGTTTTGATGTAATTTCATGGTTTAGGGTTTCAGTGTAAACCGAAGGAGGAGGGGATTAAAATTTTGATGCATATATGAATGAAGGGATTTTATGATTTTAATGAGGGGTGATTCTATATGCACCCTCCCACGGTTCATATAAAGGGGATGTGGGAAAACACAACAATCACCCTTTAATGAGTGAAATTTGAGGATTTAAAAGAAATATAGACAACCAATTCACTCGATGTATACGGCCGATTTTTCAAACCATGTTTGTGAGTGTGAGTAGCTAATATTTTGGTTTTCTACACCAGTGGGCCCTACAAAAGCATCATGTTTTAATAATCCACCAAATCCACAGTTACTTGCCAATTGTTTCCTCAATAGAATATTTTTTATCAGAACGAAGTTTTATTTTGAACTGTCTTCTTCTATTAAAAACGAAGGAAGGAAAAAAAAAAAGAAAGAGAGTTTTGTTAGCAGAAGAGAAAAAAAGAAGAGAGAGATGGGCGTGGATTATTACAAGACGCTTCAGGTTGACAGGAACGCCAAAGACGATGATTTGAAGAAGGCTTATCGCAAGCTCGCCATGAAATGGCATCCCGACAAGAACCCCACCAACAAGAAAGATGCAGAAGCCAAATTCAAGCAAATCTCCGAAGCCTATGAGGTCCCATTCCCCCAAATCTCTCTCTCACTAACACGCATCCCAATCCCTTTTCTTCGATTTCTGGGAAGATTCCGGATCAGGGTTATGTTTTTTCAGCGTAATCTGCATCTGGGTGTTTGTTTTCGATGCCTTCCAAGGTTATTTTCATTGGATTTGAAGAGATTTTTGTTTCAATCCATTGGTTTTTATCCTTTCAGGTTCTAAGCGACCCTCAGAAGCGAGCAGTCTATGATCAATACGGCGAAGAAGGCCTGAAGGGGCAAGTACCGCCGCCGGGCGCTTCTGGGTTCTCCTCCTATGGCAGCAGTGGAGGACCCACAACCTTCCATTTCAATCCAAGGAGCGCAGACAGCATCTTCTCCGAGGTCTTTGGGTTTACGAGCCCCTTTGGTTCCGCCATGGGCAAACGCATGGGTGGTTCCGGCATGGGGCCCGGGCGCTTCCCCGGGGGCATTTTTGGAGAGGACATAATTGCATCTTTCGCAGGAGGGAGCGGTGGGGAGGCGTCTGTGCACGCCCCCCAGAAGGGCGCCCCCATTGAGAAGACTCTCCCCTGCAGACTGGAGGATCTGTACAAGGGCGCATCCAAGAGGATGAAGATTTCAAGGGATGTAGTCAATGCTAGTGGGTGAGTTCTTTATTCTTCTTTCCTTGTTAGATTGGTAATGGTAAAGGTTTGTTTTTTTAATCTTTATTAAGCTGTAGTGATTGTATAGTTGTTGCTAACATTGTTGTCAGCTATTGCTTGCATTGAGAAAGGTTATAACTTTGGATATGTTTGTGATGTTTTTCCTTTCTTGATATAATGATCAATTTGGGTTGTTGGCTGTACCTTTCTTTGAAGAAATTTGAGAAATTTTCTTTGAGGAGTTTCTGGTGGCTAGATCTTTTAGGGCAGCCTTTATTGTATTGATCAGCCGAGAAGAAATTTTGTATGAATTAGAAAGCCTTTAGATGTTTAGGGCTTTTGATTTTGTGGGACTACAGATTGTGGTGGGACTTGGGAGAAGTAAAAGTTTATAGTGGGGCTGATTGAAGATAAAATAAAGGAATGCCGTGTGAAACTGGAACAACCTGTGGAAGAAATAAGATTTGGCATGGTACAGGGTACCAAGAGAAGTAGAGGACGCCAACAATGAGATGGATGTGACGTACTTGGAAGAAATTTTGACACTTGGTGAGAAAGAACATAGCCCTATGAGGGGATGAATCTAAAAGTAGAACTCAAAGCTAACCATAGCAGTCAAATTCAATTTGTTTTAGCCATGCTTGACAAACAATTTTGGTTCTGCTAAGCACCACACCCTGTAAAGTTTTAATACAGATTTTGGTCCCTTTTTTTTTCAGCAAAACAATAAATTGGATTGGGTTTTTTGCAACTTTCTTATGGAATAAAAGCTAACCTAACCCCCAAGAAAATCCTTGTCTTTGTCTTAGGTGAAGAAGTAGTCCCCCCCTGGCTTCTCTCTTTTCCCTTCACCTTCTTCTCTCTCTCTCTCTCTCTCTCTCTCTCTCTCTCTCTCTCTCTCTCTCTCCCCTTTCATTTCTTTGTTAGCTCTGGCTAAAAGGGGTGGCAGGGGCCCTTTCACCCTTCTATAAAAACTTCTGGTCCAGTGAAATTTGTAGGCTTCACAGCTGGGGCCACCTATTAGAAATCTAAACCATTCAAACTAAATGTCCTACTCATATATATGGACAGTTGACATTTTTCACTTTAATAGGAAATGGGCCCACTGTCAAATTGATCAAATATTTTTATAAGAAAATTCCAAAAAAGCCTCTGAATCTTAGTATTCTTTTTAAGTTTCGGATAATTTTCGAATCTCGGCCATCATGATCATGATCATCATCATCATCAAAGCTTTGTCCTAATATAAAAAAAAATATTTCACTATGTTTTAGTTGAATAAATTAAATGTATGTAATTTATATGTTAAT
This sequence comes from Cinnamomum chago, assembly GCA_038049695.1. Lineage (NCBI taxonomy): Eukaryota > Viridiplantae > Streptophyta > Magnoliopsida > Laurales > Lauraceae > Cinnamomum > Cinnamomum chago. The sequence goes on from CP142452.1 coordinate 80,304,972, forward strand.
GCTAAATTTATTTTTTGTATATTTTTTAATTTTATCTATATTTTATTTTTATATTTTCCGAAATGGAACTTTGAAGAGTTTCACTGGAATTCTAAATAGGCTGAAATATTTCAGTTTGGAGGCCAAACCGAAATAGGGTCCAAAACAAAACAAAATTGACAGCTTTGAAGCTAGCCCTAGGTAGATGAGATAGTAGGACTTTGAAGCTGGTGGTGGTATTGTTGTAAAAAATACCACTGATTGCTCAAAATAATCATGGTTTTTTCCTTTTTTTTTCTATGGTGGTGAGGGGTTGTGTTTGGTCCCTTTTTTTTTTTTTTTGGGTAAAACTGATTGCGTTTGGGCTGCTACAATTCGGTCTGTGTCATTGCAAGGGATTACAAGAGTTAAGCACTCCCTTGATGCAGGAACAAGTAAGCTCTGGCCCAAATCGATGTGGGGAACAAATGTTGCATGAAGAGCCCAACCCCAAGGTTTCATATGAAACTCTTTCCATGCAAGGTTTGCTAGCTCTTGCACTTTTATGTCTCATGCAATCTTCCATGGAGGTTGATTTGCACTTATTTCTACTGGTTTGTGTACAGCTGGGATTTGATGGCCTTCTGCAAGATCATATTGTATGAAAGAGCTGCTGCAATTTTGATCCACATAGAGGATCCACTTTGCTGTTGGCTGTCTCAAGCTTTTGTCTGCAAATACAAATAAGCGATTTTGACAATCCAGATCCTTTCCTATTGTCCAAACCCTGCTGCACAGAGATGGTCAGTGCTGAATTTCCGATTTGATTTTAGATAGTTTGGCTACTCTGATAATTTTACCTTTGTGGGGCTGATCCTGCAATTCAGTAGACACACATTCTAAAAGAAACCCACATTATTCCTTCTTTGGACATCATGTATGCCTGGGGCTTGCGCTCTTGGGGAAAAAAAAAACAAAAAAACTGTTGGTTGCAGATGATTCACAGCAATGTTTTATTTATTTATTTGAATGGTATCATTTGCTATAGTTACCCTAGTAGGCCACCTAATATCAAATCCAACCATATTTTCAGTAAGAATATTTGGCAAGGAACCTTATATGTATATCTTTCCCCTCATCCAACATTGGGCTAAGCATATTTGTGAGCCTATCATGTTTGCCAAGAAACTGTATCTGCATCTCTTTCCCCTTTTCATTCACATATTTGTGACCCAACCAAGTGGCAATCCAAGCTACTTAAGTGGAGTTGACTCTCTAGCACCCAATCATGTTTGCTCATTAGAGAATGCAAGTGTTGTCCCGGCTATTGAATAGACATCATAGTATGTTACAGAGTTGTTCTTTGGAAAGTTTTATGGTCTAGATGCTTGAAAAGGAACCAAAGAGTGTTCAAGAAAGTGCCACTGTAGAGAAGGTGGTGACTAAGGGTCGATTGAAGGTGATATTTTTGGCCTTAGTCGAGAGAGAATTTGCTGGCTAGAATGTTAAGATCTTTGGAGTTGTTGGCAGGAGTATGGTGGCATCATTAATTGATGCTTTTCATTTGTGACTGACAAGGCTTTGATGATTATGAATTTGTTTATTTCTCTGTACATAATTGTTATGATAAAAGAAGAGAGAAGTGCAAAGCATTTCAATTTACTCTACTGAGTATGGAGTTACACATCAATAGCTTCACCAGAAAAAAAATGTCCTTGTGAATGAGAGCGTTGGGGATGACCGTTTCACCCTTGCCCACTTTAAAACCGTTGACAATGTTTGAGTTTTAGGCATTTGCACCAATAAACTAAAACCTCCTAGGAAAAGGAGGGTAGATAAAGGATCTTTCTGTAAGAGCTTCATTGAAATTAATTGCAATATAGATAGTGGAAATACATTCTTTGATCCACCTAATGAATTTAGGTGGGTTTTCCGGTATGGTAACCTTTAGCCATAGATTTCCTCGCCCAGTGACGGAAGTTGAGATATTTCCCTACTCATTCTCCGTATTGTTCATACACTATGTAAAGTGTTAAAAATGCCCCCATTTTTGCGATATCGCAAAACTTTATTGGATTATGCAATATCGCATAAAACTGCCTTGTTAAAAATCAATGGGCACCTTTTTCTCTGTATTTCCCTGCCTCTTTTCAGCCAATTCCTGTATATCAGAAAAGTTATGTGATTCTACATTTAATTTTTCACGATATCTCAAAACACTGTCGGCACAATTCCTGTCCATCAGCAGAATTATGCGATTTTGCATTTGATTTTGTGCGATATCGCAAAATTCTAAGTTCCTCAAATGGTCTTGCATTTTGCCAAACTTAGCTTGTAAAATCCTTTAATGCTAAATCCCACAGTGACCAAGTTTTAATGTTGGCTATTATCGTTTATGGCTTTACGCACACCTAATCTAAATCTAAATCCCTCTTACAAAAAATTCATACATACGCGCGCGCGCACACATAGTGCATTCATTTATCTTTCACACTTCACTTGAACCGTTCAAACTTCATATTTGTATTTTATCTGTAACTAACAGTCCTACAGAATAGCAAGAAATATAGAAGAAAACCCTACTCCATACCAACATGCAAAAATTAAAAGACCAAAACTGTAACACGGACATTTAGAGCAGCCTAAAACTACATATTTCTGTAACATTAATAACCAAATAACAATGCATTATCATAAAAAAAATAAAAATTCTGCATCTAAATTTTCTTAGAATTTGATCTACTACTTATCGGTATTAAGTTTCTATCTATGGAAAACCCATAAAACACATCTTTAAATCAAAAAGGGTAACAATGACCTACATACCTTTGGTGTGGAGTAGAAAGATAAAGGAAGAGGCAGTGAAATGGGGAGAAAGTAGCTGGAAACATGTAGGGAGATACAGAGAAAAAGGTGCCTATTGAGTTTTAACAAGGCAGCTTTATTTGAAATAGTATGATCCAATAAAGTCTTGTGATATCGCAAAAATGGGGGCATTTTTGACACTTCACATAGCGTACGAGCAATACGGAGAACGTGTAAAGAAATATCTCAACTTTTGTAAGCAGGTAGGGAAATTGATGTCTAAAGGTTACCATACAGGAATAACCTCTTAACTTAGTACATAACCCATTTTCTATTAAATGCAAGAAAAAATCCCCTATCATAACATTCATAATCCTTTTCATTGCCAACCTTTAGGAGCACTTACTCACTTGAAGACCTAATGTATTCATTTGGGGAAGGGGTACCATCATGAACTTAGCGATCCCCCCACCTCCGCTGCCATTTTTCTCTCTTTTTAATTGCTAAAAATTCACCATTCCTTGTGAAGGGCATTTTAGGAAGGAAATGGCATGTTGAACAGTTGAAGGATGGTTTTTCGTCCTTTTATATAGGACCTTGCTTGTGTCTTGTTTGATGTCTTTGACCTTTTTTCGCTATGAATAATATCAATGAAAGTGGAATAAGAGATTAGATGGAGTCATGTCACTCGTAGTTTTCATTCGCAAACTTGTCTACTCTTTTTCAAATGGTACCACTGGTATATTTGACCATAAAAACATGAGAGAAAAGCGACATTGAAATTATTACAACCCCCAACCTCACACAACAATCTGCATAAATCCATTTCCAAATACAAAAAAAGCTTGCATTAGGCAATAACTAATGTTCCCTTTCCAAATAAATAAATTATCTTCCAAAAAATGACTTACCTTCCACAAAATGAATTTACCTTCCATAAAAATAAAATTACCTTCCAAAAAATAAATGTTCCATACAAAAAACAAATTTACCTTCAAAAAGTTTTTTTTAAAGAAAAAAAAGTTAATGCTCCCTTTCGCTGGATGTTAATCAGTTGGTTAGGGACATCTTGTAGTGCACATTGGTGCGCAAGTTCGACTGGCTTGTAAAAAGAACACTAAAGCTTTCCTTCTTAATCTCACGAGGCCTATTATAATCAATCGAACAATGGATATTTTTTGAGGCATGATTTCCGTTCCCTTAGTCTTTCTATTCAAAATTTATTCCATCACTATCCTTATTCAAGAAACCCTTAACAAATAGATGCATTTCATCTTTAATTTTACCAAAAGGAGAGACACCTCCAACCTTCCAACTTTCAAGATTTGCACCACCACGTCACTATGATTGCAGTTATTGTGTAAAGGCGTAATGTCCTCCCAATCCTTTCTATCTGTACCTTTCTGAATTATCAGTTTTTCCTCATCAGTAACCATAGCATACCAACTTTCCATTTTCTCAATAGTAGCTCAATAAAAATCATCCTCACTATCATTTGAATCACCTTTTGTTCCATTAAATATTTTGCCTTCTTCCAAGGGAGATTGCCTTTGCTCTCAGTAGAAATCCCCATTATACCAAATATTTAATATATTTTACGTTGTACATTTTGCAGAGCAGATTTACTAGGGATCTCTTCTCGCAGAATGTAAAATGAGAATCATGCTTACTAGATTCAATCTGACATGAATGATTTATAAGCTTTCCCATTTTATGAACCACCATTGTGTTAGAAATATCTTCCGTGTCTCACAGACTCATAAACTATCATAAAGATTCACACTAGAAATGCCTTTGTGCCAAACTTGTTCTTCAATTTGAGACAGATGGAAGCCCCCGCCCACACCCCAAACAAAACACTCACACACCCAAAAAAAAAAAAAGAAACCCTTTAGCTACCACGTGACCCTTTTAGCTCTTAATAGAGCAATCCAGCCTTATAATTCCATACTGGTAGTTCTGTGTTAACCCCCTTTAGTTACCTTGTGACCCTTTTACCTCTTAATAGAGCCATCCAATCTTATGCTTCACAGTGAAGATCCACTGATGACCTTTCTCCGTTTAGGCAACCCAGTTAGTAGTTATTTTGTTAACACAGCCTCAACCTTCCAATGAGGGAGTGAGAGCTATGTAGCACTTAAGGAAATTTTAACTGCTGACAAGGCATGCAGGAATTGGTGATAGACAGAAGGTCTAGCCTAATGAGACAAATTTCTCAACTGGATGTTTCGTGCACTTATGCTTAACCTTGTGAGCTAACATGCTAGGATTAGAATGACTAGCTGAATTAATCAAACATTCACGGGAAACTGAAGGAGCTGAATAGTCACAGGGAAAGGAGCAAGGATTAATTGGCAACACTGGTTCACCTTGATCGAACTTTCCTCATTTATCTCACACACTACTTCAGTTCAGCATAAAAAAGAGCTATCAATATGGTCAGGAATAGAAACATCGGTGACAGTGCATTGTTTGCGTACACTATTGTTTTCAAATATCTACCGACTGAACACAAATCTGGAATAAGACTTGAAGATTGTGACATATGTAGAGACAAATATTGTCTGTATGACAGGATTATGGCACCACTATCCTTTTTATTTTTGTGGGTATTAAATAAATTTACCTTACTGCTTTAGGTTCTAATTTCTCTCTTCTAGGACCAAGACTGCAAACAAAGCCAATCCTCTCATCCTGCTGCGTGAAAAGTTGTAAAATTGTTCTTGGTTGGAATGCTTTTACGAAATTGCTTTGTCATGGAATCTGTTCGTCTGGGATTGTCCTAGACCTCTTGAGATGTCTCTAACATGGTTTGGTTAGTCAAGGAGAGATGTAAGGATAGGTATCTTGCTATGGACTTTTTTTGAACCTTCACCTGTGAACTGTTAAACATTGATATGTTCAGTGGCCATCATGTTTGTCTTGGCTTCATGGTTCAAACTTCAAAATGCTCTATTATAGTTTCTCATTGATGCAGCAAGAAAATTTTGTTGGCAGAGGAGGTTGAGAATCTCATCGGGACAGTTTGCTTTTTCTTTCTTTCTTTTTTCCTTTTATATTTTGTTTCACTAGAAAAGCCTAATTTCTATTTGGTCTTCTTTCTTTCTCCCTCTAGGATGCCAACAACAAGGGAGGAAATTCTGACAATTGATATAAAACCCGGCTGGAAGAAGGGGACAAAAATCACCTTCCCTGAGAAGGGCAATGAGCACCGTAATGTGATACCTTCAGACTTGGTCTTCATCATTGATGAAAAGCCACACAGTGTCTTCAAGAGGGATGGGAATGATTTAGTAACAACACAGAAAATCTCTCTCGTTGAAGCTCTCACCGGCTGCACAGTACAATTGACAACTCTAGATGATCGGAGCCTGAGCATCCCCGTAAACACAATCATCAGTCCCAGCCATGAGGAGGTGGTTCGGGGTGAAGGAATGCCGATTCCAAAGGAGCCATCCAAGAAAGGAAATCTGAGAATCAAATTCAATATTAAGTTCCCTGCCAAGCTTACGTCAGAGCAGAAGACGGGCATCAAGCGATTGTTGCCATCCTCTTGAGTCCTGACTGATACATACTTTGTGTAAGTGATGAGGGCTTGTTTGCATGCATGGAATCCTCGTGTCTATGGAATTCTAGGGATTCGTCAACAAGATTGTGTGAAAAATGCTTCTTTGAATATCATTTTCATGGCTCAATCAAACTTAAGAAAATCCCTTGAAATCCTCATGTTTGTGGATTCCATGTAGATTTAATGCAAACAAACAATCCCTTATTATGATTCCTCGCTTTCGTTCTCCCTGTTGGAGGCATTTTTCAAAAAAAAAAAAAAATCCTTTCCTGTAAAAATGTGGCAGTTGCAGTGCATTTGGAAATTTTATTGGAGTAACCTGTTAGTCATTTTGTTGTCATGTTTGAAAAGATTTTATATATATATATATATATATATAGAGAGAGAGAGAGAGAGAGAGAGAGAGAGAGAGAGAGAGAGAGAGAGAGAGAGAGAGAGAGAGAGAGAGAGAGAGAGATTCCAAATATTCTTTATTGGCCGAATGACTGTTACAATAGACCTCATTGGATGCTTTTAGCAGGCTGATCAAACAGGGTGGATTCACTGCTTTTATATTTGCCCTCATTTTTCATCCTCTAATTGGGAAGCTAGCCACGTGAGATAGGCATTATTATTATTATTATTGCTGCTGCTGCTGTTATTAATTATTGTTATTTGTTATGGATTGTTAAATATAAAATGAGAGCCAGCCTCAGACAAACTTGCCCAAGTTACTCAAATCATATTTTGAATAACCCGGGCAAGTCAAGTTTTGACACTAGGGTGCCCACTTTAGGGGGTGTGACTCAACATAGATTCATAGTCAAATGGGCTCCAAATAAGAGATTATGAAAGAGTTAAGGGGCAAAGGATATAATGTAAAGATACAGATTGGACCTTAACTTTCATAGAATTTGAATTACTTGGGTGATAGCAGCTGGATATTCATTTCTCATCCCCCTTGTTTCATTTTTTCTTATATCGTCATATTTGAATGAGCATTCACCTTTCTCAAGAGATAAAAGCCTTGGATATTTCTTGGAATCCAATTGCATGAAACAAACGGCCCCTAAATGCAAACTACTTGGCGAGCTATTCTATTCCTCCAGTTTAACATGGCATATTTTCAATGATCTCATTTCTGCTGAAAAAAAATTGATCTCCTTGGTCTGGATTTGCTGCTTTAACAAGTTGCAGCAAATAATGTTGACTCTGGACCGAAGAAAATCTTGCTTGCTATAAATGCATTTCTTAAAAGGATGCTGAGCAGAAAATCTTGCACACATTTGTCTACCTTTGGTGTGGTTGTCGTTCCACGAGGAAAAGCAGATAAAAAATGAAGAGATATCTTAGAGATGTCAATTCTTATCTAATTAGACGAATATTGGGTTACTTGAGATTCAGAAAATTAAGATTTTGAGACTTGACTAGGTCTCGTTTATATCTCCACTTTATATCTTTCAATAATCCTTTGTTTCCCTTTTAATCCCATGCAAATAAAGATGCCATAAGAGAGCACCATTCTTCTAGTTGGTATTACTAGCAAGTTTATAGATGATAAATGGCTCTCACAGCCAAAAATGGATAGAGCCCACTTCCTAGTCAATGAGCAGAGTCACCTAAATACAAGTCCTTGAAACCTACTGAGATGTAATATCAGAATTAACAATCACATTTGGATCAACCACTACATGTTAAAAAAGGCGAACCACAATCTTGATTCCATCATCTCTGAATGATAAATGTTTTCTATCCCTGCTGTTTCGTTTATGTGATATTGCAAGACTTTTATTATTGAATCATGCGATGCGATGTCGCTCATAAAAATACACCTTTTCCTTTGTATTACAATGCTCGACGAAAAAAAAAATCAAAACCATATGAATTCAATCATGATAAAAACTCAGAAGTGTTGTTTTTACCGTGAGATTGAATACATAGCAACTCATGAGCCGTGTGATTATTGCCACATCAGCACTCCGTAGGGGACGAAAATGACATTTATCCTGGATGGTCCGGATTAGATCATTATATGGACCCCTCGTGGAGTTTTGGAGAGATATATTATGACACGGAAGCGTGTAATAGCTGCTGCGTCAGAGGATCCGGACTCACGTCACGTACATTACATAGCGTAATCTATCGTAGATCTTTCTCTCCCTCCCTCTTGGGCAAAAGTAGAAAAGAGAAGAAACATTTGAACAGAGATTGTAAAACATTTAACAACCCCCCTCGATCGCTCTCTTTCTGCAATCTGCACACAACAACCCAATTCCATCGACCACGACCACACAGATTTCTCGAGATTTCTCTTGCAATCGTCCAAGGTGACTGGGTTGATCATCAATGGGGAGCTATAAGATGTTCTTCTGCTTCAAGAGGAGCTTTCGACACAACGAGGTCGAGCCCCCACCCGATGTGAAATACGCCTTCTCCACGTTCACGAATGGTTGGGGCCAGATGTCCCCCGAGCAGCTCCTTCGGTTCATGATCGGTTATCAGGGCGACACCCGATCCACCATTTCGGATGCCCAGGCTGTTGTTGACAATATCAGACACCATAGACACCTCGCCAGCTTCACCAGGCCTCTCCTCACCCTCGACGATTTCCACCATTTCCTCTTCTCTCCTCTTCTCAACCCCCCCTTCATTTCCCAGGCATGATTTGCATACGATGATGCCTCTTTTATCCTTACTTTTACTTTTACTTTATTGTTTGAATCCATTCTTTTTCTTATATTTAGCAGTGGATTTGGAAGAATTGACGGGCCCACATGTGAAATTCAAAATCTCCTTCATTTTTTAATTTGATTTTGACTGGGCCCAACAGTCAAGAATGATTGCCTCTTCTGTCGTTTCTTCTCTCCATTTTGGATTTTTTTGGGTTTTTGTTTTTATTTATTTTAATCGCATGTTGGGTGGCATGGATTTTGTTAGTGGATCCAATCTGGATGGATTTTGTTAAGGAATCAAGATCCTACTGTTAAGAAAGGAGGCTGTAGAGAATTGTCTGTGACCATTGCTATAAATCCATCGAACGGGCCCACCGTTGGATTGATCACATTCTTAAAAAAAAAAAAAAAAGTTACAAATAGTTTTGATCATGTATTTTAGAATATGATGAGCAATCTGATATGTTTGATGTTTAGTTTTTATCTGTTTTTTTCACCATTTGAAAGAAATAACTAAACACCAGTTTTTATTTTTTATTTTTTTTCCTATTATGTTTACCATCTTCAAGTGCTCCACTTTCATTGTATTTTAGTTTTTGAATGTACATTCATGGTTACTTGTAAAAGTACCTTTAGTGATCAGTGAAATTAATTGTTCAAATATAGCTATCCATATGACATTTCTAGATAACTATCTTGAACTTTTGTATTATATTCTTGACTTATAGAACTGCCATTTTTTTTGTTGGGAAGCTTAATTTGAACCTGTTCATTATGTGCTCATAATCATCTGTACCTACCCAGGTTCACCAAGATATGACTGCTCCACTCTCCCACTATTACATATATACAGGCCACAATTCCTATCTGACTGGGAACCAGCTCAGCAGTGATGCTAGTGATGTTCCAATCATAAAGGCTCTGAATGAAGGTGTAAGAGTAATTGAACTGGATATATGGCCAAACTCTACAAAGGATGATATTGATGTACTTCATGGGAGGTACATAGTTAATTTTCTGATCAAACATTGTGCCGCACGAGTCGCATTGTCCTGCCAGTATGGCAGTATTTTCTTATGCACTTATGTTAGAGCTGGATAGCAATGTAACATCAGCACTGAAATGTAATGTTTTCTAATTTAAGTTAAGAGGCATTCTGAAGAGATTGTGATAACTTTAGGTTAGAGTTGTTCATGATAAAATGACTTAAACAGTATGAAAATGTTGGTGTGAGGTTTCTTACCATAGATATATATTTTACATTTGCTATAAAGCTCAATATTTTTTGTGAAATGTATTCCTTATGCCTTTAAATTAGAATATCCATTTGACAAATCTCATCCAGATATCAATTCAACTATATTAACACCCTTTCTTGTTGATAAACAATTGTTTAAGTTCCTAACTTCAGAAGCTTGCCCAATAACCGTTATTATTATAATTCATCAAATTGGCTGCTACATAAGATTCAAATTCACTGTCATAGGTTACTATGATATATTATTATCTCATTTCAGTTTAAAGTGATATTACTGTCTGCATAACTCTAGGACGCTGACTACTCCTGTAGAACTGATCAAATGTTTGAGGTCCATTAAAGAGCATGCTTTTGTTGCATCTCCCTATCCTGTCATAATAACCCTAGAGGACCACCTCACTCCTGATCTTCAAGCTAAAGTAGCTGAGGTGAAAATTAACTCATCTCTTCGTGAATTCATTTCCTTTTATTTTTTTAGTTCTCTTTTTATTAATGTAAACATATTCATTTTTAGATGGTCACTCAAACATTTGGAGAAATGCTCTTTTACCGCCCGGAAGAATATTTAGAAGAATTTCCTTCGCCAGAAGAATTGAAGTACCGGATTCTCATTTCAACAAAACCCCCAACAGAATACCTTGAGAGTAAGACTTTTAAGGGGAATAGATCACAGAGGGAAAGGGATTCATCTGATGATGAAGAATGGGGAAAGGAAGTTCCATATCTTCAACCAGAAGCTTCTGATAAGGTTCATATTGAACTGGCATATTCATTAGATAAATTGTTTTCATTCAGTTATCAATTCCTGACATCTTGATACCTTTTGCATTATCTGCTACCAGAGAGAGAATTATATAGATGAACAAGATCAATATGAATCTGATGTCGATGATAGTGATTACAAATTACCCCAGAACGCAGCACCTCAATATGAGCACATAATTGCAATTAGAGCAGGGAAACCAAAGGGTGGATTGAAAAACTCACTAAAGGTGGAAGCAGGCAAAATTAAGCGTATTAGCCTGAGCGAACAAGCACTTGAGAAAGCTGCAGCTTCTCATGGAACTGATCTTGTTAGGTACTTGTTATGTTTTCCAGGATTTTCACTCTACTTTGATTGTTGTGCATATTTATTTTCTTTATTTTTAAGATTTACATGTTGCAACTTGGAACTTCTATATGCATGATTTAACTGTATAGATTCATTACTTAAATCTTTTTGTTTGTTCTTCTAATGGTATTGAAGTAATTTTTGCCAACTTATTATTCTGATCATTGGTATTTGTTGATAGGTTTACCCACAAGAATATGTTGAGAATATATCCAAAGGGCACTCGAGTCAACTCCTCGAATTACAATCCACTAATTGGGTGGACGCATGGAGCTCAGATGGTTGCATTTAATATGCAGGTTAAATTTTGTCTCTTATCTGAGCTTATTTGATAAGTTTGCTTTAAACTTTGTCACTGATGCACATTTCTGATCTTCTCAAACAATGATCCACACGCAGCTGGCATATCGTAGTTTACGGATACATAGCTTTCGCAGCTGCGCTTTACTAATCCTACACTCTTAAATCTAATGAGAATTCTTGTTGCACAAACACTAAAGCTTTATAAATACCAAGAATTTATGATGCTGACACAATTTCATTCTCTAGCAACTGCAATCTAGTATATTTGCTCATAAGAAAAGAGCCGGTGATGCACCCACAGCTCCTTTGCAGTTTTAACTTCTTTGATATGCTCTACCGACTCCTTTAGGATTGACAACTTCAGCACATACAACACATTTCTGTCTCCAATCTTCCACTTTTCCAAGGCTTCTGGGTTTCATCTCATCCAGTGACGCAATGTCATTGCCATTAACGGCTTTCCCCAAGTCTTGACCTTGCAAGTATGATGCTCTGCAAGATTTTCAATAGAAAAAAATGGCCTTGTTGAGCTTTTCGATTCCAACCAACAATCTACCATTCTCTTTCATTTTTGTCACAGCCTTCTTGTGTCATACACCGAGCAGTAAAAAACCAAGATAACAAGAAGGAACTTTGGATTTGGTCCAACCAGGTGCTTTGATACCAATTGACAACTTCAATACAAGAAGATTAAAAAAATAAAAAACTCATACAGCGAGTTTTCCCACATTAAAATCCTTGTGCATTGAGAGCTATTTTATAAATTTTTAACTGGATGAGATAAGCTGTAAATGAGTAATCCTTATCTCCCCTAAACCTTATGTCTCCAACTAAAAATATTTCTCAGCGAAGATCAGATCTCAAGTATCTCAATTAACCCTTTACAACTCTCCAGTAAGGCGACCAACCATGCTAGGCATATGGCGGCCTGCAGCAAGGGGAGCAAAGAGAGTGACCAAAAGAAGCAATATACAACTATACCTAAATACAGCCCACAAGCCGGACCAGTAAAGTAGCAAAAAACAAAAGAAAGCACGGACCCAATGCACAAAAGGATCAGGTGCCTTGGTCTTCTGAGTCAAGACAAGCCTGGATCTGGTCGACTTTGGCTTTGGCGCTTTTGTTCGTGTGTTTGTGTGCGTGCGTGTTCATAGATTCCAATGTTGTCTTTCTGTTGCAGGGATATGGCAGGTCACTCTGGCTGATGCATGGTTTTTTCAGAGCCAATGGAGGGTGTGGTTATGTTAAAAAACCTGATTTTCTGATGGAAGTTGGTGAAAGTAGTGAAGTCTTTAATCCCGTAGAAAACCTGCAAGTGAAGAAAACCTTAAAGGTAGAAACCTTGCTCACATGTTACTATATTCAGGGCCTGTATAAATCCATGGTACTCTGGGATGATGAAATCCTTCATTTTAGAGAACTTTGGGAGTACTGAATAGAATGAATTCATACCTTTTTGAGTTACCACTGTTAGCCTGGGATGATGAAATCCTTCATTTTAGAGAACTTTGGGAGTACTGAATAGAACCAATTCATACCTTGCTGAGTTACTACTGTTTGGCTATCAGTGGTTTCCTCAGTCTTATTTTATGCCCCTCTTAAATGGTCAATTTCTCAGGAACAAGTGAAATTCCACCTTGGAAACTCCTAGATTTTGAAGATACTGTTTAATTCTAGAAACTTTTATAGGTCTGGAGTCCTCTGGTTCCAGGACATTTGCATAAGTTCGATGGATACAAACAGGCCCCAGTTTGTAGTTGATTTTTTGGTTGCTCAAGCTCTAATTCAAGTTTTCATTTGTACTATTTCTTCTAAACAGGTTAGAATTTATATGGGTGATGGATGGCGTTTGGATTTTAAGAAGACACACTTTGATACATATTCCCCACCAGACTTCTATACAAGGGTAAGGATAATGATGGTTTGAATCTTTTAACTTGTTTTTAGTTGTTTCTGTTTGAGATGAGTTGCTTTAGTTGTTTGATTCGGACATCTTTAAGACAGAATTATATGTAATCTCTCACTAAATGAAGCTGCCTGCAAATGACAGACATTATAATAATGTGAAGATGGATCCACTTTTGGGAAAAGTTTGTGATTTGTCACAGCAGAAACTGAAATCTTTCTAGTAGTTAGTTACTGATTATTGATTAACATCTCTGCCTGTAGGTTGGCATAGCAGGAGTCCCTGCTGATGCTGTAATGGCTCAAACAAGCATAGTTGAGGATGACTGGGCACCTGTTTGGAATGAAGAGTTTATATTCCCTTTGACTGTTCCAGAACTGGCTTTGCTTCGGATTGAGGTGCATGAGCATGATATGTCTCAGAAGGATGACTTTGCTGGTCAGACATGCTTGCCTGTATCGGAATTGAGGTGGGGGATTCGGGCAGTCCCATTATTCGACCGCAAAGGAAAAATGTTCAAGTCCGTAAAGCTTCTAATGCGATTTGAATTTGTTTGAGATTGCCAGGGAGTAATCAGTAATTAACTGTAGCTGGTCCTGTAAAGCTTCTGGTGCGATTCGAGTTCTGATTTGATCAAATACTTGAACTACTTCTGTAAGTTGTTGGATAACTGCTCATATATATTGAAACTTACAATAGTATCTGTGTATTAAATCATTTTTGTTCTCTCCCTGGATGCATAAATAACATAAAAGCATATTAATTTTGAGTATCATCATTGTTTAAGGGCGCTTCTGGCATTTGCAGAGTAGTTTCTTGAAGGAAAAGAAGGCAGATCATGTTGACAAGAGAAATAGAGCCACAGTTGGTTAGAGCATGCGTTAACAGAGAGATGTGAATTTTCATAGAAAAAGGATATCTGCCCTTCCCCTTTTGAGAATGAATCCAATCATACAAGGAAACATTTGACAATTATTTTTAGCTCTAACGCATGACCTTCCTCCGCCCATTTGATCAAAAGGCAAGAAGAGAGTGCAAGGAAGTCCCTAAGAAATTATTCGTAAAGCCAATTAAAACCAGCTTAAGATCCTCTTCAAGAATTGAAGTGGTTCTTTCCAAAGACGGCTTAATGCTGTAAAAAATACAACAGTTCCTGGTCGACCAAATGGCATGAGCTGTGCCAATTCCTGGCCAAGATAAACCAGCAGGCAGCAGCTGAGAACGTGGTTGGAATATGGCCAGCAGCAGATAAGAGACCCATCTCATAAATCAATCTCAAAGCTGTATGTGTTCAAAACAATAGGTGACCATTGGTCTCCAAATCACCTAGACAGAGAAGACAGCAAGGTGATAATCAAAGAAACACCAACCGACTGAGCCCATGATAATAGGTTCGTGTGAGGTTTGGTGAGACAAATTTGAAAGATATGGATCAAAATTAAATTGAAAACTTTGAAATATAATATATGACAAATAAGTTCTTTACAATATTGGTTCTAAGCAGTTATATGCCTGGAATAACCTTTTAATGTGTTTCAAGGTATTTTTCAAATTCCATTTATGTGTCCTGCAAACCTTTTCTATTCATTTAAAAAACACCTTCAACATTGATGATTGTAAAAGTAGCTGGAGGATTAAAGTTGATAAGAGTGTGAAAGGAGCCAGGCGAAAATTCTCCCTTAAAAAGCAAGTCAGTTCTATGTTAAATAGGAATAATTTCGAAACAGTATAAAGATTTTAGATTATTTTTTAAAAAGTACATGAAGATTCTAATTTTTCGAAAAAGTAAAGAAGACTTCCATACTTCTTTCAATAAAGTCCTCACCATAAAAAAAAAAGATAGCTGCTAATGCCACATCCCGAACTTCTCTAAGCACATCCCTTTTTTTTAAGACCAATATACCTTTGTGTGAAATTACCAAAATAGACATCATTCATAGTTTTATACCTCACCCAATTTCTCTCTACCCCAACCCCAACCCCCAGCCTAGCCTCCACCTGAGAGGGGGAGAGAGAGAGAGTGGGCGGTGGCGCTAGGCAGAGGCGGGCGATAGGTGGAGGCGAGCAGGGAGGGGGAGAGAGAGGGAGAGATAGGGAGAGCATGCAGAGGGCGGGTAGGGATCAAGTGAGAGTGAGGGGGAAGAGGGGGAGTAAATTGAGAAAATGAGGGTGTAGGGGTTTGGGTATTTTTGAAAAAAATGAGTGTGTAGAGAGACTTTTATTTCCATGTTAAAAATTGGTGTCTTTTGTGGTGTGTGCTTGTTGATTTTTATTTCCACCGTGTGTTATTTTGTTTTGCACACGTTATTTGGGTTGAGTTAACCAAACCTTTAGCTACTCCACCGTTAACATCAACATTTGATCAATGAGACCTATAAATTGAAATTTGGGTTGGTTTTAGAGACAAAAAAAGGCTTAAAAAGAAAAAAAAACTTATCATGAGGGTGTTTTTATCATTTAAAAAAAAAATCACGGAGAGGACTTGATTGAAAGAAATATAGAAAATCTTTATACTTTTCTGAAATATTCAAATTTCCATGAATTTTCTTTTATAAAAAATGAGGCAAAAGTTTTATAATTTTTTGAAAAATAATAATAATGATAAAACAGCTGTTAAAAAATGCATGGCTTGTTCTGATTGGGGCCTACTGAAAGTTGCAGTGGGGCTTACTGCTTCGAATGAAGAATAATATATTTTCTAGTAGGATTCTACCTTCCTAAATAATAAACGAAACTATACTTGCTTAACAATTAAAATATAATAAATCTCCCAATTTTAATAACTTCTAAATAAATTACAACTCTTCAAATAAAATTCTTAAATAATTAAAACTTTTAATTAAATTGATGTCCTATTAGGGGGATGTCTCCAAAGTTTAATGGTTTTAGAGACATCACTTGTAATTTCAATCCGATGTTGAGTAAAAGTTGGATGAGCGACAAATTTTAACATTTATACGGATGCACGAGTTATTAGCATGCATGAAATGATTGGATTGAGTTATGGTGGGCTCGATGCCCTAGAAACATGAGGAGCAAAATAGGGAGTTTTTAAGAATTCATCATATACATAAAGATATGGGATCATGAAGGATAACATAATAATTTACAAAATACAGATTGCATAGAGAGATTGAATGATAATTACGATGATACCCATTATAAGGTAAGAGAAACCGCAATGGCAAGCCCAAGGGCATAAACGCTCATCACCGCCCCCAACGCTCCTCTACTCGACCGAGTCAGCATCCCCGCCCCAGCGATTCCAGCGATTCCAATCGAGCCTTGCCTCAGAAACGTTCCTCGAGCGCTCGACAGGATCGCGTCCTTGAATAGCTCCACTGCGAAGGCCTTGAACTCTTCCCAAGTTAGGGTTAGGTTTAGTGTTCCTTTCCCCTCGCCTCGGCTAATCAGAACCGCTCGATCGACCTGGCCCTGATCTGGAGGCGATGGGACCCACCTCTTGACGATGGGGAGGAGGACGAGGAGTTGGCTGTGGAGGCGGGCGGCGGCGCCGGGAAGCTGGTAGGCCATTACGCCAGGGAAGGCGTGCTGCGAGAGATCGAGACACTCGTCGAAGACGGAGTGGCACGCGGCGTCGAATTCGGTGGAATTTGTTAGGGTTCTCTCCACCCTCGAAGATGATAAACCCATCGATCAATTGATTATTCTCCCTGAGAGAGAGAGAGAGAGAGAGAGAGAGTCGCCGTAGGAAGTTCTGCAATGGAATCTTCGAAGTGATGAAACTGAGGGGGAGAGCAAGGGACAGTACACTAAATTTATTGGTGTGGCCCACCTGAAAATCTGAACGGCTGAAAATCACTTTCCCTGTATGTCCTATCATCAGAGAACTTCGGACAACCTGCCCACTCTAAGAACGATCAAACCGACAAATTCAATCTGATCAGAAGAAAATTTGTCAAATCACATTAGCAATGTCATGGTAGGGATGGCTCGGATTTGAGAACATCCACCATTGGTGGTTGTCCGAAATTTCAAATACTGAGTTTGAGATTTGAAAAGCTGCTAAATTATATAATTTCTGAATCCTGATTGATTTTTTAAATTCTTAAATTCGTAAATTTCATATTTTATTATTAGAAGGAGGATTTTACTGGAAAACCCTCTTTAGATTTATTGTAGACTAAAAGAAGACCTAAAAGATATAAATCAATTTTAGTAATCACTGGGCCCTTTTTTTTTTTTTTGGTACTTTCAGTTTTTCCATTCGTTTTTTCTTTTTCTTCACAATTAAGTAGTGATATCCCCCACAAGTTGTTAGATTGCGTGACTTTAATCCACTAGTTGATATAATAAATTGATTAATTTCTTTATTTATTAATAAAATCATGATTTCCTTTCATGAGATGAATAATATTTTATTACTTAATGCACATAATTAATACACATGACATAATGGTTGATGAGATGAACTAGGTCCCATTAGTATATTAAATGTGATATATGTATATGGATGAGATCCACATACAGGAGACATGTGTCACAAATCTTATACTTAAAAATATTTCCACAACCAGTGATGAGACTGGGCATCTCATCTGATAAGGTTGCAGCACTTTGATCACTATGAGATAGTGTGATTTGTCTCGATCATCAAAATGAAAGATTCTGAATCATAATGCTGGTACATTGGATGTATTGAAGGACCATGAGAAGCACCTTAAGAAATACTATCTCGATTTAAGGAATGCTCTCATAATTCCCTAGCAATAGGCTCTCAATCCTGAGACATTAATGAACTCAAGTTTCCATCTATTCATTTACTTTGAGTCGCCAATGAGTGATGCCAACTGTAAGTCAACACCTCGGTGTCTTGGGTACGTGATAGTAGGACTATGGGAACATCCAATGATCAAGAAAAAATCTATCTACATTATCCCTTTGTGCCAATTAATGGATTTTTCATTAGTAAGTGCACACTCATCTCGATTGAGAGTTAATTGGATAGTACTGATGATCACTGTGATTAATTGGGGCTCAAGGATAATAAGATGTGGATTTAAGATTGGATGGGACAGATTTATTCCAATTGATCCATGGATAATGATGGAGGGGTCTACTTGTAGTACTGTGAAAGTTTAGGGTCTTCATTGTAATTTATTCCTAAGACTGGAGTACAATTGTATTTATGCATTTATATAGTGGTATTATTTACAATTAACTGTGGGCCCGAATTGCACATGAGATGTAGAGTCGCGGTGTCCTAGTTGGAACCAGCTTTCTAAGGAATCCCTAGTGGTCTCCACGCTAACCTAAGTTATTAGATACTAATCCTACTTGAACTCCAAAAGGAAGGAATTAGAAAGTTACTATTTCTATTTGAAGTAAGATTTCTAATAATGGTAATAGTAAGCTACTAATTAGTGTGGGAGTGAGACTTCTAATACAATTAGTAAGAGAGTCATAAAAGGAGGCTTGAGGGTTATAAATAGGGGAAGCATCCCCTTGGACGTCCTTCCTTGGTATCCACGCCCAAAACACCCCTCGTGCAAGAGTTGCACATCTCTCCTCTTTCTCTCTCTCTCTCTCTTTCTTCTAGTTCTCTTCTAGTTTCCTTAGAGTTTCTAGTAGGATTTTCTCTTAGAGATTTCATCCATCTTCTTGAGAAAAGAGCTCTGATTAGAGGGTCATAGCGTGGAAGATCAATAGGTCTTAAAGATTCTTATTTGATACGTGAAAGTGTTTCATTATCAAAAAAAGACACAACTTTTTCATTAGAGCGCAACCGAGTTCCAAAGGTATAATCTACTTCCTTGTATATTGTAGATTTTTATAGATGCTTGTTAGTTGCTGTACTATCTTCTTGATAGATTTATTTACTGATCATGATGACTGAGATTGAGGACATGGATTCTGAATTGGGTTTTATAGCCTTCTGAATAGTTGATCCCTGAGACAAGTGGGTCAAAAAGTTTTGAAAACCTATCAACGAGGCTCACCTACTTCCAACACAAGTAAGATTGTAGAAAAATCTCCGCTCACCCATATATACAAGCAAGGATATCTATGCTCGTTTCTTCTTCTTCATCTCCCTCTCCTTCCTTCAACTCCTTCCACCTCTACCAGCTAATCCTTTACCCAAACATTTCATTATATGGTGACCTCAATGGTCGTCGACTTGGGTGCGGGTGGGAGCTTATTACTGAGACACCCCAATATCACATATATTCATCTAAATACATCATCGTTCTCATCCCTCTTTCTCCCACTGAACAAAAGCATCTGAACTCATTCATTATCTTCCAACAAAATGTATGAAACTTCATCCTCATCTCATAGAACTCACATTCTCTATCTTTCTTGAACCCTTCTTTTTCTTTCATTTTTTCCTCCTCTTTCTGCAACCCACCTTTTTCAACATCTTTTTTCTTATATCCTTGCACAACTATTGCCCTTTTTCAAACTACCTCTACGCACATCATCATCTCATTTCATTTCCTCTGCATCCCCGTTCCCCATCAATCTATACTTGCAATAGATACTCATCTCTCACATCTTTCTTTCACCATCATCTTCAACTTTACCCATCATCGCCATCTCCATCACTCATCACCACCATCTAGCCTCCATCACCAAAAGACTAGCATCCAAAAGAAGAAATATCCTTTTTTATAAATCTGACTTGGACAGTGATGTCTTTATTTAACTGTGAAGAAGAAGGAGAAACAAGCGGGATATTCTTCCTCATATATACAAGTGTGCGGGGATATTGCTGCTCGATAAAACAACAAAGAAAATGAACAAAAAAGGGTCCATGAGACTACTACTACTTGGTAACTACTACTTGGTCTACAGTGAATCTAAAGGGGTTTTTCCCTTAAAATCCTTTAGAAGGAATTTTTATTGGAATTATACTCATATGCATTGTTTATATACAAATTCTAACATACTGTTCTACGGTCTGTTGCCACAATGGAACTTCCACCTTCTCAGAACCCACAAATGCACGTACAACCAAAAAGAAAAAGGAAAAAAAAAAAACATTTCAAACACGAGTCTATGCAAAGGCCATGTTTTAGTCATCCATAAAATCCACCACATGATCCAAAATCTCTCAGGAAACATCGAATTATACTATATTAAGCTAGGAGGTTTTGGGTTGGAGTTCGACCATAAGTTACAATTTGAAAGTAAGTGACTCTTTTTAGACAAATTTTCAATTTTCTCCACAGTTATCTCATACCAACTATTTTGAAATCACCACTCACGCCTCCTTCCACTATTCCACTTTTGAAAGTTTACACTCATCCTTTTCTGTAATACGTCTCATTTTATTTAGAACTTCATTCTCTTTTTTCTCCAATTCGTCTATTTTCTCTTTCGTTTTTATCTCATTAGCTCATAGATAATATAAATAGGTGCATTTATAATAACATTTTTTTTTCTTTCTACATTTTATAGATATTTTTTAATGCAGAAACGCCGATCATACATGTGCTGAGCACGGATTATTATGCTAGTAACTAATGATGAGAGAAAAGTTAACAAATGCTTTGATATGTTGCAAGGCCTATATTAGTCATCCAGGCCCACTTTGGATTTGATATAGATGATCATTTGCAATTTCTAAGCGCACTTTAATAAAGGAGCCCAGTGAAAAATATAGTATTTAATTTTTCTACTAAAATGCGTTATTATATTTGAAAAATCCCTTTTCTTATTTACGTGGGACCGTTTAGTTAAATTATGTACATTGAGTGTTTTACATGGAACCTTTTAATAAAACTATCTATATGGGACTATTTATGTGGAACCTTTTAACAAAACTATCTACATGGGACCCATTTGATGAAAGATCAGTATTTTATCTATTTTTGATTATTCACAGTCTCCATGTACTCGGTCCACCCGACATCGCATAAGTAAACATAACTTTTAAGAACAGTGATCCTATAAGGGATTTAACCCACGGTAACCGTGGTGGACTAATCATGATCCGCAATATCACCATGAGCAACTCCGGTCTTGAATGAGAATTCTTTAGGAATCGCCAAGCCCAACACCCCACACCCAACACCTTTCCACAATGCAAGCCCTTCAAAACCCTCATCACCCCATGATCCGGCAGAAGGCTCAGTATCACTATCATCAAATCTTTTATCTGTCATGAGATTAGTTTAGTTCAAATGATTATGAACCTCCAATAATTAAAAAAAAAATCAAACACTTACATGGGTAAAAGATCATTAAATTTCATGGTTATAAATTCAATACTTAGGATGATCTGATGGGACTTTTTATTTTTTGTTGAACCCTATCCATAGAAAGAAGTTTTCATGTACCCACCGACTCCCTTTGATGAGTAGACATTTAAGTAGGCCACCCTCACCCTACCCTAGATTTATTTTATGTTATTTGGATACGTCTACCATACGGGTTCTATCAGATTCGACAAAGTGTGTCATGGTCAATGCTCTACTGCATCTGCATTTTGACCAGATTTAAGGGGAAAAAAAAGAAGTGATCACCACTGAGTCACTGACTGACCCTCACCACCTACTATTGAATCCTTTTACAACTGCACCGCAGGAAAACCAATAGATGCATTCCTCTAGATCCTCATGTATATCTGATAAGGAGTCTTTCACCATCATTGAAAATGACTCTCGAACCCTAAACCCTCCAAAAATCATTCCATTAAAGATAACAGAGGCTAAATTGATCACTACTGAGGAACATCATCAATTGCTGAAAAAAGGAATCCAAGGTTAGGGCACAATTACAAGGACAAAATAAGTATATTGGAAAGGGATAGATTCCTGTGGATACTGAAAAAATTGAATACGTGATATTTGAGCCATGTCATAAGAGGAAAACTGTCCATCAATCTTTTTCCAAGGCATCTAGAAGCAGAGTGGTTGAAATCTATCGTGGGAGATTTTCATGCATATGAACGTCCGGTCTCATAAGAAAAACGAATATTTCATTATAATTTTTTGATGATTTTAATATATACAATTATATTTATACGGCATACGAATAATTGATTCTATGAAAAGCAGAGGGCTTGATGGTCATTAAGTTGGAGTTTTGGAAAAGTCATTACCGTAAGCTATAAGGACTGTCTTTACAGGAACATTGCTCTAGCAAATGTATGAAGTTTTTTGAAATGTTTTAGATATGTTTGTTAAAATAAGAAATACAAGAGGATAGGAGAACTCGTCAACGCTATCAAAGTAGATAATGAAACTCTTTATTTTATTTTATTTTATTTTTTATAATCCAGGGTATCTCCCACCCAGCCTAGTGCAGGAGCTTTTTAAGGACACTCGATTCTGGAGAGCCTAGAACTAATCTCTAGTCCTATCCCTAAAGTCATATGCTTGGATAATCCACAAATTTAGAAGAAATGACCTCCCATCTCACAATTTACTTCCGCGACAAGCGTAACCGGACTGGTAAAAACTTGCATGATCAATTGACGGGCCTAATAAACTCGTATGAGTTTCAAATTTAGTGAGGGCTAATTCGAAATGGGAAGGGATATAATTGTCAAGGGCTTTGATCTAATGATAGAGGGGCTTGTTAAGGGCTTCGATCTATGACAGAGGGGCTAGGAGGTGGGCACAGTCTGGCTGTTCCTATAAAGTCTATGTATACATTTTTTATTTATATATTTGTATTAAATCTATGTATAAGAGTGCAACAGGCTCAAAAACTAAGGCTTGCCTCCAGCACAGTAAGAGACTCAGACCTTAACTTGGGCTTAAGCTTAGCCCATTGGGCCTGTTGGACAGAACCAGGTTAATTAGGTTCAAGAAGGTGGCCAATATTCCCCTTTTTCTGAAAGTCTAGTGCTTTTTACAAAACCAGATCTAGATGAGACCAGCATCTTTCAGACACTGCTTTGCCTTAGCTGGATAAATGTCCAATGGCTCTACAATTGGATGAAATGTTACATGGATATGCATTGCAAGAGAAAAAAAAAAAAGTAGCTAAATAAAGTGGCCATGCACGATAAGTACATAAATAATGTGGACATGTCCAGCTTTAATTTAACATAAAGTGCATTTGAGGATTGGGTTCCAGCCTCCAGGTGAAAAGTGAAAGGTGGCAGCCAGTTAGATCAAGGGCTATTGGACCTTGTGACCCATAGTCTATATAAAACTATTTCAATCTCTTTCATCACAAAACCCCAGTTTGAATGGCAGTACTTCTTGGCATCTGAGTGTATCCATTGAGATTTATTTTAGAATTGATTTTTTTTTGTTTCTGTTTACCATAATCTACTGATTCTAATCTACCCTATTTAATGCACCAATGAACAATAACCCCCTCACATATTATTAGTTTAAGGAAACAAAAAATCAGTTGTAGAGAGAGAACCTTCATATGTAAGTGTGAATTACTTGCATAGGCAGCTTACTTTTGTAGGGCCCCCTTTCCACTAATCCAAGCCATTCACATCATTAGATTCATCCAAACATGAAAAGGGGAAATTGAAGTTTAAGTTAAATACCATCATCTGTACATTGATTAATTCAGTAGGTAAACAATTCAAAAGCAGTGATATCTGAGCCACTGCCTATTTAAGAGTCACCTAAATTTTTAAATGACGTGGCGGAGTTGTATTAGTCCACTCATGATAAAAATATAACAAACGCGATAGGTGATCCGGACTCTTAAGAGGAGGCTTGTGATGTTATGCAAACTAGAGGAAAAATAGTTTATTACTTTCCTTTCTACATGTGAAAAAGTGCCGCCGCAGCAAACTACAAAAAAAGTACAAGCGGAGGAAATCAAATCACCATTCTACGAAATTAGTTTTACAAACTCGCCCTAAATGGACCCAAAAGCTTCCGCTGATCCACTTCTTCCTAAGTTCATCCTCTCTTGTTACTTTAGCACATATATTTCATTCCATCCATATTCCTTATATCTATAAAGAGGTCGGCATAGTGCGCCATATAAAGTTAGTTAGTTATAAGAAAAGACTATCTTTAGGACAGAAATAGTAAGACCTAAAAGGTTTAAAGACTTCCGACAACGCGTACTGCTTTTGAATCATGGGTGAGAAATGATGGCACCCTTTACTTTTTCTTTTGTCTTTTTAAGAAAGCGTCTTTTCACCCCTCCTCTTACAATTGCCTCTTATCTCCATTCCTTTCTGCCTTGTTATCATTTAATCAAAATTACAAGCAATAGGGGCCAAAAGAGATGGGACACAGAGAAAAGGAAAGAAGCAAAAATTGAACCAGAAACATCGAATAGATTCATCTATGTTCTCAAAAGCAAAATTAGCAAAAAAGTTATCGTGCCCCAATCTCTTGCTCAATTGGTTAGGGACATGATGTAGTGTGTGTAGATGCATAAGTTCAAGTGTTTTGTAAAAAGAATATTGTGGAAAAATAGGAAGTTCATGGCTAATTGCAATCTCACCACTTGTATTTCCTTTTACCAAAAAATATCATACCATTTTAGAAAAAAAATAGAATAATATTGTAAACACTTAGAGCATGTTTGGTAACTAGCGGGAAATCTATAGATGCAATGATTCTTCACTACCATTGAAACAAGGATTCCTCGCTCGGGATTTGTATAGTTGATGATTTCACATTGATATTGGTATGTATCAATCATATAGCTGAAGAAAATAAGATTCGGTGTGCAAATCCATTTAAGTAAGGATTTTCAAATCTTATGGGGGGTGGTCGGATCTAAAAATCCTAACAAATGAAGATTTTCATTCGTCCAAATCTTCAGGAATTTACAATTGCCAAATATTGATTTACCACAACTTTATGAAAACAAAAAATACTTTCCCTAAAGATTTGGTTGCCAAATGTGACCTTAGTAAACTGGGGTGAAACAAAGGATTATTTGAGACAAGGGATATATTATATAAGATGGAGAAGTAGATGATTTGCTAGGGTGATGACTAGGTACTCATTTCCCATTTCCTCTTACTTCATTGTCCATTAAAGAGTTGATTGCCATTTACAAATCTTCATCTCTTAGAATTCCCAAGAATTGAATGCCATGCAACAAAAAGGTTCTCAGCTTCTGATATCATTATCATTTAATTTGAATTCACAATATAAAGCACTTTGTTAGAAGAAAGCTGTAGTAATAGACGCATTTTAAAACCTAGTTCCACACTATGAATTTCCAAATCTTGAGATCAATAGCTACCATGATTTCATCAGGCTCTCAATTACATGAAATCTGTAATCCATGAATAGACCTACAGAACCCATTTGGATCAACAAAAATCGAGAGAACTTGTTTTACGTTTTGTCAGTTTAGAAATCCCTACTTAACAATAAATCATTTTAAACACTCAATGAGTTAATGCTTAAGTCAGGAGTTCAAATGTTTGCATAATGTATATAAATCAAGTTTCCAGAAAAAATCTCAGCTCGAATGCCCTATCAAAAGCTAGATAAAGAAGCCATGATCTCCACCAAGAAATCAGATTTGCATAGGAGGAAAACAACAAGTCACTGCCTAACTGTAAGTTTAGGTGGGTGATCAGACTTACTGGTAATCAGAGTAACAGAAACCCAAGCTGCACCAATAGGATTGAAATGACCAATAGGTGGGTGATCTCTTTTTTCCAACAGGTTGAAATGACCAAAGAAATTCCTGGAGACAGCCACTACCTTAAAACAATCCGGATCTTTATATTTCATAGACAATCCCATCCATAAGGAGCTAGTGTTTCTTTGTACAGTGATGTTCATCAGATCAGACTACATTACAAACGAATACCACAAGCCTTTCTATCTGGCTATATAGGAAAGCATGCCTTCTCACATGGACAATGGATTTTGATAAGCAAAAGTCAACGGAATCACACAACAAAAGGAATACCAGAATCCTCAGATGATGGCTGTAGGGCTCTGATTCTAACATTGAATTTTCGGCAGACAGAGGCCCCATTGCTTGAATTAGAGTCTGAGTTGTCCGAACCGATGGGGGAGGTAATCTCCTCATAAGCATGGCCGATATGGTTCCCGCATTTTCGGCATAGGAGCTTGGTTCTTGGGCGGAACAGGCCCCATGAGTGCTTGGAGATGAAATGCGGTACACAATTCAGCTCATCAACCTGAGTGAATCTGCTCTCGTCAATGTAGAAGAAGGATATAACTCCCTTCTTTATAGCCTTGTTATACTTAGAACCAATATTGGCAGTGTTTCGGTTGGACGAGCTAAGGTTCAGTGCATAACCACAAGCACCACAGCTGCATCACAGAAGAGCAATACCTTTTATCAATTCAATTGTGGCATCTATGAAGCATTATGTTGAATTAGCTCAACTAAAATTGACGATTGCTAAGCCAGCCAACCTACACCATTTGCATGATGACCCATCAAGCGCCCTATAATACCAAGATACTTCAAAACAGGGAACTTTTCCACATCATGTTATATCTAATACTTCCTATAAAAGAATATATTAAAAATATAAAAAAAATAATTGTGTTCCTGCCATATCCATGTTGTCTCTGGGAATCATAGCAAGTGCCTAATCTCACTGTTCCCATGTCCACAAAGTGCCTCTGATATTATAGGCACTTTGAACATTCGCAATGCATGCAACTGGAAAATCTTGGCAATCCTTGAAAAAGAAATCACAAACAAAAATTGAAAGAAACAAGATCTGGCTCATCTTAGACAGAATTCATTACTACTTGAATAAAATGACCACTAAAAACCTTGTGAATTTATCATACATGGAAATTTAATAAACAGAAACAACAAGTATTTCCAACATTGTCGTGTGGAGGACCCATTTGTTTGCACAGGATTGAACTCCTAGGCACTCTAAGAAATGTATAACTAAAAGTGGCCAAAATTGAAGAACAAAGGTGAATATTTACAAATGGATATCAAATAATCTCCCTTTCAATGGAAAATGAATTAAGGGGAGATGGAAAATGAATACCCAACCATGACCTAGTACATCAAGTCCTAGGAAAGTCAGATCCCATCTACTCTCGACCTTCTATCCTTCACTCATCACCTCTTTAATAATCCTTTGTTGGAACCCATTTTACCGTGAATTCCTTGGAGTTCCCAGAATGAAATCTGAGAGGAGAATTGGGACTGCTTAAATATCTGCATTGTTGCTACATGATGGCTTCAGATGTAACCAAATCGATTTCACGCAACTCCATCAGAACCATGGTTACATGCCTTTACAGACACTAAGGTGAGACCTTAAAACAGTCATGGAACTGAGGAAAAATAGTCAAAGAATTGAGGAAATATATAGAACTTTGGATTCACTTTTACTGTGTTGAAAAAACAATCGAAGAATTGAGGAAAAATATATGTAACTTTTTATTCGCTTTAACTGTGTTTACACGGTATTACCATATTCAGATATGCAAAAATTCATGCCAATAGCCGATAGGGCCATTATATCAGCCATGACTGATATTATGTGTTTTGGAATAACTTCCCAAGCACTAAAGCTAAGATGTTTTGGAATAACTTCCCAAGCTCCAAAGCTAAGGGCTCGTTTGGAACCTTGTGAACCAAGTTCAAGTAACTCGGTCTACATATGCATGTGTTTGGATAACCAAATAACTTGAAAGTCAAAGTTTTTTTCTTCATTACCATACCAAACTACAGGAAAAGAGAGTTGCAAGTAATTAGGTTTGCTGGTAGTTGAGTGCATGACAACCAAACAAGGTCTAAGGTAATAAATGGGTATTTTCCTCATTAGTTCCATTTCGATAATTTACTCCCACATACAGGATGGACTAAATGAGAAATGGGTCATCATTCACATGCTCTCTCTTCTTTTTTTTCTTTTTCTTTTTTTTGATTGATTTACATGCTCTCTGTTGATGTGACATTCCCCATTGTTGCCCTCTGCACCATGTTGCACACAGCATTTGGTCAATTTAGGCATACACTATTACACTCTGGTCTTCACTTGCATCACTAGACTAATGACATCAAACCATGAGAGCGAGAATGACTTCATTCGAACTCCAAATGAAGAGAGAATAGCTCATTTTCTTTAATAACTCAAACTTATCTAATTGCTGGTTGTGTATACATATATTTAAAGATGCTTTAACACCTAAAAGAGGGATAAAAATCCTTTTACAACTTGATTGACCAACTTTGAACACTTTCCTAAGTAAAGAATTGCTAAAACTGTTACCTGGACAACTTCATGTTAAAACTCTTAACAAAATAACATTATGACTAGGATTGTTTCTCACTCATAATCAACACAGGACCTAACTAACAGGGAATGCTCGTGCATGGTATAAACCCAATTCATGGGTTCTGCCTGAATAAAAGTGGATCAGGCTCATGGATACATCAACTTTTCACAATTGTGATATGCATAACAAAGAGTCCAGAGGCCCTTATCTTATATTGACATGATGACTCTGACTGTTGACTCTATGCTACACTAAATCAAACAACGGGTTGGGCCTATAGATTCTAATCTCCATTCATACTTACAGAATATGGTCAAAGATCTCAGTTTCAATGTAGAGTCGCCATGTTTATGCTCCCATTTAAACAACTCTTTGGTGGTTCAGTCGATTTCCTGCCTTTAGGAAGCAGACTGGATGTGAAGAAAATGGGTGGATAAAATAAGTAGGGAAAACCATTCACATTACAAACCAAACTGTGGACAGTTCTCCCTGTTCTTCTTCATCCAAACAGATCCTTGCTTTTGGAAGCTTTTGGTTGTTTTCATTTTTCTTCTTTCTGTTTATTCCAAAAGCATAACCCAAATTTCTTTTTCTGGGTGGTGAGATTTCAACTGTTTGAGCACTTGATCATATGTACTTCAAACTGAAAATTGACAAACAGTTTTTCTATGCCTAATTTATCTCGAAACAAACTACTTCCTAACTCCACCCAATTACCAACTGTACCCAAAAAAAAAGAAAAAAAAAATCCACACGGCTACCCAACATAGGACTTAGAACCACCATTACAGCGACCAAAAGCAATATCTAAAACAGCGATCAAAGGTTTTTAACTTAAAATTCGATGAAAAAAGTTTTCATCTGAATTGTACAAAATCAAGATGAGATTTTTGAATTGTGATTCTTCAGTCCAAATGGGTCAACTACAAGACCCGGGACAATCCTAAAATCCATTGATCTAACACCTTAAAAACACTCCCCAAACCCCATACTTACAATCCCATTATCGTTCATCGATTCCAAGAATCGGCCCAATTCTACTTTCCTCCAAAAACCTGTAAAAAAAGAAAACCCAAAAACTAGAACACTAAAAGAACCCCAAAAATTGTTATTTTCTTCAATTGATTTCCTGCCACTTTGACTTTACATCGATTAAATAGACAGATCCAAAGGGGGTATGTCGTTTTCCATCATACAGTTTGCCTTTACAAAAGAAAAAACCTCAAACATGATTTATGAGATGTGGAAAGAAAAACCCTTTTCTCCAAACATAAAAAAATCAAAAAAAAAAAATCAAAACTTGGAAAGAGAAAGTGGCGAGAGAGAGAGAATAGAAACCTGTAGGTAACGTCTCTCTGCGAGGAGAAGAGATCTTGACTGGACGTAAGAAGGGTAATAGGATCTTGATTAACCATGGAATGGA
The DNA here is from genome assembly GCA_038049695.1 of Cinnamomum chago. Taxonomy (NCBI): domain Eukaryota; kingdom Viridiplantae; phylum Streptophyta; class Magnoliopsida; order Laurales; family Lauraceae; genus Cinnamomum; species Cinnamomum chago. Next base: position 80,335,104 of record CP142452.1, read on the forward strand.
TGTATTGCTTCGGTCTTTTGATTATCTGATCTCTTGATGATCTATCTGTTCGTTCGTGTGTCTTTTGAAAGAGAGAGAAAGAGAACGATGCGAGTTTGAGAGAAGACGAAAAAAAAAGAAGAAGCGAAAGGGACGAGGAAGTGGAGCGCGTGTACAGATCCGGTCAATAGCCGGTAATCGCGAGGGCAACGACTCTATCAAAAATATCCCCGATATTTTCAGACTATCACGATATTTTTATAAAATAAATTAGGTGAGCAATAGCCTCAAAATATCATTTTAACCGACTTGGCACTGCATCAGTTATTTTTTGTCCATAAAAAAATTTGAGTGCCCATTACAATCTAAAACAATGATTCAATGTTACTATTTCCTCTCTCCCTAATTTTGTTGTGTTTAGAAATCCAAAACAAGAAAGGAAGCAGGAATCAAGTTATTGCTTTTTCTTTCTTCTTCGACTTATTTTTCTAAGCTCGTGGTGACCGCATGTTGGTGAGGACTTCGGCTATTTTCAAGTTTAAAGAAGATGACATTTGATGAAAGAAAAGAGGTCATGAGTCCTGTTGCATAAGATAAAGCAACAAATGCAACTTCTGCAGAGGCTTTTAATGGACGACACCATAGACAAATAAGCGAGGCTTCATGTTATGAGACTGAAGGTGAAGAAGAGGATGAAGCATGGTTTTAAAAACCAGTCTCGGCCGATACCGGGCCGATATCTCACTGAGATATCGGTCTCGGGTTTTTTCTTCTTCATCTCAGGTTTTTCAAAATCTCGACCGACATTTTCAAAATATCGGCCGAGATAGCGGTATCATGTTTTATTTATTTTATTTTATTTTATTTATAGATGAAGCATAGAGGTTTGTCACTTACTCACTTGTGTTGTTTTCTCCATTTAGAAGTTAGATCTATATACTTTCATGCTAGATCTACTCATACACATGATTTTGAAAAAAAAAATTGAATTTTTTTTATTTTTGGATTTTTTAATATTTGAATTATAATATATCATTTTTTGGGGATTTCATCATAAATATGTTGTTTTATTGATTCATGATCATTGTATGGTGTGTAAATGATTGATCTACATACTTTTATGTTAGATCTATATATTTAGGATTTTGAAAATGATTTTATTAATTTTTATTTTTTAAAAAATAATTGTTGTTACTTGTTAGGATATTTGTGATACTAAAGGCTTAATGGCTTATTAATAGTGTGTAGATGATAGATCTACATCTACTCATAGTCATAAACATGATTTAGATTTTTATTTTTTATTTTCGGATTTTTTAATATTTGAATTATAATATATCATTTTTTGGGGATTTCATCATAAACATGTTGATTTTATCATAAATATCATTTTTCAGGTAAACCATGAACATTTTGATGCCCAAGTGCTTTATGATTTATCTATCTCAGTCAGTAACTCACTATCTTATTCACTAATCTTCAGGGTCTTGAATTTCACAACTTTATTTGATGACTAAGTTAGTATTAAATGATAATTGATATGTTATCTTTATCTTTTTATATTTGACACTAATAAATTGATCATGAGCATCAATAATGTTTGCATTATATGAAATATTGGAAAAGCCAGTGAACTGCGACACAGACAGGACTCATAACTTAAGGTGACCGAGATTTTGATTTATTGTTGTTATTAATGGAAATAAATATTGTTTTTCAGCATTTTCTAATATTCTGGATTTTTTGGATATTTTTTCAAATTTTTTTAGATTAAAAAAAAATCATACCGCGATGACCGCGACGGACCGATATCCGCGACCGATACCGATATCATATCGGTTTTTCGGCCCGATCGATACTGCGACCGAGACCGAGATTTTGAACCATGGGATGAAGTAAATGAGAGCTTTCAATTGGGTCCTCAGCTCACTCTCAGATAGCATCTCGAAAATGATACGGTTGGCTTATTTTGTGATGGATAAAAAACTTACTTGAATGCGATGAATAAAAAAAAACTCCCCTATAGGAATAAAATAAAATAAGGAATGAGGATGAGTTCCGTTCATATATAAACGTACACCGTAGGGTCCCTAGGGACCCTTGACGTTATAAAACTAAAGTCGCTAAGGATGCTAATAAAAAGTGCTAAAAAATACCTTTTTGGGCAAAATGATTGATCTGGTGTAAGGTCTGTTAAAATGATCTTTTAGGGCCACTAGTCACCTAATCTTTTTTTTTTTTGTAAAATCTTTTATATATATATATATATATGAGCGCTAGAAACTCCATGAGAGTATTGTTTTTAAAACCCCTTCTAATGGGGCCCACTATGATATATGACAATCATAAAATACAGTTGGATGAAATAATTTAGATGAGATCTACTTATGTGAGAATTTTTCTGTTCCATTAGATCATCCGGCCCCTTGATTCATGGTCCCAAAGTTTAATGATTTTATAGTAATCATTTTCTTGTGATTTCAATCAAATGGTGAGTGAAAGTTGAATGAATGTTAAATATAGGCTTTGTACCAATTCACGGGCAATAATATGTGTGAAGTGATTGATTTTACTAAAGGTGGGCTCCACATCCCAAAAACGTAGGGTGCCAAAATAAAAAGCTTTTAAAACGAAGGTGTTTACGAGAAATATATATAAAGATGAGGGTAAATTTTCTAATGACGTGATGTTTTCAAGAAATCTCTTTAGATTTTCACAATAAAATTGGAGATTTTTTTTAATTATATATATATATTATCATTGTCTTGATATATCATGAGAAAATGCCAAATTTGAAATATCATGTTATTTTCTCATAATTTTACAATGCACCGGGGTTGGGAGGGTAACCGGCACCTGGCTGGCTTGACCTTTTCCCTTTTTCTAATCAAATTTCATCAAGAGGTTTTAAGTTTTGAGCTAATATGAAAAAAGGGGTCGGATTAATCAATGGTATCAAAATGGTCCCAAAGTCTAATAGATGGTTTTCAAACTGGTCCCTGCTTGACTTGCATTAACTCACTCATATGGGGTCATGGGGAAATGACTTGGGAGACCCTTGCTCTTCCTATCAATTTTCAAACTGAAGCTCAAATAATTGGAGGTTTTTCTTTTTAACTAAGAACCCATTTTGATTTACCAAAAAGAAAAATTAAGAACTCATTTATTTGCATAAAATACATAAAAAGTTATGTAATTCAATGTGAAATGAGCTTAGGATTCTTAAAAGAGGTGGTTGGTGAAGGATATGAGGTGAGGGGAGGTTGACGTGTAGATGGAACATTGACTTTCTATGGTGTCAGATTACTAAAGTGATGGCAGGATGCTCATTTTTTTTATCTTTCTCTATTCAATTTCGTTTAAAAGGGAAGGTTTAATTTGATGATCATTTTTTTAAATATTCACTTAGTGAGTGCAAACAAGCGCTAGATCAACCCTACTATGCTCACTAAGACTATCAAATGCCCTAAAAAACAAATGCTCTTAGATTATCCAGCTCATAAACATTTAATCCCTGCTTGGGAATAATGATTTTCATCTATACTTGTCAAGAAAAATTGAAAGACACTTCTATCTAAGGATCTTGGTTTCACAAATGCATTCCTTCAACTCTAAATCCAACTACCATTTTTCAATAAACAATCTAGCAAAGGTGTGCCTCAATTCAAAACTATAGGAAATCATGTGGCATGCATGCCATGGGTCCCACGTTAGATCAAGTAAGGCAGATGCCAACAGAGAATACAATCTCACTTAATATAAGACTTGATCTGATCCCACTAATAAGACTCCCAATAGGATTAGTGGATGTGGGTTTCTTGGCGAAGAAGTCTCTAGTAAGTGTGACTTTTTGAGATTTGTCTATATAAGATAAGGGAGCCCTAGGGTTCGGATTCGTTCCATCCCATAGGAAAGACAAGAGGCAAAGAGATCTGCAGAGCTTTCCAATTCCGAAACCCACATAGATCTCCGGCCGCGTGTCGGATTCTTCGCATCCAAATCCATCAATTGGTATCAGAGTATTTACATGGGGAATGAAACATTCTGTGATGTATGGAAAGTCAAAATTCCCTTACTAACTGGAAAATCCCTATATCTCTCTGATGTTTTCTTTGCTCCAGCTATGAGGAGGAGTGTCATCTTTGTGAGCCAGTTGGCTGTGAATGGATTCGAAATCAGATTAAAAGGTAAAGATGTTACAATTAGCATGCGTGGTCAAGTTTTAGTCAATGGTTTTCTTTTTTATAAGTTGTATTTGCTGGACACTCTTAATGATAAAATAAAATCTAGTTCTCATTATTCTGTGTATGTGAATGTGTGCATGGATGGTTCGGCAATGTTATGGCATATGAGATTAGGGCACATTAACAAAAACAGAACAAGTAGAATGGTTAGCGATTAACTCTTACCAGATTTAGGTAAAGTGGAGTACCCAATATGTGAACCATGTTTGAGTGGGAAAATGGTCAAGAAACCATTTCCAAAAGGAACTAGAAGTTCAGAAACATTGACTATAATTCATTCTGATTTTTGTGGACCATTGAATGTCCAAAATAGAACGGGGGAGGACTATTTTATCACATTTATTGATGACTACAACAGATATGGTTATGTGTACCTGATTAAACAAAAACATGAGGCCTTAAAAATGTTTCAAATATTAGCTGCTGAGGTCCAAAATCAAAAGGGCAAGAAAATAAAACAGATTAGATCCGATAGGATGGTGAATATACATTGAAACTGTTCAAAGAATAATGTGCACGTGATGGAATCATTCATGAATATTCGATTCCATACACCCCACAACAAATTGGCATAGCTGAGAGGATGAGTAGAACCTTAATGGATATGGTAAGGTCAATGATCAGCCACGCGAGAGTTCCGCTGTATTTGTGGGGGAGAAGCATTAAACACGGCACAATATATCCTGAACAGAGTACCCTCCAAAAGTGTGCCCTAGACCCCATGTGAATTATGAACTGGTGTCAAACCAAAATTAGAACATGTGAGAGTTTGGGGCTGCTCTGTACATGTCCTGCTACCACCACAGGAAAGATATAAACTGCAAGCAAAAACGAAGAAAAATTGTTCTTTCATTGGCTACCCATTACATTCCAAAGGATATCGTGTGTATCATCACGACAACAGGATAATCATGAAATGTCGAGATGTGTTTTTCCTTGAGGATCTAATGGTTCGTCCTAGAGTAGAACCACAGTGTGTGGAATTATATAAAATCTCTAAGGGCAAGGGGGTTCAAGCAAGTGGGGGTTCCAACGAAGAGGACGTTGAACATAGAATTCCTGGCCAGAGCCCATTGAGATGATTGAACAACCCGATGAGCCGATTGGCAGACCGATTCGGGTGATGAAACAATCGGCATATCTAGATGATTGTTGAAGTTCATTGGAAACTGTGCAAGATTTGGATCCAGATTCCTACTCTCATTCGATCAAAGCGCAGGACGCGCAATGTTGGTTAAAGGCTATGAGAGAGGAGATAGAATCAATTGAAAAGAATCAAGTATAACAATTGGTTGATCTTCCAAAAGATTGAAAAGCCATTGGATGCAAAGGAGTTTTTAGAAAGAAACTAAAGTCGGATGGATCCTTAGATAAATATTCACTCAAGTGGAATGAATAGATTACGAGGAGACGTTTTCTCAAGTTGTAAAATTTCAATCCATACGAACCTTAGCGGCAATGGTAGCATGTCATGACCTTAAATTTCACCAGATGGATGTGAAAACCGCATTCTTGAACGGCGAATTAGAAGAAGAAATTTATATGAAACAACCTGAGGGGTTTGTGGTGCAAGGTCACGAGGACAAAGTGTACAAACTGAATAGGGCATTGTATGGATTAAAACAGGCCTCGAGACAATGTTGTAGAAAATTTCACCAGACCATAGGTGAAATATGATTTGTCCCCAAAAATGCAGACACATGCTTTTATATTAAAAGCAGTGGGAGTAGTTACTTATATTTGTCATTATATATAGATGACATTTTGATCGCTGATGATCAATTGGAAGCCGTAAACGAAATCAAACAATGACTAAAGTCAAGATTCGAGATGAAAGACATGGGTAAGGCAGAGTATGTCCTTGGCATTGAAATAACCCGTGATCGTCCGAATAGACTATTGACTTTATCACAAAGATCCTATATGGAGACTGTGTTGAAACGGTTTGATATAGCTATGTGTAAACCAATTGATACTCCCATCTGCAGAAGCATAAAATTGTCCAGTGATTAGGAGCCCACAAATGAGCAGGATAAGGAAGTGATGAGAATGAAATCTTATGCTAAAACTGTGGGCAGCATCATGTATGCGATGATGTGTACGAGACCAGACATTGCATTCGTCGTGAGTGTCGTAAGCAGATTCCAAAGTAACCCAGGATTACAGCATTGGTATGTGGTTAAGAAGATTCTGCGGTACATCAAAGGAATAGTGAATCTTCGCCTGTGTTATCAAGGTGAAGTCATGGAACTGCGCGGCTACTCAAATGCAGTTTGAGCCGGTGATTTAGACTAGAGAAAGTCAACAACTGGCTATGTGTTTACCCTCGGAGGAGGTGCAGTTTCTTAGGGTAGCAAGAAATAGACCTCTACGGCTTTATCAACAGCCGAAGCAGAGTATATAGCTTGCAATACAACGGTCCAGGAGGCTCTTTGGTTAAAATATTTCCTAACTGATTTGGAAATAATTGGAGAAAAAAAGCATGTTCCAATGAATGTAGATAGTACATCTGTAATATTCATGGTGGATGAATAAAAGTTCAACAGCCGATCAAAACATGTTGAGATAAAGTATCACTTTATCAGAGAGAATGCTGAAAAGAATAATATAGAAATATTTTATATGCCTTTAGAGGAAATGATGATCGATGCTGTCACAAAGGCTTTGCCTACAGAGGTTTTTGCACGGCATGTGATGCGTATGAGACTGAGATATGTTTGATGTACATGGCATTCGTGCCAAGTGGGAGATTATAGGAAATCGTGTGGTCCGCATGCCACTGGTCCCATGTCAGATCAAGCAGGGCAAATGCCAACAGAGAATACAATCTCACTTAATGTAAAATTTGATCTGGTCCTACTAATAAGACTCTCAATAGGATTAGTGGATGTGGGTTTCTTAGCGAAGAAGTCTCTAGTAAGTGTGATTCTTTGGGATTTGTCTATATAAGATAAGGGAGCCCTAGGGTTGGGATTCATTCAATCCCATAGGAAAGACAAAAGGGGAAGAGATCTGCGAAACTTTCCAATTCTGGAACGCACATAGATCTCTGGCTGCGTATCGGAGTCTCCGCATCCAAATCCATCAAAAACTAGCCTCATCATGCCCTAAACTCTATCAGAACTCAATAAAAATGAAAACCTATTATTTCAATTTACACCTGAATTGACTTCCAAACGCTCCACAAATCCACCCAAAGCATAACTTAGAAGAAGCTATATTTTACCCTCTCATCATCCATGAGAAATGCAGACATAGGGATGTACCGAAGTCATCTTGGGTGCCACTGTCTCTAAAAACAGTAGATGAAAAATGAGTATGTAAGGGAAGATGCAGAGAAGTAGGGGTATTTTAAGGTAGATGGGATCCCAAGTACAAAATTAGTGAGCTGGGGTTTTAGATATAACTGGAAAAGTTGAGTATTGCCGATGTCCTTTTATCATTACCATAGTAAAGTAGGGGCAATAAACTTGTTTAAAAGCCACCTCACATAAATGCATTTACCTTCAATATATAATCCAGACATCAGTTTTCTAAGCTCATTACCAATTCAATAAAAAAAGATTTTAATATAATTAATCAAACAATTTTCAAACATATATGGATACATTTTTTTTTGTTGGATTTTACAAAAAAAAAAAAAAAAAAAAAAACACACACACACACACACTTTAGATGACCAATAGACCGAAAATGTCATTTTAGCAAAAGCTCACACAAAACCAACCTTCCCGCAAAAATAAAAATAAAATAAAATAAAAACACTTATTTTTTTACCTTTTTTTTTAGGGGCAATGTCTACCTCCTGATATTTGCATTGACCAGTTGAATTTTGGGTTCAATAAATTGAATGGACCCTATTTATCTCTCTAACCATCAAAGAGAAGGTCCCTGCAGAGGTCATAGCCTCTTCAGAACTAAGAAGTAACAAAGGTTTACTCTCTTTGAATGACTTTCAGTTACAGCTGGGTTTCACCGTCTTCCATCAATAAAAATTGACTACTTCGTTGAACTTCAATTGGTCAGGGAATTAAATTATAAAATATAAAATTAAAGCTAACATATTTTCATACAAATTTTACATTTTTATCAATTAAGGACTTTTGTATCAGATTTTCCAAAATTCTATACTTAAAACTATGTGGCTTTAGCTTTGTTGAGCCAACTCCTGGAGACTCGGACCAGGTATGGGGCAACCTAAACCATATAGAAGACCACCTTATTTGGGGTGCTCATGGGCCGAGCGTATCTAGGCCACACCATGACATTAGCAACACAGCCCAGCACACCTAAAACATCTTAAGCCTGAGCCCCATCATTTAGTCGCTCAGGCCGACCCAGCCCTTGTGAAACTGCGAGCACTAAATTTTGACCAATCTTTCCGGAACAGGGCAGGCTTCAAACTTTCTATCACTTAATCCAACCTTGGCCCAAATTTTAGATCCAAGCCCCACTCAAGTATTAATACCTAAGGTCCAGACCCAGCCCAGATCTAACCTAGGCTGGCCTTGCCCTTGAGCACCCCAACAGACGAGAAAAGGAACACGACCACCACTAGTAAGCACTACACTACATCAGCGTCCGCCTATGGTAAGAATGGCATCCATCCCAGTTTCTATTTGTAGCCCCCACTTTTTGAAGAGTCACAACAACTAGCCAAAAACAACAGAACTCTATTTCCGCCCAGACCTGAATGATCCAAGGACCAGACTGGCCCAGGGTCTCAACATATGTCGCTTTGATTGCAACAAATTACTTTCCACCGTACACCCCCCCCCCCCCCCCCCCCCCCCCCCCCCTCTCCTTCTTCTTTGTCTCATCAAATTAGGCCAAGCATAAGTCAAGAAGCATGCCATTGAAACACTACTACCATATCAGTTTTTTGTGATCTGCAGGTAATCTATAAAAGCTTCTCAGCCTCTGGAAGAAAGTCAGACTTTACAAACAAAAGAGTCAGCTGAGAGATCGGCAAAGCCTAGAGAAAGTCATAAAAGGCATGTTCAGTTACTTATGGAGACGCATGTTCAGTTAATGAAATTGAGTAGAGAAAGTATCAATCAACTCACAAAAGCCCAAAACATACAAGTTAGAGAGTAGTCCCCTGAGCACACGCAACCGTTGAAACCCCAAGTATGGTTGAGAAGATGGTTGAAACAGAATTAATTGTAAGCATGCTACAGATAGAAAATCAGTCATCCTCTAGTTAAATAAATGGCAGGAGGGGATGCTAACAGATTCCCCCCCATGCAAGCATCATCCTCTTTAACAAAATGCAGGTTATTTCTCTATTTCTATATTTTTTTTTTATCAATACAACAAATACAGAAAAGAACGTTACAGATCCTAACTACAATGGGAAGGAGAGAATGTGATGTTCAGCTCACTTTGATCTAATTTGGGGCTTACACTGGAACTATTGTACAAGATGGCATAACATTTATGCCGTGAGCTTTCTTTAATGCCCACAAAACCCAATCAGCAAATCATCCCCCACCCTCTCAGCCACACCTACAATATCTGCTACCTGCAAACATCACCACTCCAGGGCTCTTCTTCTCTGATGACACAGGCAGACCCATTGCCAGATCGTGAAACATTGGCAAAATGCTTCTTCAGGGCTGCAACTGGATCTGACACGCTGGTGCAACTCCCTACTCCAACACCACCAATACTGTTCAACCCGACCAATGTGCCCCCCTGTTGTTGGAACCCCAGCATTTCAAACCCATTGTGCTCTTGCCGCTTCATGTCCATCGAAAACGGCTTCACATTTGTGCCTTCATAGGTTTGGTAGAGCTGATGACCGTCCAATCCAACATTCCCACTCGCATCTTTGGTTGGATAACCCAACACACGGCCTAAAACTCCATCATTCCTCATAAGGACTGCAGAGAGTGGCCGTGGCTCCGTTTGACATGTGGGAACTGGATAATTGTGGATTGCTGATAACACTGCAGAACCCGGCAACGAGGGGAAACCATTATGCATTCTGTTAACATCCCAGACACCAAAACTTGTCACTGGAAATTCCTGCCGACCCATGTAACTACTTGCTTCGATTTTTGACCCAATCGTAGTTCCATGCGGAACATGTTCTGCAAGCTTGAAGCTGAATGACTGACTTGGTTTAGAAGAAACAGCTTTATCATTCTTTTCTTTATTCGAAGGAGAGAGATGACTGAGAATCTGACCAAAAAGCTTGACATCACCAGTTCTCAGTGACTGCTCTTCAGTCTCATATCTCCCCATCACTTGCGTATCCATGCCCTGGGAACTGGATCTTAGCAGATCTTCTGATCTTTCATTACTCTTAGGCACATAAGAAAGCCCAGAAACTGACACAGAAGATGTAGAAACATCACATTTTTCCAGCATAGAAGACTGACTCACTTGGCAATCCCTGTTTATCTTCGAAAGCTTTTGAACAGGCTTCTCACTGGTCATATCTGCATGTTTATTCATCTCTTTCTTATTCTGCACTCGCAATGGATAGCCTCTGAATACTTGCAATGACAGATTCTGTTGGTAAAAATCTGAACTTTCAGAGGCCATGCGCAGTTTGTTCCCCTGCTCCTCGTTATCAGGCACTGATTGTGTAGCTTGGCATAGATGGTCATAATGATGAGCTTCAGGTGAATTTGCAAGACCAGAAGGGCAATTATCCTTCAGCTGCCATGAGAGGACCTGAGACTTCTGTGCATAGGCAAGCAATTCCAATGACATTTGATGCTGGTGATCAGGAATAGAAGTAGCACTGGAATGCGCATTCACTTCAACTTCTCGAAGGGAAGAGTTTCCATTTCCATTTGAATCAGGTACATCCCATGCACTAGTGCTGCAACTGTTTCCATCAACGACAACCCTCTCTGGGACCCTTGCATCAGCAAGACCAGTTGCTGGTACAATTTCTGCCACCTGAAACTGTAGTGGCTTTGATTTGGGATTAAGCAACCCATCAGAACTGACTGTTTTAGTCTCCTGCATGGCCTCAACCCCCACAGATGGCTTGCATTCGCTCTGTTCCTCCTGTTTGGGCTCTACCACAACAAACGATGTGGACTGGTCAAGTTCCTGCAGAACTTCAGTGGAGACACAGTTTGCTTGAACATATGAACTAGTTAGGCCAGATCTCTGTACTTTCTTATCAGCCTCAACAAATGAACCTGCTTCATAATCAAGGAGTGACACAGACGGATTACTACAACCCAATACAGCATCCGCAGTCATTGCTCCATCCAACTGCAGAACCCCTGGAACAGAACCAGACTGGTCATGGTCTTCCTTCAATGATCTGTTATCACCGACAAATACCAGTTCCCCCGTATCCCCAAAATGATGAACACCTGTATCCAACTCTTTAATCCCAGTGCCAGCTTCTAGATTGGTTCCACCCACCTCATCCTTTTCACTCAATGCATCCAGTTCAACCTTCATGAGATTCTTCTCAGCATTCCCAGATCTTCCACATCCATTGCGCACAGCCAGGGGTAAATCCGTATCAAGCTTGGAACAAGATTGTGTGCTGCAGATTGCTGAATCTATATCCACAATGCAATTATCTTCAGTGTCACTTCTTCCGCCGCTGGTGTCACTCATTCGTATCCCTTCATTGCCAGGCTCTTGGTGAATCAGATCAAGGCCAAGACACTTTCGTCCCTTACTGAAGAAGATCTTGCATTGATCCCTAGTTCTGGTCCTAACAAATTTGGAAATTCTTGCAAAATCCTTGCCACAAGTTCTTAAAGCCATAATGAAAGATGACTTCTCCTCGTCTGTCCAATCAGCAGAATCCAATTCCCCGCAGCTGTCATCTGAAAAGGCATCACCATCGTCAATGTTCTCAGAAACTCCTGGTGTAAATGGTCTCTCCATTACCATAGACTTTGCCTGTTTTCCGGTTAACTCTTGCCAACCATCCCCAAGGTCAACAGAACTAGTTATATAAGAGCTCACTGCTTCCACAGATATGCTAGCCAATACGTCAGCAGCTGCAGCGTCACTCTCATTTCTTCGAACACCTTCACTGCCTATCCTTTCCAAAACACCATTAACGATGGATGCTTTGTGGTCATAAGAATGGCAGCCCACAATTGATGCTCCAGCGTACACCTTCTGAGTCTCCCTGTCATCAGTACGGGATGCTACTGCTGATGCTGCCCCCAACATATCGAGTGGGACAGCATTTGCATCTCGATTCCACTTCTTCCCCGAAGTTACCATGTAAGTATTGGTGGGGAAGCTCTTTGGCAGTTTTCTGAACTCAAACCTCTTCTTTACTATCTCAAAGCTTTCAGATTTATGGTTCTTGTAGTAGAATTCAATGCAATCTGCCGTTGTCTTGTGGCTAAGAAAAGAAGCAATCTTTCTGAAATCCTTTCCAAATGTAGCTAGCTTCTCCATGAAAATTTCCTTCTCATCTGGCAACCATGAATTTATCAACTTCCGTTCCTTCTCAACAGCACAAGGATCTTCAACTAGCCCGTTTTTTGTAATGAACCTTGAATGCCTCCGCTCCTCCAAGATCATCAAAGCTGGCATCTTCAGATGATTTCTGTAGCGCTTGATTTGTGAATCAGATAACAACTTACTACTAGTAAAATTTGCTATCCTAGTTGTAGGAACCAGTGTTGAATTACCTGTTGCAGAAATGAGTAAAGAATAATGTCATCTGGAACAACAAATATACACAAGATTAAATAGGAACAACAAATAGAACAATATACACACAATAAAGAGTAAAGACATTATTATTTGTCATATGGAAGAAATACGTCAAATAACAAAAGAAATTACATTTTTCTAAATATAATAAACCACTATACATGAAGGATAAAACCTTGGCCAATAACTTTACATGATTATATAACTAAAAGCTCCTTGAAGAAAAAGCAGGAAACAAGGGCAAAGTTGTTTTAAGGTTTTGAAAATTGGCCAGTTAGAACTTTGGTTCCTACCAAGTCATATGGACTGAAGCTCATTTGATTGGTAAGTGTTGGCTAACAGTCACTGAATACTGAGTTTTAAAACACTGCTGTTTACAATGAAATACAATCACAAGTTCACAACTATATCAACGAGTAATAATAGCAATAACAATAACAAAAACAATAACGGTACTACCCATTTATACATATTTCAGGCTTATCACTTCCAGATTCAATTACAATTTTTTTTTTACCCCACAATTAGCTCTTTTGGCCTATAAGATCATGAAGACTGTAGAATAACTGAAAATAAAAACTCACCTGGTGAAGTATATCGAGAGTGAATAGAAGACCGATGCTTTTGATACGTACTATGTGAAGAACGGCAACTTAATTCAAACCGTTTCTGTGATTTTACCCGGTTGTTCTTTAAAGAAAGCAACCGCATGTCTTCCTTCCACAAGTGGTGAAATGCCCTGAATTTATATGTAAGAACCCATTCTTTAAATTTTTGAAAGTGCTTATGCATGGAAAGCTTTTCTTGAATGTGCAGACCACTCTTCCTGCAAAAGATATTGCTAGCTGTTTCCCCAGTATCACTTTGAGGCTGGTTGCTTGGCAAAATGTTATCAAATACTTCCGATGCTTCTCTTGCTAACTCCTTGTTTGAAGCAAAAATCAGTGTACTCAACGCACTATCTGGTTCCCCATATAGCCTTACTGACGAAGACATGTGAGTATTAGCAATTCTCTGATTAAAGTGATTCCCGCTTTCATCAGCACATAAAGATGTTGAAGCTTCCATACTGACAAGGGGCACAGAACAATGTCCTCCTGGGGCTACAGATTTAGTTGCATTGAATTCTGCAGCAGAGTCATCCAATTTCAGTATATCAGATGCAGCTCTATCTTCCATGGAAGGTAAATCATTGTGTTTAGATGTCACAGTTTCAGAGCTCCAAATGTCCTCTTTAACTTCAGCTTTAAGCTCTGAGAGATCATTGCATGGAAGCTGCTCCCTCACAGACAACTTTGGAACAGGATCTGCCTGTGCTTGACAAGGTTTCAAGAAGGCAATAGTTTCGCCCGACTCAGATGGAGTTGGACAGGGAACATCTGTTTCACAATTAAAATCTATAGACTTCAGTTCATTTTCAAACAAGTCAATTTCGAGTTCAGTCTTCTCCAATGATTTAGAAATATCATCCCTCAACAAGAACAATTTATCCAATGCAGTAGATTGCACATAATCAGAATCTCCAGAGCTTGCATCCAGAGAAGGTAGCAAATTGACAAGCAGAGAACTTAAGTCATTAATTGCATTAAGTTCTAAGTGTTCCAGGTTAGCCGAAAGCTCCTTGGGACACTTTTGAAATCCTTGCCCGAGTAAATTACCGAAACGACTTGTATCATTATCACTATTTGTAACCTTGAGATGAGGCTTATCCCCTACACCTGCCAAATCAGAACAGAATAGAAATGTAAACCAACAGTTTGAGGTGATTTATTTAAAATGTTGTCAAGTCCACAATGAAATTTCATAAAAATAATTTGTAATCGAAAAAAAAAGAAATGATGCCTGAAGAATGTTTATCTCAAAGAAACGTATCTGCAGAAATTTCATTATTAAATTTTAAAGAGAGATAACCAACCGTTGCTACAAGCATAGATTTCTCAAGGCATACTTTTATCAATTTTCAGTTTCGAGCATGAATGGATTAACAATGCCCACAATGGTCCCTTTTATCCATTTTAATCCATTCGTTTTACTTCCTTTGGAGTAGCCTCTCCTATGAGAGTCCTTTCCCTAAGCAAATGTGTGAACACTGTGGTGCCTCCTCATAAAGAGCACGTCTTGTTGCCCCATGTCAGTGTCCCGCTCAGGATAATTCCTTCACCATATGTTGTGCCTCGGCCGTATGCTGCTCTTGGGCCCAAACAAAGGTGTTAGACAAGCAGTCAGCAATAAAAACTCCCTAAATCAAAATTTTAACTATAACTGTCTGTGAGTAGAACTTAACCCACCCCACATTCTATGGAATAGGTTATAGCCAATGATCATACAGCCGTGGCCCTTAACTTTCTTAACAGAAAGAATACCAACTAGGACTCTTGGCTTCCCTAACTAATAGAAAAATAAATCCCAAAATAATAGAAAACACCTGAATCTAATTAGTTCATACAAGCCACGCACAATTAGACCCAGAACTAAGAAGCCTTTTTTTTGCAAAGGATGTGAGTCCATGGGTCTGATGATACTGCATTATCCTATCCTGATTGGAAGAACTCATCATCAAGTTTGCTTGTGATCTGCATGGATCAAGTCCACTAATCAACTAAAAACTACAATCTCTGCCTGGATGTTGTGATAGACTTCATTTAGAAGCAAAACAGCGGCGCAGCATCTTCTAATGGTCTAGAGTTCCTTAACAATCCCATTAGATTAGATGGATCCTCCAACAACTTTGAGCAAAGTGCAAAAAAAACTACTCTTAAAAGGCACTAAATGACAAAAAAATATAACTTAATGAGGAGTAACTTTTCATCAACTATCAAAGGATTAAACTTATGACTTATGAGTCATGCTATGGAGTTTGGGAGAGAGTAATAGAGCAAAAATTTAGACAGAAGATCAAGATATCTGAAAATCAATTTGGTTTTATGCCAGGGAGGTCAACTATGGAAGCTATCTTCTACTCATGCAATTAATGGAAAAATATCGAGCAAATAGGAAAATTTTGCATATGGTCTTCATCGATCAAGAAAAGCTTACGACAGAGTACCTAGATATTTAAATTGGTAGGTTTTAAATAAAAGAAACGGTCCAAAAGGTTATATTAAAATTCTTAAAGACATGTATGAAGGAGCGGTAACGAGTGTGAGAAGTACCTGTGGAGAGATAGGTGAGTTCCCGGTGCCAATAGGTTTGCATAAGGGGTCAGCCCTAAGCTCTTATCTCTTCACACTGATCATGGATGAGTTAATTGCTCATATTCAAGAGGTGGTACCTTGGTGTATGTTGTTTGTAGATGATATAGTGTTGGTAGATGAATCAAAAGACGGTGTGAATGCAAAACTTGAGAGATGGCGGGCTTTAGAAATAAGATGTACAAAGACAGAATATCTGAGGACCAAGACCAAATGCTGGACAATTTTTGCTCCAATGGACCCACTTGGGCAGATCCTAAACCCATCTCGCAGAGCTCATTGTAATCTACTCTAATACCAACAGATGCAGTATTGGAACCACAGTATAGGAACCAAATGGCACAAGCAGTACCCACATAATACTAGATGTAGATTTAATCACCCACAAACCACATAAACAACAATAATTGCCGAACAACCAATTATTTACAGAAAGAGAAGACTTAATGACAGAAACTGAATAGTACACAAGAATGAACCCACTAATAGCATAACCAAATACATCAAAAGCTACCAATATCATGCAGTAGAAATCATCATGTTTCCAATCCCCTCTAATGGCTTCAGATGTGCAAACAATTGAACAGAAAAGAAAAATCAAAGTATTATTTCAATGCTGAGGGAAAAAATAATCAATGAACAGAACATGATGTTCCCATTTTTCGAGTTTTCATAAATAATACATACATAAATGTATACATAAATATATATTAGAGATGCTACACAACGCCTTTGCATTTTGAAAAGAAGAATGCCCTATGTGTTCGACGAAAGAAATAAAAGTGACATGTACTTCATTTATGTGGTTGTCATGAAAAAGAGAACTGCTTAAATGGCTCCTACAACTCTCTCAAAGGCTAATGCAGGGCTCTTAGTTTTTCTCTCTCTAAAAACTCCCGAGGGAATAATTTATTTTTGGAAGAAGCTCATTTTCAACAATGGGTAATTTTGAGAACCCATTAATGGGACCATTTATGAGAAATCCAATCCATTCAAACTAAATGACCTCATCTCTTATTGGTCCTCTCCAAATTTCACGCTAATGGGAGTTGGACCCACAGTCAGATATATCACTAGAAAAAACGCCTCGCTGTGTTTGACGAATGAGTTAGCTAAGGTGTTTTTATGTGCTAATTTTTAAGAAGAAAAGTAAAAGCATTTAAAACATCTCTCTCTCTCTCTCTCAAACAAAAAAAAAAACACATTATTCTTCCACTAATTTTATTTTCTTCTTCTTTGACACCAATTACTTCACACTAAGACTCCAACGGCATTCATACTTATCTATCTAACATTTATCCTTCTCAATGGGTCCTGTTATTTTTGTAACTGAACCAATGACACTTGATGGCTTGATTAGTATCAAATTAACGCTAATTGATGAGCTAATAATTGTTTCCATCATAACATGGCAGCATTAGAAATCCATCAGCAGGGCCCTATTAAGTATAAAATTAGATTTGATGCCAACTCATAGGGTGTGGGTATATGCAAAAGTGAGTAGGGAACCTCAATGGGGGCGACTTATGAAAATCAAATGTATTAAAACCATCCACTGTTAGATTGATTAATATAAAAAATATATAAAATAAAACTTGAAAATTTTCTAATCTCGCAGTGGGCCCATGATCACTAGAAAAAACTTAAAAGTATATAACTCATGGTGGCAAGAAATTCATGATGCGCCTCAATGGGGCCTACTTCCAATTGGAGTGAAATTTGATGAGGGCCTTGAGATATGAAGCACTATAATTTGATTTGAATTTTTTTAGGCCAAGAAAATTATCATATTTGAATTAACACTGTAGACTTGTAGTTGGCTACATATGGGAATAGCCATGTTCTTTTAAGTTGTAGTTACCCCTCTTTAAATGTCCAGAAGCTCCAAGTATCATTAAATTGAATGTATTCAAACAACAATAAACACAGCTGCTGCTTTTTTTCTTTTTTTCTTTTTTTTGCTGAGTTGGCCCGGTGGCCAAGAACGTTGGAGGAAACCTGCCCCTCCAGGGATCTGTGAGAGCAGGTGTTGCATCCCTGGAGGGTGCTGTGGCCGTGTGGGAGCGGGTGTTGCTATCCACAGCAACACCCTATGACACCCAACACAGCTGCTTCTTATTGGATGTTTGGATAGGGGCAAAATGCCCCTTTTTGGAAGGGTCATCTCTCTCTCTCTCTCTCTCTCTCTCTCTCTCTCTCTCATGCAGGTTAGACCCAAGATTTGCCAGGCCGTCAGTGCCCACTAGGCCGAAGCCCATAAAAAGATCTTCAAATCGTGCAGGAGTGTCTATTTTAGTATTACCTGAGTTTTAGGGATAATTATGAGAATAATTAGAAAGTTTATCTTATTTGATTTAGAGATTATTTTAATTAGATTTGTTTCCAAGAATAGATTAGGGTATGAGACTATATAAAGGACTGTAATCCCTCTTTTAAGGACAAGTCCACTTATCAATAAAATTTCTTCGTTGAGGATTTTCTCTAAATTAAGTGTCTCTTTGGATGCACAAGAAAATAATATTTTATAGAACATAATCTTTTATTTTTTAAAGAAGAAAATCTTGTGTGCGTTTATTTTTTGAAGAAAAGATTATATTCCCCCCCACCCCCCCTTTTGGTAACTCAAGATTATTTTGAAGAAAAGATTATATACCCCCCCCCCCCCCCCCCCCCCCCCCTTGAAAACTTAAAACTTTCTACAAGATAAAAATCTTTCAAAATAACGATTACAAACCCCCCGTGAAAACTTTCTACAAGATAAAAATCTTTCAAAATAACGATTACAAAGTGGTAGACTAAATTAAAGACTTTAGCTCACCATATCCATCAAGATGTGTATGTTTACATATAGGGTAAATTAAAGTAAAATTAAATCTCATAGGACTATAAAGGTGGGATAAAGTACATGATGAAGTAAAGTGGGAAGAAATGGTAAAGTAGTGTTTTTTTTTTTTTTACTTTATCACATTTTATCGTAGTTTTATATGGTAAATAAAAAGTGACTTGTTTACAGGTGTGGAAAAGCAAAATAAAGATTGATGTCATATCATGGTAAAATGTGAGGTAAAGTAAGGTCAAATGAAGTATGTGGTAAAGTAAAGTGGGAAAGAGAGTAGTTTTTTTTTTTTTTTTTTTTTTTATACTTTACTATACCTTAGCATAGTCTTATGTGATAAAAAAAAAGTAACTTATGGTAAAAACATGAAAGTTAAACTTTACTATACCACATAATTTTTTATCCAGACATGGTAAGTTATATATAAATTAAAATATTTAATAAAAAAAAATATTCTTATAATGTACTGTACTTTAATCATTGCACCTTCCAAACAGCTCAATTTAAAATTTGTAATATTCTTCAAAAATCGCCAAAAAGTAAAAATATTATACTATTACAATATTACATTATCGTATTCTATACTATTTTATTCTTGCAATATTTAAATCTGTAAATATTTTATTCTGTAGACATCCAAACGGGCCCTAATTATGTGGCAGTGTGGTGTGAGACTAAGACAATTTGATCCTATGGATCTCCATCCCTAAGGGCATGTTTGTGTAGCCCATTTCCGCGGAAAAGGTTGTAGTTTTCTACGGAAAACTTCTTTTTCATGTGTTTGGTGCGGCAGTTTTCCGTGGAAATGTTTTTTCGCCACGTCAGCATTTTCCTTCCTAGCCATGGAAATAGACTTCCTATGGGGGGGTATGGGAAGTCCATTTCCACGGAAAACCGACCCCCCAATTTCCTCTCTCTCACCCTCACTCCACCCAACCACCCTCTTTCTTCCTTTTCCCCTCCCAACCCCACCCACCCCACACACATATCAACCCACCCACCCAATAGTTTTCACTAAAAAATGGTTTTCACTAAAGAAATCCATAGCTGCACCAAACAACATTAGCACTAATTCATCGAGGAAAACCTTTTTGCACCAAACATAAAATTTTGACTTCCGCGGAAAAACTTTTCCAAAGAATTTGAAACCCATGGATTTTGCTGATGTGGCAATTTCCAATTTCCACGGAAATTAGATGTACACAAACGTGCCCTAAGTCATTGGCTTGGAGATTAGCCCGTTGGCTATTCTCTCTCTCTCTCTCTCTCTCTCTATATATATATATATATATACATGCATCCAAATAAAGATAAGCTTGAGCAGTCTAGCCAATCCTGTTTAATATTAAAACCCAAGGAAATCCAACCCAAAATACTAACAGATTGGAAGTATACAAAGAAACCACATTAATAGGACTTCGACATGCCCGGTCAAAGGTGCCTATAGTCAAAAATATTATGACAAGCAGAAATGCATGTACCATAGATACTGCAGTTAATAAAGGGAATTTCGTGTGTGTTTTGATATATCCCAATCTTGTAAAGACATGCAACGGTGGAGGACATCCAAAAGCATTGAGGTTCAAGATCATAATTTGCGAAATATATGTTCTCTAGAAATAAAGTAAAAACATAGGACTTTTTATCATTAGTTGTTCAAAGAAGGAAACTGCAGTATATCTGTTTTATTGATATTATAGTCTCACAAAACTTGGATCATGGATTAATAGGAATCTAAAAATCCCGGTAATCTAAATTCTCTTAGAAAAATAATTCAATAGCTACCCTTACCCATTGAGAAACATATCATTATGCAGTGGCCAGTGAGAAAAGTGTTTCCATTGAAACAGGTTCGATCTCTATGATGGCGCTGGATCTATTTTCTAGCGCAGATGTCTGAATGATCCACACCTCCTTAAAGGTCCTATTTCATGGCCCCATCCATGTTCCTAGAGGGCTGTGACTGAGTATGTGACCAAGCCTGATTCTAAGGCCTGAGAGCTGGATATTCTAAACAGGCGGACGGACTAGCTTCAGTTTAGACTGTCCTATTGCTAATACTACATGGTGTTAACAAAGTAACAATAGTGGAAGTTCTAAATCAACTACCTCACACGCAAGGCAGCACTCGAAAAACTACCTTAATAGATTTTAATGACTATAACAAACAAACCCAAAGGAGGGGAAAGGACAATACTCATATACAAAAACAGGATATTATAAAAGATGCAAATGAGCCTAAAGGCATTGCAACTAACCAGAGGATGAGCTGCATGCAACAGAACACAGAGTTGCAGGCGATGTGCATACCAATACACTCCCAACTCTAGGGCTCACGTCGGGCAAACTCTGAGTGCTGGTATTATGAACATCTTTCAAACTGCAATCACAATGAACCGATCCACTCTTGCCAGTGGTTTCCTCAGGACCTTCCACTTTCTGCTTTTCATACTTTGCCAGCCCTTGGCCCCATCCAAGGCGCTGTTTCTTCCTCGGACATGAACCTTCAGCCACCAGCGACGTGGCAGTCACACCCTCAACAGGGTCTTCAAAAGGCGGCCGAAGCAGAGGCTTTTTCCCATCCTGGGACTGAAGCTGAGCATCATCCAAATCGGATTTGAGACTCTTGGCAGACAAACTACTGCTGGACCGCGTCCACTTGAGCGTCTTCCATGTAATTGATTCCAAGGAGTGGTCTTTATCATAAATCTGGCCTGTGCCCACGCCATCCACACCACCCAACTTATCATGCTGATCTTTCATCAATTGGGTTTCATCTAATGGCGATTTTGCAACATCAAAATTAGCATGATATGTGTTTGTAACAATCAGATCATCAACTGACCTATTCCCGCTCGTCGAGTTCAGGCTCGCAGCCACACCATTCGCCCCAGCATCCCATGAATGGTGATAGCGCCGATGATGTTCAGCGGCCGCCACCTTGTTTTCGACCCTGGTGACGTTGCCCCTTCCATACCTTCCTTCGCCACGGCTGATCGAAGCCCTGCCGCTTTCCCCTTCAGAAACCCTATCGCAGGATCGCGAGGTCGTGCATCCATGGGCGGACTCCTCGGGAAAGCCCTGTTGACTCCCTTGCTTCCAGAGATCTTCAAGAAAAAACCATGCGGAAAAAGTCAACAGACAAGAAAAAATTAACAAAAATCAACGCAGCAAAAGCCATAAACAAGCTCAGATCTATCGATTTGCAGAGCAACAGAAACGGGAAATCGAGAAAATCTCAACGAAATGGAAAGAGATTGAGAAAAACGAACCTGGAGAATTGCGAGGCCGATCCTTCCATCTGGAAGGAGAAGGATCTACGGAATCCAATCTCTCGTTCCTCTTCTCCTTGGAGAAATCCTTGCGATCGAAAGGCGAAGGTTCCGAAGGCATGAAATAGCATCAAATAGCATGGAAGGAAGAGAGACAGAGAACAAGAAAAAAAAAAAAGCCCTAGAATCAACGAAGAAGAAGAAGAAGAGCGCAACGAGAAAAGGAGGAGCGACAGAGAGAGAAAAGAAAGGAAAAGAAAACCCTAGAATGAACGAAGAAGAAGAAGAGAACCAGATTTCGAAAACCCAGGTAATGAGAATAAGGTGGAAGAATAGCAGGGGAAGGGAGTGGAGGATGTCCTGTGGCGTGCCCTAAGATGTGCCATTGATTTGGGGTGCAGGACGAGATCGTGGCCGTCGGTGGGGGTACCTTGCTTGCGATGCTCGTCTCTTTCTCTTTCTATTGTGCGGAAATGGATTCTTGGAGTGTCGTCTGTGTTTGTGTGGGAGGAGAGAGGATGAGAAAGGAAGGGAGGGAGGGAAGAAAGCGTGAGATGAGATAAGGGGAGAAAAAAGGGCGGATTTGAAAAGGCTTGGAAAACCAGATTTCAGTTTCTCATTCGAATCCGCGAAATCTTGTTATTTCTATGAACCCGCCTTTTGGAACGTTTCCGTGTGCGTCTTTCACAAAACAAAGAAATGGGGGAGAAGAATAGAATAGAGGACTAATTAGTAATTAGGCCTTGTAGTTATAGCCTGCCCCTCTGGGTAGTGACCGGCCCGGCCTAACTTGTCAAAGTCCCAAAATATTGAACCCCCTCCCCTGCTTGGTTGTTAAGCATGAAATACAGAATAATGATAGATGAAACTTCCACTTTTATTTAAGGTTGCGTTTGACAACCAAATTTTTTAAAAAAATAAATTTTTATTTTTATAAAATCGTGATAAATTCATGTTTGACAATTATAATTTATTGAAGATTTAGATGAATGAAAATCTTCATTTATTAGGATTTTCAGAGTCGATCAACTCTCGTAAGATTTGAAAATCAATGGATTTTCACACTAAATCCTAATTTTTTTACATTTACATATATATCAATATCAATGTGAAGCCCTCAACTATAGAAATTCCCAACGAAAAATCATTATTCCACTAGTAATGAAAAATCATCATATCTATGGATTCATTGTCTGTTACCAAATATGCTCTTACTCTCCTCAAATACACAGTGACCTTGGAAGAAGTAGAATTTTGAAAATAAATGTCTCATTAACTATGTGAAATGAATAAAAAAAGGTGAGAAAAAAAGTATATAATGTAATTGTAATGTTTGTATTTGTTCTGCATCCAAGACGAAAGAGATTTATGATGAAAGCGTGTGGGGGCGCAAAGAAAAATCTTGTTCGCAGTTTGGAAATTATGATTTTAAGTCAAATTGAAAATTACCTTGAGCTTCCTTTTTCTTCTTCTCTTTAATGGAGGAGTTCTAGTTGGCTCATGAAATTGCTGAGTGTGAGAACTCCTTGGAGAAAACCACATCATCTTCACGGTTGGAGAGCTCAACATCTCCATCTATGATCTTGACTCAGCGAGAAGATCCTAAAATCAACTCTTACTTGTTTCCCAAGTCTTCCTTCACCAGAAATAAAAATATATAAAGAAAGCCCTCAGAGAGGATGTGCGCAAACTGAAACTAGATCGCAAAAAGCAACTTGATAATCATCTTAATTAGCCTCTGGAGGGGGTAAAAAAAAGGAGGGGAAAGGCAATTGTGGGGATTGTTTTCAGGGATATGGGCACCACACTGAGTCTGGTTTTTGGTATTCTCCTTTTCTACTATTGTTAAAAGAGAAGGTGTAGAAGCATGATTAGGGAAGACTAGAAAGAGTAAGAGATGAAAAGGAGGTGCAAAAACGAAAAAAGGAAAATAAGAGATGCATTTTTATTTTAAAGAGTGTGAGTAGTTTGAAAGCAGCCATACAAAAGGAAAATGTAGGGAAGATAATATGGAGGTGGAAATTGGATTGCCCACATAGTGCTTTTATAACCATATGCATGACTTTTATTAAGAGTCACTATATCATACATAAGTCAAGGCTAGCTCTTTCAAAAAAAGAAAAGGAAAGAAGGTCCACAGCCCCTATAATTTTGATTTATTTATTTCATATGGCAGGGTATTCTGGTCTTACGGCCAAATTAGTCCTTTCGGTCCCATGACAATAGACCAGAAACTATCAAGAACGAAGGGGGCGAGGATCGAACTTGAGACCTCCGAGTTGACGGTATGTTCCGAAACCACTTGAGCCACCCCCACACTCCCTCAACAATTAATATGTAAAATTTTGACATTTGTCTATTGAAAAGTATTTTTTAAACTTTGTCCTTAACAGTTATGGATGGTAATATGAAAGCCCCTAACAATTGGGAATCATTGAGTTTGAGTTCAATTATATGGCCAGCAATTTATCTAATATCTTAAACCAATTAGTAGGCCCTATCTAACTTATATTTGTCTTCTTATGTTTAACCATCAATATAGCTAGAAATTTCAACCTTCCTATTCATTTTCCTCTTTCAGTTCACACCAATCAATGCTAATGTCCAAAATCGAAAGTTGTGGGACCTTTGATACGAGCTTTGTATGGCAGATAGGCCCCATGACTAGATCGTCTTAATTATTGAGTTCCCCTGTTGACAGGGACCACTTTTCTTTTTCTTCTCTCTTTTCTAAAGTGGTCAAGCATGGTTTGGCTAGACTGTAAATTCCACTTAAAATGGATGACGAACAGGTAAAATTGGGGCATGGGGATCATGATTTAAAACCCAACCCACCCCACTCCACTCCACTCCAATCTTTCCTCAAGTGTTATTCTTCTAAATGTAATTTTTTTAATGGGTCTCAGAAGCAGTAGGAATTTGTTCAATTAGACTGAAAGTTTTTTAGATGATAGAAAATAATGAGACACTAATATGAATGGTTTAATAAAGATAGATCCCATTAGGTGCTTCATAAAAACCTAACCCTAGAAAGAAGACATAACTTTGCCGCAATTAGTTTTATATCAGTCCCAATCTTTTGGACATGCAGGCACGATGTGAAGCTTCTCAATGGGACCTGTCAATGAAATCCAAACTGCTCAAAGAAAATGGCCCCTCTTTGGCGTCTCTTTTCACCCCAATAGAATATGGGATCACTTTCAAATTGATCACTTAAATTTATGAAAATTTTTAATATTTTATTTTAGTGTTTTATAAGCGATCAAACTGATGCACCATCCAAGGCCCACTGTCCTAATTACATGAAAGACATCTATAGTTGTTTCCACGTAGATTTGAATTGAAAACTTTCATGGTGCCCATAAATTTACCTGCGTGTGATATGGGCAACTTGGACCCTTTGCAAAACTAGAGTATACTCTAAGAAAAAACGGAAGCAAAGCTATATTTGTTTTGTGCTACACTCCCAGTTTCTGTTTCCACGGGAGAAAGGAATACGGCATTCTTGCTCCTCTCATAAGAAATTCAGATCTTGCTATCAAGGAAAATCACTTCATTTCTTTTTCTTTTTCATAAAGAAAATGTGTCGCACCAAACAATAGGAACAATGAGCTACATGAAAATTTAGAATAATTTTCCTCTCCGTTGTAGGATTCTCTCATTGCACAAACGCCCTCTTTCAAAGTCGTGGTATTGGAAAACTTTTGAGAGAATTCAAGGAAACGAAATTTCTAGATCATTCAGTGTAGGGAGTCTCTGCAGATGTCAAACAAATGTAACAAGGAATGAAGTTAGTGGCCGTTTGTTTGCATGATATCAAATTATCAAGGAATATGAAAGAGGTAAAAGGTAGAGATGCAGATGGCCCCCGGTCCATCTTAAGATTTGATTTACTGGGGCTGTGACTTTGTATTCATTTTCTACCAAAGGGGAGATTACTTGATGGCAATTCATGAGTTTTCACATTTATTTCTTCAATTTTAGCAACTTTAATCGGATTACATATCTCAAAACTCCTAGGAATTCAATTCCATGCAAAGGTACGGGTTCTAGTGCCTTGGCTAATAACCAGGAAGTTTCAAGCTACATCTTGTAGTCAGTAGTCAGTTCTTTGTTTCTATAATGTGGATTTTATCAAGCAAAAAACAGAAACAGTGAGAATATAAAATCATAGCTCTTTATAGAATATAAAATGATAATTCCTCTTAGTTTCATAGTAGAAGTCTTTGAGACGACCCCAGATAGATGGGATTAACAAAGCCTAGATGATGACATTGAATTGAAAAAAAAGAGATAGAAAAACCATGTTCACAATATTTTATATTGTGACAAAGTAAGGCATGCAAAATATATAATCTTCCACCCATACATTGCTCAAACGTCAAACATATATTACATATAATATTTCCCCCATTTCTTATTAACTAACCTTGAACAATAACATCCTTCAATGGAAATGATAGCTGACATAAATTGACCAAGCTGCAGAATCACTAAATTAATAGCTAAAAATTGGGATGGAATGCTCATTGACAAGGGATGGAATGCCCTTTATGAATGCTGCTGCTTCTGAATTGGGTCAACAAGCTTCAAGGGGTTGGCATTGGCTTATTCTCTAAGAAAGATCTAAATAGTATAAAAGCTTGTCGAGGGCGATGGAGTGGAACCTCATGCCCTGCACCTGTTACTGTTACAAATGTTAGACCTTTATATACTTGACTCCATCCACCAACCTGTGAAAAGCAGTGCAGAGCACAAAGTGAGCTAACGGGGAAGTAAGAGCTGCAGCATTCCTTTCAGAATTGGAAAAGCCAAGTAACTATTCTCAGCACTAACCTTTCCACTATCATACCAGGGATGCCAGTTGATGACGGTTGGGAGCTTGAGAGCATCGATAGAGTATCTAGTTGCAGTCACAGGCACAACGGCATCTGTGTCCCCACTGTACACAAGTTCAAATTTCAAGCATTAGTGAGTCTAGAAGTAACTAAGCCATATTCAGAAGAATAAGAACAAATCATTGTCAAATGGGTTTAGAAGAGAGACATGTTTCAGGAGGTTCTGCCACACACTGACGCTGGATGTCATTATCTGGGGCTTGACAGCGAGGATCTTCTTAAAGATTCTAAGACGTGTTTGTTGTTGACAAAGTAATCTACCTAATTATCTGTCGTCCAGACATTGTGTCACAAGCTAGTAGCAGGCTATTCATAT